>JAOWBW010000120.1:0-1200000 GCA_026119855.1 Campanula takesimana
GGGACTATTCTTAGAATTTAACGGGGATCATTTGCGGGGGGA
This sequence comes from Campanula takesimana, assembly GCA_026119855.1. Taxonomy (NCBI): domain Eukaryota; kingdom Viridiplantae; phylum Streptophyta; class Magnoliopsida; order Asterales; family Campanulaceae; genus Campanula; species Campanula takesimana. The sequence continues at coordinate 43 of JAOWBW010000120.1, forward strand.
CCTAGGGACTTTGCCTAGGGTCTCAACGGGGATCTTAACAAGGGCTTGAAGGATAACATGGATCTCCTTCCAAAGACTAAACGGGACTAATCAAAAGTCTTGGAGGATAACATAGATCCATCCAAAGGCTAAACGGGACTATTCAAATGTCTTGGAGGATAACATGGATCCGTCCAAAGATTAACGGGACTATCAAAAGTCTTGGAGGATAACATGGATCCGTCCAAAGACTAAACGGGACTAATCAAAAGTCTTGGAGGATAACATGGATCCGTCCAAAAGACTAAACGGGACTAATCAAAAGTCTTGGAGGATAACATGGATCCATCCAAAGACTAAACGGGACTAATCAAAAGTCTTGGAGGATAACTATGGATCCGTCCAAAGACTAAACGGGACTAATCAAAAGTCTTGGAGGATACATGGATCCATCCAAGACTTAACGGGACTTGACGGAGGTCTTGAAGGATAACATGGATCCTTCCAAAGACTTAACGGGGGTGACACTGGTTAGCGAAACAATGCAATGTATCAAAGACAGGAAGCAAAAACGGAGCAAGCTCATGCAACGCGCAATTATTAAATCATTCAAGTTTACTTAAAACACATTTTTATTCCTAAATGGTTGGAAAAGATTTCTCTTCTTTTTCGCAACTAATCTAAACCCTGGATCAGTGAAGGCCATCACTACGCCTATAGACCCCTCGTTTTTCACCTGTCTTGCACGCTCCCATAGACGGACTATCCCGAGCGAGGGTCCTATAGGGCAAGCGGCTTCCACCGACCAAAAGAAACGAACCTAGGGTCTAGTGCGTCGCAAGGTTCCCACTGCGCGGGTCATCCTAATCATGATTAAGCCCCAGTCGGGATCGAGACTTTTCTCCGAAGGCTACACCGAAGGCTGCACCCGCATTCCGACATGACCTCATTTTGAATGAGGCGTCTCGATCCTTGACCATGAGCTTAAGATGATTAAAATAACTCGTTCATTAGGCTTAATGACACGGTCAGTCACCCTAATGCCTTAGTACTCGCACCTTGCTTGCATTAGATCAAGGAGTCACAACTCGGGCGTTAACTTGGCCACAATTAACTTTGGACACGCGTTATGGACGTGGTAACGTGAGCTAGACCAAAAACCAACCATGGTCACGGTATTTTGTGTGTCACGGACAAGTGTGGTTGACTCGGCTCGGAGGGAAGGTGGAATGGACCCGTATCGCGCATTGAAGGGAACAAGAGCACCCAACGAGCTGCATCGTGGCATCCATCCTGGGTTAAAAGGGCATTTGGAACGTGAAAGGTCAAGTGCGCGTAGTGTGAAGCCATTCTATGTTCCTTTTTGAGTCAAAATAGAGATTTTCAATCCGTTTTTCGATATGATGAGCATGGCATAAGCAAGATATGAAAAAAGTATGAACAAGCATGGATTAAACAATTTATACACACAACAAATCAAGGAATATGAACAAACAAAGACCAAAACTTGTACATGTACCAAGTTGTGCACAACAAAGAAATTTGAATCAAACTTTTGCAAAAGAAATATTTTACATTGAAACCTTTTGTACAAAACAATTTGTGCACAACAAGAAGACTCAAGAAAAACCCTTACAAAAAGGATTATGCACGATGAGTTTTGGAAACCATTTTATTGACAAAAGATCATGCATAACCAAATTTTATTACCTTTTAAAATCATGTTTGGCCCAAAGAATGAAGGTAATGGCATAAGTAAGACTGTAAATTTGGAACCTGGACAAGTAGAAGCAGAGGGGCACCCAGAATGTTGCAGCCCTGCACCAACTGTTAATTGGCAACATTCTGGCCCCTACCCAAAGTAGCTGTACGGCTAAAGCAAGAGGGTGAAGATTTTTCTCAGTTTTCTCCAACTTCTGATCATCAAAGCCCAGTTTATTGTATTTCTAGAACGTATGTACTCAAAACAGTTCAAACAGAAACATCAAACACACACAAATATGCAAGAAGTCAACTAACGGGAACGGGAGTTTGACCCACACAAGAATGCCCCCGAATCTTCTAGAAAGAAGTCTGAAATCACTCTATTCCCCAGCGGAGTCGCCACTGTAAGGATCCCGCCCCAAAAAAGAAACACGAGCATCGTTTCAAAGGCGAAATACCAAACGCGGGAACCGGACCAATTTAACGGAGTCGCCACATTTTGTTAATTTTAAAACCAACAAAATGACAAAGGTTTGAGTTCAAAGGTTTGGAGGTCAGGTTACAACTTGGGAGGAGTTTTTACGTCTTCCCAAGTTTCCTCGGACAAAGCCGAGTCTCCCTTGTTAGTTAACAAAAGTGCATGTGTGTGTGTGTGTTTTAACGGAAAATCTTTGTTTTAACTTTTTATTCATCTTTTCAACTGAAAAGGGGTTTGTTTGACAAGAAAACAGAAGGGCAAAATGGTCAATCTCCCCAAAGGCCAAAGTAGCCGTACGGATGGGGAGACCACTCCTGGGATTTTACAGCTTGTTCAAGCAACAGTCCAGTTCCAGCAGAAACAGAGCATCCTGCTTGAACTGGACCAAACTGTTCTGATTCCAGTTTGTTATTCCAACACAAAACAACATTAACAACTCATTCCTATGCCATTGATCAACAAAGAACCTCCCAAAACAAGAGTTTGGGCATGATCAAAGGCAATCATGGGAGAAACATGAAAATGGTGGCTAATATGCCCTTTTGAGCCATAGTGACCATTTGATGAGTAAAGATTGAAACTTTACCATCAAAATGGCTCTTCTAGGTAAGATTAATCCTTTAGGGACAAGAACAAATCATAAAGATGGATCTTTATTACCCAAACTTGGGAATCTTGGGCTAGATCAAGGTGATGAGGATAAAGATTGAGACTTTATCCTCAACATGATTATCATAGCTTAAAATGAGCAAAATGAACAACAAGAGCATCATCCATGACAAGAATGTAAATGAACAATCACCAAGCCATGATCAAACTAGGTTTGAACCTCTTCCACACAAAGTATGGAGGGCAACCTTTGATCATCTCATGGCTGGACTAGGAAATATAAATAATAATAGATATATATATATATATATTGCTTGAAGGGACAAGACTTGCAAGAATGTAAAGATCAATAATAAATGACAAGATCAAAGATAAATAGAGTTCTTAGATGAAGAGAAGGAGGGGGAGAAGGTGGCTTTACCTATCTTGGTTTAGGCCATCTTCCTTTCTCTCTTTCACTCTTTGTTCACTCTTACTCACACTATTCTGAGGTGAATTCGACAGAGTAACCTTAGTTCTAATGTTTCTCTCCCCCCCTGAAATGATCAGCAAGGGGTTCTATTTATAGGGACTGAGGGTGCCCAAACCAGCCGTACGGCTAGGCCCCTCTAGTACCCAAAGCATCCGTACGGCTCAGCCTGGCGAGCTTCTGGATTTTTCCAATTTTATACCAGAGTAGTCCTGGAATTTATAGCTTATCCTAGGGAGGTCCTGGCCTATTAGCTTATCCCTGAAACGGTGCTAAGGCTACCTCTAAGATAGGTCGGCTTCAGATTGGGTTACTCACAACTCTCAAAATAAAAGAAATGAGATAACCTCTAAACAGTAGAGAAGATAAATCAAATATCAGGAAAAAGGGGAAAACTGAACAACAAATCAAGGAAAATTGGATGAACACCACCAATAAAGATTTCAATAAGAAAAAGGATTCAATCAATTTACCTCTTTAAAGATGGCAGAGAGATGAACCAAAAAAAACTGCAGCGGCTATGCTTGCTTCTTGGGATTCAAGTCGCGAAAGAAGATAGATGGAATGGCCGTGGCTTGAGGACAGGAGGGAACACAAAATCAATTCTTCACTTCAGTTCAGGGCTTTTGTCGATGACGACAATGGCGAGAGAAATCAAAGGCAGTGTGAGTGAGGAGAGTAAGAACCGTTTTAGGAGGAAAAGCCGTGGAAGTTATCACAGACAATTTCCTATAGGTTAATTACAGGCCTTGTTTATGGTGGTTGAGAAACAATCTCTGCCACTCTTTATCTATTCAGTTATTCCACTCCCTATTGTAATATAGATTCTTAGATCATCACTCATAAATTGATCCACTTCTTCCTCTAGTGCATTATCACTTTATAATCTATAAGAAATGAAATCCCTTTCAAATTATTCCTCACTTGTCACTCTCTTTCTTGAGTTCTTAAACACCAATTTATTGGCTAACGCATAAATTTTACTAAGATTAAATCTCGAAAATAATCTTTCAATTTTAACTCAATGGAAAGATTTTAAATTTTCTGGTTTAAGTTATGTCATATTCATTGGTTTCAATGGCAAAAAATTATATCTAATTGACAGTAGACATAATCATAATTCTCAAAGTCTCTTGTTGGGATAAATGCCTTTGAAGCTGGGACAAAGCTTAGAGGATTATACAACAAGGAGTTCGTAATTCCTGAGACAAACGAAGAGTTGTGGCAAGCACCTAAGGCTAGGGCCTTAAAAGTTGTAAGTAGGCTGATGTTTTGGCTTTAGCCAAGAGAGCTTTCTAGCTTTTGTTGTCAAGAACGCAAGGTTTTCTGAGTGGGCCAAATGCTCTTTAGGCCTTTGTTTTCGGCTATTAGTAGCCTTGTTAAACAAGGATTAAGGAATCCTTATTAGTTAGAATTAGGACTTCCTCATGTCTACGAAATTGAGTTAGGTTATTAGGAAAATTATATATACTCCCTTCCGTCCTAATTTAATTCAATAGTTAAATTGCTTATGAAAAGTAAGAGAGATCAATAATTCTAGATCTAGGGTTTGCACAGTCAAGAATTTTGTGATCAAAATTCCTGCAAAGTAGATTAGTCTGATCATCTTCTGTAATTGTTTCTCCGCCATATAATAATATTTGTCTCCCTTTGCCTGTGGACGTAGCCAATAGGTTGTTGGTGAACCACGTAAAATCTGAGTTTTATTTTGTTATTTGCGTTCGTTATTTTTGTCATCTCTAAGTTCTGATTTACTAACATATCTGTTGTCAAGGTTGAAAGTCTTGAACCAAGAAATTTATCTACACTTTTGAATAGTAACGAAAAATGGGACAATATTTATTGTTGATAAACATTTATGGGAGACAAAAATAACTATTCGCCAACTTCTTCTTTTTTTCTCTCACCATGTTCTTCATTTAAACGCCATTTTCGCCCTCCCTCTCCCACTCAATCATCATTACAATTCATTATTTACCCATCATGTTGATATATTGAAGACACATTATCTCTCAAAACATTAATCTCCTAACACACACAGCTAACCCTTTGGGTGTATCAAACGGCTGTCAAATTAAGATGAAATCATGGCTACTATATTGTTTCATCCTTCTACAAACTTGAAGCAAGACAATTTGTGAAAGCTCTTTTGAACAAGAACAAATTGGTAAGATTCATGGAGGCTACTCTAAACGATCTTCTCTGTAAGGAAATGTTTGTGAAAGGGATTATAAATAAAGATGGATCAATCTTTTCCACTGTTGGTGAAACCCCAACAGTGGAAAAATATTTGGATGAAGATGTCAAAAATATTTGGGATAAAAGCAATGATGTAAAACGCAGCGGAATAGTAACTGTTAATTGATCGAAATCAATTAATCTGCAAGGAATATAAATTCCCAAGAAGAATTTCAATGAAATTCTTGAATAAAGAAATAATGGAGGTTAAAGAGGGATAAATAATTGCAAAGCAATCGAGTTTTTATTAAATAAAAGCTAATTTTCGGAATACAACTTGAGGCCTATTTTATAGTGCCCATAAAACTTGAAAAACAATCCTAAACCTTCTATAATTACTCCTAACCTATATGGTAACATAATAGGACCTAAAAATAGCAAAATAACTCCTAATCCTACTCTAAAACATACTTTAAATGACCCATCAAAATTAATGACGAAAATACTAATAAAAATACTAATTAAAACTAAACTAATAATAAAATACTAATACATTTATAATATTTGATATAATCAAATATTCATATTGCATCAAGCAATGACAAAGCCTACAAAGCCAATACAAAACCTATGTCAGAAAGCCACAATGTGTTTTCTCATCCCTAAAAGGCTAAGCCATAAAAAGGCCAACCTTGATCCATTTAACTCAACTCGTACTGATGTTATTTTCAATGGAATTGATAGCAAACAATACTCCCTTGAAGAAATAAGTCCCAATCAATGGAAATAATTTGTGAGCCTATATAGAGGATTTATAAATTGTTGTGTAGTCCTTCTTCATAACTTTCATCTTTGTCTTGCTAGTCCAAATGGAGGTCCAAAACAAGATTCATCAAACCTAGATATATAGACTTATTAGTGGAGTCTTGAAGAAAACTATTCCCACGCTTGATCATCAATTGGATAAAAATGACTTGTGACCTCAACTATAAGCAAAACCAAGAGTTTTGATATGAAGCCTCTAAATTTTAAAGGAAAGAAAGGGGCAATCAAGATGGTAGACATGGAAGACTCAGACACCTTGGTTGACAAATTCAAAATAGAGACAAGACTAAAAAGGAAAGGTGACAAACAACTTGTAATGGAGCATTATTGGATATGTCCACTTATAATCTCATATTTTAATGTTCAGATTTGATTGATCCATCACCTAGGTTTTATTTTATTAACTTAAAGACCCTACGTAACAAGTATTTATACTTCATTTTTAGACAAGTCCATTTTATAGAATAGTTAGTTTTAGGCTATATAAGATAGGGAAAATCTCTTGAAACTGTTGACAAAATGAGATTGAACCATCCGCCCATTCCTTAAAATGAGCCATGCGCCTATCTAAGATGCGTCATGCGCCTTTTAAGGTTGATCCATGCGCCTCATATAATCATGAAGACTCTGAACACTTGGATGATTTTGAAGAATTGAAGAAATCAAGATTCAAACTATGCCAAAGATCTAACGGCAGAAAAATAACATTGATGCGAATTAAGATGAGGATACCTGTCCACAACGGCCATTAAAATGTTATGTGTCTATTGGATATAAAAGTACATATGCTCCAATCAACGAGCACCACCTCAATTGTCCTTGAGCTTATCCACAAAAATCTCCAACAGCTAGTTTCCAAGAATTCACCTATACATACCCTGTAACTTCAACATTTTAAAACTGCTAAGAATTTGTGCTCTAAAAAATACTTGGAAGATTTGAAGAATGATCATTGACTTCCCAAATTTCTCAAGAACACCTTCATACCTTCATAATTAGCCTAGATCCTCAAGTCTTAACACAAAAGTTCTTTTTCTCTCAAATCATATAGATCTTAAGAGCCTTGGTACTTAGAACACACACGCACCTCACTAATTTTGATCTCTTAGATCTTTTTTTGTGAGATACACTGGTTTTAGTCTAGGATTTGCTCTTTTTAGATAATAGTTCTTTGAGTTAATTGAGCTCAAACTTGTAATTTGTAATCACCTCATATAATACAAGATCTAGCATTAGAATCCAAGACTAATCATCTTGATACAGGACGTAGATCTTTTCACAATCGAACCTCTCTAAATAGCGCACATACTTATTGCTATTTATTTAAGTTTCTAATTTATCATACTATTCTCTTGTTTGTCATGTGTATATTGATTGAATTGGTTTGTTTTGTGTTAGTTTTGAAATTTTCTTACCTTTTCATTCACACTTTAAGCCGGAAAAAAAAATGTGTGTGCGCCCCCCTTTATCATTCGCGCCTATCTTACTTTATCAAATTTCCGCTGTGAATTTCAGTCATTCTTTTAGGCGCCTTTCATAATGCTTATTAGACTTTATGCGAATTTGCCATTGATTTTTCAAAGGTACAAAAAGAATTGCTAAAAATCTAGTCACTCCTAGCTATTTTTTCATACACTTGTTTCCCTTGTGGACCGACAAGCACCACTAGTACAGATTGATACTTAGGAAACTCTTCTTAGATAGCGCTTTTGAAAAGCGCTATGTTAGATACACCCTAGCATAGCGTATACCCTCCTTTAAATTTTGTAATCAAGTCGAAAGAAAAAAAAAAACTACTATAGCGCTTAAAAATTATACGCTATCTCTAAAAATAGCTAAGATAGCGCATGTATTAAGCGCTATTGTACTAAGCGATTCATAAGCTCTAATTTAGTTATTTTTAACCCAAAAACTGCTACCCCTTCAATTCGACAATCTAGGGCAGCCTCTTGAAATCGCTTAACCCAGGCAGTTGTACCACAATAACCCTCTTATCTCTCCCTCGTTTCTCACTTTCTCAGTTCCTCATAGGACCACAATCGAGTAGTCGATCAAATTAGGGATTCAGTCCCCAAAAATCAAATTCCAAAAAATCAAATTCTTGCTTTGTTCTTCATCTTCACTTTCGAGTTTCCAAGTATTGTTGAGTTCCATACTAATTGCCTTGTTCTTCATCTCCGGTCGGTGCCCTAATTATTGAATCAGGTATTTGAAAAGCCCTGTTTAACTAAATGAACAGATTAATTAAAACTTGGACATTTGGCTGTTGAGAAATAATAAATAAAAGAAATGTGCAGCGGAATATAAATGAATAAATGAATGAAAGGACAGGGTGTATTGTGTGTGTTCGTGTATGGACAAGAGTGTACACAGTATTTTAAAGTGGTTCAGAGGCAAAACCCTTCTCTTACATCCACCCCCACTGTTGTAACAGTGAGATCAATCCACTATAATATTCTCTTCAATAAGAGTTACAAGAATTGATAAGGTAAGTTCCTTTGAACCCCCTCTACTTAACTGACACTTCAATTAAGGTTGCATCTTTCAAAGCGAGAAAAATAAAAAGAAAAATAATCACAAATGTGTTTACAAAAGAAATTAGCTTGGCTGTAAGCTGGCTGGATATGGGTTGTAACTGGGTGCAAAATGGTACAATATTTGCAGGGGTCTATGCAAATATTCAAGAATGCAGAGTGTGAATGCAGAAAGGCTACAAAGGATTGTAAGGTTGTAAAAAGGGTTTTTTTTAAGTTAACTTGACAACATGCCAGTATACTCCTTTATATAAGGGATGGCATATAGCTGTTGGGGGACAAGGGTACAGGAGTATCCGTTTGGGGAACAAGGAGGTACAGAGGAGTAATGGTTTGTCTTTGACTTTGACTGAATGTTTATTATTCCTCTGTGTACAGGTTTTCAAGGAAGTGGAGGGTGAATTCACACTTGATCAAGCTTCAATATGAGTTATTCCAATGATTGGTAACATTGGAATAATCATTCTTCAAGGATCTGATAGCATGTAGTCAGTTGTTGGTGAAGACCAGTCTTAGCTGTTGAAGCAGGGGACTGTTGGGCTTGTGAGCCATTAGCTGTTGAAGCTTGTTTATATTTAGCATCTTGATAATTCATTTGAGGTAGAGGGAGTCTGTAATAGGTAGTTCTTCAGTTTGTTAGATATATAGATGATAGGTAGATCATGTAATGACTTGATTGTTGGCTTGAATGGAAACTGGACAGCTTAGCTATTGAGCTTTGTCTTGGGTTGCCTGTGCTTAGGTCTTTGTATTCATCATATAATCAACTGGGTTTGATTATTTATTTCTCAAAACATATTTACTATGATTAGTTAAACATAATGAGGTACTAACAATTTCCCCCTTTTTGGTAAATAAATACTGGTGTTGATTATGTACCTGCAATCATAAGTGCTAAGGGAATAGAAAACCAATGAAGAGAAATTCTTCTTGATAATATTTCTTGGCAAACAAACTGTTAATACAAACTGAAATGTACTAAAGGAAATAATTGAAAAATAAAGATTGTTCTGAATAGCTATTCAAAACAAAGAAAACAAACCAAATAACCTATACTAGGCATTCTGACTTTCTCCACTGCTTTTCTTTCTTGAATAAGTACAGCTCTTCTCACTGGTTTATTCCTTCTATAGAACCATTCATTATTCTAGTCAAGACCCATCATGTGGTTGAACTAGAAATATTAGTCTTGTCTGGCTATCAACTGATCTTTGGTGAGAACAGGTTGGTGGTGCAGAAGTCTTTTACCAATCCAGGCCTGTAGCTGATGGGTTATGGTCTCATCAGATGGTGAAACCCCCATTGAGTATTCCTTGTATAGAGAGGCAGGTCTCTTTTTGGTGACCTTAGAAGGCTGACTAGCAGGAGGAGCTTGGAAGTAGGAGTAAATGGACGCATGTGATGGTCTTGGAGGCATGGGATAGCTGCTGGGAGGAGGAGGAGGGAAAGATGTTTGGGTTAGCTGTTCAGGAGAAGGAGGGATAGGATTGTCACCTCATTGAACAATGAACTCAGATATATCATCAAGCTTTCTAAGAAGGGAGGATTTGAGTTATTTGATGAGGGTGGCTGAAAATTGGTTGAAGTCAGTATAGGTGAGGTGATATTGATGGGTGTATTTTCAAGGGTCAAAGTTTGAAGGTAGGTTATGAAGATTTGATTTTGGTTTCTTATGGAATGCAGGAGGAGGTGGAGGAAGGTGTTGAGGGTAAAAAGTAGAGATAGGAAAGAGAATTTTGATAATAATCCCAATTATGCAGCTCTTTTTGGAAAGAAGAGTCCAAAAGATGGACTGAGCATATTGAATGCAAAGAGCATACACAAGGGAGGAAAGGGTGAATAGACATTCCTGAAGATTCTTAGAAATGAGATGGCAGAAGAAAAAATCCCACTCTGGAAGATTTGAAAGAGTGAGAGGATTGGGCAGTTTTGGCGCAGAGAAGAAAAAGCAGTATTGGATAGTGATCCTAAACTTCTTCCATTCTTCATAAGCATAGAACAGTTGACCCCCAATGTTTCTAGCATGAATGCTCATGTGGGTTCTGATCATATCCCAAAGGTTGGAAAGATTGTGAGGATTAAGAAGTGGAGGTAGGGGATAAATAGAACCAAACTTTTTGTGAGTCTTAAGAACAGCTGTGACTGAAAAATCAATGTCACAATCTATGGCCCAGGAACTAGGAGTTGGCATGGAAGTGTCTAGATCAATATGAGAGAGAGGAGTTGATTTAGAAGGAGGGTTAGCTGTCGAGGCAGGCTGGGAGTAGAAGACCCACCTTGACCTTGAGATTGCCTAGCTTCTCTAATTCTCATGAAATCAAAGGCCTTGACAGCCTCATCTAAATAAAATTTGGAGGATAGCTGCTCAAATAAGGTTGATCTTTCTTCCTCAGAAAGATTGGAAACAGATTTGTCTTTGATAACCTTAATTAGATTTGGGTTAAGAATTGGAACAATAGTAGAGTGAGCAGGAGATCTAGAAGGGAGAGGAATATGAGTTTGAGGTGAAGGAGGAGTCACAGAAGGAGTTTGAGTCTCAGTTGTTGGGATGAGATCAACTGGAGAAATCCCCCTTGACATAGCAGGGCTCTCTGAGCTTAGTGAGTTCCTCTAGTGGCCATTCTGGTTGCTTGAGCTTCCTCAGGTGCAGGCTTAGCTATTGGGACCTTCTTGGTCAGGGCTGGTTTGGATGAAGATTTGATTGCCTTAGCTGTTGAAGGATTGGCTTTGGAAGGTTTAGCTGTTGCCTCTTTAGGTCCTTTGAGAGGAATGGTCTTCTTGTCAAACTTTTTGGAGGTACTAAGGGGAACTATTTCAAGCCACCTTGTGTTGAGAATAGATGGGAGGTCTTTAAGCTTAGTAGCTAAAATCCCACTTGTGAATCTGAACAAGTTTGTTTTGGTGGATCTTACATAGGGTTTGTAGAGAGAGTGAGAAGAGGCTAGATTGAAATTCTCCAGCATGACTGTACACCAATTTGCTTTCCTTCTAATGAGACCAAGGGCAATTTTCCATTCTACAGAGCTCAACCGGTCTAAAGAGTGTTGGGTTTCGTAGTAACATGCGCAACGGAATTAAGCATTTAAAATTTATGAAACCCAAAGCCCATAGATCCATTCATATGATTAAGTCAAATACAACATAATGAATACTAGAATACTAACCCTTGATGCCTTTGATTTTGCAACCTTGAATTCGATGGAGGCTTGAAATCTTGATCACGAACAAAGCAAGAATCACGAACTTATGAAGATGATAAGTTTCACCCTCTAGCGGTATCCACACCACGAACGAATATCAAGAACACTTGATCTTGGTTGCTAGACCAAATTATGAAACACGCTTTCACAATTGTAAGAACTATATGGAATTATGAATATTCTTGTTCTTCACTTTTTGGATCTTAGAACAAGAAAATTAACCTCCCAAAACCCTTTGGAGGCACTCATAATCATGTGCTTAATGACTACTGAAAGGATCCTTAAATAGGTCCTAATCCTTAACCCTTAAGGACTTAGGAAACCTAAATCCCGTCACCAAATTAGGCAACAAGGAATTTCGGCCGACTTGACTGGCACGGTCGTGCCCTACAATCTGGCACGGTCGTGCCATCTAGTCCCGCGCGAATTCCTCAGCCGCCCATTTTCGGCACAGTCGTGCTTGGTAATTTGGCACGGTCATGCCAATCATGTCGACAGGTTTGCCTTGGTTTGGATTTATGGCACGACCGTGCCATTTTAAGGCGCACGACCGTGCCAGAGCCAAACACTGATATTTTTCCATAATTCCCATTTAGTCCTTTACGATTCGTTCTATTTGTGTGTGACCCTCTAGGATTACACTAAGTTGGCAATGAGCCCACACATCAACCCATAAGATATGATTAGGTTCTAGCAAACCGTCATACCTACCCAAATAGTGTAACTAGATACAAGTTCGCATTCCCTTTAGAACATGTCACAATCCCTTTATCCACGATGTTATTGAACACAAGTCATGGTCAACAAGTCAACTTGTATTGTTCAATACTTTCTCGATTCCGAATATGTGATAATCCAAATGATATTGATCCAATCAATCCATTTGAGTTTGGCCAAACATTTCACCAACATCATTCCTTCGAGGGCCCAAGCATGACATCTCTCCGAAGAGGGACAAATCCATTTAGCTTATTATTCTTCCCTACGTGAATCCAATCATGCCAATCATACACTTTATAACTACCGTGTTAAGGCAGCGTTTGAATATGTCAAACATAATCTTCATCAAGTGGAAGACTATAATAACTTCATGTCTAAGGATTCAAATGACATAACTAATATGAGATTTATATATGACATCGACCATGACATAAATCTCATACCGCAGGTCATGTCCAGTACCTTGTTCCAAACAAGTACCCATAAATCCAACATGATCATCCCATGATCATTTAGCCTTTATACTAGTGCTTAACAAGCTCTAGGGACGGAGATTATTATAAGCAAACACGAGCCATAATAATAATCTTATTATCTCTTTATCATTATGAATAAAATGATAACGTATACAACGTTTAACAAACGTGCCTAGGGCATCAACACCAACAATCTCCCACTTGCCCTAGGCCCAATTCCCTAGGTATCCATTACCCATGGACCTAACATGACCATCATGTTTAGCTTTTTGGAAGTCCCATTGTTTAGCGTGTCTGTAACGTTATCATTAGTTGGTAATTTGCATATGTTTACGTCTCCCTTATCAACGATTACTCGAATGATAAGAAAATGTCTAAGTATGTGTTTGGATTTAGGATGTGCTCTTGGTTCCTTTGCTTGATCAATAGCACCACTATTATTACTAATAAGGTCTATTAGATTAGCAATGCTAGGAACCATCTTAAGTTCACCCATGAACTTCTTAATCCAAACAATTTCCTTTGCGGCATCCAATGCTACTATATACTTAGATTTAGTCGCAGAATTAGTGACTGTACTCTGCTTGGAACCATTCCAACTTACAGCTTCACTATTGTTAATAAAACTCAATTGCGATTTTTCATCTTTGTTGGTTTGGAAGCATGCATCCGAGATCATTTTCCATACCTTCATAGATCATAAACGAATCTTTAGTCCTTCTAAAGTACTTTAAGACTCGCTCTCATAGCCATCCAGTGAATCTCACCGGTGTCGGATTGATATCTACTCGTCATGCTCCAAGCATTAGATATATCCGGCTTAGTACTTATCATGGCATCATGGATCCAATTGCCGAAGCAAATGGCATCTCATTCATTTTCTCATGCTCATCTTTTGTCTTTAGGACATTGAGTCTTGCTTAGAGAAACTCCATGTAACACTGACAAATATCCTCTCTTAGAATTTTCCTTGCAGAATCTTCTTATGACTTTGTCAATGTATATACATTGGCTTTAAACCATTTAGCTTCCTTGATCTATCTCTATAGATCTTAATGCCAATGACTTATGCGGCTTCATCCATATTTTTCATTGCGAAACACTTTCTTAACCAAGTCTTTACAGATTAAAGTATAGGAATGTCGTTTCCATTGAGCAATATGTCATCCACATATTAGATAAGGAATAGCACCATGCTCCCACTAATCTTCTTGTATATACAAGATTCATCTTCGTTCTTGATCAAGCCAAGCTCTATGACTTATCAAACGGAGATTCCAACTCCCAAAAGCTTGCTTCAATCCATCCAATGAATCTTCGCAACTTTCATACCTTTTAGAATTTTCTTGACTATCAAAACCTTTAGGTTGTATCCAATACATTCTTAAGTGAGTTCCCGTTGAGGAACACTTGTTTTGACATCATTTTGTCAATTTTTATATTCCAAATATGAACATGTGACTACGAGAATTCTAGTAAATTTCTTTGCTATCCATGTAAAATTTTCTCCAAGAAAACTCATTCCTCTCCTTTGGTTTTTACACCTTAGGTTAGAATGATCAAGTTCCAAACTTGATTATTACACATGGATTGCCTTTTAGATTTCATGACTCCAAGTCATTAATCTAAATATGTGGAGTTGACATTGCATCTTTGATAGATGGTAAATACTTCATTCCAAATGAACTTTACCTCAACACTTTCTATCTCGAAATATCAATATTTCTTGCAATAGATTGTGTCCTATCACATACGCAAGTTCTTGTATATCTTTTGAACGGACTTTTCACGACTCCTTGTGAAAAATTGTTCAACTTCCATCTTAGGTTAAAAATATATTTTCTAGGTCTCGAACCATTCGAGATACATTTTACTCCCACTGATTCTTTTAGAGATAAACCATTTATCTAGAAAAGTATCATCATAATCAACAAACCATTTGTTTTTTATGAGTAAAATTATATCCTCAAGTTTCCTTAGGATATCCCATGAAAATATATTTATTAGATATAAATGTGAGTGTGTCCCAGATAACTCTTTTAAAAAAAGGATCTCACCATCTTAAATCTTTATGAAAGACAAACCGAGTTTTCTTTCACCTTTTGATGGAACTCAAATAGTGTAATTATAGCGGTTTCAAATACATAACCCCAAAACAAATAATGGAAGATCAATATGACGTTATCATCTAATGAAGGTTCTTATACTTTCACGTAGACACATCATTTAGAATGATGTTCTTAGTAAAGTTAATTTGTGAAACCATTTCACAACTTTAATGATGACTGTCAAATTCTTGGTTAAATTATTCATCATCATGATCCAATCAGAATCTTTGAATAGTTTTACCAAGTATAACCAAAATTCTCTTTTAGCATTTCTTCTTAATGCACCATACACATCGAAATGTATTAGGTCAATTAAGACATTATCCTTTTAACCAATCATAGTAAAAGATGTCTTGATCCAAGTAAATAAGATTTGCATAAATCATGTGATTCCAAATCATATGACTTAAAACTCCGTCCCATGGAATTTTAGATATGCATTTCTCATTTATTTGATCAAAACAATAATGCATAAAGAATTTTAATTATTTATGTTATAGTCTTTATTACTTTGTTCGTCAAGATTTAGGATATAAGATTTATTTATATGATAACACAATGAAGTAAATCATAATAAATAAAGCACTTTTCTTATTCCAAATAAGAAATTAATATCCTTCATTATCTTATAACAAAACAATATTTCCTACTTCATTAGTAAAGCCACTTTACAAGTGTTCTATGAATAATGTTGCAACTCTTGCATCATTACCACTCATAGATCAACCTTTACTATGAGTAGTCTTTCAGCTTACTAATTATTCTGGTATCCAATACCCAATAATTAAATTTAGAAAGAATAACATAAAATTCCCAAGTGGTAGTCCCACTACCATTCCTTTTATTGATCATCCAGAATTTTGACTACAATTCTAAATGGTCAATCCAATTGCCATTTTACCAAATTGCATCAATTAGAGTTATTATTTTAACCATAATAATTTCTTTTAGGTTTGACAACTATTGTCTTACCTTTCTTTTGGCACTTGGCCCTTTTCTTTATGAACCATGAGCTCTGGAGAACCATTCTCAAATATCTTCATCTTCGCAGTTTTTAGCATGTTAATGCAATTCGAAGAAATTCTTATTCATTCTAAACATGTTATAGTCCATCACAAAGTGATTATAACCCTTAGTCAATGAATTAAGAATAATATCCATGGCTAGCTCCAATCCAATTGGACTCCCAAGTTTCTCAAGATGCTCTTTGTAGCCATTATCTTAAGCATGTGAGGTTCCACTTATTACCCTTTACTCCTTTTGCAAGAAGTGAATGCAATAATGGTTTTATACCTCTCTTGCCTAGATTTCTCTTTGAAACATGTAACTCAACTCCACGCCTATTTAATAGGCTTCCACAAGTTCCAAACTTTGTTGGAGTTTAAGAGCACATAATCGTGAGCATAAGACAACTCACATTCCTAGAATCATAATCATGATTCTTGTGATTGTCTACTCGGCATTAGGTTCTTTAGGAATAGGCCCATCAAGAATGTACAACCCATCTTCTTGCCTTAGAACGATTCTTAGGCTCAGGATCCAATCCATGAAGTTTGTACCATTCTCTTGAAGCATTATCCTTATCAAGGATTAATCGCAACGATTTTAGTTGTCATCTACAACAAATGCAAAATTTCCAAAATTTCCAAAATTTTACAAGTATCAATCTCATTAAAGAGATAAATAATGTATTTTCCAAAAATACTCCCACTAAATTATATAACCTTCTTATACATCCAATGTATAATATAATTTAAATGGGCTAAGATCCAACTTTAATTTAATTTTAAGTACGCTTTGGCGCACCGCTCAAAATTAAATTAATTAGGTAGACAACCTTGTCAATCATATCCCATATGACTCTTAGATTCCTTTTGAGATTCTCTTAAATTGGGCTAAGATCCAACTTTAATTTAATCTTGAGTCCGCTTTGGCGGACCGCTCAAAATCAAATTAATTAGGTAGACAATTCTTGTCAATCATATCCAATATAATTCTTAGTGATCCAATTTCAAAAGCATGTTTAATCTCATCTTTGCCTAGGCCCAAAACTGTTTTGACGCCTAATTAAGTCCAACCATTTTAAATGCATAGGAAACTCTTATTCACTCATCTTGCTCATACAAAGATAAAATCAAATGCACCTCGCTTGGCGAGCCCACATGAAAGTACCCGAGTACTTACAAGTGTTTAATCATGGCGTGGCAAAAAGGACTTAAAACTTTCTTTGAAGGTTCATCACATATAGCATATAACACATTTATGAGCACATAATATAAACATGTTACACATCAAGTTTAGCCACTGAATTAATCTCCATTAATTTAAGCATGGTATTTATGTGTCATTAGTTTCTCTATAATTATGAGGATGAGACTATTTCAACTTCGGTTATTATTTCCAAATCAAGACAACAAGAAGTGCGGTCGAACTAAGCCATTAGGCAACCACAATCCCGCACTAATTCAAGAAACCAAGAAGTAGTTCCATGTGGCCGAAACTAAGCAATAGATGTCCGATGAACGTAGGCCAATTGCATTCACAATTCCACATGGATCTCCAAACTTTGAATCAAGAATTTTTGTTTCTCAATTTTAGCAATTATGAACTCTTCATAATTCTAACTTCGTTTTATCTTTGAAACTTTTATTGCGATCAATTTTGGGAAACACAATCTCGATGAACGTAGAGCCATCCAAACCTTGAACCAATCTTAGACTCACAAGACTAAAACAAATAGGAAATTTAAACCCAAGATCCACACCCAAGACCCAAGCTCTACCCCACGCCAAACCCTAGGTCCGGCCGGGTCAAGGTATGGGTCCGGTCGGACCCTTCCGAAAATCAAAATTTTAAAGTTCTAAAATTTGTCTCAAAATTGTTTTCCCGATTCAAAAGGATTTGTGTTCTTGGTGATCCAATCACCATGATCAACAAAATCTTGAATAAACAATTTATTCTTGAATCCCTAGAATATCAAAACTTTGATCCAATAAAAATTGATAATCCAAACAATTTTAAATCCACCATAATTTTATTTGCGATTGAATAGTGCGATTAAGGTTGTCTAAAACAATAAACCACATAAAATCACAAAAACACATAACATCATATAATCCAATATCATATCATGCTTGGCACATAAACAATTTATATACACACAACATGATCCAAGTATTGAATTAATCAACATGAACGGGGCTCTAATACCACTGTTGGGTTTCGTAGTAACATGCGCAGCGGAATTAAGAATTTAAAATTTATGAAACCCAAAGCCCATAGATCCATTCATATGATTAAGTCAAATACAACATAATGAATACTAGAATACAAAACCTTGATGCCTTTGATTTTGCAACCTTGAATTCGATGGAGGCTGAAATCTTGATCACGAACAAAGCAAGAATCACGAACTTATGAAGATGATAAGTTTCACCCTCTAGCGGTATCCACACACGAACGAATATCAAGAACACTTGATCTTGGTTGCTAGACCAAATTATGAAACACGCTTTCACAATTGTAAGAACTATATGGAATTATGAATATTCTTGTTCTTCACTTTTTGGATCTTAGAACAAGAAAAATTAACCTCCCAAAACCCTTTGGAGGCACTCATAATCATGTGCTTAATGACTGCTGAAAGGATCCTTAAATAGGTCCTAATCCTTAACCCTTAAGGACTTAGGAAACCTAAATCCCGTCACCAAATTAGGCAACAAGGAATTCTGGCCGACTTGACTGGCACGGTCGTGCCCTAACAATCTGGCACGGTCGTGCCATCTAGTCCGCTGCGAATTCCCCAGCCGCCCATTTTCGGCACGGTCGTGCTTGGTAATTTGGCACGGTCGTGCCAATCATGTCGACAGGTTTGCCTTGGTTTGGATTTATGGCACGACCGTGCCATTTTAAGGCGTACGACCGTGCCAGAGCCAAACACTGATATTTTTCCATAATTCCCATTTAGTCCTTTACGATTCGTTCTATTTGTGTGTGACCCTCTAGGATTACACTAAGTTGGCAATGAGCCCAAACATGAACCCATAAGATATGATTAGGTTCTAGCAAACCGTCATACCTACCCAAATAGTGTAACTAGATACAAGTTCGCATTCCTTTAGAACATGTCACAATCCCTTTTGTCCACGATGTTATTGAACACAAGTCATGGTCAACAAGTCAACTTGTATTGTTCAATACTTTCTCGATTCCGAATATGTTGATAATCCAAATGATATTGATCCAATCAATCCATTTGAGTTTGGCCAAAGATTTCACAACATCATTCCTTCGAGGGGCCCAAGCTTGACATCTCTCCGAGAGGGACAAATCCATTTAGCTTATTATTCTTCCCTACGTGAATCCAATCATGCAATCATACACTTTATAACTACCGTGTAAGGCAGCGTTTGAATATGTCAAACATAATTCATCAAGTGGAAGACTATAATAACTTCATGTCTAAGGATTCAAATGACATAACTAATATGAGATTTATATATGACATCGACCATGACATAAATCTCATACCGCAGGTCATGTCCAGTACCTTGTTCTAAACAAGTACCCATAAATCCAACATGATCATCCCATGATCATTTAGCCTTTATACTAGTGCTTAACAAGCTCTAGGGACGGAGATTATTATAAGCCAACACGAGCCATAAATATAATCTTATTATCTCTTTATCATTATGAATAAAATGATAACGTATACAACGTTTAACAAACGTGCCTAGGGCTCAACTGGTCCAAAGAGGACTGCTTTCCATACATTCCTTTGATCACCACATCACTTAGGGCTGAATTGTTGATGGATAGGTTTTTCTTCAAGATTGATTTGTTCTTGATAGAGTCATAGACAATGTCTTCTTGATTTGTGAATTGTTGGTAGAGGACACTGAATGTAGGGTCCAACTCATTGCTCCAAATGTTGGTTAGAAGGCTAGGGTGATTTGAGATGCCATAAGTGGTATGAACATCTTTAGAGGTGATAATCATTTTGACATTTTGGAAGCTACAAAGAATAGAGCTATCTTTGAGCCTAGTACCAATTCTATACACCTCCAAACAAGCATTTTCAAGAATCGGATTTTGAGCAGTTAACATGTTGAGAAGACCATTGTTTTCTAAAATTTCCTTCACATAGGTTCCTACTTCACTATCAAAGAAGTCACTTTCGATGTAGTACTCATGGGATTCTTTAGGGAGAGCCATTTATTTTACAAGATGAGGGTAAAAACAGAGTGTTAGGGTTTGAAGTAGAGGAATCGAATGAATGAGTATTTTGGAAGGGAATTACTGTTTGTGGGTTTTTAAATGGGTAGGAATAGTGGAATATAGTGGTTTAGAAGGTGGGGACAACGGTTATATTTGGGAGAGATGGGGCGACGTGGGGATTTAAAGATAGCCGTTAAGGTGATATGACAGTTATCCTATATTACTGTTTGTGTGAACAGTAAATAGAATGGAATTAAATGATATATCATTTATTTCCAGAAATAGCGGGCGGCTATTTATGGAAAGTAAGGTGCTAAAAATAACCTAACACGCTTTTAATTAAATATTTACCTTCACATCTCATTTTTGCCACACCTTTGTACCAATAGTACAGATTTGGTAGTCAAATCAGTCGATATTTTGGACACAAAATATTATCCAACAGCTAAGTCTATAGCCATACCCTATTATGGATCAACATAAATTCCTTGTGTATAAAATGAATATGCACTTAGCTGTAGAATCACACTAAGTTTGTTCTCTTTGTTCTTAGCTGTAGAACACATACTCAGTTCATTTTCTTTGAAAAAATGGGGAGACTTTCCTCTAAGTTTAGTCCTAAGAAAATGGTACATACAGCCAAGAAGTTAATCTTTTCAGTTCCTATTGGAGAGGAAACTGAGAGAGAAAAGTTTGACAGAGATTTTAGGTCCTATGCTATTCAAAGTGATCATAAGTTGAATGAGGAAGTTGAGCAGCTTCCTCTTGATCATCCTTTCAAGTATAGGGAGATAAGGGATAGAGAGAAAAGAAAAAGAGAGTGGGAGAGTGAGAGGGAGTCTTTAGAGGTGGCTGAAATGGAGAGAATAGCAAGAATGAATGAGGTGCAAGGTAAAGGCAAGGGAAAACAAGGAGAGGAAACAACTAGATTCAAGTTGTTTGGTCAGGAGATAGGGGTAGAGGGTGAGAGCAGTAAGACAAAGGCTGCTCAAGAAGTCAAAAGGGTGTATTCCCTTGGTGAGTTGATGATGAAGGAAAGTTTTAAGGTCCATGAGAAGGACATTAGAAGGAAAGCTGTAGAGGGAAAGGAGGTTTTGAGGCTATTTACATTGAGGGAGCTGATGAGTCAGGAGGATGACTTAGGTGTTAGGGACAAAAAGGTGCCTGTCAATGAACAGCCAAGAGAATATTCCCCAGTAAATAGAGATTCTCTTTCTATCAGCAAGGCAGTACTGGAAGGGGGGGGGGAAATAATTTCCAAGAAGTCCAGCAGTCACCATCAATAACTCACACTCAGCTGTTTAGGCGGTACTTGAGGTGTTGTAGTCCTGTCCAAGTCAATGAGGGCAATGATGGTGGACCTTCGCCTCACATGGCTATGATAGAAAATGAGAGCATCCAAACCTCAGGAAGCTTCAGCTTTATGTCTCCTCTTCAAGATTTTCCTCCTTATGATCCAGTAGAGGAATGGTGGCCAAGGACAATGGGTCCACCTTTGCAGTGCTCAGTCACTGCTATTGATCCTTTTATTAAAAGGCATCTTGTATGCCTGGAGAGGTATGGAGAGACTAGTCAGTCTACACCAACTAATCCATATGGAGAGGAGAGGAGGCATGACACATCTGGGAAGGGGTCTGGAGATGTTTGGAAGCAAGTGTTGTGAGAGGAACAAAGGTTGAACAGCTATAATTGTTGGTTAGCTGTTCAGGAGAAGCTTATGTAATTTTTGTTTTTGTTTTTGGGGAGGGTACTTTTTTGGAGGAGAGGCTACCATGCAACACAGGAGGCAGTGGGTTAAGGCATAGTTCCAAATCATATGATGTAAACAGGCCATCATATGGTTGTCCTTGAATAGAGATCTGTTTAGGTTAGCTATTGAGACACTATAAATAGCTAACAAAGCTCTTTGTACCTGTTTAAAGTTTATGAAATGAATTTCCATTTTATCCCTTTTACTTAGGCAAGTTAATCATTCCTAACATTGCTCTCAAAATTTCAAACCTTTTTTCATCCATATCCTTAGTTAGTATATCAGAGACATTGTCCTCAGTGCCAACTTTGGCTAAGTTAATATTCCCCTTTTCAACATGATCTCTAATGAAGTGGTGTCTAACTTCAATGTGTTTGGTTTTAGAGTGTTGAACAGGGTTCTCAGTCATAACTATTGTACTTGAATTGTCACAAAATATAGGAATATTAGTGACATTCATACCAAAGTCTTGTAGTTGACTTTTTAAGTACAAAATTTGTGAACAGCAGTGACCATCTGCAACATATTCATCCTTAGCTATTAAGGTTGTAACTGATGTTTGCTTTTTGCTAGACCAAAACACAATTCTTGATCCAATGAATTGACATCCACCACTTGTTTACTTTCTGTCCAGATTGCATCCATCATAATCTGAGTCAGTAAAACCAATTAGTGAGAATGGTGATTCATTAGGATAACACAAGCCATAGTCAGGGGTTCCTTTTAGATATCTCAAAATTCTTTTAACAGCAGCAAGGTGAGATTCTTTAGGATTGGCTTAAAATCTTGCACAGAGACATACACGGAACATTATATCAGGTCTTGATGCAGTAACATATAGGAGAGATCCTATATAGCTTTTTAAAGTGTTTGGTCAACACTTTGACCATCAGTGTCAGCATGAACTTTTGTGGTAGTAGACAGAGGTGTCTTAGCTATTGAGGCATTCTGCATGTCAAACTTCTTTATCATGTCTCTTGTGTATTTGGCTTGGTTAATGAAGATCCCATCCTTCATTTGTTTAACTTGAAGACCTAAGAAGTAGGTCAGTTCTCCAATCATACTCATTTCAAACTGTTTTTGCATAAGATCTCCAAATTCTTTGCAAAGGTCTTCATTTGATGATCCAAAGATAATATCATCAACATAGACCTGAATGAGTAGGGTGTCATTTCTATATTTTTTAATGAATAGAGTGTTATCAATATGACCTTTGGTAAATCCTTTATTGAGAAGGAAATTAGACAGGGTGTCATACCAAGCTCTGGGGGCTTGCTTTAGACCATATAAAGCTTTGTCCAGCTTGTATACATGATCTGGGAATTTGGGGTGTTCAAACCCAGGAGGTTGAGCAACAAACACTTGTTCATTAAGTACTCCATTTAAGAATGCACTCTTGACATCCATTTGGAATACTTTCATCTTCTTAAAAGATGCAAAGGCCAGAAATAATCTTATGGCTTCAAGTCTTGCAACATGAGCAAAAGTTTTATCATAATCTATTACTTCTTCTTGTATGTATCCTTGAGCTACAAGTCTTGCTTTGTTTCTCAATACAGTACCATCTTCACTCATTTTATTTCTAAATACCCATCTGGTGCCTATGACAGTTTGATTTCTAGGTTTGGAACAAGTTTCCATACATTATTCCTCTCAAACTGTTCAAGTTCTTTTCCATAGCCTCTATCCAATCTGCATCTAGAAGGGATTCATGGATCTTTTTGGGTTCCATTTGAGAAATGAAGGCACTCATGAAATATCATAGTGAGGAATGCCATCAGGAATGGTTTCTTTTTGAATAAGGATGGAAATGACAATTGTCATTTTCATTTGAGAAATGAAGGCACTCATTGAAGTAGGGATTTGAGAAGGAATTATTTGACAGCTAACTGGTTCATCTAAGTTGTTGCTAGGTGGAAAGCTGTTGAGAGTAGGAAAGCTGTTGGGAGTGTCTTTTGGCAGAAAATAAGGAAGAATAATGTTTCTCTCATTTGGGGATGAGGTATTATTGGTTGTGGGTGAGGGTTCTGGAAGGATGTTAGAGTTTCCAATGCTTTCATCAAAATCATACAAGTCAGTGTTGCTTTGATCATTGTTTTCATCAAAGTCAACATGAATTGATTCTTCTACAACCAGTCTTCTCTTGTTGTATACTCTGTAGGCTTTGCTAGTGTTGGAGTAACCAAGAAAGATTCCTTCATCACTCTTGGAATCAAACATATCTAGGTTGTTCTTCCCATTATTATGAATGTAGCATTTGCTCCCAAATCCATGAAAGTAGGATATGGTTGGAACATTTCCATTCCACAACTCATATGGGGTGTTCATATGATACTTGTTGATGAGAGTCTTGTTTTGCACATAGACATCGGTAGTTATAGCTTTACCCCAAAAATACTTAGAAAGATTGCGTTCAGATAGCATTGCCCTTGCTGCTTCACAAATAGTCCTATTTTTCGTTTCTACTACTCCATTCTGTTGAGGAGTTTTTAGAGCTGAAAAGTTGTTATCAATCCCTAGTTGATTACAATAGGTGTCAACTCCAGTGTTCTCAAATTTAGTTCCATGATCAGATCTTATCTTATTGATAGACAAGCCTTTAAAGTTCTGAACTTTGTTGAACAGCTGAGTGAGATTATGAAGAGTATCACTTTTGGATTCAAGAAGGATGATCCAAGTGAATCTTGTGTAGTCATCAACAACTACAAGGGAGTATCTCTTTCCACCTAAATATCTGGTTCTAATGGGACCAAATAAATCCATATGAAGAAGATCAAGAGGCTTGGATGTGTCCAGTCTGGTTTTAGCAGAAAAGGATGTCTTCTTTTGTTTTTCACACTGACAAGCTCTGCATAACTTGTCCTTCTTGAAAGGTATTTTGTGAAGACCTTTGATAAGGTTAGACGTAGATAAATTTGAGATGGTTTTGAGGTTCAGGTGAGCAAGTCTTTTGTGCCACAGCCAATACATATCAGATTGCCTGTAGGTCAAAAGACAATGAGCAGTGGAGGCTTGGACTACTTCAAGGTGGAGGCAATAGAGGTTCTTCTTTCTAACTCCTGTTAGAATAACCTTGTTGTTCTTGTCTTTGACTTGGCATTGGTCCTTGGTGTAGATAACATGATAACCTTTATCACAGATTTGACTAATGCTAATCAAATTGTGTTTAAGGCCTTCAACATAAGATACATCTGTAAAGATTATCTCCTTGGTTACTAGGTTTCCTTATCCTTTGACTCTTGCTTGAGAATTGTCACCAAAAGTAACATTGGGACCATTCTTTGGTGTTAGCTGTTGAAGACATTCCTTGTTGTAAGTCATGTGTCTGCTATATCCACTATCTAAGTACCAGATTCTTTTATTAGATTACTTCAAGGTGCTCATTTCTTGTTCATTATCCTGTTGAGATTTTGAATAGTCAGTCTTAGCTGTTGATCTGAGTATGTCATTTTCAAGTTTTTGACATTTATCCTCTAGATCCTTTTTGGTGGTTTCAAGGTTAGTGTTTAGGGATTTGATGTTCTCAATGGTTTTTGATTGCTCAAGGTTTTCAGTAATGAGGGCAGCAAAGCTAGAGTCTTGTTTCTTTTTTTTAATCAAGAGGGTGCAAACTAATTTTTTAAAACCTTCTATATTAAGAGAGTTAAAATTATGTACCTCTTTAAGTTCTTTAGCAGTAGCTAAGGCTTCTAGGTCCTCTTCATTATCCGAGTCATCACATTCCTATGCAACCAAGCACAGTAATGCTTCTTCTTCATCACTATCTGAGTTTGATGACTCAAACTCTTTATCACTGAACCTAGAAGAGTCAGCAAGTATGACTTGTTCTTTATTTATGTCCTTCTTAGCCTTGACACAATTAAAGCAATTGCACCTAGAGCTATGAATGAATTCTTTATAATAAGTCATTCTTTTTTAGTTTTCTCTTGGTTTCTTAGGTTCTTTGCAATCTGCAGCATAGTGATCTGGTTTACCACAGTTGTAACACTCAATGTTCTTCTTAACAACTTCTTGAGTGGAGTTGGATGGAGAAGGACTGTATCTTCTATCAAATGCTTTCTTTTGATGTTTCATGGCATTTCTGACAGCCATGGAGATAAGGCTTGGGATGTCTTCTTGAGAGATTGGTTTTGATTCTTGTTTAGGGGTTATGTTAAGTTTTATAGGGCATTGATAACAAGAGTGTCAATGTCCTGTTGGGAGAAACTGTTTCTGGGTTTGCTCTTGAGCTACAAGGGCAAGGGCTTTAGATATGGTGGATGCTGGTTGAATTTTGATCATTCCTTCTAGTTCATAGGCTTCAAGTTTACCAAAGTATTGTTCTATGGTCATACTACTCCATTCAGCTCCTTCTCTAATGGGAAGGGCTACTTTCTCATACTCTTGAGGGAGATTTGAGTAGATTTTTAAGCATTGGTCAGATTGTTCAAAGGTTTTGCCATGGTCTGAAATGGCTCTCACAAGATCTTCAAATCTTGGTCTTGCAGCACTCACCTTTTGTCCAGGGTAGAATTTGAAGTTGTCTAACTGTCTTAATAAGTTATACAAATTCTGAGTTCTAACACTAGTGTGTTTAGTGAACTTGGTGTTAATTAGTTCCCATGCTGCTTTAGCACTTGGTACTTTAGCTATTTCTTGAGCTAGGAAGTCATTCACACTTTTTTGCAGAATATTTTTTACTTTTAAGTTAGCGGTCATAAGTTGTCTTTAAGCATCAGTCCAGTTTTCAGGAGATTTGAGTTTGCTACCTCCTCCATTGACTTCAGCTTGAGGGAGAGGTTCAACTTCATTCTCTAAAACATACCAGTTCCATATACTATTAGCATCTAGATAGGTTTTAATTTTTGAGGAATAAATCTCAAAAGATCGACATTCATCAATGTGTGGAATGTCCTTTTCATTGTTTCTTCTTGGTTGAGGCATGGTGGGTTGAATGGTTCTTTCACAAGTTGTTAGACTCTTTATGGTGAATCCACGCTCTGATGCCAATTGAAAGACCCTGTTTAACTAAATGAACAGATTAATTAAAACTTGGACAACTAACTGTTTGAGGTTAGCTGTTGAGAAATAATAAATAAAAGAAATGTGCAGCAGAATATAAATGAATAAATAAATGAAATGACAAGGTGTATTGTGTGTGTTAGTGTATGGACAAGAGTGTACACAGTATTTTAAAGTGGTTCAGAGGCAAAACTCTTCTCTTACACCACTGTTGGAACAGTGAGATCAATCCACTATAATATTCTCTTCAATAAGAGTTATAAGAATTGATAAGGCATGTTTCTTTGAACCCCCTCTACTTAATTGACACTTTAATTAAGGTTGCTTCTTTCAAAGCGAGAAAAAGAAAAAGAAAAATAATCACAAATGTGTTTACAAAAGAAATTAGCTTGGCTGTAAGCTGGCTAGATGTGGGTTTTAAATGGGTGAAAAATGGCACAATATTTGTAGGGGTCTATGCAAATATTCAAGACTACAGAGTGTGAATGCAGAAAGGCTACAAAGGATTGTAAGGTTGTAAGAAGGGTTTTTTTTTTAGTTTAACTTGACAACATGCCAGTATACTCCTTTATATAAGGGATGGCATATAACCGTTGGGGTACAAGGGTTCAGGAGTAGCCGTTTGGGGAACAAGGAGGTACAGAGGAGTAATGGTTTGTCTTTGACTTTGACTGAATATTTATTATTCCTCTGTGTACAGGTTGTCAAGGAAGTAGAGGGTGAATTCACACTTGATCAAGCTTCAATATGAGTTATTCCAATGATTGGTAACATTGAAATAATCATTCTTCAAGGATCTGATGACATGGAGTCAGCTGTTGGTGAAGACCAGTCTCAGCTGTTGAAGCAGGGGAGCTTAGCTGTTGGGCTTGTGAGCCATTAGCTGTTGAAGCTTGTTTGTATTTAGCATCTTGATAATTCATTTGAGGTAGAGGAAGTCTGTAATAGGTAGTTCTTCAGTTTGTTTGATGTATAGATGATAGGTAGATCATGTAATGACTTGACTGCTGGCTTGAATGGAAACTAGACAGCTTAGCTGTTGAGCTTTGTCTTGGGTTGCATGTGCTTAGGTATTTGTATTCATCATATAATCAACTGTGTTTGATTATTTATTTTTCAAAACATATTTACTATGATTAATTGTGAGTTTAAACATAGTGAGGTACTAACAGTATTGATTCGTTCTCTTATTCAGTGAAAAATTCAAGATTGTTTTGATTTTAAATACTGTATAAATGTAGAAGTACTTGCTCGGAAGTGGGATGATTACTACTTCTCATCCTAATAATTGTTATTTGTTAATATTCTGTTAAAAAAATGGTGTGGGATATTACTTGTAAGTACTTAGTACTTCTTGGTCCCTAAATGAATGTCAAAATTTCATTTGAAGGGATTTTTTGAAAATCTCTACTTGCAAGATAGAACTTAGTACTCCCTCCGTCCCTGAATGCTTCATTCAAAAGATGCTTATTGCAAGATATGGAACTGTCTGCGGATGTGCTTGCTGCAAGTTTAGTTGAAGATTCTGCTATGCAGTTCAGCCGATCGAACAAGTATCATATCTCTCTCTCTCTCTCTTTTTCCTTCATCCTTTTCCCCAAAAGAACTCTAGCCCTCCCCCCTCCACCCCCATATTAACCGAGATATGATCTCATGATATCACGGGATATGTTTGTTATATATTAGGATGTATATTGTGATTAGTTTAGCATAATCTTGTAGATAGGAAAGGTTATACTCCTACCATGTTTAGGAGTCCTCATAATTTGTATATATGTACTCAGTATAGCAATGGAATAAACACACACCAGAAATCTTTTTTTACTCTTCTCTCTTATGCTCTTTCGCGTGCTCTCTCTTCTGTGTGTGTTATCTTACATGGTATCAGCCTAAATCCGATCTAGGGTTTGGCCTGCCTTCTCTCCGTTCCTCTTTCTTCGACGCGCTTCTATGGGCGATTCAACTCCTCAAACTCCAGAGTCTGGTGGTTCTTCCTCCAGCCACCAAATCCTCTATTCTTATGGTCTTCCGGTTTTCTATAACCCTACTGCTATTATGGGCCAAACATTCTTGACCAAAGAAAATTATGTTACCTGGAGTACCCTCTTCAAAACTATACTTCGTACCCACAAAATTTTGTTTGTGCTTGATCCCACACCACCCTCTGCCAAATTAGCTGATGGCTCCGTCAATCCCCAACACGAATTGTGGACCTCTGCCACAGATCTTGTGTGTGGGTGGATTAAAGGCACGGTTACGCCACCGGTTCAGCCGTATCTCAACTCCAGCGACACTGCACCTAATGCTTGGGCGATACTCACGAAACGATTTGGTGCCGCTTCAACCTTGCAGATTGAAAATATCAAGGAAAAGCTCCATGATTTGAAGAAGACAGCCGATACTCCTGTTGCAGACTATCTCTTGTCCGCAAATTCTATTGCAGATTCACATGCTGCCGCCGGTGATCCAGTTGATGACAATGACCTAATTCAGTGAGTTCTTGGTGGTCTCGGCCATGAATTCAAAGAATTTATCACCTCTACTGCTTCCTCTCATGTTCGTCAAACCCTAACCATGGACGATCTCACCGAACTACTCCTTAAAGAGGAGATGCTGCAACAAAAATTCTCCACCCCTTCTCAACAGTCAGTGGCCCTTGTGGCGGAGAAACCCATCCCACCTGCTGGTAATCGTGGTGACGGAGGAAGTAATCGAGGCCGTGGCAGCAACGGGCGCGGTCGCCCCAATAATCGGGGTGGGGGAAATTGGAATGGGGGTAACTGGAATGGTCAGTGGCGTCCGAACAACAACAACAACTACAATTCACAGGGTCGTGGGAATTCTGGGCGTAGCCGCAGTAATGGAAACAATCATGGCAACTTCTCTGGCAACAATATGGCTATGGACGGGGTAGTCTTCCAAATCCCACTCCCTTGGGTTCTTCTGATGTCATTTGTCAACTGTGCTTTCAGCATGGTCACAGTGCCCTTGCTTGTAACGATGTGAGCAATTCAGCCTACTTTGCTCATTCCGAACCGTGTGTGCTCGACTCCGGTGCCACAAATCACATGACCTCAGATCCACAATCTATTTCTAACTATCGTCCTTATCCACGTAATGATGCAGTTGTGTTTGGTAATGGTACTAAGTTAAAAATTTCTCATATTGGTAGTTCCTCTTTTGGTCTGAATAATCGCCCATTTACTCTTCGTAATGTCCTTTATGTGCCAAGTCTTCACAAACCATTATTATCTACTTCCTCCGTCCCATTTCAAATTGCAAATACTAGGTTGGCACGGGGATTAAGGGAAAAAGTGAAAATGATGATGTGTTGTGAGTGTCGATAGTTGAGTGGGAGAGAGAAGGTGGGGTAGAAAATAGTTAGTGGGTTAATGGATGTGAGTGTGCAAGTGGGTTAAAACTTTCCATTTTGGGATTTTACAATTTTAGTTGGGACACCCTTTTTGGCAAGTTTTGCAATTTGAAATGGGACGGAGGGAGTATATGCCAATCCTCTAAAGATAATAACTATTTCTTTGAACTTGACTCTTGTTGTTTTCGTGTTAAGGACATTCGGACACGGGAGACTCTTCTTTCTGGTAGTAACACGGACGGTCTCTACAAGCTCAATTTCAATTCCCAGTCTCAGAATAGTCCTCTAGCTTTTCTTGGCGAACGGACGAGTCCACAAGTTTGGCATTCCCATTTGGGTCATCCGTCTATCTCTATTATTAAAGTTTTAAGTCAACAGTCTAGTTTACCTTTATGTAGCAAAATAAATGACAATCACTGCTGTCATATTTGTCCTTTAGGAAAATATAGTAAACTCTCTTTTATTTCTCGTACTTATAAAGCTTTGAAACCTCTTGATTTACTTCATTTGGATGTTTGGGGCCCATCTCCGGTTAATTTGTTTAATGGGCATCGCTTTTATTTATCAATAGTTGATGATTATTCTCGTTTTGTGTGGTTATTTCCCTTGTTTCATAAATCTGATGTGTTACAAGTTTTTTCCACATTTAAAACACAAATTGAAAATCAACTATCCCGCCGCATATCAGCTATTCAACATCAAATCACTTTCCCGTATACCCCTCAACAAAACGGAGTTGTTGAGAGATAACATCGTCATATTGTTGAGATTGGTCTTTGTCTCTTGTCTCAAGCCAAACTGCCTCCTATGTTTTGGCTTGAATCTTTTAATACACCTGTTCATCTTATTAATCGGTTACCTATGCGTCAACATAAATTTATGTCTCCTTATCAAATATTATTCCTGCGTGAACCAGATTATAAGTTTCTTAAAGTCTTTGGCTGTTCTTGTTTTCCTCATGTTGTGCCTACCAATTCTCACAAACATATGCCAAAATCAATTCACTGCATTTTTATTGGTTATGATAAATTACGAAAATGTATATTGTGATTAGTTTAGCATAATCTTATAGATAGGAAAGGTTATACTCCTACCATGTTTAGGAATCCTCATGATTTGTATATATGTACTCAGTATAGCAATGGAATAAACACACGGCAGAAATCTTTTCTTAGTCTTCTCTCTTATACTCTTTGCGTGCTCTCTCTTCTTTGTGTGTTATCTTACACCCCATGCCAATACCCTAGCCTCACAATGTTACGGTCTCTCTCTATGTGTGCAGGTCACAGCTGGTAGGTATAAGATGATTCCCTCTTTCCTTTCTATCTGGAAAACAAAAAAAAAAAAAAAAAAATCTCAAATCAAAGAACAAAGGTTTCTGTATCTCTTAGCTCCCCTTCATTATTGTTGTTTGTGATGTATAATATTAAATGACAACTAGTTACTTGGAAATTGTTTTAAAAGTGCATCTTGGTTTTACACAAATTTGTCCCTGTTTTGTCACGTATGGCGCTTCTAACAATGGAAAACCATATTTTCAAGTAGATACTTTAAAACCAGACTTCTTAACACATGGTTTACCACACTGATCTATGATTTCACTGTGGTCATTCAACTGAGCAGTACATGGTATGGTTAATTTGGCAATAAATTGTTATGTATTGTTGTATTGGAGGCAATAAGGAGGCTACTCTCTTATCATAATGCTGCATTTGGATAATCATCATTAGAATTCATTTTACTTAAGGATACACTTGGAGTTGCTCCTGTGTTTTCCAGTACATGATAAAATTTTGACTTTCGATGTACTCCATCCGTCCCTAAATGTCCAAAATTCATTTAAGTGACCTATTGAAAATCTCTACTTTTTATGCAATTTAGTGGCAAAGATTCAAATTTATTCTTGTAATGCTCTTTCATTTAGGGACAAAGGGAGTAATATATTATTAGATTATCGAAATCCTTTAAAAAAAATCTGAATACTTCCTTCAAAATGAATGATTTTTTTATATCTTTTATGGGATTCGCCTCACTTGTCAATTGTTTACATTCATAGGTGATATCACTAAAAAAAAATACATGTTGAAAGAGCTTTACGGTGAGTGGATTGTGTTTTCCACCTAGCTTCATTTGGCATGTCCGGAAAAGAAATGCTTCAATATGGTCGTGTGGATGAAGTGAATATAAATGGAACTTGTCATGTCCTGGAAGCTTGTCACGAGAATGGGGTCAGGAGACAAGTATATGTGAGTACGTGCAATGTCTTGGAAGCTTGCCTTATTTCCCTATTGATGATAATCCATATGGTCGCAGCAAATCAACCGCCGAACAGTTAGTGCTGAAGAGCAATGGCCGTCCATTCAAGTAAGTAGTGGTAATTTAGTGGGACCCAGTGGAATGCTGACCTTTACTATTGTTATCTCTAGTGTTTTTTGTTTTTTTTTTTTTTTTTTTTTTTTAACTAAATGAGTGTCCATTTTCTACTAGTGAAAAAGTTACTTAATCTACTATGTCCAATACTTCCTCCGTCCCGAAATGATAGTCCCTTTTCCCCTTTTTGTTTGTCCCAAAAAAAGTTAGTCCCATTTTCAAAATGAAGGCTTCAAATCACTAAATTTCCAAAACTTACAAATATGACCTTAAAATGTTTGAAAGTTTAAACGGGACTATCAATTTGGGACGGAGGGAATATCATTTTACACTATATTTCTCAGGGGTTACCGTATAGTACATATATTCTCTTAATTGTTTATACGTTGGTACAGGGAAAACAAAGGAAAACATTTTTATACTTGTGCGATTCGCCCCGCTGCAGTCTATGGAACTGGAGAAGAAAGACATCTTCCAAGAATTGTAAATTATGCCAAGTTGAGTTTGCTAAAATTCAGAATAGGTGAAGCAAATGTGAAATGTGACCAAGTTTATGTGGATAATTTAGTACTGGCCCTTATACCAGCTAGCATGGAACTCTTGGATGATATTCCTGGGAGAGGAAAACAGCCCGTTGCTGCTGGTCAACTGTACTTCATATCAGACAGGTAAGTTTGGTTTCTGAAAGGCCTTGTTATACTGAATGAACAGATTAGTTAAAACTTGGACAGCTAACTGTTTGAGGTTAGCTGTTGAGAGATGTGCAATGAATAAATGAAAGGACAAGTGTAGTGTGTGTGTAAGTGTAAAGACAAGAGTGTACACAGTATTTTAAAGTGGTTCAGAGGCAAAACCCTTCTCTTACATCCACCCCCACTGTTAGAACAGTGAGACCAATTCACTATAATATTCTTTTCAATAAGAGTTACAATAATTGATAAGGCAAGTTCCTTTGAACCCCCTCTACTTAATTGACACTTCAATTAAGGTTGCTTCTTTCAAAGCGAGAAAAAAAGAAAAAGAAAATAATCACAAGTGTGTTTACAAAATAGTTTGGCTGTTAGCTGGCTGGATGTGGGTTGTAACTGGGTGCAAGATGGCACAATATTTGCAAGGGATTTAAGCAAATATTTAGATCTGCAGTGTGAATGCAGAAGAGTTTTGAAGGTTTTTCAAAGGGAGAAATGGTTGTAAAAATTAGGAAGGTCACTTGACAGCATGCCAGTATACTCCTTTATATAAGGGTTGGCATAAAGCCGTTGGGGACAAGTAGCCGTTTAGGGGACAAAGGTACAAAGAATTAATGGCCCAGTCTTTGACTTTGACTGACTGTTTATTATTCCTTTGTTTGCAGGTTGACAAGGTAGTAGAGGGTGTATTCACACTTGATCAAGCTTCAATATGAGTTATTCTAATTGTTGATAATATTGGAATAATCATTCTTTAAGGTTTTGATGACGTGGAGTCTTAGCTGTTGGTGAAGAACAGTCTTAGCTGTTGGAGCAGGGGAGCTTAGCTGTTGAAACAAGGGAGCTTAGCTGTTGGGCTTTTAAGACATAGTCTGTTGAGGCTTGATTGAAATTAGTATCTTGGTAATTCATGTGGATGTAAAAGAGGTTGTAATAGGTATTTTTTTTCAGTTTGTTTGATGTGTAGATAATAGATAGATCATGTATAGGCTTGACTGTTGGCTTGTATAGAAGCAGGGCAGCTTAGCTGTTGGGGATTGTCTTGGGTTGCATATGTTCAAGTCTTTTGTATACATCATATAATCAATGGATTGATTATTTATTTATCAAAACATATTTACTATGATTAATTGTGAGTTAAGCATAGTGAGGTACTAACAATTTCCCCCTTTTTGGTAAATAAATAAAGACATTTGATTATGTACCTACAAATATAATGCTAAGGAAATAGGACACCAATGAAGAGAAATTCTTCTTGATAGTTTTGCTTGGCAAACAAACTGTTAAACAAACTAAATTCTACTTTTAAAAGAAATAACTGAAAGGAAAAGATAGGCATTGTTCTGATCAACTATTCAAAACATAGAAAACAAACCAAATAACATATACTAAGCATTCTGAATTCTCTCCACAGCTTTTAGTTCTTGAGTGAGTGCAGCACTTCTCACTGGTTCATTCCTTCTGTAGAACTATTCATTGTTCCAGTCAAGACCCATCATGTGGTTATACTGGAAATGTTGGTCTTGTCTGGCTATCAACTGATTTTTGGTGAGAACAGGTTGATTGTAAAGAAGTCTTGGGCCAATCCAGGCTTGCAGTTGCTGAGGAGACATGGTTTCTTCTGCAGGAGAGACCCCCATGGGATAGTCCTTGTAAAGAGATGCAGGCCTTTTCTTGATGAATTTAGGTTAGGGAGCTTGGAAGTAGGAGTGGATAGATGCCTGAGATGGTCTTGGAGACAAGGGTTGGCTGCTGGGAGGAAGAGGAGGGATGGCTGTTGGGTTTGGCTGTTCAGGAGATGGAGGGATTGGATTCTCACCTCTTTGAAGGATGAACTCAGATACATTGTCAAGCTTTTTGAGAATGGCAGATTTGAGTTGTTTGATGAGGGTGACTGAGAATTGGTTGAAGTCAGTGAAGGTGAGATGATATGGAGGGGTATATTTAAATGGATCAAAATTAGGAGGGAGATTTGCAAATTGTGATCTGGATTTCTTATGGAATGTAAGAGGAGGTGGAGGAAGATGTTGAGGATACACAGAAGATATTGGAAAGAGACTCCTGACAATGAGTCCCATTATGCAACTCTTTTTGGAAAGCAGAGTCTAAATGATGGACTGGGCATATTGAATGCACAGAGCATACACAAGGGAGGAAGGGATGTAGAGACATTCTTGAAGATTCTCAGAAACAAGATGGCAAAAGAAAAATTCCCATTCTGGAAGAGTTGAAAGTGTGATGGGATTGGGTAGTTTAGGTGCTTTGAAAAAGAAGCAGTATTGGGTTGAGATTCTGAACTGTTTCCATTCTTCATAGGCATGGAACAATTGGCCCCCAATGTTTCTAGCATGAATGCTCATATGGGTTCTTGTCATATCCCAAGGGTTGGAAATATTGTGAGGGTTGAGAAGGGGAGGAACGTGAGGAAGAGAGGCAAACTTTTTGTGAGCCTCAATAACATTTGTGACTGAAAAGTCAATGTCACAATCTAAAGCCCAGAAGCTAGGAGTGGGCATGGAAGTGTCTAGATAAATTTGAGAGAGAGAAGGTGATTTATAAGGTGGGATAGCTGATGACGCAGGTTTGGGAGTAGATGATCCACCCTGACCTTGGGATTGACTTGCTTCTTTAATCCTCATGAAATCAAAGGCCTTGAGAGCCTCATCCATAGAAAATTTACTAGAAAAAATGTTCAAAAAGGGTTGATGTATCATCATCAGACAGATTAGACACAGATTTATCTTTGATAAACTCAATGATTTGAGGATTGAGAATAGGAATGACAGTAAGTTGATCAGGGGTGTAGAAGAAGGGGATGCTTGAGTTTGAAGGAAAGGAGGAAGATAAGTCTCAGTTGTTGGGATGAACTCATGAACATGAGAGTTTCCCCTTTACCTGAAAGGGATGTCTGGAATGGGTGAGTTCCCCCTTAAGATTTCAACAGGAGAGATGGTTTGAGAAGTAAAGTCAAGAATTCCTTCTATGACAGCAGCATGATCTGAACTGGAAGTCAATTTGGTGCCCTAGGCACGTTTGTTAAACGTTGTATAAGTTATCATTTTATTCATGATGATAAAGAGATAATAAGATTATTATTGTTGCTCATGTTTGCTTATAATAATCTTTGTCCCTAGAGCTTGTTAAGCACTAGTATAAAGGCTAAATGATCATGGGATGATCATGTTAGATTTATAGGTACTTGTTTGGAACAAGGTACTGGACATGACCCGCTGTATGAGATTTATGTCATGGTCTATGTCATATATAAATATCATATTAGTTATGTCATTTGAATCCTTAGACATGAAGTTATTATAGTCTTCCACTTGATGAAGATTATGTTTGACATATTCAAGCGCTGCCTTAACACGGTAGTTATAAAGGGTATGATTGGCATAATCGGATTCACGTAGGGAAGAATAATAAGCTAATTGGATTTGTCCTTCTTCGGAGAGATGTCAAGCTTGGGCCCCTCGAAGGAATGATGTTGGTGAAATGTTTGGTCAAACTCAAATGGATTGATTGGATCAATGTTATTTGGATTATCAACATATTCGGAATCGAGAAAGTATTGAACAATACAAGTTGACTTATTGACCATGACTTGTGTTCAATGACATCGTGGACAAAGGGATTATGACATGTTCTAAAGGAATGCAAACTTGTATCTAGTTATACTATTTGGGTAGGTATGACGGTTTCCTAGAACCTAATCATATCTTTTGGTTTCATGTTTGAACCCATTGCCAACTTAGTATAATCCTAGAGGGTCACACACAATAGAACGAATCTTAAATAAGGACTATATCGGAATATTGAGTCGAAGGACTTTGGAGGAATTTGGAAATTAGGGAAATATGGGGCAGGTGTGCGACCGCACAAAAGGGTTTGGGCGGCCGCACAACTTGGCTCAAAAAGTACCAGAACCTTCCAGATAGATGTGCGGCCGCACATGTTGTTTTGGGCGGCCTCACACCATGTCGGGACTGGTTTCCTGATTTGATTTGGAAAAGAATTTGTGACGGGTTTAGACACAAGTTTCCTATTTGGAATAGGTCTAACTTGTATATAAACAGCAAAATTTGGCCAGAATCAATGCTAATGATTTTGTGCAAATCTCAAAGAGTTTGAGAGAGGTTTTATTTTGTTCTAAGACATCCTAGATTGAAGAACAAAATAATACACAAATAAAATTCCATATAGTTCATATTAATTGTGAAAACGTGTTTCACAATTTTGGTCTAGCAACCAAGATCAAGTGTTCTTGATATTCGTTCGTGGTGTGGATACCGCTAGAGGGTGAAACTTATCATCTTCAAAGTTCATGATTCTTACTATGTTCGTGATCAAGGTTTCAAGCCTCCATCGAATTCAAGGTTGCAAAAAATCAAAGGCATCAAGGGTTAGTATTCTAGTATTCATCATATAGTATTTGACTTAATCATATGAATGGATCTATGGGCTTTGGGTTTCATTAAATTTAAATGCTTAATTCCGCTGCGCATGTTACTCCGAAACCCAACAGTGGTATCAGAGCCCCGTTCATGTTGATTATTTCAATACTTAGATCATGTTGTGTGTATATAAATTGTTTGTATGCTTAACATGATATGAATATTGGATTATATGATATTTATATGTTATATGATTCTATGTGGTTTATTGTTTTACAACTTTAATCGCACTATTGAATCGCACTAAAAAATATGTTGGATTCTGAATTGTTTGATTATTAATTTTTGATTGGATCAAAGTTTTAATAATCGGGGAAAACAATTTTGAGACAAATTTTCGAACTCTGAAAATCATTCTGATGCTACTATGCGACCGTACAGAAAAACATGGGCGACCGCACAGTCTTTCTTAGGCGGCCGCACAGTGATGGTCAGAAGCTGGAATTTTGAGGTAGGTCCGACCGGACCAAAGTAAGGACCCGGTCGGACCTTCTGGTCTAGGCTGGGGTTCTTTTTGGGTCGCGGGGTGGATTTAGTTGGTTTGAATTCCTATTTGTTTTAGTCGTTTGATTCTGAGATGGATTCAAGGTTTGGATGGCTAATCTACGTTCATCGAGATTGTGTTTCCCAAACTTGATTGCAATCAAAGTTTCAAAGATAAAACGAAGTTAGAATTATGAAGAGTTCATAATTGCTAAAATTGAGAAACAAAGTTCTTGATTCAAATATTGGAGATCCATGTGGAATTGTGAATGCAATTGGCCTACGTTCATCGAGACCATCTTGCAATCAAAGTTTCAAAGATAAAACGAAGTTAGGATTATGAAGAGTTCATAATTGCTAAAATTGAGAAACAAAGTTCTTGATTCAATGATTGGAGATCCATGTGGAATTGTGAATGCAATTGGCCTACGTTCATCGAGACCATCTATTGCTTAGTTTCGGCCACATGGACTACTTTCTTGGTTTCTTGAATTAGTGCGGAATTGTGGTTGCCAATGTCTTAGTTCGGCCACACTTCTTGTTGTCTTGATTTGGAGATGATAACCAAAGTTCAAATAGTCTCATCCTCATAATCATAGAGAAACTAATGACACATAAATATTATGCTTAAATTAATGATTATTAATTTAAGTGGCTAAACTTGATGCGTAACATGTTTATATTATGTGCTCATAAATGTGTTGTATGCTATATTTGATGAACCTTCACATTTGTTTTAAGTTCTTTTTGCCATGCCATGATTAAAACACTTGTTTATACATGGGTGATTTTGATGTGGGTTCGCCTCCGCGAGGTGCATTAATTTTATTCATGTATGAGCAAGATGAGGTTCATTAATTCAATGTGGGCTTGCCTCCGCAAGGTGCATTAAATTGAATGGTTCCTATACATTTAAAATGGTTGGACTTAATTAGGCGTCAAAACAGTTTTGGGCCTAGGCAAAAGATGAGATTAAACATGCTTTTTGAAATTGGATTTCTCAAAGAATCTCATAAAAGAATCTAAGAATCATATGGGATATGATTGACATGATTGTCTACCTAATTAATTTAGTTTTGAGCGGTCCGTCTCCGTGGATTCAAAAGTTAAATTAAAGTTGGATCTTAGCCCATTTAAATTATATTATACATTAGATGTATAAGAAGGTTATATAATTTAGTGGGAGTATTTTTGGAAAATACATTATTTATCTCTTTAATGAGATTGGTACTTGTAAAATTTTGGAAATTTTGCATGAGTTGTAGATAATGACAACTAACTTTGTTGCGATCAATCCTTTAGAAGGATGAGCTTCAAAGAGAATGGTACAAACTTCATGGATTGGATCCTGAGCTTAAGAATTGCTCTAAGGCAAGAAGATGTGTTGTACATTGTTGATGGGCCTATTCCTAAAGAACCCAAAGCCGGAATAGACAATCACAAGAATCATGAGTATGATTCTAGGAATGTGAGTTGTCTCAAGCTCACGATTATGTTCTTAAAACTTCAACAAAGTTTGGAACTTTGGAAGCTTATTAAATAGGCGTGGAGTTGAGTTACATGTTTCAAAGAGCAATCTAGGCAAGAGAGGTATAAAACCATTATTGCAATCACTTCTTGCAAAAGGAGTAAAGGACAATAAGTGGAACCTCACATGCTTAAGATAAAGGCTATGTAGAGCATCTTGAGAAACTTGGTTGTCCAATTGGATTGGAGCAAGCCACGGATCTCATTCTTGATTCATTGTCCAAAAGTTATAATCACTTTGTGATGAACTATAACATGCTTGGAATGAATAAGAATCTCTCCGAGTTGCATGATATGCTGAAAAACTGCGAAGATCAATATAATGGAGAAAAGTTCTCCAATGCTCATGGTTCATAATGGAAAGGAGGCCAAATGTGAAAAGAAAGGTAAGATAGACTTGTCAAACCTAAAGGAAATAATTATGGTTAAAATAATAACTCTAATTGATGCAATTTGGTAAAATGGCAATTGGATTGACCATTAAGAATTGTAGTCAAAATTCTAATCAATAAAAGGATTGGTAGTGAGACTACCACTCAGGATATTTATGTTATAAATTAATCTTTCTAACTTTAATTATTTGGATACCGGATATAGATCCCACATTTGTATAAATGTGCAATAATTAGTAAACTGAAAGACTACTCATAGTAAAGGTTGATCTATGAATGGTAATGATGCAGTGGTTGCAACATTGTTCGTAGAACACCTGTAAAGTGACTTTACTAATGGAGTAGAAAAATATTATTTTGTTATAAGATAATGAAGGATATTTATTTCTTATTTGAAATAAGAAAAGTGGTTTATTTATTATGATTTACTTCATTGTGTTATCATATAAATAAATTTTATATCCTAAATCTTGAACAACAAAGTAATAAAAGCTATAACATAAATAATTAAAATTCTTTATGCATTATTGTTTTGATCAAATAAATGAGAAATGCATATCTAAAATTCCATGGGACGGGGTTTTAACTCATATGATTTGGAATCACATGATTTATGCAAATATTATTTACTTGGACCAAGACATCTTTTACTATGAATAGTAAAAGGCTAATATGACCTAATACATGTCAATGTATATGGTGCATCAAGTAGCAATGCTAAAAGAGAATTTTGGTTGGACTTGGTAAAATTATTCAAAGATTCTGATTCGATCAAGATGATGAACAATTAAACCGAGAATTTGAAAGTCATCGTCAAAATTGTGAAATAGTTTCACAATTAACTTCACTAAGAACACCATTCTAAATGATGTGTCTACGTGGAAGTACAAGAATCTTATTGGATATGGTTCATTAGATGATAAAGTCAAATTGATCTTCCATTATTAATTTTGTGGTTATGTATTACAAACCGCTATAACTACATTAATTTGAGTTCCATCAAAAGAGGTTAAATAGTGAAAAAAAACTGGGTTTGTATTTCATAAAGATTTGAGATGGTAAGACCTTTTGGAAAGAAGTTGTCTGGGACACACTCACATTTAAATCTAATAAATATATTTTCATGGGATATCCTAAGGAAACTTGAGGATAAAATTTTACTCATAAGAAACAAATGGTTTGTTGCTTATGATGATACTTTTCTAGATAAAAGGTTTATCTCTAAAAGAATCAGTGAGAGTAAAACATATCTCGAATGGTTCGAGACCCAGAAAATAGTATTTAACCTATGATGGAAGTTGAACAAGTTTTCACAAGGGGTTGTGAAAATCCGTTCAAGATATACAAGTACTTGCACACATGATAAAATACAATCTATTAGAAGAAATATTGGATATTTCGAAATAGAAAGTATTGAGGTAAAGTTCATTTAGAATGAAGTATTTACCACCTATCAAAGGTGCAATATCAACTCCACATTTAGATTAATGGCTTGGAGTCATAAAATCTAAAAGGCAATTCATGTATAATAATTAAGTTTGGAACTTGATCATTCTAACCTAAGGTGTAAAAACCAAAGGAGATGAATGACTTTTCTTGGAGAAAAACTTACATGGGTAGAAAGAAACTTATTAGAATTTTCATAGTCACATGTTCATATTTGGAATATGAAATTTGACAAAATGATGTCAAAACAAGCGTTCCTCAATGGGAACTCACTTAAGGATGTATTGGATACAACCTAAAGGTTTTGATAGTCAAGAAAATTCTAAAAGGTATGAAAGTTGCGAAAATTTATTGGATGGATTGAAGCAAGCTTTTGGGAGTTGGAATCTCCGTTTTGATAAGTCATAGAGTTTGGCTTGATCAAGAACGAAGATGAATCTTGTATATACAATAATATTAGTGGAAGCATGGTGCGATTCCTTATCTAATATGTGGATGACATATTGCTCATTGGAAACGACATTCCTACACTTTAATCTGTAAAGATTTGGTTAAGAAAGTGTTTCGCAATGAAGAATATGGATGAAGCCGCATAAGTCATTGGCATTAAGATCTATAGAGATTGATCAAGGAAGCTAAATGGTTTAAAGCCAATGTACATACATTGACAAAGTCATAAGAAGATTCCGCAAGGAATATTCTAAGAGAGGACATTTGTCAGTGTTACATGGAGTTTCTCTAAGCAAGACTCAATGTCCTAAAGACAAAAGATGAGCATGAGAAAATGAATGAGATGCCATTTGCTTCGGCAATTGGATCCATGATGCCATGATAAGTACTAAGCCGGATATATCTAATGCTTTGAGCATGACGAGTAGATATCAATCCGACACCGGTGAGATTCACTGGATGGCTATAAGAGCGATTCTTAAAGTACTTTAGAAGAACTAAAGATTGGTTTATGATCTATGAAGGTATGGAAGATGATCTCGGATGCATGCTTCCAAACCAACAAAGATGATAATAGATCGCAATCAGGTTTTGTGCATATGTCAAATAGTGGAACTGTAAATTGGAATGGTTCCAAGCAAAGTACAGTCACTAATTCTACGACTAAAACTAAGTATATTGCTGCATTGGATGCTGCGATGGAAACTGTTTGGATTAAGAAGTTCGTTGGAGAACTTGAGATGGTTCCTAGTATTGCTAATACAATAGACCTTATTAGTAACAATAGTGGTGCTATTGAATCAAGCAAAGGAACCAAGAGCACATCCCAAATCCAAACACATACTTAGGCGTTTTCTTATCGTTCGAGAAATCGTTGATAAAGGAGACGTAAATATATGCAAAGTACCAAGTAATGATAATGTTGCGGACACGCTAACAAAGGAACTTCCACAAGCTAAACATGATGGTCATGTTGGGTCCATGGGTATTGGATACCTAGAGATTGGGCCTAGGGAAAGTGGGAGATTGTTGGTGTTGGTGCCCTAGGCACGTTTGTTAAACGTTGTATAAGTTATCATTTTATTCATGATGATAAAGAGATAATAAGATTATAATTGTTGCTCATGTTTGTTTATAATAATCTTTGTCCCTAGAGCTTGTTAAGCACTAGTATAAAGGCTAAATAATCATGGGATGATCGTGTTAGATTTATAGGTACTTGTTTGGAACAAGGTACTGGACATGACCCGCTGTATGAGATTTATGTCATGTCTATGTCATATATAAATCTCATATTAGTTATGTCATTTGAATCCTTAGACATGAAGTTATTATAGTCTTCCACTTGATGAAGATTATGTTTGACATATTCAAACGCTTCCTTAACACGGTAGTTATAAAGGGTATGATTGGCATAATCGGATTCACGTAGGGAAGAATAATAAGCTAATTGGATTTGTTCTTCTTCGGAGAGAT
This sequence comes from Campanula takesimana, assembly GCA_026119855.1. Lineage (NCBI taxonomy): Eukaryota > Viridiplantae > Streptophyta > Magnoliopsida > Asterales > Campanulaceae > Campanula > Campanula takesimana. The sequence continues at coordinate 43,954 of JAOWBW010000120.1, forward strand.
GTCAAGCTTGGGCCCCTCGAAGGAATGATGTTGGTGAAATGTTTGGCCAAACTCAAATGGATTGATTGGATCAATGTCATTTGGATTATCAACATATTCGGAATCGAAAAAGTATTGAACAATACAAGTTGACTTATTGACCATGACATATGTTCAATGACATCGTGGACAAAGGGATTATGACATGTTCTAAAGGAATGCGAACTTGTATATAGTTATACTATTTGGGTAGGTATGACGGTTTCCTAGAACCTAATCATATCTTATGGTTTCATGTTTGAACCCATTGCCAACTTAGTATAATCCTAGAGGGTCACACACAATAGAACGAATCTTAAATAAGGACTATATCGGAATATTTAGTCGAAGGACTTTGGAGGAATTTGGAAATTAGGGAAATCTGGGGCAGGTGTGCGACCACACAAAAGGGTTTGGGCGGCCGCACAACTTGGCTCAAAAAGTACCAGAACCTTCCAGATAGATGTGCGGCCGCACAGGTTGTTTTGGGCGGCCGCACACCATGTCGGGACTGGTTTCTTGATTTGATTTGGAAAAGAATTTTGGATGGGTTTAGACACAAGTTTCTTATTTGGAATAGGTCTAACTTGTATATAAACAGCAAAATTCGGCCAGAATCAATGCTAATGCTTTTGTGCAAATCACAAAGAGTTTAGGAGAGGTTTTATTTTGTTCTAAGACATCCTAGATTGAAGAACAAAATAATACACAAATAAAATTCCATATAGTTCATATTAATTGTGAAAACGTGTTTCACAATTTTGGTCTAGCAACCAAGATCAAGTGTTCTTGATATTCGTTCAAAGTGTGGATACCGCTAGAGGGTGAAACTTATCATCTTCAAAGTTCGTGATTCTTACTATGTTCGTGATCAAGGTTTCAAGCCTCCATCGAATTCAAGGTTGTAAAAATCAAAGGCATCAAGGGTTAGTATTCTAGTATTCATCATATAGTATTTGACTTAATCATATGAATGGATCTATGGGCTTTGGGTTTCATTAAATTTAAATGCTTAATTCCGCTGCGCATGTTACTCCGAAATCCAACACTTTTTACTATGAATTGACCAGCAGAAGAGGATGGAGATGTAACCTTATTAGTTGGATCAAATGACTTAGCTGCTGGGATATCATGCTTAGCTGTTGGCATAGCTTGCTCAGTTGTTGGCACAACTTGCTCAGGTGGTCCTTGACCTTGCTTGGCTTTTCTGATTTCATCAAGCTGTTGTTGTAGAGACAACTGAACTCCATATTCTTCTACATCAATCTACATTACACCACTGGAGCTACTTGCTTTCTTAACTTCAGATTCTTCTTCACTCACTATAGCTTCATCATCAATAAACAGGTTGCTCTTAGTTTTGTGAGCAGGTTTGATCACTTCAAATTCAGCAGTTGTGTTCTCATGACTAGTGGGAGGAGTGCCTGAGTCACTTTTTGTTGATTGAGAAGAGGAGCTGGATGTTGAAGATGAAGATGAGGGTGGTTCATCAATCTTCCTCTTGCATGTCTTCTTAACAGCTATGGCTTTCCTTCTTGCAGAGGACTTTGCTGTTTCTCTAGTGGTCATTCTGGTTGCTTGAGCTTCATCAGGTCCAGGCTTAGCTGTTGGGACCTTCTTGGTTGCCTTAGATGTTGAAGACTTGGCTTTAGATGACTTAGCTGTTCCCTCTTTAGAGCCTTTGAGAGGGATGGTCTTCTTGTCAAACTTCTTAGAGATGCTCAGGGGAACAAATTCAAGCCATTTTGTGTTGAGAATGGCTGGGAGGTCTTTGAATTTTTTAGCAGGGATTCTACTCATGAATCTGAACAGATTTGGTTTGGTGGACCTTACATAGGGCTTGTGAAGGGATTGAGAGGAGGCTAAGTTGAAGTTTTCAAGCATTACAGTGCACCAATTTACATTTTTCCTAATGAGACCAAGGGCTATTTTCCATTCTGATGAGCTTAGCTGGTTTAAAGATGATTGCTTCCCACACATCTCTTTTATTACTACATCACTCAGGGCTGAATTGATGATGGATAGGTTTTTCTTTAGTATTGACTTGTTCTTGACTGAGTCATAGTCAATGTCTCTTTGACTAGTGAATATCTTGTAGAGGACACTGAATTCTGAATCCAATTCTTTGCTCCAAACATTTGTGACAAAGTTTTTGTGGTTTGAAATGCCATATGTTGTATTCACATCTTCAGGTTTGATGAGCATTGTGACATTTTGGAAGACACATCGAATAGTACTATCTTTGAGTCTGGTTCCAACTAGATATACCTCCATACATGCCTTTTCAAGGATTGGGTTTTGAGCAGTTAACATGTTTAGAAGCCCATTGTTTTCCAAGATTTCTTTGACGAAGGTTCCTACTTCTCCTTCGAAGAAGTCACTTTCGATGTAGTATCCATGGGATTCTTCAGGGAGAGTCATTTGATTTTTCAAGATGAGCGAAAAAACAGAGGATTAGGGTTTGAAACAGAGGAAGCAAGATCGATTAGAAATTCGATGGGTTTTATAGATTGGGTGATTATAAATGTATAGGGATACAGGAGAGATCGTGGTTGAGAAGGTGGGGACAATGGTTATATTTTTTAGGAGAGAGGCGATGTGGGGTTTAAAGCTAGCTGTTAAGGAGAAGTGACAGTTATCCTCTTTTACTATTCAAGTGTACAGTAAATAGAATGGAAGAATATGGTGTATAATTTATTTCCAGAAATAGCGGGCGGCTATTTATGGAAAGTAAGGGGCTAAATATAACACAACACACTTCTAATTGAATTTTGACCATCACATCCTAGGATTTCCACCCTTATGTACCAATAGAACATATTTGGTGGTCAAATCAGTTGACATTTTTGGACAACAAATTTAAATCGAACAGCTAAGTCTATAACCATACCCTATTATTGACTGACATAAATTCCTTGTGTATAAAAGGAATATGAACTTAGCTGATGAATACACATCAAAATCAATTTCTTTAGTCTTAGCTGTTGAAGTCATACTCAGTTCAATTCTTGAAAATAGGGAGACTTTCATCTAAGTTTGCTAAGAAGTTAATCTTTTCAGTTCCTGTTGGAGAAGAAACTGAGAGGGAAAGATTTGAAAGGGAGTATAGGTCATATACTATACAGAGTGATCATCAGATGTATGAGGAAGTTGAACAGCTTCCTCTAGATCACCCTTTGAAGTATAGAGAGGTGAGAGAGAGAGAGAAGAGAAAAAGAGATTGGGAGTGTGAAAAGGAAGCTATAGAAAAATTTGAGAGAGATAGGTTGGCACAACAGAAAAGGGTTTATGGTAAGGGAAAAGAAAAGAAGGTAGAGGAGAGAACAAGTATTAAGTTGTTTGGTCAGAACATGAGGATATGAGAAGGAGAGAGCAGCAAAGCAAGAGTTGCTCAAACTGAAGTCCTAAGGGTGCAATCCCTTGGGGATTTAATGAGGAAGGGGGGATTTAAGGATCATGAAGGTGACCATGATATGAGAGTGAAGGGAGAGACCCAGAATTTGAGGCATTTTACACTTAGGGAATTGATGCAATAAGAGGATAGGTTAGCTGTTCAGGCAAAGATAGTGCCTGTTGTTGAACAGCCAACGGTCTATTCCCCAGTCACAAGGGATTCTTTGTCCATAAACATAACAGTTCTAGAGGGAAGGGGAGATAACTTTCATGGGGTCCACCAGTCTCAATCAAGGGCTCACACTCAGCTGTTTAAACAATATTTGAGGTGTTGTAGTCCAGTTCAGGTGAATAAGGGGAGTGATGGTGGTCCTTCATCACATATGGCAATGATAGCTGCTGAGACTTTGCAAACCTCAGGTACCTTCAGCTTCATGTCTCCTCTTGATGACTTTCCTCCTTATGATTCTGTAAAGGAATTGTGGCCAAGAACCGTGGGTCCACCCTTGCAGTACTCAGTTACTGCTATTGACCCAGTCATGGAGAGGCATCCAATATGGTTGGAAAGGTATTTTCAGGGAGGTCCATCTACACCAGCAGGAACATATGGAGGGGAGGACAAGCAGGACAAGGGATCTGGAGTTGGTTGGAAACAAGTCTTGTAGAGGGGAATATGAGTTGAACAGCTAAGATGGTTGGTTAGCTGTTGGGAAGAGTTTTTGAGTACTCCTTTTTATTTTTGTTTTTGGAAGGCTACCAAGGTCCACAGGGGTAGTGAGGTTAAGTACTAGTTCCAAGTTGTATGATCTAAACAGGCCATCATATGACTGTCCTTTAATAGAGATCTGTTTTAGGTTAGCTGTTGGGAAACTGTAAAACAGCTAACTATGTCTTTGTATTTCTTAGTTTTTAAATAAATTTTCAGTTAATCCCTTTTACTTAGGCAAGTTAATCATTCCTAACATTCCTCTCAAAATTTCAAACCTCTTTTCATCCATGGCTTTAGTTAAAATGTCAGAGACATTGTCCTCAGTACCCACTTTGGATAAGTTAATATTCCCTTTTTCAACATGATCTCTAATGAAGTGGTGTCTAACTTCAATGTGTTTGGTTTTAGAGTGTTGAACAGGATTCTCAGTCATAGCAATTGTACTGGAATTATCAAAAAATATAGGAATATTTGTGACATTCATACCAAAGTCTTGAAGTTGACTTTTTAAGTACAATATTTGGAAACAGCAGAGACCAGCTGCAACATATTCAGCCTCAGCTGTTGAGGTTGCAACTGATGTTTGCTTTTTTGCTTGACCAAGACACAATTCTTGATCCAATGAATTGACAGCCACCACTTATTGACTTTCTGTCCAGATTGCATCCAGCATAATCTGAATCAGTAAAACCAATTAGTGAGAATGGTGATTCATTAGGATACCACAAGCCATAGTCAGGAGTTCCCTTTAGATATCTCAAAATTCTTTTAACAGCAGCAAGGTGAGATTCTTTAGGGTTGGCTTGAAACCTTGCACAGAGACATACACTCAACATGATGTCTGGTCTTGAGGCAGTAACATATAGGAGGGATCCTATATAGCTTTTGTACAGTGTTTGATCAACAATTTGACCATCAGTGTCAGCATGAAGTTTGGTTGTTGTAGACAGGGGTGTCTTAGCTATTGAGGCATTCTACATATCAAACTTTTTAAGCATGTCTCTTGTGTATTTAGCTTGGTTAATGAAGATCCCATCCTTCATTTGTTTGACTTGGAGACCTAAGAAGTAGGTTAGTTCTCCAATCATACTCATTTTAAATTGTTTTTGCATAAGGTCTCCAAATTCTTTGCAGAGGTCCTCATTTGATGATCCAAAGATAATGTCATCAACATAGACCTGAATGAGTAGTGTGTTATCTCCATATTTTTTAGTGAATAGTGTGTTGTCAATATAACCTTTGGTAAATCCTTTATCAAGAAGGAAGTTAGACAGAGTGTCATACCAAGCTCTAGGGGCTTGTGATGGATAAAATCTCCCTCTAATTAAATTACCTTGCAAGTCTACAAGTCACCGATGTAGTAGTATGCACAGGCAAGGGTCGAATCCACAGAGACTTGAAGGATTAACAAGAATGTAAATTAAAACTATAAAAATAAATAAAGGGGTTTTGGTTTTTTGTGATTTAATTATAATTAACTACTAAAGCAATAACTAAAACAAAACTAATAAAACAAATAAAAGCAAGATTAAAGAATACGAATTGAGTTCACAAATACTTTCACTCTATGCTATGCTCATGATGACAAGATCAATCTTATTCTTGGGTTCATTCACTTTAGTAAGAATTGGGACGGTTAGGTCGCCGGATTGCAATCCTTTTATTTATTTTATATTATACTTTCCGCTAGGTCTACACAATATGCAAGAAATTCATGAAACACTCAAGAACATATAAACCTAAATCCTTTTGACTTCCACTAGGTCCTCAATTGAATTTAATCATCAAAACAATGGTCAACATATTATCACCCACGCTAGTGCAGTAATAAATACCCAATAATTCTAAAGTCAATTTATATCTTAACATATAATTGAAACTAAAGAATTTAACATGAAAATATTTTGATGAACAGGAATTAATATTGAATGGAAGAATTAAATCTATAGCATAAAGATCTAGTATTTGTTACTACCAATCCATGAATCTAGAAATTTAGCTACTCATAAAATCAATAACAAAGAATAAATTAAAGAACATAAAAACCTGGATTAATTGATGAATCCTTGATTACAATCCTTGAATCTTGAATAAAAGTATGTACAAAGTATCTCTAATAAATTGGATGGAGTGTTATATTTATACTAGGGCTAAGGAGGTGTAAAAATATGAAAAACCCTAGGATTCCTTGTTGAAAAAGAATAAATAAAGTGCTGGTGGCCGAATTCCCCAGGAGCCCTTGGTATTTTTGGGTTTCCAGAAAAGCCCTCCGAAAATTCCCCAAATGTCCTCCAGAAATTCCAGAAAAGCCCTCGAAATTTTGGAAATTACTAAAAAGCCCAACATATTTTGCATAATTCCTCAAAGGTCCCTGGAAAATTCCCTTATGGTCCTTGTGTGGGCAGCCGCCCAGAATAGGAGTGGGCAGGCGCCCACTTGATCAGCCTCTTGGCACTTCGGAGCTCAAATGTGTGTTTGTACTTTTTACGCGTAAACTTCCGGAGACCATAACTTCTTCATACGAACTCCGATTTGGACGTGTAAACTATCGTTGGAAAGATATTTTCGAATAATATCCAATGGACTTGATTTCTTAGTGGTCACATCTCTTTATCTTTATTTTCTGGTCCGTTATTTATCCTTTTTTTCGCACTTTAACGTACAAGAATCCGTACATTCTTTTGCTCCTTCCCTATACTCATAAACACTCCAAAAACCATCAAAACATCCAAGGTTGGGCATCTAATAAGTCATAAAAGTATATCATTTGGATGGGTAAAAACACATCCATCAGCTTGTTTGAGACCATACAACGCTTTGTCCAACTTGTATACATGATCTGGGAATTTAGGATGTTCAAATCCAGGAGGTTGAGCAACAAACACTTTTTCATTTAGTACTCCATTCAAGAATGCACTCTTGACATCCATTTGGAATACTTTCATCTTCTTGAAAGATGCAAAGGCTAGAAATAGTCTTATGGCTTCAAGTGTTGCTACAGGGGCAAAAGTTTCATCATAGTCTATTCCTTTTTCTTGTCTGTATCCCTGAGCAACAAGTCTGTCTTTGTTTCTTACTACAGTACCATCTTCACTCATTTTATTTCTAAATACCCATCTGGTACCTATGACAGTTTGATTTCTTGGTTTGGGAACAAGTTTCCATACTTTATTCCTTTCAAACTGTTCCAGTTCTAGTCTGCATCTTGAAGAGCTTCATGGATCTTTTTGGGTTCCATTTGAGAAATGAAGGCACTCATGAAAATATCATAATGAGGAATGCCATCAGGAATGATTTCTTTTTGAATGGGAATGAAAATGACAAGATTATCATCATTGAGAATGGGGATTTGAGTGGAGATTTGGGAAGGGATTACTTGACAGCTAACTGTTTGATCTAAGTCACACAAGTCACACAAGTCAGTATTGCTTTGATCATTGTTTTGGAAAGTTGTCAGAGTTTCCAATACTTTCATCAAAGTCACACAAGTCAGTGTTGCTTTGATCATTGTTTTCATCAAAGTCAACATGAATTGATTCTTCTACAACTATTCTTCTTTTGTTGTATACTCTGTAGGCTTTGCTAGTGTTGGAGTATCCTAAAAAGATTCCTTCATCACTCTTGGAATCAAATTTATCCAGGTTGTTCTTCCCATTATTGTGAATGTAGCATTTGCTTTAAATCCATGAAAATAGGATATGGTAGGGACCTTTCCATTCCACAACTCATATGGGGTCTTCATATGATACTTGTTGATGAGAGTTTTGTTCTGTACATAAACAGCAGTTGTAACAGCTTCACCCCAAAAGTATTTAGGAAGATTGTGTTCAGACAACATTGCTCTTGCTGCTTCACAAATGGTCCTATTCTTTCTTTCTGCAACTCCATTCTGTTGTGGAGTTCTTGGTGCTGAAAAATTGTGATCAATTCCAATTTGATTACAGCAAGTGTCAACTCCAGTGTTCTCAAAAACTATAAGGGAGTATCTCGTTCCACCTAGAGTATCACCTTTGGATTCAAGAAGGATGATCCAAGTGAATCTTGTGTAGTCATCAAAAACTACAAGGGAGTATCTCTTTCCACCTAGAGATCTGGTTCTAATGGGACCAAATAAATCCATGTGAAGGAGATCAAGAGGTTTGGAAGTGTCAAGTCTTGTTTTTGCAGAAAAGGAGGTCTTCTTTTGTTTTCCACATTGACAGGTTTTGCAAAGCTTGTCCTTCTTGAAATGTATTTTGGGGAGACCTTTAACAAGATTGGAGATGGACAATTTTGAAATGGTTTTAATGTTCAAATGAGCAAGTATCTTATGCCACAACCAAGACATATCTGATTGGCTATAGGACAAAAGACAATGAGCAGCTGAGGATTGAACTACTTCAAGGTGGAGGCAGTAGAGGTTTTTCTTTCTAACACCTGTTAGAATAACCTTGTTGTTCTTGTCTTTGACTAGGCACTGGTCCTTTGTGCAGATAACATGGTAACCTTTGTCACAGATTTGACTAATGCTGATCAAATTGTGTTTAAGGCCTTCAACAAAGGATACATCTGTAAAGATGATCTCCTTGGTCACTAGGTTGCCTGATCCTTTGACTCTTGCTTGAGAATTGTCACCAAATGTAACATTAGGACCATTCTTTGGTATTAGTTGTTGAAGCCATTCCTTGTTGTAGGTCATGTGTCTGCTGCATCCACTATCTAAATACCAGATTCCTTTGCTAGATACCTATAAAACAAAAAAAAATTATGGTACCCTTTATACTTTTTGGGTCCAAAGGATTAGACTTTCTTTGGTACCCTAGCCTTGCCACCTGATCTTCTCTTGAAGAACTGGTTAAGGGTGTTATAGTAGGACATGATTTGCATCATGTAGGGTGTCAATGTGAAGGGTTGAGGAGAGTTATATAGGTGTCCAATGTTGTATGGGCTTTGATTTCTGTAGTTTGGTTGATGAAAGTGAGATTGATGTCTGGGGTTTTGTGATTGGTATGATGATCTAGGAGAGGAATTTTGTGACTGATAAGCATGGCTTTTCCCATTGGAATATTTCTAGTTTTGTCTAGGTTGCCTAGAGTGCCTCTGTTGTCTAGCCTGTCTTGGCTGTCCAGTTTGCTTTGGCTGATCACCTTGTCTTGGCTGTTCAGCTTGTCTTGGTTGTCTGGCTTGTCTAGGCTTTCTAGGCTTCTGTTCTTGCTTCCTTTTCTGAAGATTTAATATCAACATTACTAGTGGAAGCTTGAGAGTTAGGAATTGTGGGAGAATCCTCTTTTAATTTACTCTCTTCACTCCTCTGTTTGTACACATCTTCCTTTGTTTGAATGGGGTAAGATGGTTTCTTTTTAGAGAATGTGTTGAGACTCTGTAAAATCATAGTTTCAACAGCTCTATCATCAGTAGGTGGAGTATAGATTTTGAGTGTAGGATTTTTAACTCTTATTCCAGATCTGTCCCCAGGATGTCTTTGATTAAAGTGATACATGGATAGAGCATTGCTTGATTTGTTACAGGAATCAATTTTGCCTTTTAAAGCAATGTTTTCTTCTTTCAAGATGCTCATTTCATATTCATTATCCTTTTGGGACTTAGAGCAGTCAGTCTTAGCTGTTGAGCTAAGTATGTCATTTTCAAGTTTTTGACATTTTTCTTCCAGATCCTTTTTGGTTGTTTCAAGGTTAGTGTTTAGGGATTTGAGATTTTCAATGGTTTTTTATTGCTCAAGGTTTTCTGTGATGAGGGCAGCAAAGCTAGAGTCTTGTTTCTTCTTTTGAATCAAAAGGGTGCAAACTAAATTTCTAAAGCCATCAATGTTAAGAGAATTAAAATTATGTACCTCTTTAAGTTCTTCAGCAGCAGCTAAGGCTTCTAGGTCTTCTTCATTATCTGAGTCATCACATTCCTGTGCAACCAAACACAGTAATGCTTCTTCTTCATCACTATCTGAGTCTGATGATTCAAATTCTTCATCACTAAACCTAGAAGAGTCAGTAAGCATGACTTGTTCTTTATTTTTGTCATTTTTAGCCTTGACACAATTAAAGCAATTGCACCTAGAGCTATGAATAACTTCTTTAGAATAAGTCATTCTTTTTTAGTTTTCTCTTGGTTTCTTAGGTTCTTTCCAATCAGCAGCATAGTGGTCTGGTTTGCCACAGTTGTAGCACTCATGTTTTTCTTAACAACTTCTTGAGTTGAGTTGGATGGTGAAGGACTGTATCTTCTTTCAAAGGCTTTCTTTTGGTGCTTCATGGCATTTCTAACAGCCATGGAATGAGACTTGGGATGTCTTCTTGAGAGATGGGCTTTGATTCTTGTTTAGGAGTTATGTTCAGCTTTTGTAGAGCATTAATAACAAGAGTGTTAATGTCTTGTTGAGAAATTTGTTTCTGGGTTTTCTCTTGAGCTACAAAGGCAAGGGTTTAAGATATGGTGGATGCTGGTTGAATTTTTATCATTCCTTCTAGTTCATATGCTTCAAGTTTACCAAAGTATTGTTCTATGGTCATACTACTCCATTCAGCTCCTTCTCTAATGGGAAGGGCTACTTTCTCATACTCTTGAGGAAGATTAGAGTATATCTTTAAGCATAGGTCAGATTGTTCAAAGGTTTTGCCATAGTCTGAAATGGCTCTTACAAGATCTTCAAATCTTGGTCTTGCAGCACTCACTTTCTCTCCAGGATAGAATTTGAAGTTGTCTAACTGTCTTAATAAGTTATATAGATTCTAGGTTCTAACACTAGTGTGTTTAGTGAACTTGGTGTTAATTAGTTCCCATGCTGCTTTAGCACTTGGTACTTTAGCTATTTCTTGAGCTAGGGAGTCATTTACACTTTTTTGCAGAATGTTTTTTACTTTTAAGTTTGCAGTCATAAGTTGTCTTTGTGCATCAGTCCTGTATTCAGGAGATTTGAGTTTGCTACCTCCTCCATTGACTTTAGCTTGAGTGGGAAGTTCAACTTCATTTTCTAAGACATACCAGTTCCATATGATGTTAGCATCTATATAGGTTTTAATTTTTGAGGAGTAAATCTCAAAAGATCCACAATCATCAATGTGTGGAATGTCCTTTTCATTGGTTCTTCTTGGTTGAGGCGTGGTGGGTTGAATGGATCTTTCACAAGTTGTTAGACTCTGTATGGTGAATCTAAGCTCTGATGCCAATTGAAAGGCCCTATTATACTGAATGAACAGATTAGTTAAAACTTGGACAACTAACTGTTTGAGCTTAGCTATTGAGAGATAATAATAAAAAGAGATGTGCAGCAGAATATAAATGAATGAATAAATGAAAAGACAAGTGTAGTGTGTGTGTAAGTGTAAAGACAAGAGTGTACACAGTATTTTAAAATGGTTCAGAGGCAAAACCCTTCTCTTACATCCACCCCCACTGTTAGAACAGTGAGACCAATTCACTATAATATTCTCTTCAATAAGAGTTACAAGAATTGATAAGGCAAGTTCCTTTGAACCCCCTCTACTTAATTGACACTTCAATTAAGGTTTCTTCTTTCAAAGCGAGAAAAAAAGAAAAAGAAAATAATCACAAGTGTGTTTACAAAATAGCTTGGCTGTTAGCTGGCTGGATGTGGGTTGTAACTGGGTGCAAGATGGCACAATATTTGTAGGGGATTTAAGCAAATATTTAGATCTGCAGTGTGAATGCAGGGGAGTTTTGAAGGTTTTTCAAACAGAAAAAGCGTCGTAAAAATTAGGAAGGTCACTTGACAACATGCCAGTATACTCCTTTATATAAGGGTTGGCATAAAGCCGTTGGGGACAAGTAGCCGTTTGGAGGACAAAGCTACAGAGAATTAATGGTCAGTCTTTGACTTTGACTGACTGTTTATTATTCCTTTGTTTGTAGGTTGACAAGGTAGTAGAGGGTGTATTCACACTTGATCAAGCTTTAATATGAGTTATTCTAATTGTTGATAATATTGGAATAATCATTCTTCAAGGTTTTGATGATGTGGAGTCTTAGCTGTTGGTGAAGAACAGTCTTAGCTGTTGGAGCAGGGGAGCTTAGTTGTTGAAACAGGTTAGCTTAGCTGTTGAGCTTTTAAAACATAGTCTGTTGAGGCTTGATTGAAATTAGTATCTTGGTAATTCATGTGGATGTAATAGAGGTTGTAATAGGTAGTTCTTTAGTTTGTTTGATGTGTAGATAATAGATAGATCATGTATAGGCTTGACTGTTGGCTTGTATGGAAGCAGGGCAGCTTAGCTGTTGGGGATTGTCTTGGGTTGCCTGTGTTCAGGTCTTTTGTATACATCATATAATCAATGGATTGATTATTTATTTATCAAAACATATTTACTATGATTAATTGTGAGTTAAGCATAGTGAGGTACTAACAGTTTCCGTTTACTAGTAACCATTTGATCTCATACTTTTAAGTTCATAGAGCATGGTCAAAAAACATACTCTCTCTCTTTTAGAAGAACATCCTTAAAGAAATGAACAGATTTAACTCTTAAGCCCCATAATATTTGGAAAATTGTACAGGTTCTCCGGTCAATACATTTGAATTTCTCTGTCCCCTGCTGAAAGGTCTTGATTACGACATACCAAAGACGTAATTGGATCTCCCTAAAGCTATTTTTCTAGGAAAAGTATTTTGGGCCATATATATATTCGCTCATGTACCCTTTACTGAGTAAAAGCTGTCTCCCTCAACCATTCATTCTTCCCTCTGAAGTATACAAGGTTTATTCATTTCTTTGATCTTTTCTTCTTGCAGTTCTTTTCTCCAAGATTACGTTTTTACCCCTGACATCTCTTTCATTACCCTTCAGGTCGGTGTTACCCACTACTTCTCTTATTTGAAAGCCAAAGGAGGAGCTCGGGTACACCCCGTTGGTGAGTCCTCGAGAAGGTATGGCAAGAACCATCACATACTGTCAAGATAGGAAACAAAGGAGTTTGGATGTGCCTAAAATGATCAACTGGGTAGTACTCCTATGATATTATCTGTTCTGTCTATAGCTTCATTTAGGCCTGCAATTGGATGAATGCCATTGCTTAGAGCTATAGTCCTTCTAGTCATCTTAAGGAGAAGATGGCAGGGAAGAAGTAGAAAATAGGTATTACAATGAATTTTAGTTCTAACAATTGTTGATTGTAAGATTAATTATATTATTGATGATCAAGAGCAAAGATCTTTAACTCTTGTTAGTTTGTAACTCTTGTGGATGATTTGTAAGAATTATTTTTAGTGTATGTAATGAAAGGTTGATTGTTATTGTTCAATGAAATGTTTGTTAGTTCATATTAATTTTTGTTTTTGATTTTTTGGTTTAATTTATATAATTTGAAAATGGTGCAGCATGGAAAAAAAATATATATACACTTGGATAGAGCTTTTTATGTGCTGTCTTAGCTTGCTTTTTGTGAGAGCGCGAGTCCTTCTTTTCTTCGGAGCCATCGGTTTGTTTGCAAGGACTTGTTTATGCTCGATTTGTTGTGAGTCGCCACCATGTTTAACGGAACACGGACCGTGAGATTCTTGAGTTCGGGGGTTAAGTTATGGATTGTGAAGGTCAAGGAGCACCCAATCCACCCGATCTAGGATCGGTCTTGCTTACGAAATCATCATCATGTCTTAGAATTATGCAAAACATGTACCAAAGAAGCCAAATAAATATTTTCTTATTTATTTGGGATGTCGGATCATATGCTTCGAGACCATCTCCATGGATTGGAGAGGCTCTAGGATGATCCTTTAATGGAATCACACTACTTCAAAGAAAAGAAAGAGATGAGAAGAGAGGAAAACAAAGGAGTTACCTAAGCGTTCTTTGAGAATCCTATGGATGGCCTTGACTAAAGGCCTTGATGATTCAAAGAACTTGACTTGATCGGTGTTATGATCTTCTAAATTTCGTGGGTGAGGAAGAAAGGATGATTATGAGAGCCTTCTTGATGGATTTTTGAGTTTAGGGAGTTTTAGGAGACCTTCATTATTTGATTCTAGTCCAAGAACACATATATTTATAGGGTTTTATGACTTAGAGACCAAGCCAAGCAGTTTAATTTGGATGGGAATCAAAGACATGATTTTCAAGGAAGTATATTTGGACTCTCAGATCGTCCTTTCCATATTGTGTTTGAATCACAAAAATGCCCTTTTCTTAAGTTTTAATGTTCATTTTGGCCCCTAACTAACGAAGTCAGTCAAAAACTTAACGAAACATGTCAAACATAACGAGTTTCGACCCAAATCAAAGGCGAGACACAGAAGTAATGTGACTATAAATGAACGTTCAAAATGGGGTGTCTACACTTTTTGTAAAAATGGTCCTTTTGATAGAGCATAAACATATACACTTGGATAGCGTTTCCTATGCGCTATCGAAGTTCCTACGCTTAGGTAGCGCAAAAAAAGCGCTATGTTAACTAACATAGCGGTGGCTTGCATGGCGCTTTTGTGCGCTATCTAAGGGGGAAAAAAGCGCTATGTAAGCGTGATTTTGTACTAGAACCATACTTTTTCATTTGAGCCTAGCATTTTTTGTCTCTATTTCTCCCCTTATATCATACCTAATATCTCCCTTTACTAATACTCATTTCTCTCTAATCTTCTTCAATTCTATTTCTACTAGTATTCGTGCCCGTGCCAATGGCACGGTGACAGTCTGAAAATGTGACAGTCTAAAAAAACATGAATGAAAAAACAATATCAACCTCAATATTGTTTTCATCTATTTAATTGTCTCGAGTAAGTATGCGGTTTTTCACAAAAATAATGCTAACCAAAAACCAAATATCCACCACCAGTTCGCCACCCCCGCCAAGCAACCACCACCTTCACTATCTTTTTATACACTTCACATAAAGATACTCCATTTGTTCAACTTGAACTTCTCCACCATGTTCAGTCTTATACTACCCTTCCACTATTTGTGTCCTCCTTCGCCGTCATTCCCCTTGCTGATTTTCTTCCCCTTTTCCCTGACGTAACTATCGCCATCATCGCCACTCTTTCCCTTGTCGCCATGCCACCACCCTTTTTCATTGGTTGCACAATCTCGACAGGCTTTCTGCATCTTCTGCTTAAGATTATTTGTCGAGCGAAAGATCTTTTCTTTGCAAATTATCTAGCTAAAAAAATAAGAACTGTTCTTTGCAAGATATGTAGCTAGAATGTCATTTTGTCCTCTTATTTAGGAAGCCAAATGGGCCACTTCCTCACTCAAACCCCTTTGCTGCGTTATAGGTGAAATTTCATGTAAAAGTGTATTGAGAACGAATTCCATTCACCAAGTAGCCTTAGGTAAAACTGGGAGTTACTTGATGGTGATCCATATGTGGGAAAAGAGCAATTGTGGCTAACAAAAAGTTGCTGGCTTTTGAAAATGAAACCTTCTCAAGGCTGTGGCTTTCTTATCGAAGTTTCAATCCTCTCTTTATTCTCCCTTAGTTGTCCTCCTCTCTTCATGACAACCACGCCTCATTAAACCTATTCACCACCAGACTCAACAACTATAATCACAACAATGAAGGGTATAAGATGGCGGTGGCTGGAGTGTTTGGATTCCCTCTGCTTCTGCCATCGTCGCTATGTATTCATACACTCTCAAAATAAAAGAAATGAGATAACCCCTAAACAGTAGAGAAGATAAATCAAATATCAAGATAAAGGGGAAAACTGAACAACAAATCAAGGAAAATTGGATGACCACCAACAAAGATTTCAATAAGAAAAAGGATTCAATCAATTTACCTCTTTAAACAATATCGTAGCCATGATTTCATCTTTGACAGCCGTTTGATACACCCAAAAGGGTTAGCTGTGTGTGTCAGGAGATTAAGAGTTTTGAGAGATAATGTGTCTTCAATATATCAACATGATGGGTAAATAATGAATTGTAATGATGATTGAGTGGGAGAGGGAGGGCGAAAATGGAGTTTAAATGAAGAACATGGTGAGAGAAAAAAAAGAGAAGTTGGCGAATAGTTATTTTTGTCTCCCATAAATGTTCATCAACAATAAATATTGTCCCATTTTTGTTACTGTTCAAAAGTGTAGTTAAATTTCTTTGTTCAAGACTTTCAACCTTGACAACAGAGATGTTAGTAAATCAGAACTTAGATATGACAAAAATAACGAACGCAAATCAACAAAATAAAACACATATTTTACGTGGTTCACCAACGACCTATTGGCTACGTCAACGGGAAAAGGGAGACAAATATTATTATATGGCGGAGAAACAATTACAGAAGATGATCACACTAAACTAGTTTGCACGAATTTTGATCACAAAATTCTTGACTGTGAAAATGTTACATTCCTTGTTCCTAACATCTATTGTTTTTCAGGAAGAACAATCATTCATACCAGGGTAGATTATAGATTACTTTGATCTCCAAAATGATGCTATTGGGAGAAACATAATCAAGAGAATGAAAAAATCTTGCATTCTAAAGTACTTCACTATGAACCAGACTTATCACCTCCCTGCTGCAGTTGGTGAGTTTTACTTGACCGCTAAAGTTTATGGGAAGCATTTTGAGCTGGACTACACTGATATAGCTACCGCATTGGGACTTGACATTGATTTCGATGCTCCTATCTATTTAACCATTGATGAATGTGATATATCAATAATAACGTTCATCATGTAGAAGACCATGATAATCTTAGGTCTAAGGATTCCAATGATATAACTATATGAGATTTAATTATGACATTTGACCATGACATAAATCTCATAACAGGTCATGTCCAGTACCTTGTTCACCAACAAGTACCCATAAGTTAAACTGTATTACATACACATAATCATCACATTATCACATGATTATCGATAAAACTTATACTAGTTCTTCATAAGTACTAGGGACGAAGATTATTATAATAAGCATGCAAAACATATAATAATCAAAGTTGTTATCTCTATAACAAATGAGAGCTTGGCATAACATAAAGGCCTTTCTAACGGGCCTAAGGCATAATCTCCAACAACTCGAGCCATTTTAACAAACAGAAATAGAATATATGAGGATCCTACCCAGAAATGATGATGAACACAACAAGGGTTTCTTAAAACCCTAGAAACCTGAAATTACAGAGAAAGAAGGAATATTACCTGAAATCAGAATTTGATTGGATGAAAACGAACGAAATGAACGGTCCGAGGTGATTCACCAAATGAAAACTGGAAAAGACGATTGAACGGAGGAATGTGCTCGGAAAACTCATCGGAGAAAATAAAGGTTTCAAGGGATTAGCTTTGACGAATACAGGTAAAGATGGAAAATGAAATAGGGTTTTTTCTTTTATAACCGGGTCATGTTGGGTAACCCGAATCACGAACGAGTCTTACACGCCGGTCCTCTCCAAACCGTCAAATCTGTACAGTAGTGAATTAAATGCGCGTGCAAGTTTATTAGGGGAATGTCTTGTCATTAATACTCACATCGCTGCCTCACTTCCCACACGCCAAATATAATTTATTGATTTGACATCATGAGACATGGCGCTTCGTCATCCGAAAAAGGTTTGACCTGCCCAAAGACTATGATGTAATCGAACATCGAAGATGACCAAGAAAATGACGATGACGAGCAACACATATCTACTTGATGAAATCAAGAGAAACTCGGGGGCCACTGAACGGAATAAACCGAATTTCCATTTAGGTCGGGTCACACCCAGGCCCATAAGAACAGAGTTAAGACATGGGCCAAGCCCACTCGGTCAAACCTCTCCTCGATGTAACCCATGTCGACCAATCTATTTTTGGGACCAAAGTACTAAGAATTTGGCATCTCCACATGGCAGCCGCCAGGAGACAAGGGACCTAGTCCAAACCACCTCACTCTCCTCGGTCTAAACCAAGACGAGGATGAGGAGGCCCCAGGCCGACCAAGGCCACGTGTTTAGTGACTTGGTCAGCACTTTATTCCATCTATAATCCTATTCAGATAAGGAATGTATGTGAGAGTCCAATATCCCCTTGAAATAAAAAAATTTACTCTGATATGGAAACTACATGAATACATCCCTAATTGGGATTCTACTTTCCTAATATTAGTCAATACCTAAACGGACTCCCGTACTTCCTTCCCAAGCAAGGACATCAACAAGGCATCCCTATAAATACAGGCCATAATTCACGCATAAAGGGAAACACACATCTCTTAACTCTAAAGTCTGGTCAATTGATTTCTCTCTTTCAAAACTGAAAGGCCCTGTTTAATTAAATGAACAGATTAATTAAAACTTGGACAGCTAACTGTTTGAAGTTAGTTGTTGAGAAATAATAAATAAAAAAAATGTGCAGCGGAATATAAATGAATAAATAAATAAAAGGACAAAGTGTAGTGTGTGTGTAGTGTATGGACAAGAGTGTACACAGTATTTTAAAGTGGTTCAGAGACAAAACCCTTCTCTTACATCCACCCCCACTGTTGGAACAGTGAGATCAATCCACTATAATATTCTCTTCAATAAGAGTTACAAATATTGATAAGGCAAGTTCCTTTGAACCCCCTCTACTTAATTGACACTTCAACAAGGACATCAACAAGGCAGCCCTATAAATACAGGCCATAATTCACGCATAAAGGGTAACACACA
Organism: Campanula takesimana; assembly: GCA_026119855.1. Taxonomy (NCBI): domain Eukaryota; kingdom Viridiplantae; phylum Streptophyta; class Magnoliopsida; order Asterales; family Campanulaceae; genus Campanula; species Campanula takesimana. The sequence goes on from JAOWBW010000120.1 coordinate 62,658, forward strand.
TCTCTTAACTCTAAAGTCTGGTCAATTGATTTCTCTCTTTCAAAACCATATTCTTACTCTCACGCCGGAGGGCCTTTGACGGAGAAGCCCCGACTTAGTTTACGTTTGTTCATTGTATTTCAGATTATTCAGAACTTGCTGAGATTATCCAAGCCACTGGATTTTGGCTGATCTGAACGTTTTTAGCATCATCAGATATTTTCAAGACTTTGTAGAAATCATACTCCAGTCATCTTTAAATAAATGTCTAATCTCATTTATTTCAGTGACAATCTAAAAATCTTTACTTTTTATCCATGTTCATGGGGAAAAAAATGCTTACATATTTTTATAATTCACTTTCCAATTTTAATCTTGTTAGTATGACTATATAAAAGAGGATAATATCAATTTCTATTTGGAAAGCCATTTGTTTTGGATATTTTTTTTGAAAGAAAATGAGAAGTGGTTTGAGGTGGTAGAAACCGTTTTGACCTCAATGATGGTTATAATGGCGGGAGGGATGCTAACATAACAGTCCAAAAACAGTAAAAATCAGATTTTGAAAGAGAGAAAGAAAACAATGAAAGAAACGCATAGGACGGGCAGATTATGACTCATCCCTCTAACTTCATCAAGACAATAATTACATCCAAACTAAATCCCTTTTCTTTTTTTAAAAAATTACACACTATTACAGTAATTTCCCCCAACATTCCCATGTAATTCACTTCTATTTATAGTCAACAATATCACCACACTTTGGGAAGATCACCACCCTCTTCCCCTTTTCTCAATCTCACCCCTTTTCTTCACAGGTTTCATTCAATTTATCTTGCTATTTTCCTTGATTTATTTGATTTTTATCAGTTACAATTAATTCCCCTTTGTTTGTTCATTTGGACCAAGATAAGAGATGGATTTCTTTCATTTTCATTTACATTGCTCTCACTATCTGATTATTTGACATTGAATTCTAGATATTGTGTAATCTTTGGTAATTGGGTCTTGGAAAGTTTAGGTTTTTGCTGATTGTTTTGGAATTATGGTTGAATGCTTTTTTTTTTTTTGTTTATTTGTGAATATTTAGCATCATTCAATTCCGGTTGGATTACTTATAAATTTAAGATGTGTTTTATGTTTATTTGGTTGGCTAACTTGTAAATTTAAGATGTGTTTTTTGTTTTCTTTGGAGAGGATTGAATTTTGTAAATTCTGCTTGTAAACATTCTATCTGATGTGATGTGTTTTTTGTTTACTTATAAATTTAAGATGTGTTTTATGTTTTCTTTGGTGAAAAGAATTAAGAGGGTTTAATTATTGTCTTTTTTAAAAGGATGAAAACTGGAAAACCCACTTTTGATGAACATGTCGAATTAACTATAAACTGCAAAAAAATCGAGTGCCCTTTTCCATACCCAGTTACCCAATTTGATTATTTACTTGATGTACATACTGTTGTACTTGCTCGCAGAGAGTTAATATTTTTTAGGTAAAAATGATAGTTTACTCTTTCTGGAGATAATTTTGCTTTACTTGGTTTTTTTCCTTACTTGAGTTGAGATGATTGATAATCGATGTGTTAATAATTTTGATTGATAGGATTATATGATGGGGAATATTGCGTTTGTTGTTGTTGTTGGACTTTTGTTTCAAGTGCTTGCGGTGTGTTGTGATTCTGATATAACGCGCCTAAACATATGGCCAATGCCAGCATCAGTCAATTATGGGCAAAAAAATCTGTATTTGGGTAACGACTTTGAGCTTAAGACGGAAGGAAGCAAATACTCTGATGCTTCTGGAATTCTCAAGGATGGGTTCAAAAGGATAGTGGATACATTGAAAACAGGACATATTGTTGAATTCAATTTTTCTTCATCTGAGGTGTTACAGGGAGTTCATGTGCTTGTATCTTCCCCAAATGATGAGGTATTACCCTAAGGGAATGTGTACCAATTTACATGCTACACTTTTATGTTTTAATCCATTGGTTTGAAACCATGTTATTACATCTTTTTTCCCCGAGGTTATTACTCCCTCAGTCCAGGAAAGATAGTCTCGTATGAGTTTTTGTGGTTAACACTTTTCTGTTTAACAACTAGAATACTCGAGCTTAGAGCCTAATAGGGACCATAAGTAAATGAAATAGAGCATATAACATCAGATTTTGCCGCATTACCCAATAAGCACTTCTCTTTTGATTATTTTCTTTCTTTAAACGGATTCCTTTAAGTGATTCTCCCTTAATCTTCAGTAAATATTTTTTTTCTAGCCAAAACTTATTTTTGATATTTTTTTTCTAGCAAAATCTCTGTTCCTGTGTTTCCATTTGGTTTATAGCTCCATAATTGAACTTTTATGAAATATACATTGTTCTATGCTTTGCAGTTACAATATGGTGTGGATGAGTCGTACAACTTATCTATTCCTGCGCAGGGAAAGCCACTTTATGCACATATCACGGTTAGTGTCACAGTGATATCCCTTTCTTTTTGGACCATAAACATCCTTAAAAGATCTGTACTTCACTGTATGTGTTTTTTTATTTATGTTTCTCGGTTGTATCATGTCAAAAATAAAATAATAATACATCTATCCCGAAAAGATAGTCTCATTTGGGTTTTTTTATTGTCAAAACAAATGAATTTTTATCAAACGTTAATGTCAATCTAATTTTTCCCAATAAAATTTTTAAAAAGTTAATATTGATAAAGGACTTAATGATTTATCAATACCAATTTTGTTTTCAATTCTACTTTGCTAAGTAGATTCACATCAATATATGGTCAAAATTCACCTGCGTTGGCCATCAAAAAACCAAATGAGACTATATTTCCGGGAGGGATGGAGTATATGTAAATTCCTCCTTCCTCAATGGTTTTCTAAAACGTAAAACGTTTATGGAAGAGGTTATTTCCCAATGTATGATGTTGGACATGCTATTGAAAAGTACAGAATTTGTGTGACTTATCATAAAGAATGGCTCAAATGATCATCGTCATTCTCAAGGGATCCTTAAACTAAGAGATGATTTGAATTCTCACACACACAAATACATTTATACGTACTTTTCGCCTTAAATACTACATCTATCAGAGAACAATTTGAATTTTCAAATTTTTAGTTCCCCACTCGTTCTTTGTTTCCCATGTGTTTTAAAATGCAGAAATTTGCGCATTTCTGACGAGCTTATATAGTTCATACTTTCATGTTATTCTCACTTAACTATAAATTGTCTAATAGAAAGAATTTTGATGCAGGCAGCTACTGTTTATGGGGCTCTGCATGGTCTGCAGGTAACTTGTCATAACTAACCCAAATGTAAAGTTGCTTGTTAAAAAATTGGGAAATAAATGTTGTTATGTTTATCTGTTTCGTTCGTCTTTCTTACAGACTTTCAGCCAAATGTGCTTTTTTAACTTTGCGACCAGAGTATTTGAAGTTCGTCAGGCCCCTTGGAATATTAGTGATCAACCTCGTTTTTCATATCGAGGCCTCTTGATTGGTAAGATGCATGCTACCTTCTCTTTTCTCCCTCTTAGTGTCCTCTACACATACATAAACCTTTTTGAACCCTACATTAATTTGATGAGATTTTGACTGAAAGTAATGCCGGAAAAGTGGGAAAGTCATCGGAGGTAACACAAGTAAACAAACAAGGGTTTAATGAACTCGATATTCAAAGGAATCCACCAAAGAATATGAGCCAAATCACCACCCAAAGGCACCCAACCTAAGGGATAAGATAACTAGAAGAAATTCATCTTCTAAAACAAAGTCAAAAGACTTAATCTTTTATATAAAACTCAACTCACTCTCCCATTACAATTGCACTACAAGGGTATTTATAATACTCTTGGTGTTGGGATTGGAGTCAAAACCAAGGAGAAGGTCAAAACCGCGGAGAAGCGAGGAGCGAAAGCGGAGCGAAAATCGGAGCAGGACTGTTGGAGTGGGCGACCGCCCAGAGAGACAGGAAGACGGGGACGATTTTTGGCGTGAAGATTGGTGCCGGCTTGGAGTTGGCTTGGTGTGGGCCGAATTGTGTTTGGCCAATTATTGATTGCGTGGAGTAGGTGTCTGGAATGTGGCAGAGACCCACTAAGGAATTGGTTTCCTTAGTTTAATTGATTTCATATATTTAATTATACTCCTTCCGTCTCAGGGACTCCGGGTAATTAGGTTTTGATCAGGATTAGGTTTTGTATCCCTATAAATACATTGTGACTACCACCATAATATTAGTACCCAAAAAGGAGAGAGTTAGGATATCAAGAGAGAGCACAAAATAATGTGTAGGAGGGGGCCGGGGGCCTAGGAGAGCCATGAGGGGCGATCCTACAACCCGGCCATATTCATATTGTTTGTGTGTTCTGTTGGAAATTTGGCTTGAAATGGTCAACTATTGAGTGGGTCCCATTGGTGGGTCCCGTTGACTTTGACCTTAGTCAATGTTTATACTTGTAGTATGTTATACCATGAACAATATTGGTGTTTTGGTGAAAGCCAAATGATGGATTAAATCCATAGTTCTAAGACTTCAAAGATGAGCTTTTTGAAAAGAGACTTTTTGGCATCCAAGGATGAGATGGGTTGGTTGCCATCCCACATGGGAAAGGAAAGGCAAACCTTCCCTTTGCTTGGAAGTATAAAAGGATTTTGGGCCATCCCACATGGAATTGGAATGGGTAGTTGATGTGCCATAAATTACTTGGCATATCATAGTCTCATGTTCAAGTTACATGTGAGGTGGGCTTGAACCATTCCCCACATGCGCGCTCGCTCGGCTCGGCCGGGCCGGGCCGGGCTCGGGCTCGGGCACGGGCACGGGCTAAGGGCGTTTGGGCGAATGGTTCGGCAATATTTGCAGAATGGTCCCTGACGAAACTGTTAGGTCAGTTAGTTTCCTCTCTAAAGTTCGTAATCTGTGGTTGATCTGAGAAGTGAGATTCCGGCGAAGTGGGACAACAGTCGCAAGTGGTTCGGTACCTGTTCGTGCGAATATTTTCTGGTACGTTCCTGAGATCTTTTCATCCTCGGAGGAATTTGCCGCAACCCTCAGCCGCACCAGTAGGGGGCAATAGTTTCTCTTAGGAGAGTCTGTTATAGGCGACTCGATCTAAACTGATAAGTTCTCTAACTCTCTTTTTTGTTTCTGTCTTTCCTGGATCCTGTTCTTGTGGGTACGTTTCTGTTTTTGGCTTAATTTGATATTGTTATATGCTTACGTGATTGCCCTATTAATCTGATCGTTGCATATTAAATTCCAACAGTCTAAGAGAAACTAGTATTATTAATCATGTCTGCTGCTAACGCTCCATTCAAGTCCCTTGTTGACACTTCTGATCTGCCAGAGAAGTTCGGTGGTAAGAACTTCAAGGGCTGGCAGGAACGGATGAAAATCTGGTTGTCAATTAAGGGGATGACTGGTATGCTAACTGAAAAGTGCCCTGCTATTGATGAGAAGGACCCTGCAACAGCGAAAGCTGCTGAGCAGTGGAGGGAGAGGGACGATGTTGTTCGTGGATGCATTCTTTCGGCTCTGTCGAATGTGCTCTTCGATGTTTACTGTTCTGCTCCCCTCACTGCTGCATCGCTGTGGGAAACGCTTAACACAAAGTATAACACTGACGATGTTGGTGTTGAAAAGTACTGTGTGTCTAAGTTCCTTAAGTATCGTATGGCTGATGGGAAATCTGTTACTGATCAAGTGCATGAGTTCCAGATCATATTGCAATCACTCAAGGATGGGGCTATGGAACTTCCTGAGAAGTTCGTAGTTATGTCAATCATTGAGAAGTTCCCTCGGTCTTGGGAGGAATTTGGTATGACTCTCAAGCACCGTACAGGAAGCTTGACACTCAATGATTTGATGAATGCAATATCGATCCAGGAAGTGCACCATAGTAACGGTGTTAGTGTGTCTGTGGAGGCCAAAGCCAATGTGATAACTGCAAATAAGAACAAAAGGAAATTCGAGAAAATTAGCTCTAAGGATAATAATAATGATAAGCTGAAACCTAAGAAGAACATCCATAAAAAGCCAAAAGCAAACAAAACCTGCTGGAATTGTGGAACAGTTGGACACTTTTCTAGGGACTGTCCCAAGAAAGGAAAAGTGGCGCAAGGTTCTGCTGATCAAGCTCAGGCGAACGTGGTCATTGGACCATCTGATGATGATCCTGTTAATGATACACTTCAACCTGAAGTTGATGCTATTACCAGTGAGATTACCAAGTATGTAACTTCTAATCCTGAAATCTTTACTGTTTATGAACCCAACGAGTGGTTGGTAGATACTGGGGCAAATGTGCACGTTTGTGCTGATAAATTGCTATTTGTGTCTTACCAGCCTGAACGTGGTAGATCAGTGATGATGGGGAATTCGAGTGCTGCAAAGGTGCTTGGGACTGGACGCGTGGACCTGAAGTTTCCTAATGGGCGCATTCTGACCTTGCAACATGTGCATCACGTTCCTGACATTCGTCGTAATATCATTAGTGGTTCTTGTTTAGTTAGAGAAGGATTTGAGTTTTCATTTAAGTGTAATAAGGTTATTATTTTGGATTCTGGTAGTTTTATAGGAAAAGGTTATGCTTCGGATGGTTTATTTAAAGTTAGAGTTGAGAGTAGTTTTGGTACTCATTTTATTAATGATAGTTTTATTGATTATCCTGTTTCTTACTCCATTGAATCTTCAAATATTTGGCATTGTCGTTTGGGACACATTAATTTTAAATCTGTTAAAAAGATGATGAATTTGGATATTGTTCCTACGCATGCTATTGATAAAAATTCTAAATGTCATGTTTGTGTTGAAGCTAAATCTGTTAAAAGGTCTTTTCATTCAGTTAATCGAGATTCTGAAATACTTGATTTAGTTCACACCGACATTTGCGAATTTAATGGCTTGTTGACCAAAGATAAGAAGAAATACTTTATTACTTTTATTGATGACCGTAGTAGATATTGTTATGTCTACTTGTTGAATGGAAAAGACGAAGCGCTTGAAAAATTTATTATATTTAAAAATGAAGCTGAAAAACAAACTGGTAAGAAACTTAAACGATTAAGATCAGATAGAGGTGGCGAATATGAGTCTAATCCGTTTATGCATTATTGCCAAAAAAATGGCATAGTACATGAAGAGACTCCCCCTTACACACCTCAATCTAATGGTGTTGCTGAACGTAAGAATAGAACCTTTAAAGATATGATTAACAGCCTACTTATAAGCTCTGGACTACCTAAGTATATGTGGGGAGAAGCTTTGAATACGGCTTGCCATATTCTGAATAGAGTTCCTCCTAAACATAGAAATGAAAGTCCGTTTGAACTTTGGAGAGGTAGAAAGACCAACTTGAAATACTTGAAAGTGTGGGGGTGCCTTGCAAAGGTACTTGTCCCTGAACACAAGAGAAAGAAGCTTGGTCCTAAAACTGTTGATGCTATCTTTATAGGATATTCTGAAACAAGTTATGCATTGAGATTTCTGATTATCAAATCTGAAATTTCTGGCATAGATGTTAACTCAATTGTTGAGTTACGTGATGCAACATTTTTTGAAGATGTGTTTCCCATGAAAACCGGACTCCCCAAAGAGTCAAATACCACGTCTAATTCAATTCCATCTCAAGTGGAAGAGATGACAAACGTGGGGGCAGATCCAATTGGTTCTTTATCTGATGATGAGGATGAACCAAGAAGGAGTAAACGGGCTAGGATTACCAAGGATTTTGGAAGTGATTATATCACTTACAATATCGAGGGTGACCCTAATACCTTCAAAGAAGCAATGGCATCTCCTGATGCTAAGCAATGGAAGGATGCCGTTAAAAGTGAAATTGATTCTATTGTCTCAAATGGGACATGGGAATTAGTTGAGCTTCCTCCTGGTTGCAAAGCAATTGGATGCAAGTGGGTTTTTAAGAGGAAACTGAAACCTGATGGAACCGTTGATAAGTTTAAGGCGAGATTAGTTGCTAAAGGTTTTAAGCAGATGGAAGGAATAGACTATTTCGATACCTATTCACCGGTTGCTAGGATGACTACAATTCGTATGCTTATAGAATTGGCTTCTGTATATGATCTCCATATCCATCAAATGGATGTGAAGACCGCCTTTCTTCATGGCGATCTTGAGGAGGAGATCTATATGGATCAGCCTGAAGGATTTATAGCATCTGGCAATGAAAGGAAGGTGTGTAAACTTGTTAAATCCCTTTACGGATTGAAACAAGCCCCAAAGCAATGGCATGAGAAGTTTGATAAAATCGTCTCATCGTTTGACTTTATTACTAATGAATTTGACAAGTGTGTCTATTCTATGAGTAAAGGTGATAGTTGTATTGTCTTGTGCCTATATGTTGATGACATTCTGTTATTTGGAAATAATATGAGAATAATCGATGAAACTAAATCATTCTTGAAAAGTAAGTTTGAAATGAAGGATATGGGAGTAGCTGACGTGATTCTTGGCCTTAAGTTGACTCGGTCAACTAAAGGCATAACCATCTCACAGTCTCATTATACTCAGAGTGTAGTTGAGAAGTTGGTTATAAGGATGGTAAAATCGTCAATACTCCATTTAGTCCTTCTTTGGCACTTGCTAAGAATGAGAATGGAATACCCGTGACTCAGTTGAAATATTCTCAGATAATTGGGAGCTTAATGTATCTTGCTAACTGTACTCGACCGGATATATCCTACGCAGTTACGAGGTTGGATAGATACACTAAGTGTCCGAATAGAGCTCATTGGGAAGCTCTAGGTAGAGTACTTCGGTACTTGAAGGGAACCATTTCCCTTGGGCTGCATTATGGGAGATTTCCTGCTGTACTCGAAGGGTACAGTGATGCTAGCTGGATTGCCACTAACTCTGGGAGTTATGGCTGTACTGGGTATTTTTTTACCTTAGGCGGAGCTGCAGTTGCCTGGAGGTCTACAAAACAAACCCTGTTGTCTCGGTCTACCTTCGAAGCCGAGCTAGTTGCTCTTGACACTACTGGATTGGAGGCTGAATGGCTTCAAGGACTTATGTCTGAGTTGCCTGTAGTCAGCAAGCCTATTCCTGTGATCTCTGTACATTGTGACAATACTGCCACAATTGAGAAACTTAAGAGTGTCAAGTTCAACTGTAAAACTAGGAGACACATCCAAATAAGATTGAAATCTTTAAGGGATCTTGTGTCTCGAAAGGTGATAGCTGTAGATTATGTTGGTACCAAGGATAACACAGCTGATCCTTTAACTAAGGGACTCGATATAGTCTTAGTTCAAAAATCTAGGTTGTGGATGGGACTGAACCCCGTCTGATTCACATGCGGTAGGAACCCAACCTATCTGAGTGGAGATCCCACAAAGAAGGTTCAATGTGGTAGTAACAAGCCGTAGGGTGGATTGGAACACCTAAACAGATTGACATGTTACATGTCTGTGTCTGTCCCCTGAATAGCCTAAAAGGTGTTCATTACTGCAAGTATAGTAAAAGCTTTAGGCTTTGAATGGGATCAAGTCTTTTAGACAAGATGGTAGCAGTACATCTTTGGAGATGCCCAACTAAATAAGTGTTATTGTTAGCCGCAATTAGAGGAAATGGGTTATTTCTCGAAAGCACTTATGATAGAGGATAAGGACGTATGGCTTATACGCGTCAAACATAATGATAGAGGCTGCTGTCATAGCCTTTGTCGTGTTGCTATCAACAAAGGATCCTACACTCAAAGGAATCAGATTCAAGACACCCGTTCATCTGGTCCTGTGGGGGTTTGCGTTGACTAGCTTAGGTAGGGGTTCAAGTCGGGAGACACCATCTACTGAAAGCACGACATGGATAATCTCTACTAGTCTTATCACCATTGATTTGTGGGGGATTGTTGGAAATTTGGCTTGAAATGGTCAACTATTGAGTGGGTCCCATTGGTGGGTCCCGTTGACTTTGACCTTAGTCAATGTTTATACTTGTAGTATGTTATACCATGAACAATATTGGTGTTTTGGTGAAAGCCAAATGATGGATTAAATCCATAGTTCTAAGACTTCAAAGATGAGCTTTTTGAAAAGAGACTTTTTGGCTTCCAAGGATGAGATGGGTTGGTTGCCATCCCACATGGGAAAGGAAAGGCAAACCTTCCCTTTGCTTGGAAGTATAAAAGGCTTTTGGGCCATCCCACATGGAATTGGAATGGGTAGTTGATGTACCATAAATTACTTGGCATATCATAGTCTCATGTTCAAGTTACATGTGAGGTGGGCTTGAACCATTCCCCACACGCGCGCTCGCTCGCTCGGCTCGGCCGGGCCGGGCACGGGCTAAGGGCGTTTGGGCGAATGGTTCGGTTCGTGGGCGTATCTTTTTGGACAAAGTTTATTTGAAGTTTCCAATATTTGCAGAATGGTCCCTGACGAAACTGTTAGGTCAGTTAGTTTCCTAACTGGACTCTAACTGTGCAGTTTCTTTTCCTTCAGGAATAAGTCACTGTAAATCGGGTAGGTTTTGGAGTCCTCCTAGAATACCTAAACCGACTATATACCAGTATAAATAAACGATCCTTGCATCAGTTTTACACACGCAATTAAAATTGCTGATAAACTGTTTTCTCTCTAAAGTTCGTAATCTGTGGTTGATCTGAGAAGTGAGATTCCGGCGAAGTGGGACAACAGTCGCAAGTGGTTCGGTACCTGTTCGTGCGAATATTTTCTGGTACGTTCCTGAGATCGTTTCATCCTCGGAGGAATTTGCCGCAACCCTCAGCCGCACCAGTAGGGGCAATAGTTTCTCTTAGGAGAGTCTGTTATAGGCGACTCGATCTAAACTGATAAGTTCTCTAACTCTCTTTTTTGTTTCTGTCTTTCCTGGATCCTGTTCTTGTGGGTACGTTTCTGTTTTTGGCTTAATCTGATATTGTTATATGCTTACGTGATTGCCCTATTAATCTGATCGTTGCATATTAAATTCCAACATGTTCTTGGGGAGGTGAGATAATATATATGAGAGGTTGCTCATGGAGGGTATTTATAATACTCTTGGAACATCCCTCCAAGCTTAGGAATATCAAAAATACTTAAAAGGATAAACCTAAGAATTAATTACATATAGATAAGATAGAGGATTCATCCAAAGATTCATGAAACTCTTCAAATTAGTCAAAATTCGGATGAGAATGTCCTTCTGACTACCCTTCAGTAAATAAATCATAACTAATTCCACAAAAATCCAAATGATTATCTGTAAAAAGCAACAGAAAGTAGACTTGTATATCTTTCCAATGATATATTATAAGCTTGATGGAACTTCATAAATAATTACCAGATTGCCCTTGAATCGACCCAAAATTCTGGTTGAGTATTTTGTTTGTCAACAACTTTTTGTACCAATCTTTCGAATAGTTTTTGTACCGCAAACCCGCTCCACCAATAATAAATAACAAGGACATGTAGAGGGTACGTTTCCTGCATCAGAAAGACTACATTATGAACAATCAAAGTCAACTCTACTATTTTACTTTGACTTTTTGAGAGTGCTATTAAAAAAGAAATGATATCTCATTATTACATACTCCATACTTACAACTGTACTACCTTATAATTATAATGATGCAGATACATCTCGACACTATCTACCAGTGCCAATAATAAAGAAGGTTATTGATTCAATGACTTATGCAAAGCTGGTAACTCACTATCTTGTGCTTACTATGACATATCCTACGTTGACTAGAATGTTATATAGTTTCAAAAAAAAATCTCCTCATATTGTCACTTCTTATATACATCCCAATATGTCTATGTTGAAAACGTCTTTACCAAAATATGCCAGTGTTGAAGAAAAAATAAAAAAATTTGTTTTAATAAATTTAGTCTTTGCTAATTTCATGTCTGCAGAATGTTCTACATTGGCACATTGTTGATAGTCAGTCTTTTCCATTGGAGATACCTTCATACCCAAAATTGTGGAATGGTGCTTATTCCATTCCCGAAAGATATACAATGGCTGATGCAGCTGACATTGTGAGGCAAGTGACTATTTATAATATGCTTTCTTTCATGGCTAATTTAAAAAAATATCTCCGACCCCCTAATATTAACCCATCCTAACTAACTCTAAATGTCAATTTGGAAACATATATCTCGGCCCCTATATTGACCCATACTAACTAACTCTAAATGTCAATTTGGTAGCTATGCTCAAAGACGAGGAGTTAGTGTTCTAGCTGAGATTGATGTTCCTGGACATGCCCTCTCCTGGTATATATGTACTCCCCCTTCGTCCCAATATGAATCACCATTTTTGTTTGCGGGGAAGCCTTGTGCACCGGGCTGCCCTATTATTACTTATTTTCGCAAAACTAATAGTTTGAAAGTGGATAGTAAGGATATTTATGCATTTTTTTCAATTAAAACTAAACATTTTTTGAATGTCTTTTAAATAAAAAAAGGTAATTCATCTTGGAGTGGAGTATATTATTACAGTCTACCTAAGTTTGACTTAGTAGTTAAGATCCTAATAATTTGGCATCTTCAGGGGGACGGGTTATCCTTCCTTATGGCCATCAGTTGACTGTAACGAACCACTTGATGTTAGCAACGAATTCACCTTCAAACTAATAGATGGTATTCTTTCAGGTATGTATGTTTTCCTAAGTGGAACTCGGCCTCTTATTGATGTCCCTAACATTTATGGTCAACTAACTTTGTGGTGCATGTGCCAGATTTCAGTAAGGTCTTCAAATTTAAGTTTGTTCATTTGGGAGGGGATGAAGTTGACACCAGTGAGTATTATATATATTTTATACTCCCTTCATCCCAAAATGATCTTCATATTTTTTTCGTTGTTATTGTGAAGGATAATTTTACGTTGATTTAACTGTCCTAATGAAAATCTAAAACTTGTGAATATTTAGCATCATTCAATTCCGGTTGGATTACTTACAAAATGAGTTTCCTAATTTGCTATTATTATGATTCACCCTTATTCTTATTAGAAAATGTATGTCAGGTTGCTGGGGATTGACTCCTCATGTTAGAAGCTGGTAACGATCTTAATATCTCTTCATCCATTCTCTATAAATGCATATAGTGCAACAAGTTATCAAAAATCTTTAATTCAAATGCTTAGAGGTGCATTATATTTGCAGGTTAAAGCAGCATGGTCTAAATGAATCTGAAGCTTACGAATACTTTGTCTTGCGGGCTCAAAAGATGGCGTTGTCTCATGGCTATGAAATTATTAATTGGTACTCCCTCCGTCTCAAAAATGAATGAACGAACTTGGATTTGATCGTAGTATATAATTTTGCATCGAAGTTTAATAAACCAATTTTCTTACTGACTGTTTGTTTTGATGAACTTAAATCTCGGTTATGATCATTAATTGGTACAGGGAGGAAACATTTAACAACTTTGGCAGCAAATTAAGTCGAAAAACTGTGGTTCATAACTGGTACGTACACGTTAAATACCCAAGTCAGATTCACGCATTATATATCATCTTAAATGAACTAGTATCTATATACTCCATCCGTACCGTAATTTACAGTTGACTTGTCAAACGTTTTAACTAATGCACTATACTTGTTTGTACATTGCTTGTACCATGGTAAACTGGCACTAAGACTATTTCCTAATTAGAAACGTAACCCTTATTTTTCGATTGATCAAAATGGAAAGAGAGACACTTATTATGGTGTTTAATTTGTATCCGATGTTTCATGTTTGATAGGCTTGGGGGTGGTGTGGCTGAGAAAGTTGTCGCTGCTGGTTTAAGGTGCATAGTAAGCAACCAAGACAAGTGGTATTTGGACCACTTGGATGCGACTTGGGAGGGATTTTATACAAATGAACCACTCACAAATATTACGAAACCAGAGCAACAGAATCTAGTTATCGGGGGTGAGGTATGCATGTGGGGTGAACATATAGATGCCTCTGACATTCAACAGACCATATGGCCACGGGCAGCAGCAGCTGCAGGTTCCTTTCCTTCCCTAACAATCCTTTCTATCTTTTGAATATTTCATTTCATGGAATCACTCTCTATGTGTAGTCGGTTTTGGTAACATGAATAACATTTTTCTGGAGAATAAAAAGAGGATTATTACTCCCTCCGTCCCATTTTGTCTCTTGATGAACAACACAAGTGAACTTTGACTAAATCTTAATGGCAATCTAATCATCCTGTGAAATTCTAATCATCATGTTATTTATCAATAACAATGATTAGAAATGTTATTCAGATTATTAGATTGATAGGTCAAAGTTCATTTCTGTTGACTTTTAAAAGTCAAATATGGCAATATTTCTATGACGGAGAGTACTACATATCCAACTCGTGCCATGAAAATGTATCACTTCTGACATGAGATGGCAGATGCGCTATATAAGCATGGTAGTAGTAATATTGTAATCAAAGAGTACTCAAGTGTGAGCTTTTGTGAATTTTTTACCACTTCATGAAATATTTATATTTTGCTTCGTTTTTCATTCCTCCTCCTAATGAAGAGAGGTTATGGACACCTTATGACAAGTTGGCTAAGGATCCAAAGCAAGTAACATCAAGATTATCGCATTTTAGATGTCTGTTGAATCAAAGAGGAGTTGCAGCTGCCCCATTGGCTGCATTCGGCCGTGGGACCCCAGAAGCGCCCGAATCTTGCTTTAGACAGTAACTGAAATGGAGAAGATTCATTGGGTTTATAATATCCCCTTGAAATGCGGGAAATAAGGAGGACTGATCATCAAATTGTCCACTACTTTGTATTTTAGACTTCAGAGATAAGTTGATAACTTAACTGCAACTTGTTCTACCATATAACTTTCAATGAATTTTTTTTACAACTGTGAGGTTGATTCACCTGTTATGTTTACATTTATGCCCCCGTTTGTTAATTCAAAGAACAAATGTGGAATATAGTTTGAAGAGTATAAGGATAAAAGTGAAACAAAAAGGAAAGTCATACATATATAGCTTAAGAGATTGCATACAGAGGAGAAAATTACTCTTAAAGTGAAGACTAGTTTAAGGACTACGTCCTTAAATTTGAAATTTTGGCCTATTTTGTTTAAAGACTATGTCCTTAAATTTGAAAGTTTGACCTATTTTGTTTGCCTAATGCCTAAAATATAAAATAATTGTCCAAGTTTTATTTTTAGGGCATTAAATTCAAAGTTTGACTTTATTTGTTACTCGCACCGTCCGAAATAAATATCGCATTTCAATTTGTCAATGATTTAGAGGAATTGAAGGTGATTTACTATTATGTAAATTGCTTGCTTATTGTTACTAAAATTGCATAATGTCATTTTCCTTGTTTAAAAATCTAACATCTATTGTAGGACGAGTTAAATGAAAAATAAGACAAGTATAGGAGGGAAGGGTACATTACTACATAAAATATCCTTCATCAACTAGGTTTAGAGGGAGATTCTCAGGATTTAAATTTTCTCATAAATTTGATGGTAATGGTCAAAGTTGGAAATACAATTCTCAACTAATTGCATCACCATATTGTAGAGTATGTATTATGAAAATTAGAAAAAACGAGTTTTTTTAAAAGAGGCGGTAACACTTTTGTATAAGACTGCACTTGTTTTAAAATAGGCGGTGACATTTTTTTAAATAACTGCCAAACACGTATTTGCATCGTAAATGTCAGTGCTAATGTTACAAAGTGTAAAGTCATTCATATTGGCTTTGATAAATAATTAAACTAACACTTTTAATAATTGGCAGTGTTAATGTTTGAAAAGCCATGTTTAACTAAATTAACAGATTAATTAAAACTTGGACAGCTAACTGTTTGAGGTTAGCTGTTGAGAAATAATAAATAAAAGAAGTGTGCAGCGGAATATAAATAAATAAAGAAATGAAAGGACAAAGTGTAATGTGTGTGAAAGTGTATGGACAAGAGTGTACACAGTATTTTAAAGTGGTTCAGAGACAAAACCCTTCTCTTACATCCACCCCCACTGTTGGAACAGTGAGATCAATCCACTATAATATTCTCTACTTTTAGAGTTACAAGAATTAATAAAGCAAGTTCCTTTGAACCCCCTCTACTTAATTGACACTTCAATTAAGGTTGCTTCTTTCAAAGCGAGAAAAAGAGAATAAAAATATCACAAGTGTGTTTACAAAAGAAAAGGCTTGGTTGTTAGCTGGCTGTAAGTGGGTTGTAACTGGGTACAAAGAAGCACAATATTTGCAGGGGTATATGCAAATATTTAAGACTGCAGAGTGAGAGTGCAGTAAAGTTACAAACGATTGTAAGGGTGTAAAAAGGGTGTTTTGAGTTACTTGACA
Source organism: Campanula takesimana (assembly GCA_026119855.1). Lineage (NCBI taxonomy): Eukaryota > Viridiplantae > Streptophyta > Magnoliopsida > Asterales > Campanulaceae > Campanula > Campanula takesimana. The sequence goes on from JAOWBW010000120.1 coordinate 78,937, forward strand.
ACATGCCAGTATACTCCTTTATATAAGGGAGGGGATATAGCCGTTGGGGGACAAGGGTACACGAGTAGCCGTTTGGGGAACAAAGGTACAGAGAAGTAATGGTTCCCCTTTGACTTTGACTGAATGTTTATTGTTCCTCTGTATACAGGTTGTCAAGGAAAGGGAAGGTGTATTCACACTTGAACAAGCTTCAATATGAGTTATTCCAATGATTGGAAATATTGGAATAATCATCCTTCAAAGATTTGATGATGTGGAGTCAGCTGTTGACGAAGGCCAGTCTTAGCTGTTGAAAAAGGGGAGCTTAGCTGTTGGGCTTGTAAATCATTAGCCGTTGAAGCTTGTTTGTATTTATAATCTTGATAATTCATTTGAGATAGATGGAGTCTGTAATATGTAGTTCTTCAGTTTGTTGGATGTATAGATGATAGGTGGATCATGTACTGACTTGACTGTTGGCTTGAATGGAAACAGGACAGCTTAGCTGTTGAGCTTTGTATTGGGCTGCCTGTGCTTAGGTCTTTTGTATACATCATATAATCAATTGGGTTTGATGATTTATTTATCAAAACATATTTACTATGATTAATTGTGAGTTAAACATAGTGAGGTACTAACAATTTCCCCCTTTTTGGTAAATAAATAATGGTTTTTGATTATGTACCTGTAAATATAAGTGCTAAGGGAATAGAAAACCAATGAAGAAAAATTCTTCTTGATAATATTTCTTGGCAAACAAACTGTTAATACAAACTGAAAATGTACTAAAGAAATTAATTGAAAGATAAAGGTTGTTCTGAACAGCTATTCAAAACTAAGAAATCAAACCATCTGATTTCAATCCTAGCTAGGCATTTTTGCTTCTCTCCACTGCTTTTAGATCTTGAAGGAGTGCAACTCTTCTCACTGGTTCATTCTTTCTGTAGAACCATTCATTGTTCCAGTCAAGACCCATCATGTGGCTATACTGGAAATATTGGTCTTGTCTGGCCAGCAACTGATCTTTAGTGAGAACTGGTTGGTTGTAGAGAAGCCTTGGACCAATCCAAGCTTGCAGTTGCTGAGGTGACATGGTCTCATCAGATGGTGAAACCCCCATTGAGTATTCCTTGTATAAAGATGCAGGTCTCTTCTTGGTGACCTTTGGAAGGTGGCTAGGTGGAGGAGCTTGGAAGAATGAGAGTAGGGATGTTTGAGATGGTCTTGGAGGAATGGGTTGGCTGCTGGGAGAAGGAGGAGGGAAAGCTGTTTGGGTTGGCTGTTCAGGAGATGGAGGGATTGGACTGTCACCTTTTTGAAGAATGAACTCAAACACATCATCAAGCTTTCTGAGTAGAGAGGATTTGAGTTGTTTGATGAGGGTGGCTGAGAACTGGTTGAAGTCAGTGTAGGTAAGGTAATATGGTGGGGTATATTTGAAGGGATCAAAGTTGGGAGGGAGATTGGCAAGCTTTGATCTTGCTTTCTTATGGAATGCAGGAGGAGGAGGAGGAAGATGTTGAGGATAGACAGTGGAAATTGGAAAGATATTTTTGACAATTAAGCGAATTATGCAGCTCTTCTTGGATAACAGAGTCCAAAAGATGGACTGAGCATATTGAATGCAAAGAGCATACACAAGGGAGGAAGGAGCATAGAGGCATTCCTGAAGGTTATTAGAAATAAGATGGGAGAAAACAAGTTCCCATTCAGCAATGTTTGAAAAATTAAGGGGATTGGGTAGTTTTGGAGCTGAGAAGAGGAAACAATATTGAGTGGTGATTCTGAACTTCTTCCACTCTTCATAAGCATAAAAAAGTTGGCCCCCAATGTTCCTTGCATGAACACTCATATGGGTTTTAGTCATTTCCCAATGATTGGGGAGATTGTGAGGGTTAAAAAGAGGAGGGATAATGGGAATAGACTTAAGCTTTTTATGGGCTTCATGAACTGTTGGGATAGAGAAATCAATGTCACAATCAAGGGCCCAGAAGCTAGGAGTAGGCATGGAAGTGTCAATACTAATTTGAGACCGAGGAGTTGATTTAGAGGGAGGGATAGATGTTGAGTCAAGCTGGGAAGTAGAGGATCCACTTTGACCTTGAGATTGCCTAGCTTCTCTAATCCTCATAAAATCAAAAGCTTTGACAGCCTCATCTAGAGAGAACTTGGAGGATAGCTGTTCAAAAAGTAATGTTCTTTCTTCCTCAAATAGATTGGAAATTGATTTGTCTTTGATAACCTCAATGAGATTTTGATTAAGAATAGGAAGGACAGTGGAGTGAGCAGGAGATCTAGGAGGAAGAGGAATATGGGCTGGAGGTGAAGGAGGAGGTACAGAGGGTGTTTGAGTCTCAGCTGTTGGGGAAGTTTCATGAACTGGAGAGTTCCCCCTTGACTTAGCAGGGCTCTCTGAATTTGGTGAGTTCCCCCTATGGGTTTCAACAGGTGAGAGGGTTTGAGTAGTAAGATGAAGAATTCCTTCAATGGCAGAAACATAGTCTGAACTAGAAGTCAGATTGGGAGAGGGAGGGGATGCTTGTCTATTCCTTTTTGGAGATGGGGAGGGAAATCTTACAGGTCTTCTCTTCACTATAAATGCATTTGTAGAGGAGGATGAAGAAGATACCTTATCTGTGGAAGGATGTTGAAGCTTAGCTGTTGGATCTAATGTCTTAGCTGTTGGGATAACCTGCTCAGCTGTTGGCTCAGCTTGCTCAGCTGTTGGCACAACTTGCTCAGGTGGTCCTGTACCCTGCTTGGCTTTTCTGATCTCTTCAATTTGTTGTTGTAGAGATAGCTGGACATCAAATTCTTCTTCATCAATTTCCATTACACAACTGGAGCTGCTTTCTTTCTTAACCTTAGACTCTCCTTCACTCACTGTTACTTCATTATCAACATAGTAGTGACTTGCATTGCTATCAGCAGCCCTAACTCTTTCTCCACTGACAGTGGTTTTCTCATTGCTGTCAACAGGAAGGGAAGAGGTTTGGGAGGTTGATTTTGTTGATTCACCTGATGATGAGGAGGTGAAGGAGGAGGGTGGTTCATCATTCTTGTTCTTCTTGCCTTTGCCTTTGACAGCTATGGATTTCTTTCATGGAGTGGTCTTGGCTGTTCCTCTAGTGGCCATTCTTGTTGCTGGAGCTTCATCATGTCCAGGTTTAGCTATTCGGACCTTCTTGGTTGCCTTAGCTGTTGAAGGTTTGGCTTTGGAGGATTTAGCTGTTCCCTCTTTAGAACCTTTGAGAGGGATAGTTTTCTTGTCAAACTTTTTGGAGATACTAAGGAGAACTAGTTCAAGCCACCTAGTGTTAAGAATGGCTGGGAGGTCTTTGAGTTTTGCTAGAATCCCACTCATGAATCTGAACAAGTTTGGTTTGGTGGATCTCACATAAGGTTTGTGGAGAGATGAAGAAGTGGCAAGATTGAAATTTTGAAGCATTACTGTGCACCAATTCACTTTTCTTCTAATGAGACCAAAAGCAATTTTCCATTCTACAGAGCTCAACTGGTCTAAGGAAGACTGTTTTCCACACATTCCTATGATAAGCACATCACTGAGGGCTGAATTGTCGATGGACAGGTTCTTCTTCAAGATTGATTTGTTCTTTACAGACTCATAGTCAATATCTTCTTGATTGGTGAATTGCTTGTAAAGAACACTGAATGTTGTATCCAAGTCTTTGCTCCAAATGTTGGTTAGAAGGCTACTGTGATTTGAGATGGCATAAATCGTATACACATCTTCAGGTTTGATGATCATTATGACATTTTGGAAGACACATCGAATAGAGCTATCTCTTAGCCTAGTTCCAATTCGATATACCTCCAAACAAGCATTCTCAAGAATTGGATTCTGAGCAGTTAACATGTTGAGAAGGCCATTGTTTTCTAGTATTTCTTTGACATAGGATCCTACTTCACTTTCAAAGAAATCATTTTCAATGTAATATCCATGAGATTCTTCAGGAAGAGCCATTGATTTTGAGAAAAGGAAATGAAAACAGGGGCTAGGGTTTGAAACAGAGGATGCGAAATCGATGAGAAATTCGAAGGGATTTATTGTTTCTGGTTATATTAGGGCATTGATAGTAAATAGATCGAGGTTTAGAAGGTGGTTACAACGGTATATTTTTGAAGAGAGAGGCGACATGGGGATTTAAAGATAGTCTTTAAGGTGATATGACAGTTATCCTCTATTACTGTTTAAGTGAACAGTAAATAGAATAGAAGTAAATGTTATATCATTTATTTCCAGAAATAGCGGGCGGCTATTTAAGGAAGGTAAGGTGCTAAATATAACATAACACACTACAAATTTAATATTGACCATCACTTCTCATAATTGCCACACTTTTGTACCAATAGTACAGATTTGGTGGTCAAATCAGTCGATATTTTGGACATAAAAATATTCAATAGCTAAGTCTATAGCCATACCCTATTATGGACCAACATAAATTATTTGTGTAAAAAAGAAATATGCACTTAGCTGAATAATCACACTAAGTTTGTTCTCTTTGTTCTTAGATGTAGAACATATATAATCAATTCACTTCTTTGAAAAATGGGAAGACTTTCCTCTAAGTTCAGTCCCAAAAAAATGGCACAAAATGCTAAAAAAATGATTTTTACAATTCCTGCAGGGGAGGAGATAGAGAGGGAGAAGTTTGAAATGGATTTTAGGTCATATATTATTCAAAGTGATCATAGGTTGCATGAGGAAGTTGAACATCTTCCTCTAAATCACCCTTTGAAGTATAGAGAGGTGAGAGAGAGATAGAAAAGAAAAAGAGATTGGGATTGGGATTGTGAAAGGGAAGCTATAGAGAGGTTTGAAAGGGAGAGGATGGCTCAACTAGAAAGGGTTGAGGGTAAGGGAAAAGAAAAACGGGGAGATGAGAGGGGTAGTATTAAGTTGTTTGGTCAGAATATGAGGATAGGGGAAGGAGAGAGCAGCAAAGCAAATGCTGCACAAACTGAAGTCCAAAGGGTCCATTCCTTTGGGGACTTAATGATGAAGGGAGGTTTAAATGTCCATGAGAAGGACTGTGGAAGGAAAGATGTTGAGGGAAATCAAGTTTTGAGGCCATTTACATTGAGGGAGCTGATGAGTCAGGAGGATAGCTTAGATGTTCAGGCTAAAAAGGTGCTTGTTGCTGAACAACCAAGGGTTTATGCCCCAGTGATAAGGGATTCTTTGTCCGTCACCATGGCAGTGCTGGAGGGAGGGGGTGATAATTTCCATGGGGTCCAGCAGTCTCCATCAACTAATCACACTTAGCTGTTTAGGCAGTACTTGAGGTGTTGTAGTCTTGTCCAAGTTAATGAGGGCAATGATGGAGGACCTTCATCTCACATGGCTATGATAGCAAATGAGAGCATCCAAACCTCAGGAACCTTTAGCTTTATGTCTCCCTTGGATGACTTTCCTCCTTATGATACTGTTGAGGAGTGGTGGCCAAGAACCTTGGGTCCACCTTTGCAGCATTCAGTGACCTCCATTGATCCTGTTATGGAAAGGCATCCAATATGGTTGGAGAGGTATTTGGAGCCAAGATAGTCTGTACCTGCTAGGCCATATGGAGAGGAGAGGAGGCAGGAAGCATCTGGAAAGAGGTTTGGAGATGTTTGGAAGAAAGTGTTGTGAGAGGGATAAGTTTGAACAGCTATGATTGTTGGTTAGCTGTGTTCAGGAGAAATTTATGTAACTTTTGTTTTTGTGGAGGTATTTTGAGAAGGGAGGGCTAACATGCAACACAGGGGTAGTGATGTTAAGGCATAGTTCCAAACTATATGATGTAAACAGGCCATCATATGGTTGTCCTTGAAAACAGATCTGTTTAGGTTAGGTGTTGAGATACTGTAAATAGCTAACCAAGCTCTTTGTACTTTGTTAAGTTTATGAAATGAATTTCCAGTTAATCCCTTTTACTTAGGCAAGTTAATCATTCCTAACATTGCTCTCAAAAGTTTAAATCTTTTTTCATCCATAGCCTTAGTTAGTATATCAGAGACATTATCCTCAGTGCTAACTTTGGCTAAATTTATATTCCCCTTTTCAACATGATCTCTAATTAAGTGGTAACTTCAATGTGTTTTGTTTTAGAGTGTTGAAAAGGATTCTCAGTCATATCTATTGTACTTGAATTGTCACAAAATATAGGAATATTAGTGACATTCATACCAAAGTCTTGTAGTTGACTTTTTAAGTACAATATTTGGGAACAGCAGAGACCAGCTGCAACATATTCAGCCTCAGCTGTTGAGGTTGCTACAGAGGTTTGCTTTTTGCTAGACCAGGACACAATTCTTGATCCAATGAATTGACATACACCACTTGTTGACTTTTTGTCTAGATTGCATCAAGCATAATCTGAGCCAGTAAAGCCTATTAGTGAGTATGGTGATTCATTTGGATACCACAAGCCATAATAAGAGGTTCCTTTTAGATATCTCAATATCCTTTTAACAGCAGCAAGGTGAGATTCTTTGGGATTGGCTTGAAATCTTGCACAGAGACATACACTGAACATAATGTCAGGTCTTGAGGCAGTAACATATAGGAGAGATCCTATATAGATTCTATAAAGTGTTTGGTCAACACTTTGACCATCAGTGTCAGCATGAAGTTTTGTGGTAGTAGACAGGGGTACCTTAGCTGTTGAGGCATTCTGCATATCAAACTTCTTTATCATGTCTCTTGTGTACTTGGCTTGATTAATGAAGATCTCATCCTTCATTTGTTTGACTTGAAGGCCTAGGAAGTAGGTGAGTTCTCCAATCATACTCATTTCAAACTGCTTTTGCATAAGATCTCCAAATTCTTTGCAAAGATCTTCATTTGATGATCCAAAGATAATGTCATCAACATAGACCTGAATGAGTAAGGTGTCATCTCCATACTTTTTGATGAACAAAGTGTTGTCAATATGACCTTTGGTAAATCCTTTATTGAGAAAGAAATTAGACAAAGTGTCATACCAAGCTCTAGGTGCTTGTTTTAGACCATACAAGGCTTTGTCCAACTTATATACATGGTCTGGGAATTTGGGGTGTTCAAATCCAGGAGGTTGAGCAACAAACACTTGTTCATTCAGTACTCCATTCAGGAATGCATTATTGACATCCATTTGGAATACTTTCATCTTCTTAAAAGATGCAAAGGCCAGAAATAATCTTATGGCTTCAAGTCTTGCTACAGGAGCAAAAGTTTTATCATAATCTATTCCTTCTTCTTGTCTGTATCCCTGAGCTACAAGTCTTGCTTTGTTTCTCACTACAGTACCATCTTCACTCGTTTTATTTCTAAATACCCATCTGGCGCCTATGACAGTTTGATTTCTGGGTTTGGGAACAAGTTTCCATACTTTATTCCTTTCAAATTGTTCAAGTTCTTCTTCCATAGCCTCTATCCAGTCTGCATCTTGAAGGGCTTCATGGATTTTCTTGGGTTCCATTTGAGAAACGAAGGCACTCATGAAAATATCATAATGAGGAATGCCATCAGGAATGGTTTCATCTTGGCTGTTGGGAAGAGGCTATGGAAGAAGGTAAGCTGTTGGGAGTATCTTTGGCTGTTGTGAAGAGGAAAGCTGTTGGGAGAAGGTAAGCTGTTGGGAGTATCTTTGGCCAGAACATAAGGATTTGAGAAGGGATTATTTGACTACTAACAGTTTCATCTTGGCTGTTGGGAAGAGGAAAGCAAAGCTGTTGGGAGTATCTTTGGCCAGAACATAAGGAAGAATGATGTTACTCTCATTTGGGGATGAGAGATTATTAGTTGTGGGTGAAGGTTCTGGAAGGTTGTCAGAGTTTCCAATGCTTTCATCAAAATCACACAAGTCAGTGTTGCTTTGATCATTGTTTTTATTAAAGTCAACATGAATTGATTCTTCTACAACCAGTCTTCTTTTGTTGTAAACTCTGTAGGCTTTGATAGTGTTGGAGTAACCAAGAAATATTCCTTCATCACTCTTAGAATCAAACTTATCAAGGTTGTTCTTCCCATTGTTGTGAATGTAGCATTTTCTTCCAAATCCATGAAAGTAGGATATGGTTGGAATCTTTCCATTCCACAACTCATATGGGTTCTTCATATGATACTTATTGATGAGAGTTTTGTTTTGCATTTAGACAGCAGTAGTGACAGCTTCACCCCCAAAGTACTTAGGAAGATTGTGTTCTGATAGCATTGCCCTTGCTGCTTCACAAATAGTCCTATTCTTTCTTTCAGCGACTCCATTCTGTTGAGGAGTTCTTCGGGCTGAAAAGTTGTGATCAATCCCTATTTGATTAGAATAGGTGTCAACTCCAGTGTTCTCAAATTCAGTTCCATGATCAGATCTTATCTTTTTGATAAATAAGCCTTTAAAGTTCTGAACTTTGTTAAACAGCTGAGTAAGATTATGAAGAGTATCACTTTTGGATTCAAGAAGAATGATCCAAGTGAATCTTGTGTAGTCATCAACAACTACAATTGATTATCTCTTTCCACCTAAGGATCTGGTTCTAATGGGACCAAACAAGTCCATATGAAGGAGATCAAAAGGCTTGGATGTGTCCAGTCTGGTTTTAGCAGAAAAGAATGTCTTCTTTTGTTTTCCACATTGACAAGCTCTGCACAACTTATCCTTCTTGAAAGGTATTTTGGGAAGACATTTGACAAGATTAGAGATGGATAACTTAGAAATGGTTTTGAGATTCAGGTGAGCAAGTCTTTTATGCCAAAGCCAAGACATATCAGATTGGAAGAAGGACAAAAGACAATGTGCAGAGGAGGATTGGACAACTTCAAGGTGGAGGCAGTAGAGGTTCTTCTTTCTAACTCCTGTTAGAATAACCTTGTTGTTCTTGTCTTTGACTTGGCATTGGTCCTTGGTGCAGATAACATGATAACCTTTATCACATATTTGACTGATGCTGATCAAATTCTGCTTAAGGCCTTCAACATAAGATACATCTGTAAACATTATCTCCTTGGTCACTAGGTTTCCTGATCCTTTGACTCTTCCTTGAGAATTGCCACAAAAAGTAACATTGGGACCATTCTTTGGTGTTAGCTATTGAAGCCATTCCTTGTTTTAGGTCATGTGTCTGCTACATCCACTATCTAAATACCAGATTCCCTTATTGGTGATGGATCGGTTTACACATGTATTAACTCCGCATTTTCGTACTAATTTTATCAGCTTTTGGTTGTAATATAGTTAGATTGGATGTAATTTTGGTCTTTTATGATTTATGGAACTTTGTTGGATTCGTAATGTTTTAGGATACTTTGTAGTGTATTTTGTGTGGTTGCAAAGTCCGTGGATTGTAATTTGTTGAAGACTGAATATTGTTCGAGTCAAAGTCAAAAGTCAACCGTGGTCAACCATGTCAAAGAGGTGAAGAAAAGAAGAAAAAATAAAGAAAGACAGAAAAGGTGACCAGGCGCCCGCCCGTTAAATAACCAGGCGCCCGCTTGTTATGCGTTTTGAAGAACCAAAGTTACTGGCCAAATAGGCGCCCGCCTGGGGTCTACCAGGCGCCCGCTTGGTCATTCCGTACAGTTTCGGGTTTTCCTTGCCAGACGGGTTTTTACCCTATTTTTCCTACTTTTGGCCCTAGTTTTCTCTATGTATAAATATTAGACAGCAGCCTTTAGTTTTATTATGCATTGTTTTAGGTTTTATTCAAGTTTCAAGTTGTAAACAAGATTTTGGGAGATTATTCATCATCAAGCTTTTATCCAGGTTTATGATTTTTAATTATATTCTTGTGTTTATTGCTATGTCGATGAGTAGCTAATTTCTTTATTCATGGATTGGGAGTAATAACTATCAAATCTCTATGCTAACTTGGGCTTAATCAAATATTAATCTTGCTCTTGTTCATAAGAATAGAGCTTAATTAATTTAAAGAGTTCATTAATATGACTTGATATTTTTGGTCTTTAAATCATCTTGGTTTAGATTGTTTCACTAGCGTGAATAATTTAGATATTGAATCATATTCTTGTGATTAGATTTAATTGAGGACTTCGCGGAAATCAAGAGAATTTAAGATCAAGTGTTCTTAAGAACTTAATAAATTGTTTTTGTGTGTTGTTGACCTAACGGAATATTTCACATAGAGATAATAATAGGGTTGCAATCCGGTGACCAGACCGTCCCAACTCTTAAATAAGTGAACGATTTCTTGAACAAGTTTAATAGTCTTTTTCATAAAATAGCATAGAGAGGAGATAGTTGTGAACCCCAATCTGTGAATCTTCGTAATCTTGAATTAAATCCTTGTTTGCTTAGTGATCTTTAATTTAGTAATTTATTTTCATTGTTTAGTAGTTAATTTAGGTTAATCTAAATCAATCAAAAACCCCCTTGGTTAATTTTTGCACTAACTAACTATACTTGTTTGTCCAACGAGTCTTCGTGGGATCGACCCTCGCTTTCGCGCGTTACTACTACGGTAACTAGTGCGCTTGCTAGGTATTTATTACTTGGAATTTTATCCATCAAGTTTTTGGCGCCGTTGCCGGGGACTTGTTTTGATTTACAAGTTAATTTAGTCGGTGTATGTTTGGTAGACGTTCATTGAACCCCGAGTTGGTTCCTTTGGACGATAATATCGATAGACTTGACAGGGGCATTCCCCCTATTTCTAAGACTGAGTCTGAAGCTTCTGTCACCGAGACAGAGGTATTTTTAAGTGATTTTGAAACTTCTTCCACCGGGGGAGAAGAAATTGAAGTTGTAATGGCTAATTCCTTAATGAAAGAATATGCTAGGCCTAAGGTTGACACATCGGTGTCATGTATTGTCCTGACTGAGGCCGCTAAATCTTATGAGGCGAAGGGGCATTACTTTAGTCAGTTGTCCAAGTTTCAGGGTCTTCCCGCTGAAGACTCTTTGAACTTCTTGAGAGAGTACATGATGATCATATCAGGATTCCCTGTAAAAGAGGGGGTTACTGATGAACAATTAAGACTTAAGTATTTTCCTTTCTCTCTTCAAGGGGCAGCTAAAACTTGGCTTATGTTACTTCCTGCGAGGAGTATCACTACATGGGATGGGTTGCATGATGCATTTTTAAAGAAATTTTTCCCGCATGCTACTTTGGCCACCTTTAGACAGAAAATCATAGGGTTTACTCAAGAGGTAGGTGAGCCATTTCATGAGGCTTGGGATAGGTTCAAAATGTTGCAAGTGCAGTGCCCCCATCATGCTTTTCCTGAGGCCCTTTTACATCAAACATTTTATGGTGGGTTAACTGCAGCAGACCAAGCTATGGTCGACAATGCAGCAGGAGGCTTTCTAGGAGCCAAAACTGTTGACCAAACCCAAGAATTATTTGAGATGTTGGGGGCCAATTCGCAAGAAAAAGGCTCTAGAGGGAAACCTAGGGGAGTGCATGAGTTGAGTGGTATGGATGAGTTCGCTAGGCAGGTGTCTTTGTTAAACCAAAACATGGCTAAAATGAATTCTAATATGTCTTCCTCAAGTGCTAATGTGGTATCTGATTTCTGTGCTAATTGTGGATCTAACACTCATGCTACTAATGGTTGTCCAGTTGTTGCACAGTTTGATTCTGAACAGGTAAATGCGATGCAAGGGTATCCCCCAAGGCAAAATCAAGGTGGTATGTATTCTAATACTTATAATCCAGATTGGAAAAACCACCCCAATTTTTCTTGGAGGGGTAACCCAGGAATTCAGTACCAGCAGCAGAAACCTCTATATCCTCCTCCCCCACAAGGGAATCCAGAACAGCAGCCTAAGCAATCACTGGAGGATATGATGAGGACCATGATGCAAGAGCAGCAACAAATGAAGATGATGATGGAGCAGCGTGAAAAGCAGCAGGATGCTGTCAACAAAAAGCTGGAGACCCAGATTGGTCAACTAGCTGTGGGTCAGCAAGGGCATAAACCAGGAACCTTCCCTAGTCAAGGGGAGCAAGCCAAGGCCATTATGACTCTGAGAAATGGAAAACAGGTAAGTAATGAGGTATGTCCTAACTCTCCTTCTGAATCTGCTGAACCACCTGTTGTTGAGAATGTTGTTGGTAAGAGTACTAATGGCATGGGGGAAATTCCTGTGACTGATTCTTCCACCCCCAAGCCATATGTACCTCCTGTACCGTTTCCTGGTAGATTCATGAGAAGTAAGCTGGATAAGCAAATGTCTGATTTATATGACATGTTTTCAAAAGTAAACATTAATCTTCCATTGTTAAATGTCATTAAAAATATCCCAGCTTATGCAAAGTTTTTCAAAGAACTTAACTCCAGGAAACCCAAGTATGGGAATGATGAGAAGTTGATTATGGGAGAAAGTGCTAGTGCTGTGGTACAACAGAACCTCCCACCTAAATTGAAGGACCCCGGAAGTTTTAACATTTCTATATCTATGGGGGACTCTAAAAAGGTGAAGGCAATGTTAGATCTCGGTGCTAGCATTAATTTGTTACCTCATCATTTGTATCTTGAGTTGGGTTTACCTGAGCTACAACCCACCACAATGACCTTGCAATTGGCTGACCGTTCAATCAAGAGGCCATTGGGAATTGTGGAGGATGTTTTGGTGCAGGTAGCCAATTTGATTATCCCTGTGGATTTTGTTGTGCTTGAGACTGTTAATGGTGTGGGAATAGTCAGGATTCTCCCATATTGCTTGGGCGTCCATTTATGGCTACTACTACCACCATCATTAATGTGGGTGATGGGACTCTATCTATGTGTGTGGCTAATGAGAAAATAGAAATATCTGTGTTTGATGTCATGCAAAGTCCCTTAGATGATGAGTCTTGTAACTGTGTGGATATTGTTGAGGATTGTGTGAGTGAAGTCTTGTGGCATGAGAGAGAATGTGAGGAGTTAGAGTCTTTGTTGTCAAATGGCGGTGAGAAACTTAGGGATAATGCGGATGTTCAACTGATGGCTGTGGAAAAGGCCGACGAACACCATCCAAGTGATGGCCCGTTTCACCCCCTAGGCCACTTCAATGAGAAGTCGGTGCCTTCTATTGTAACTCCTCCAGCTCTTGAGCTGAAAGCCCTTCCTTCCAATTTAAAGTATGTTTTTCTTGGGGAGGGTGAGACTTTGCCCGTGATAATTGCCTCAGATTTGACCATAGAACAAGAGGCCAAGTTGATCAGAGTGCTTCGTGAGCACAAGCAGGCCATAGGGTGGACCTTAGCAGATATTAAGGGTATAAGCCCCTCCATTTGCATGCACAAAATTAATCTCATAGATGGTGCTAAGCCGTCTAGAGAGAGACAAAGGAGGTTAAACCCTCACATGGAGGAGGCGGTTAGGAAAGAGGTCCTAAAATTGTTAGATGCAGGCATTATCTATGCCGTTGCTGATAGTGAGTGGGTGAGCCCGGTTCAAGTCGTTCCAAAGAAATCGGGCTACACGGTCACCACTAATGAAAAAGGAGAAGAAGTGCAAAAAAGGGAAGTGACTGGTCTGAGAATGTGCATAGATTTGCGCAAACTGAATGCTGCAACAAAGAAAGATCACTTCCCTTTGCCCTTTATTGATCAGATTCTGGAGAGGTTAGCCGGACATGAGTATTATTGTTTCTTGGATGGTTTCTCGGGGTATAACCAAATCCCCATTGCACCAGAGGACCAAGCTAAGACCACTTTTACTTGTCCTTTTGGCACATTCGCATTTAGGAGGATGCCCTTTGGGCTTTGTAATGCACCTGCGACCTTTCAAAGGTGTATGACATCAATCTTCTCTGATTTGATTGAGCGATGTGTCGAAGTCTTCATGGATGACTTCTCAGTATTTGGGGACAGTTTTGATAGGTGCCTAGAGAATTTGACAATGGTTTTAAATCGTTGTTGTGAGACAAATCTGACCCTTAGTTGGGAAAAATGTCATTTTCTCGTAAGGCATGGCATTGTGTTAGGACACTTGGTATCAAACAAGGGGATTGAGGTAGACAAGGCTAAAATCGATGTGATTTCAAAATTGCCTCCCCCTGTGTCGGTTAAGGGTGTGCGAAGTTTTCTAGGCCATGCAGGTTTTTATAGGCGTTTCATAAAAGACTTTTCAAAAATTTGTAAGCCTTTATGTAACCTGCTGGCTAAGGACACCGAGTTCATCTTTGACCAAGAGTGTTTAGAGGCCTTCAATCTGCTGAAGGAGAAGTTGACGTGTGCCCCCATTCTATCCAGCCCCAATTGGTCTCTACCATTTGAGATCATGTGTGATGCATCAGATTTTGCGATTGGGGCTGTTTTGGGGCAAAGAGTAGATAAATTACCTCACGTGATTCATTACGCAAGTAGAACTTTAAATGATGCACAACTGAATTATACTACCACTGAAAAAGAATTTTTAGCAGTTGTGTTTGCTCTTGAAAAATTTCGTTCTTACTTGCTTGGGTCTAAGGTGATTATCTACTCTGATCATGCTGCACTTAAATATTTGCTGAATAAAAAGGATGCTAAACCTAGACTTCTTAGGTGGATGCTCCTACTGCAGGAGTTTGACATAGAAATAAAGGACAAAAAGGGGACCGAAAATGTGGTGGCTGATCACTTATCTAGGCTAGAGAACTTTACTTTTACTAATGTGATAGATGGTGCGATTCCGGTTAATGAAAATTTTCCGGATGAGCAACTTTTTGCGTTACATGTTCATGAGCCTTGGTATGCAGATCTTGTGAATTTCATTGTTTCTAATATTATGCCACCTAACTTCACTTACGATCAAAAACGAAAGTTTAGATCGGATGTGAAGCACTACATTTGGGATGACCCCTATTTGTGGAAAGTTTGCCCGGACAAGATAATTAGGAGATGCATTCCGGAGCATGAGCAAGCTAGTGTGTTGAGATTTTGCCACGAACTCCAATGTGGGGGTCACTTTAGTGGGCAAAAGACCGCTAGGAAAGTTTTGCAAGCGGGTCTATATTGGCCCACTTTATTTAAAGATGCTCATGATTTTTGTGTGAGGTGTGATAGATGCCAAAGGACTGGCAATATAGGAAAGAGAGATGAAATGCCCCTACAACATAATTTAATTGTTGATATTTTTGATGTGTGGGGTATTGATTTTATGGGTCCTTTTCCCCCTTCCCAAGGCTACTTGTACATTCTTGTTGCTGTTGATTATGTGTCTAAATGGGTGGAAGCAATTCCTACTCGGACTAATGATGCTAATATTGTTTGCAAGTTTGTGCGTGAAAATATCTTTGGCAGGTATGGAGTGCCGCGCGTCATTATCAGTGACCAAGGGACGCACTTCACAAACAGAATGTTCAATCAAGTGCTAAAAAGATATGGGGTGGGTCACAAGTTGGCTACGGCTTATCACCCTCAAACATCGGGCCAAGTGGAGGTGAGTAATAGCCAAATCAAGGTGGTGCTTGAGAAAACGGTGCGTCCAAATCGGAAGGACTGGGCTGACAAATTGTGTGATGTACTGTGGGCTTATCGGACTGCATACAAAACCCCCATTGGAATGAGCCCGTACCGGATTGTGTATGGAAAAGAGTGTCATCTGCCAGTGGAACTAGAGCACAAAGCATATTGGGCAACCAAGCAGCTAAACATGGATTTGACTCTAGCAGGGGAGAAAAGATTGCTTGACGTGGATGAGCTTGCAGAGATGAGGCAGGATAGTTATGAGAGTGCAAAGTTATACAAAGAGAGGACAAAAAGATATCATGATAAAAACCTTAAACCCAAGTTTCTCAAACCGGGTATGAAGGTCCTTCTCTTTAACTCTCGCCTCAAACTTTTTCCCGGAAAACTGCGTTCAAGGTGGACGGGTCCTTATGAATTGGTTCGAGTGTTTCCCCATGGAGCTGTAGAGCTTAGAGATTTGAAAGATGGGACAACATTTAAAGTGAATGGACACCGAGTGAAGCCTTATTATGAGGGGCTGTCTATTTTGGAAGACATCAATGAAATTGATGTAATTGAGTTGACAGACCCGGAGGGAGCCACTTAATATTTATGTGGCATTATGTCGAGCCAAAGACTTAAAACAAAGGCGCTTGTTGGGAGGCAACCCAACGAGGTATCATTTTTATTGCTTTCTGTTTTTCCTTTCAGTTTATCATCATTTTTGAATTAGGAGTGTGTTGTTCTTCAATGCCATAAGGACATAGCATGTTTTAAGTTGGGGGTGGTGGTATTCATAAAAAAAATAAAAAAAAATAAATTATTATTAATTATGTATTGCTGCCGTGTCTTTTATTTTTGGGTCAGCTCGAACTACGGTGACCTGAGCTCCTTATTGTCTTAGGGAGAACGTAGGCAACGAAAGTACGGTCAAAAGTTTGGACCGTGTCATCCTTCATGGATCTCTCTGAGTTTGTGGGTTTATAGGGGAGTGTAAATAGTGTCACCCTCCAAAAAGATTTTCATTTTTGAGTCATTTTATTTTTCATAATGGATATTACGCTTGTGATGTTTGTTTGTGGTGATGTGCAGGAAATTAATTCAACCAAGTGATGGAGCGATCAAATCAGCAAAAAAAAAAAAAAAAAAAAAAAAAAATAATAATAATAAAATTGCTGGAAAAATATACCGAGCGCCCGCTTGGTGTTATGAGGGCGCGCGCCTGTTCAAGTGCGGAAAAAATATGAAGTTTCTGGGCAAACAAGCACCCGCTTGGGGTATACCAGGCGCCCGCCTGCTTGCCGAATTGAGAATCCATCAGCTGGGTTAAATCGGGTTTTGGGGGGTTAAAAACAAAAAAAAAAAAAAAAAACCCTTCTTCCCCAATTTTTCTCCCTCTCTAAACCCTCTCACCGGCTCCCTTCCCCCTCTCCCTACAAATCTCTCACCCTCACCACCCACAAACCTCCAAAATCATCTCCCACCATAACCCTCTTCAAGGAGTACCAAAGATTTAGCCTCCATTCATCCTAAAACCAAGGGTTTTGCAAGAAATTGTCAAGGTTGAAGGAAGGAGAATTTCGAAGAATTGGGAGTTTGTGATCAAGAATTGGGGGTAGTTGCGGAGGAAGAAAGTGTTTGCAAGGTTGACGGTCATCTTCTCGGATCATCTTCTCCGGCGAGATTTTCCGGCGAGTCCGGGTAAGAGCAATTTACTGATTTAAAATATTTTAGAGGATGTTGCGGTTGTTATCATGCCACCAAGACCAAGAGGTCGAGGACGTGGTCGTGGTGTTCCCCCACCCCAAATTGAGCCGGAGTTCGATAACACCCGTTTTGTATCCCGGGACTCCCAAAATTATTTTGATAATAAACAGAATAATGGGGTAACGGTGGAGAGAGGTTATAACTTGACCAATTGTGGGTTGGATGCTATCATTGCACACTATAATTTGAGAAGATTATTGGCCGTGCCGGCCCAGATGGGGTCGAAGTTGCTTGTGCAAGAATTCTATGCTAATTTTCATGCAGCAACTGAGACCCCCAATGTCTGGGTTCGGGGATATAATATTGATGTGACTGCGACGGTCATTAATGATTTTTATGGGTTGTCGGATGCGGTGGCAGAAGGGGAATGTGCGTATTGGCAGTTGAAAAGGAACCTTCAGAACATGGACAGGATGGATGAGACCTTAGCTTTATTTGCAGCAGAGTTTGGGGTAAATATTGATAGGGGAAATATCCGGAATGGTTACTTGTTTCACATTAGTGAGTTGAGGCTGGACCTAAAGGCACTGTATCGCTTTATTTGCGAGAGGATCATGCCTTCTGCTCACTATCAGGAGGTTCATTGGTACAGGGCCCCTTTGCTCTATGCCATGATTAGGAGGATGCCGATAAATATCGGGGGCATCATGCGTAGTGAGATGGGGGTACGAGCGAGGTATTTGGAGAACAAGAATTATTTGTTCCCCATTATGATCACTATGATGGCACAGAGGGCAGGGGTGCCTATGGAGGGGTTCCCCAGACTGTTAGCTCCAGGCACTACCGTGACTAAAGCAACAATAGAAAGTGGGAGAGTGCAGAGAGCCCGGGTCCCAGCTCCAGCTCAGGCTGCTGGCGGTCAGGCCGCTGATGATGAGGAGGATGAGGATGATATCCCGGCAGATATGACACAGAGAGAGATGAATTACTATCTGTCGGGACAAATCCAGGGATTAGATGATATGTTCCGAGCCTTTCAACAACAACAATTTATGATGAACTATCAAAGAGAGCGGAGGGAAGAGGAGAATGATCAGAGAATTCAGAGGATGGAGGAAGCATTATATGCCAACATTCGGGAGAATCAGTACTTCCGACAAAGAATGATGGCACATCATTTTCCTGGCGAGCGGTACCCACCGTTGAACTACCCTCCACCACCTGAGTATGTTCCACCTCCGCCACCGCCGCAGCATGGATGGAATGCTTGGGATGATATCTTTGGACCGCCACCGCAGTGAGGAGCTCGAGGTATTTCCACTCCCCGTGTTTGTTTTAATGCTTAGTTGTGACGAGCATTGGGGAAAATGCTCTATTTAGTTTGGGGGTGGTGGTATTGGTTGGATTGGTTGTTGATTGATGCACATTCTATCACCGTTTGCTGTATAGTTTTTTTTTAAAAAAAAAAAAAAAAAAAAAAAAAAAAAAAAAATTAAAAGAAAAGAGAGGCTAGGTGAAAACCCGAAAGGGTGCCTAGGCAAAAGGAGAGAAACTGTGGGATGTATTGTTTTTGGCTTGGCGTGGCGTCACAAGGGTGGTTTGGAGTGATTGGGTAGGACATGTTTGGTGTAGGAGGTTTGGTTAGAGGCGAATAGGATAGAAAATCCTCATATGTCTTGTAGGAGTTATAAGGGGGCGTTGGAGCTTATCATGAGGTAAATCATTGCTAAGGATTATCCTAGTTTTGATTTCTGTTTGAGGGATGATGTAGTGTAAGATAAGCATGGGGGAAACATAGGTCGTTTTAGTTCCCCCTAGCTTTTTGTGTGGGCCCTAATTGGATGGCGTTTTATGTTCTTATCATGGGTGTGCTATCAATTAGGGTCAGTCGCATTTATTTGTTTTGTTTGGGGAGTTATAAGGAGCGGAGTCCTTTACACTCCGGTTGATTTTCTTTATCTTGTTGTGGTTTTGTTTGATGGGGGTTGTAGAGGAGATAGGTATCATTTTCCTCCATGCTACGCTTAATAGACCGGTGTTTAGATGTGGGGTTAGGAATATTACTCTGGGACGCGTAATGGTCTAAGCGTGGGGGAATTTGATGGATCGGTTTACACATGTATTATCTCCGCATTTTCGTACTAATTTTATCAGCTTTTGGTTGTAATATAGTTAGATTGGATGTAATTTTGGTCTTTTATGATTTATGGAACTTTGTTGGATTCGTAATGTTTTAGGATACTTTGTAGTGTATTTTGTGTGGTTGCAAAGTCCGTGGATTGTAATTTGTTGAAGACTGAATATTGTTCGAGTCAAAGTCAAAAGTCAACCGTGGTCAACCATGTCAAAGAGGTGAAGAAAAGAAGAAAAAATAAAGAAAGACAGAAAAGGTGACCAGGCGCCCGCCCGTTAAATAACCAGGCGCCCGCTTGTTATGCGTTTTGAAGAACCAAAGTTACTGGCCAAATAGGCGCCCGCCTGGGGTCTACCAGGCGCCCGCTTGGTCATTCCGTACAGTTTCGGGTTTTCCTTGCCAGACGGGTTTTTACCCTATTTTTCCTACTTTTGGCCCTAGTTTTCTCTATGTATAAATATTAGACAGCAGCCTTAGTTTTATTATGCATTGTTTTAGGTTTTATTCAAGTTTCAAGTTGTAAACAAGATTTGGGAGATTATTCATCATCAAGCTTTTATCCAGGTTTATGATTTTTAATTATATTCTTGTGTTTATTGCTATGTCGATGAGTAGTTAATTTCTTTATTCATGGATTGGGAGTAATAACTATCAAATCTCTATGCTAACTTGGGCTTAATCAAATATTAATCTTGCTCTTGTTCATAAGAATAGAGCTTAATTAATTTAAAGAGTTCATTAATATGACTTGATATTTTTGGTCTTTAAATCATCTTGGTTTAGATTGTTTCACTAGCGTGAATAATTTAGATATTGAATCATATTCTTGTGATTAGATTTAATTGAGGACTTCGCGGAAATCAAGAGAATTTAAGATCAAGTGTTCTTAAGAACTTAATAAATTGTTTTTGTGTGTTGTTGACCTAACGGAATATTTCACATAGAGATAATAATAGGGTTGCAATCCGGTGACCAGACCGTCCCAACTCTTAAATAAGTGAACGATTTCTTGAACAAGTTTAATAGTCTTTTTCATAAAATAGCATAGAGAGGAGATAGTTGTGAACCCCAATCTGTGAATCTTCGTAATCTTGAATTAAATCCTTGTTTGCTTAGTGATCTTTAATTTAGTAATTTATTTTCATTGTTTAGTAGTTAATTTAGGTTAATCTAAATCAATCAAAAACCCCCTTGGTTACTTTTTGCACTAACTAACTATACTTGTTTGTCCAACGAGTCTTCGTGGGATCGACCCTCGCTTTCGCGCGTTACTACTACGGTAACTAGTGCGCTTGCTAGGTATTTATTACTTGGAATTTTATCCATCAATTGGATTCCTACAAAACACAATTAAAAATTATAGTACCCTTTATTCTTTTTGGGTCCAAAGGATTAGACTTTCTTTGGTACCCTAGCCTTGCCACCTGATCTTCTTTTGAAGAATTGGTTAAGGGTGTTATAGTAGTACATGATTTGCATCATGTAGGGTATCAATGTGAAGGGTTGAGGGGAGTTATATAGGTGTCAAGTATTGTATGGGCTTTGATCTCTGTAGTTTGGTTGATGAAAGTGAGATTGCTGTCTGGGGTTTTGTGAGTGATATGATGATCTAGGAGAGGAATTTTGGGACTGATAAGCATGGCTTTTCCCATTAGAATATTGCCAGTTTTGTCTAGGTTGCCTAGAGTGCCTCTGATATTTAGCCTGTCTTGGCTGTCCAGTTTGCCTTGGCTGTTCAGCTTGTCTTGGCTGTTCAGCTTGTCTTGGCTGTTCAACTTGTCTTGGCTGTTTGGCTTGTCTAGGCTTTCTAGGCTTTCTAGGCTTCTGTTCTTGCTTCCACTTCTGAGATTTAATATCATCAGTATTAGTGGGAGCTTGGGTCTTAGGATTTATTGGAGATTCCACTTTTAATTCACCATTTTTGATATCTTCACTCTCCTTTTTATACACATCTTCCTTTGTTTGAATGGGTAAGATGGTTTCTTGATAGAGAATGTGTTGAGACTTTGTAAAATCATAGTTTCAACAGCTTTACTGCAAGTAGGAGGAGTGTAGGTTTTCAGTGTGGGATTTTTAGCTCCAATTCCAGACCTATCCCTAGGATGTCTTTGATTAAAGTGATACAAGGATAGAGCATGCTTGATTTGTTCCAGAAATCAATTTTGCTTTTAAATCATTATTTCTTCCTTCAAGGTACTCATTTCTTGTTCATTATCCTGTTGGGATTTTGAACAGTCAGTCTTAGCTGTTGAGCTAAGTGTGTCATTTTCATGTTTTTGACATTTTTCCTCTAGATCCTTTTTGGTGGTTTCAAGATTTGTGTTTAGGGATTTGATATTCTCAATGTTTTTTGATTGCTCAAGGTTTTCTGTGATGAGGGCAGCAAAGCTAGAGTCTTGTTTCTTCTTTTGAATCAAGAGGGTGCAAACTAAATTTTTAAAACCATCAATGTTAAGAGAGTTAAAATTATGTACCTCTTTAAGTTCCTCAGCAGTAGCTAAGGATTCTAGGTCCTCTTCATTATTGAGTCTTCACATTCCTATGCAACCAAACATAGTAATGCTTCTTCTTCCTCACTATCTGAGTCTGATGAATCAATTTCTTCATCACTAAACCTAGAAGAGTCAGCAAGCATGACTTGTTCTTTATTTTTTTCATTCTTAGCCTTGACACAATTGTAGCAATTGCACCTAGAGCTATGAATAACTTCTTTAGAGTAAGTCATTCTTTTTTTTTCTCTGGTTTCTTAGGTTCTTTACAATCTGCAGCATAGTGATCTGGTTTACCACAGTTGTAACACTCAATGTTCTTTTTAACAACTTCTTGAGTTGGGTTGGATGGTGAAGGGCTATATCTTCTATCAAAAGCTTTCGTTTGATGTTTCATGGCATTTCTGACAGCCATGGAGATAAGGCTTGGGATGTCTTCTTGAGAGATAGGTTTAGATTCTTGTTTAGGGGTTATGTTCAGTTTTTGTAGGGCATTGATAACAAGGGTGTCAATGTCCTGTTGGGAGAACTGTTTCTGGATTTGCTCTTGAGCTACAAGGGTAAGGGTTTGAGATATGGTGGATGCTGGTTGAATTTTGATCATTCCTTCTAGTTCATAGGCTTCAAGTTTACCAAAGTATTGTTCAATGGTCATACTACTCCATTCAGCTCCTTCTCTAATGGGAAGGGCAACTTTCTTATACTCTTGAGGGAGATTAGAGTAGATTTTTAAACAAAGGTCAGATTGTTCAAAGGTTTTGCCATGATCTGAAATGGCTCTTACAAGATCTTCAATTCTTGGTCTTGCAGCACTCACTTTCTCTCCAGGATAGAATTTGAAGTTGTCTAACTGTCTTAATAAGTTATACAGATTCTGAGTTCTAACACTGGTGTGTTTTGAAAACTAGGTGTTAATTAGTTCCCATGCTCCTTTAGCACTTGGTACTTTAGATATTTCTTGAGCAAGGGAGTCATTCACACTTTTCTGCAGAATATTTTTAACTTTTAAGTTAGCAGTCATAAGTTGTCTTTGAGCACCAGTCCAGTCTTCAGGAGATTTGGTTTTGCTTCCTCCTCCATTAGCTTCTGCTTGAGTGGGAGGTTCAACTTCATTTTCTAAGACATACCAGTTCCATATGCTATTAGCATCTAGATAGGTTTTAATTTTTGAGGAATAAATCTCAAAAGATCCACAATCATCAATGTGTGGAATGTCCTTTTCATTGTTTCTTCTTGGTTGAGACATGGTGGGTTAAATGGATCTTTCACAAGTTGTTAGACACTGTATGGTGAATCCAAGCTCTGGTACCAATTGAAAGGCCCTGTTTAACTAAATTAACAGATTAATTAAAACTTGGATAGCTAACTGTTTGAGGTTAGCTGTTGAGAAATAATAAATAAAAGAAATGTGCAGTGGGATATAAATAAATAAAGAAATGAAAGGACAAAGTGTAATGTCTGTGAAAGTGTATGGAAAAGAGTGTACACAGTATTTTAAAGTGGTTCAGAGACAAAACCCTTCTTTTACATCCACCCCCACTGTTGGAACAGTGAGATCAATCCACTATAATATTCTCTACTTTTAGAGTTACAAGAATTGATAAGGCAAGTTCCTTTGAACCCCCTCTACTTAATTGACACTTCAATTAAGGTTGCTTCTTTCAAAGAGAGAAAAAGAGAATAAAAACATCACAAGTGTGTTTACAAAAGAAAAAGCTTGGCTGTTAGCTAGCTGTAAGTGGGTTGTATCCGGGTGCAAAAAGGCACAATATTTGCAGGGGTATATGCAAATATTTAAGACTGCAGAGTGAGAGTGCAGTAAGATTACAAAGGATTGTAAGGGTGTAAAAAGGGTGTTCTGGGTTACTTGACAACATGTCAGTATACTCCTTTATATAAGGGAGAGGATATAGCCGTTGGGGGACAAGGGTACACGAGTAGCCGTTTGGGGAACAAAGGTACAGAGAAGTAATGGTTCACCTTTGACTTTGACTGAATGTTTATTGTTCCTCTGTATACAGGTTGTCAAGGAAAGGGAATGTGTATTCAATCTTGAACAAGCTTCAATATTAGTTATTCCAATGATTGGAAATATTGGAATAATCATCCTTCAAAGATTTGATGACGTAGAGTTAGCTGTTGATGAAGGCCAGTCTTAGCTGTTGAAACAGGGGAGCTTAGCTGTTGGGCTTGTAAGTCATTAGCTGTTGAAGCTTGTTTGTATTTATCATCTTAATAATTCATTTGAGATAGAGGGAGTCTGTAATAGGTAGTTCTTCAGTTTGTTGGATGTATAGATGATAGGTGGATCATGTACTGACTTGACTGTTGGCTTGATTGGAAACAGGACAGCTTAGCTGTTGAGCTTTGTATTGGGCTGCCTGTGCTCAGGTCTTTTGTATACATCATATAATCAATTGGGTTTGATGATTTATTTATCAAAACATATTTACTATGATTAATTGTGAGTTAAACATAGTGAGGTACTAACAATGTTACAATGTGTCAGTTATTTTTACTGGTATTTATAAATATTGAAATTGACATTTTTAACAAGTGTCAATGGTTGTGTTAAAAAGTGTCAATCATTTAGTCATTTATACATGCATGTATAAGCATTAACACAATCACATTTGATAAGTGCCAGTAGTTGTGCTAAAAAGTGCAGCCATTTACACTCGCATTTATAAACATTGAAGCTGAAAGGTTCTAGTATGTGTCAATGATAGTGTTAAGAAGTGCTAGTCGTGAGTTAAAGAGTGTCATTTGTTTGTTAATAGTTCCAG
Organism: Campanula takesimana; assembly: GCA_026119855.1. Taxonomy (NCBI): domain Eukaryota; kingdom Viridiplantae; phylum Streptophyta; class Magnoliopsida; order Asterales; family Campanulaceae; genus Campanula; species Campanula takesimana. The sequence continues at coordinate 103,386 of JAOWBW010000120.1, forward strand.
CGTGTTCAATAAATTTCCAATTATTTAAAAAAATCTACAAATTGTGCATGAAATTTATGGTTTCCATTGGTGTAAATCCAATCACCTCAATTTAAGAATTCTCCACCCGAGCGCTTTTAAAACAATTGGTAGTTATTTACAAAGATGACACTACCTGTTTTTAAACAACTTCCACTATTTACAAAAAAAAAAAAAAAAAAAAAAAAATCATTATCAAAAAGGAAATGAATCCCCAAGCTACCATCAACTAGATCATTTTGCTTGACAAGGACACATCAATAGTCCTATGACATGAACATAGTTTCTCCAAATCAATATTCCACAAAAACTTTTTAACCGCTAATAAAATCGTTGAATACCAAAACATTCATAAAAATCAAAAGTATGCTCCTAACTCTCTCATTTGAACGCAATCCTATCTATATCTCTCTCTAAAACATATGCCATCTCTCAAACCATTTAATCACCTCTGGGTTAACTAAACAAATCAACTCCAACACTAGTTGAAATCGTCCTCTTTTTCAATAAAAGAAAAGGCAAGAGGAAGCAAACTATCATTGTCGTCAACATACATATCAATAAGTGTTAACTCTTATATCGTCCATTTATGAAATTCCATCAACAGAATTGCTGGCCAACAGTGAGTGAAAGCTTGTATACAAGCCTTGAATGTTCTAACCATTTACAACAAGATCACCTTCCACACCTTCAAATATTAAGAACGATTCTTTTGTTCTTATCAAGTACTTAAGAATCGTCTTGACAGCTATCCAGTGACTCTCACCATGATCCGATTGGTATCTAATCGTCATTCTTAAAGCATAAGAGACATCCGGTCTAGTAAATCTCATGGCATACATGATTGATCCAATTGACGAGGCATATGGGATCACATTCATACGCTCTCGCTCATCAGTTGTCTTAGGACACCGAGTCTTGCTAAGATTCACACCATATGACACTAGCAAATTTTCTCTTTTAGAGTTTTCCATATGGAATCTCTTAAAAACTTTCTCAATTTATATACTTTTTTTTGCCAAAAGGAGACGGTACTCCGTAGATTTTATTAATTAAATAAAAAAAAGGTACAGAACAAAGGTGAGGGACATGACGGCCTTAACCACCGGGAAATAAAAGGCTAGGGAGGGGGGAGGTCTTATACAAGCCATAAGATCCTCTACAAAAAGAAGGAGAATCTATCCAAATACTTAACAAAATAAGGAAAAACAAACTCCTATAACAAATAAAAGAGAGATTAAATCCTAACATTAGGAACAAGATTTTTATCAAGAATAAAAGGACCCTTACAACGCGGAGGAAGATCATGAAACACATGGAAAACACGATCAACCCGTAAATCAGCCTCTTCATTAGCTAGAGAATTAGCCACTTTATTTCCTTCTTGATAAATGTGAGAGATCCAGATCTGAAAAAGATTCAGCAATCTCAAAATTATACCAAACAGCCCAAGGAGGTTTATATAGACCTTGAATAATTTTTACAACTACCTCCGAGTCAAGCTCCAACCACCAAACAAGATATCCTCTAGCTAAAGCAAATCTCAAACCATCAACTACAACTTGAACTTCAGCAAAAGTATTCGAAGCATGGCCATAAAAATTGGCATAAGAAAAAAGAAACTCACCTTTGTGATCACAAAAAATTCCTCCACCAGCAGCCACACTGGGATTTCCCCTAGAAGCTCCATCGGTAATCAGTTTTACCATACCAAAAGGAGGTGTTTTCCACAAGATAAGCTTCATGGGGGCAATCTTTAAAGGCTTTAACTGAATGTGAAATGCTTGAACAATATGGGAATCAAGGTTAGAGAATGACAAATTATTGGCCTTTATAATATCTCTAATCTGTACGCAAACATTATGGACAACCCGGGAATGATTAGGAGATAAATCATTAAAAAGGGGCAACTCCCATTTAGTCCCTCATTAGAATCTAAATTACCACCTAGTCCAAGGTATTTTCAATATAACCACCTAGTCCAAGGGATATTAAAAGGGCATGAATGCCCTTACTAAATGACTGGAAATTACATGATTACCCCCCCCTCCTCAACCTTTCACCTTCTCACCGGTCAACAACTTTGACCGACCGGCCACCACCACCTCCTGCAACCTTTTTCCGGCCACCTTTTCCGGCCACCTTTTTCCGGCCACCTTTCCGGCGACCATTTCCGGCCACCTTTTTCGGACAACTTTTTCTTCAATATTTTCCGGCAACATTTTCCGGCGACCATTTCCGGCCACCGTCTCCGGTGACCTTTTCCGGCAAAATTTTCCGGCCACCGTCTCCGTCGACCATTTTCCGACCACCGTTTTCCGGCAACCGCCTCCGACCACCGTTTTCCGGTGACCACCTCCGACCACCGTTTTCCGGCGACCATATTCCGGCCACCATTTCCGGCGACCACCTCCGGCCACCATTTCCGGCGACCAAACAACTGTGAACTAATCAGTAAGTTCACAGTTGTCAACAAAACTACTAAGAACACAATCGAATCTGGCGACCACCAACTCCGGCGACCAAACAACTGTGAACTAATCAGTAAGTTCACAGTTGTTTAAGAACAAGTTCACAGTTGTTCTAAAACAAGTTTACAGTTATTCCAAGAACAAATTCAAACATTAAAAAAAAAAAAAAACTATTTTTTTTAAAGAACAAGTTCATAGTTGTAAGTTCGCAATTGTAAGTTTGCAATTGTAAGTTCGCAATTATTTCAAAAACAAGTTTGCAATTGTAAGTTCGCACTTGTTCCAAGAACAAATTCACATTTATAAAAAAAATTACTATTTGTTTAAAAGAAAAAGTTCACAGTTGTAAGTTCGCAATTGTAAGTTCGCATTTGTTCCAAGAACAAGTTCGCACTTGTTCCAAAAACAAGTTCGCAATTGTTCCAAGAACAAGTTCGCAATTGTTTCAATAACAAGTTCGCACTTGTTCCAAAATCAAGTTCGCAATTGTAAGTTCGCAATTGTTTCTATAACAAGTTCGCACTTGTTCCAAAAACAAGTTCGCAATTGTAAGTTCGCACTTGTTCTAACAAGTTCACAGTTGTAAGTTCACAATTGTAAGTTCGCAAATGTAAGCTCGCAATTGTAAGTTCGCAATTGTTCCAATAACAAGTTCACACTTTTTCCAAAAACAAGTTCGCACTTGTTCCAAGAACAGCTTCACAGATGTTCTAACAACAAGTTCACAGTTGTTCCCAAAACAACTTCCTCTTTTTTAAAAAAAAAATTGCAGAATAGTGAATATTCCCAATACTATTACATGTTAATATCTTTTGAGTTGTGTAAAAGTAATCAATCAGCTATTTTTGAACTAATTAATGTAGAATATCATTAAATGACAATCATTATTCCCAATACTGTTACAGTTAAAAAAAAAAAAAAAAAACAACAACAAGATCCATACCCAAATTTCCCTTCTTCCATTCCCTTTTATAGACACATCCAACCTCTGCCATGATCAACCATCACCATTCACCACCACTTCCCATCCCCAACATAACCATAAGAATCAAATTTAATTTTACAATATATCAAACTTGTCCAAAAGTCATCTAATCAAAAGAATAGCCAAATTTGAAATTCAACCACTTTACAAATACCAGAAACCTTAACAATACAATCAACAAATTCACATCTGTACTCTCATTTCCCAAACAACAACAACAACAAAACAAAACAAAAAAAAAAAAAAACAACATCAACAACAAACAAACCGACTTTGAGGGAAGTCGCCGGAGCTAGCGGTGACTGAAGAAAGAGTGGGGGAGGGGTGACCGGTGACAGAGAAGGAGTTGCAGGTTCACCATTGAGAGAGAGAGAGGTGAGGGCTAGATCTGTAATTGCCGGAGGTGGGAGGGGTGAACGGAGATGGTGTAGGGGTGGCCGGTGACGGAGAAAGAGCTGCAGGGTCGCCGGGGTTAGGGGAGGGATGGGGTCGCCGGAGTTGGCCAGCGATGGTGAGATGGCTGGGCGATTTGTTGAATCTGAACAGTTGGCCGGCTGGAGCTTGTTGGGTTGAGAGGGTGAGGGACGCATTTGGGTCGGGGAGGGAGGGTCGCCGAGGTTAGGTAGAATGTCGCCGGAGATAGGGGTAGCGATTTTTTTTGGGTTTTTTCCAGTTCGGCCGTCGGCCATATCTCCGGCACCGGACATATTTTGGAAGATCCCAACGGTGGAAAGTAGCGTTTAGGTGTTTCGAACTCCCTCCAGAAATTTGAAGACGATCCAACGGTTAAATCATCGGGAATCGTCATTTTTCTGGACGGTTCTGGGAGTGTGCAGATTTTCGAATTTGATTCGACCGCCGGCCATATCTCCGGCGTCGGGAATTAGTTTGACGATCCCAACCGTGAAAAGGTGCGGATTGGTGATGCGCAAGTGCTCCAAAAATTTGAAGACGATCCAACGGTTCAATCATCGGGAATCGCGTTTTTACAGTCCGAATTCTGGAGGTGCAGTTTTTTGTTTTTGATTCGGATTTTGGCATCTTGGCCGGAATTTTTCGACGGTTGTTGGCTCGTGGTTGTTGCCTAGAACTCCTCTAGGTTCAGCCATGGCTAAGGAGGGCGTTGGTACTGGGAGAAGGTCGCCGGAGATAGGGGAGATGAGGGGTCGCCGAAGGTGGGGATGGAGGAGAGTGAAAACGCAGTGTGATGGTCGCCGGGTTCGGAAATCGAGGGGAAAGGTCACCGGAGGTGAAGAGGAAGGGTCGCCGGCGATGGGGAAGGGAAAGGTCGCCGGAGGTGGCCGGATGGGGTCGCCGGAGGTGGGGATGGAGAAGAGAGAGAAAGCAGTGAAAGAAAGTAGAGAGAGAACGCAATTTGCGTCTGAATGTGAGGAGAGGGGAGGGGTTTCTGTTTTAATTGAAAATAAGGGGTAGTTTCGGGATTCTATAATTTTAATGGACTAGATGGGAATATTCAAAATGTGCGTGGACTACATGGTAATATTGAAAATGTGCGTGGACTAGGTGGTAATTTAGCTTAGAATGGGGGACCCTACGGTAATTTTCTCCATTAAAAATGCACTTGTTCCGGTGCTTCCATAGCTCCCATAAAAGAATAAGAGAGATGACTTTACAAAGCCACCTTATACACCAGCCCCTCCATGCAAAGAAATAGAAGAAAACCATGAGACCAGCCTTTGAGATAAAGTGAGACCACGAGTAGGAATACCAACCAGATTTCCGAAGAATTCCCAAACCCTAATAGCAACATCTTCGTGCAATAAAATATGATCAACGGATTCACCATGATGTAGGGACGGACAACAATAGCATTTGGAAACAAGAAATATACCTCTACGTTGAATGTTGTCATTTGTTGAAAGTCCACCCTTCAAAGCTTTCCAAAGAAAAATAGATATCTTGAAAGGGACATGCTTATGCCAACACCAAGAAAAAACCATGCAATTTGGGCGAGCTTCACGGCATTCCCTCCAAGCTGAGGCAACCGAAAACTTTCCTACAGAAGAGGGAGTCCAGAAAGCACAATCCGAGGAATTCAAGAGCTGAATATGAGCATTTTGAATAGCATCCAGAATATTGTAAGAGACAATTATCCCACATCTTCTAAAGAGAGAAACATGGACCGGTATATAGACTTGAGGAGTTACTCCCCTTATCACCAATTGGTTTTAAGGTGGAACCTCCAACATAGTCCATTGTCGGCCCAGTCCAGCCCATGCTAACACTCGGGCCTCTCGCTTCTTCTTACCCCATCTCCTAATTCTAAGAAATATGATCCCCATATAAGAGACGAATATGATCTGATCTAGAGACACCATTGTCAAAGAGAGTGAAAATCTGTTCATGAGCAGGAGTAGGCCAATAAATACCATTTGGAAGCCATCTTTCATGGACAGAAATCTCACCATTACCAGCACCCCAAGCCAAACGTCCCTTTTTTTTTTTGCGAAAGGAGGACGGTACCTCCCTAAATTTTATTAATAAAGAGAAAACAATACAAACATTGTGGGGGACATGACAACCTCAACCACCAAGAAAGAAAAGTTAGGGAGGAGGCCTTACACATGTCGTAAGGGCCTCTACAATAAAGGGAGGGCTAACTAGAGTACATAGAAAATAATAAATAAAGAAATCTAGCCATAAAAACCCTAAGAAAATCTGAAAGAAGGAACTCCAATTTTATCAAGAATGTAGGCACCCCGACAACTCGAAGGAAGGGAGGAGGCTGAATACCACACCCCATCCACCTTTATATCCGCAGCCATATTTGCTAAGCCATCCGCCACCTTGTTTCCTTGGCGTAAAATATGCGAAACATGAACCGTGAGTAGACTCATAATATGATGAATGTGATGAATGAGATAATGTACACCCAATGGAATATGGTAATCCTTAGTAAGAATTTTTGCAAGAACTTCGGACTCAACTTCCAGCCACACATGAGGGATACCAAATTCCAAAGCATAAGCTAAGCCATCTGAAACCGCCATAGCTTCATCCCACTTATTGGTTTGAGTACCATAATATTTCCCATAAGCGAAAACCAAATTTCCATGGGAATTTCTAAAGATTCCTCCACCCGAGGATTCCCCTGGATTCCCATGAAAAACTCCATCCGTGTTTAGTTTAAAAACACCATAGTTAGGCTTTGTCCAAGTCACCATGCGAATAGGAGAAGAACTGGGGGGGGGAGCAGATTTGATCTTAAACAAAGAAGCAATGTGGTTCTCAAAAGACTGAACCTCAAACTTCATGTTATACGCATGAACAATATCAATAATTTGGTTCATAATAGAGGAGATAACAAGGTGAGTATTAGGCATGATACCTTCAAAGACCCACTTATTACGCTGACGCCAAAGAAACCAGCAAATAGATCCGGGGAAGATTTTAGCAAGCCATTTGAGAAGCGGACTAGCTATTTTCGGGAGTTCAAGCCACCATGCGCAAAGAAGTTGACGAAGGCTGCCCAACCGAAGGTGAATACCAACAAGATGACCAAAAAAGTGCCAAACATATTGTGCCAAATCTCCATGAACAAACAGATGGTCAATGGATTCCAATTGAGGACGGGTGCAACAAAAACACTTAGAGGCCAACTGGATACCTCGGCATTGAAGTGCCTCATCCACAGGAATGCCTCTATGTAAGGCTCGCCAAAGAAGAATGGACATTTTTGAGGGTATATTCCTGAAAGAGTCAACGTAACCGACTCGCTGTTCAAGGGACGCACGGAGCCCGTCGTGGTTTCGAGCAATGGCATGCGCACGGTGGGTGGTGGTACAAAATAATAAAGACGGGGAAAGCGTAACCGAACTCGTAGGATTTCCCAGTCTTTATTATTTTGTACCACCACCCATCGCGCGCATGCCATTGCCCAAAACCATGATGGGCCCCGCGCGTCCCTTGAACATTGAGTCGGTTACGTCGACTCTTTCAGGAATATATGCTACAAACGCTAACTTAGACGCCGAAGAAAAAAATACAACTAACTAAACAAGAGGCGCGCGACCGCAAAAAAGGTTTGGGGTGAGGGTGCAACACGAGGACTTCCCAGGGGGTCACCCATCCTAGTACTACTCTAGACATAATCTTTAACCCCAATCATCCTATGCCAAACATGAGAGCAACCCACTCTAAGACCAAAATCTATAGGGTCCAAATCGTGACAATACCTTTCTTTAAGAAAATCAACCCATAAGGAATTTGATGTCCGAAACCTCCACCATAACTTCATAGCAAAGGCCTTAGACATATCATGAAAATATCTAAGACCAAGGCCTCCTTCATCAGTTGGAAAAAAGAATTCTTTAGAAGCAATGCAATGACATTTGTGACTCCCATCACTATTGCTCCAGAAAAAATTTGAAATCATTCGAACCATAGCTTTGATAACACATTTGGGAGGGTCTAAAAGAGAGATGTAATGATCTAGAATTATTAATCTCCTTACTTTTCATAAGCAATTTAACTATTGAATTAAATTAGGACGGAAGGGAGTATATATAATTTTCCTAATAACCTAACTCAATTTCGTATACATGAGGAAGAGGAAGTCCTAATTCTAACTAATAAGGATTCCTTAATCCTTGTTTAACAAGGCTACTAATAGCCTAAAACAAAGGCCTAAAGAGCATCTTGGCCCACTCAAAAAACCTTGCGTGCTTGACAATAAAAGATAGCAAGCTCACTTGGCTAAAGCCAAAACATATCAGAAAGCCACAATGTGTTTTCTCATCCCTAAAAGGCTAAGCCATAAAAAGTACAACCTTGATCCATTTCACTCAACTCGTACTGATGTTATTTTCAATGGAATTGATAGCAAACAATCCTCCCTTGACCAAATAAGTCCCAATCAATGGAAATAGTTTGTGAGCCTATATAGAGGATCTATAAATTGTTGTGTAGTCCTTCTTCATAACTTTCTTATTTGTCTTGCTAGTCCAAATGGAGGTCCAAAACAAGATTCATCAAACCTAGATATATAGATTTATTAGTGGAGTCTTGAAGAAAATTATTCCCACTCTTGATCATCAATTGGATAAAAATGACTTGTGACCTCAACTATAAGCAAAACCAATAGGTTTGATGAGAAGCCTCTAAATTTTAAAGGAAAGAAAGGGGAAATCAAGATGGTAGACATGGAAGACTCAGACACCTTGGCTGACAAATTCAAAATAGAGACGAGACTAAAAACGAAAGGTGACAAACAACTTGTAATTGAGCATTGTTGGATATGTCCACTTATAATCTCATATTTTAATGTTCAGATTTGATTGATCCATCACGTAGGTTTTATTTTATGGACTTTAGGACCCTATGTAACAAGTATTATACTTCATTTTTAGACAAGTCCATTTTATAAAATAGTTAGTTTTAGGCTATATAAGATAGGGAAAATCTCTTGAAACTGTTGAGAAAATCAGATTGAGCCATCCGCCCATTCATTAAAATGAGCCATGCGCCTATCTAAGATGCGTCATGTGCCTTTTAAGGTTGCTCCATGCGCCTCATATAATCATGAAGACTCTGAACACTTAGATGATTGTGAAGAATTGAAGAAATCAAGATTCAAACTATGCCAAAGATCTAACGGCGGAAAAATAACATTGATGCGACTTAAGATGAGGATACCTGTCCACAATGGATATTAAAATTTTATGTGTCTAATGGATATAAAATTACATATGCTCCAATTAACGAGAACCACCTCAATTGTCCTTGAGCTTATCCACAAAAATCTCCAACGACTAGTTTCCAAGAGTTCACCTATACATACCCTGTAACTTAAACATTTAAAAACTGCTAAGAATTTGTGCTCTCGAGAATACTTAGAAGATTTGAAAACTGATCATTGATTTCCCAAATTTCTTAAGAACACCTTAATACCTTCATATTTAGCCTAGATCCTCAAGTCTTAACACAAAAGTTTTTTTTATCTTAAATCATTTAGATCTTAAGAGCCTTGATACTTAGAACACACATGCACCTCACTAATTTTGATCTCTTAGATCTTTTATTAGTGAGATACACTGGTTTTAGTCTAGGATTTCTTCTTTATAGATAATAGTTCTTTGAGTTAACTGAGCTCAAACTTGTAATTTGTAATCACCTTAGATAATACAAGATCTAGCATTAGAATCCAAGACTAATCATCTTGATACAGGACGAAGATCTTTTCACGATCGAACCTCTCTAAATAGCGCACATACTTATTTCTATTTACTTTTAAGTTTCTAATTTATCATACTATTCTCTTGTTTGTCAATTGTAGATTGATTGAAATGGTTTGGTTTTTGTTAGTTTTGAAATTTCCTTACCATTTCATTCACACTTTAAGCCAAAATAAAAAAAATGTGTGTGTGCCCCCTTTATCATTCGCGCCTATCTTACTTTACCAAATTTCCGCTGTGCATTTTAGTCATTCTTTTAGGCGCATTTCATAATGCTTATTAGACTTTATGCGAATTTGCCATTGATTTTTCAAGGGTACAAAAAGAATTGCTAAAAATCTATTCACCCCTAGCTATTTTTCATACCCTTGTTTCCCTTGTGGACCGACAAGCACAATGACTCAAGTGATAACAAACAAGAAACTGCAATTAACAACAATTCCTGAAATGACTCCACTATTATTGCTCTAACAGATGAGAAAAGTGGGGAAGATGAACAGTCAACTGAAGAAGTGATGGTGCAGCATGTCTTGGATATCTCAAGAGCAGAGAATCAGATAGCGAAGGATCAGACAACAGAGCCTCAAACAGATTCTAAAACAGCTGAGCTACAAGCAGCTAAGATATTGGCAATTGTAACTCAAACAGCAGCGATGCAAACTTCCAATGTATCACCCTTTATGATTGTTAAACTCATTAGAAATAGAAAAGAGCCCAAAAATGTCTCATTGACAAAAAGACAAAAGCCCAACACTCATCCTTCCTTTCCTTCCAAAGAGCATTCTAGTTTTGATCACCGCTCTGGCATTGAAGGCATTTCCAACTATAGTCTCCTTCTAAATCCAATCTAGATCCCATTGATCACTCCATCGGACTTGTTGAAACTGGTAGGGTGAATAGCTCACCACTTCTTTATAGTAATGATGAGTTAAGGGGGAACTTTGAAATCCCTAGTGAATTACTAACAGTAGACCCGTTCTCTAGCATCAGAACCTCTTCATCGTCATTTCTCTACCATGTTCAATTGAAATTCACAAAGAACCGATACCTATTCTCTCCCTATTAGTTCTAGTGGCTATTGAGAATGTCTCTCTCGTTAGCCTAACTGACGTAACAAGCCAGTGCTATCTATGATCAACTCATGCAAGACTTTCCAGCAAAAGAGGTCATGTCATGACAACCACTGAATTCATATGACTGAGAGATCTTACAAAAATTAGTGGTGAAGGTGGTTCTTCTAGTTCTGTACCACTATATAAGGATGAAACAATGTACAAAATGTCCTCCATTAGAGAAAATGAAGAAAAAACTATCACACCAATTGAGACAATCCATCAGTCTCAAATTGATAACGGAATCATATTGTCCCTTCCATCATATCTAATTAACAAATCTTTTTCAATTGACAACTATGAGATCGAATCATTACCATCTCAAGCACCATGGATTTTAGTTTGTGAAATTGACTGTTCCTTACACAGAATCCTAGAAGCTCAAAACAAATTCAAATATATCACCTTTGTTCCCATTAATACCAACTCATCCACTATTCCAAACCATTGGATTCTAATTAACTAAATCCCACATGATTTTTCATGCTAGAAACTTGAGCGGGTTAGTATTAATGCTTATGAAGAGTGGAAAAGGTTTAGATCAGCCATAAGCTATAATTGGATCTGTTCTGCCCTAAGCTACCTAACTTCTTCACTGTGGAATCTTTTGGACAATGGAAAAGAATGTTCTTTCAGATTCTATCTTCAAGCCTTCATGAATCAATCTACATGCCTTCATCCCTTGTTTATGCCCACATCATTGATCTATCTAAATAATTTGTGTAAAGAATAGTAACTTGCAAATTGTACATTCAAGGTATACTGTCTAAAGCGTCCCCATCCATATCTTCCATTTATCCCTACTCTCCACCTCTTGAACTTGCCAAATTTGACACTAGTATTTTAAAAATGCAAAATATTCCACCACAATTTGGTCCCTTCATGTTCATCCCTCTTTATGAAACCTCTCTTCAAGATTTCAAAACATTAGGCACTGATCTCACAAAAACATTTAATCATTTGATTGTTAGATCATTCAATAACTAAGAAGAGTTATTTATTACTAGCGGAAAGTTCAGGTAACTCATACCTCAGCAACCCCTTGATTCTCAAAACCAGCATACCTTGACATGCAAAACCAATGTTAAATCCCTCAAGCTATCTCTCAAACCCTGCAGATACCACACTCCATGTCATACCCCCTTCATCTCATGTCACCGTTGATTCTTTTCTATAACAAATCATTCAATCCAAGTCTCGACCTAAAAGGAAAAGGAAATGGGACCCTCTTAGACTTCTCAATGATCAACAACCTATGTCCAAGTCTGAACTAAAACCCAAAGAAAATGCTCACTTCAAGTATGATGACATGATGGACATTGTCTTGAACAATAAAAACTTCTATAAAGGCCTTAAAACAAATATGAGAGTAGTTTTAGACAAGGAGAAAAAGCTTATATATCCATTAAAGCTGATTTCCAATCTAGTGATGAAAATGATCCAGACTTCAGGGCAATTGAGGACTACAAATGACGTAGCGGAAGACTTGATAGAAATCAATTACTGTTGTAACACGCACGTTAACCAGTAATTGACCTTCAACACTTGTAGAATTTAATCAAATACGAAGAGTTGGACGAAAGGAGAAAAGCTCAGACTTTCATAATTAAGAAAAGAGCAACGCTCTAATTTTTATTAGTCAAAAATCAACTAAAATTCGGAATTACAAAATACCCTAATTTTATAAGGGTCCTAAGACTTGGAGATCAAGTAAAATACTTCTAAAAATACTCCATATAAATATGGTAACCTAAATCATTCTTCCCCGCTTGAAGAAAATCTGTCCTCGAATTTTGAGTATTGTTTTAAATACGTCTTGAAATTTTCCTCCATACACTTCAAGAACTTTGAACTTAATAGCTTGCGTCACAAAATCCATCCGGTCACTCCAGTGTGTTGACACAAAACAATCAATAATTAGCTTTTGAATGATCCACTTACAAGAAGAACGGTCGCTACGAATATCAAAAAGATCTTCATATTGATAACTGACTGCTTTGGCTTCAAACTTCCGTATAAATTCATCTTGTGATGATTTGACTCCATCCATAGTTACACCCATGTAATGAGATGTCATTAAATGACAGATTTCACAGTGACACTAATAAAATATAAGAGGTTTGACCAATCGACAAGAACTTCCGCACATGAAAATTCAGAAAAAGTCTTGGATAGAACAAACCTCAAACTACTCTTTTCGGGAACATAGGTACGTTGATCTACGACTCGTGCGATACGCTGGTCCAGCACATCCTCCTCACATTCGTAGATCTCTTCCACAGTGGCCTTCTTTCCTCCTCGTGCCATTCTTCCTGGAACGAACCGGAGTCTGATACCAACTGACGTAGCAGAAGATGGGATAGAATTAACTACTGTTGTATCGCTCACAAAAACCAGTAATTAATCTTACAACTTTAGTTGAATCAAACGATTACCAAAAATTGGAAAAAATCAGTTGGTATTCAGAGCCGAAACCAGGGAATTATTTTCTAGGTTGAGGTATTTTGTTATCAATTTTTATTTTTATTTCTTCCAAAACAAAATGGTTGATTTTTTGTGGTACTTTTATGAATCTTTGAGTGATGAGCTTTTTGTTGATTGGTCCAAACCCCTGATATTTGATGAATGTCATTGTGAAATCTGTCAAAAGATGATATCCCGTTCCGTTAGTGTGACAGTGGTTGACCCTGAATTTCCAAAACTCAATCTATGTGGACGTTTGAATCTATTTATTTGGATCATCATTATGAGGATCCGTTTGACATCTCTAATCCACATACGGAGGCTTCCTTTTCAAGTTACATAAAAAAATTAGTGCTCCAATAATTTACTGCGTTGCATTGGACGGATTGGATGGAAATTATTACGCAAGTTAGCAAACTTCACATTCGTCGAGGATTTAAAGATTTTCATGTTCTTATGTCGAGGGTCAACGTAAGGAAAATCATGTTACATGCTCTCTTTATGCTGCTACAAATTCAAGTGCAAACTGTTTCAAATTCGAGGACGAAATTTTTTGAAGTCGAGGAGAATGATGGAGATAAGAAAATGAATATTTTTATTTTGATTATTTTATGTATTTTTGATTTAATAGTTAGTAGGTAATATTTTCAAGATTAGAAGTAGATTTAAGGTTTATTTTGTTATTTTAGGCTTCCATTAGGTTAGCATATAGGTTAGAATTGTTTTTAGTAGTGTTTGACTTGATTTACAAGTCTTAAGAGTGCTATAAATATAGGTCAAAATGTAATTCCGAAAAGGAGTTGATTTACTGAGATTTTTATTGAATAAACTTGAGAGCGTATTTCTTCTTCCTAAAAGTTGATAAAATTCCTTTTGGATGCCAATTATCGGTAATCGTGCGCGATTCAACGAGAATTGAAGATCATTCACTGGCAATCGTGCACGATTCAACAATGTTTGATATTATTAATCCGGCATTGTTGCGACAATCAACGGATTAATAGTCTTTATCCCTTTTATGCTTCCGCTTGCCTACATCAACAAAGCTGATGATGAATAGGCTAAGCTTTCATTTCTATTCTTATTATGCATTTTACCTTTGAAACTATTCCTACTTTATGCACTACAACAAAAAAGGCCTTTTACAACATTTGAAAAACGTTGTATTTCTACAATGTTTCTGTAAATGTTGTGTATCAACTGTTGTAATAGGTGCAGAGTTCAGACAACGTTTATGAATGTTGTGCTAAATGTTGTAGTACTTTACGACTACAATTTTCGTAAACGTTGTATGCTGCAACGTTTTTGGTAAAACGTTGTGAGGTCGTCTCCCGTACACCCGGTGTACGGCGTTCGACGGCTTGGCTCGGCGCCGAATATTTTTTATTTTTTTTTGCCGATTTTTTTTTTTTCGCCACCCCAACTTTTTTTCCTCCAACAAAAGTAACTTTTTTTATACCAAAATGTAACATTTTTTTCTTCAAATGCGACACTTTTTTTCAAAACAAATGTACCACAATTTTGATGCAATAGATTAAAGATAACATAAAGATTCACAACTAAATTAATGTAACACTTTTTATAAAGGAATATAACACTCATTTTTTCAAATGTAACACTTTTTTTTCTCCCAAAATTAACATAGGATTGACAACTAAAAACTAATGTTACATTTTATAAAAAATGAATGTAACATTTTTTTTTAATTGTAAGAGTTTATATTCCTAAATGTAACATTATATATGAAATGTAACAATTTTTTATTGAGAAAGTAACAATTGAAATGCAAACCTATTTTTTATTTGTAAAAACTGATGTTACCTTTAACAGTAGAAAGTGTTACTTTTTGAAGATGAAAGTGTTACTTTTATCAGAACAGAGTGTTACATTTTCAGCTGACAACAAATCAATTTGTTTTGTAAAAACTGATGTTACCTTTAACAGTAGAAAGTGTTACTTTTTGAAGATGAAAGTGTTACTTTTATCAGAACAGAGTGTTACATTTTCAGCTGACAGCAGATCAATTTGTTTTGTGTGTAAAAAATGTATTTTTTAAAAAAAATCAAACCATATCATGACCTATGTAGTTTTATTCGTCTCGTCGAGACGAACACAACGGTATTTTTAATTTTTTTTTCGACTTATAAATCACAAGATATGACATTTTAAAGTTTTTTGGTTTTTTTTTTTTTTAATGGACCTAGGCGGGTGGGGCGGCCCAACCCGGATCCGACCCATGGCGGACCCACCGCACAGCCGTCGCACGGCTGAAGTTGCTGCATACAAGAATTTGTCAAACGTTGTGATGGTTTTTTTAAATAAAAAAAAATCTTATTTTGGACATACAACTAGTTAGATACTCATTAGAGAATTGGGGTATAGTTGAAAAATATACAAAGTTAAACATTTTATAAATTATAAATATATCCAAAAAGAATAAGAAAAGTATAAACCACACAAGATAGATTATATCTGGAGGAAAAATCCTTCTAAGGAAAAAAGAAAGAATCTCTATCAAAAAAATTGAGAGGGGTGACAATGAGACTTAACCAAGTTTTAAGGGTGGGTTGCTAAAGAAACCCCTAAATTTGAAAAGTCAAATGGAGCTTCTTCATGGAACATGGAAAAAGAGAATATCTAACTAGATTCTCCAATCAATCATTTCATAATCGTGTTAATAAAATGAGTAAATATTATTAGCCTTTCATGTGAAAATACAATTATTTCCTCTTGGGTAATTAATACCTTATTAGATATCTTCTAATATATAGAAATGTTTTTAAATTTTATAATTTAACCATTGTTCATGGCATTTACAAAGTTGACCAAATCCATTGACCAACTAAACCAATCATGTTATTGTTCTATGAATTAAACTTATGAATTTGGAAAATGCAGCTATTTTCCTCTTTGGTATTTAATCCCTTTTTAGAGATTTTCTAATATATATTGATATATTTTGAAATTTGATAATTTAACCATTGTAAAGATGACCAATCTTGTGTCTCTTCTATCAATCTAGCCATTGTGGATAGAGCTGATCTTTAATTATCTTCCCATTTCATCATGACAAAATTCCTATAAATAAAACTCCTTGTTACAAACCTTATCATCCATAAAATCAAACATGGTGTTAGAAACATTATCAACCATAAAATCAGACATGTTGACTACTAAAGCATCTAGGCATATCTTCATTCCCAAACGGTGCGCTATATCATCATTTTTTTTCCTTACACTTCGATTATGTTTGTCCGAATAATTATGTATATGTTTTGCGCTACGTTTGATTACTATTTTTCTTATATGTTTATTAATGATTGCATTCTTAAACTACATTTGGTTGATAATTGTTGACAATTATGTGCTTGTTTGTTTTCAGGCTATGTTTACCGATACTTACCCTAGTTTTCATGTTTCAAATTCCTTATTATTCGAGTGCCCGTATCATCTCCCCATGGTTTAATAGTACAAAAGACAGCTCACAATACCTTCAGTTCGCGCAACCGCCAATCCCCTCATTACCCGGAGGTAATTTACTTGTACTTATTATATATATATATATATATATATTCCGTCCAAATATATACATATATATATATATATATATATATATATATATAACCGGGCAAATTATATGCATGTGTGCGCCTGTGTGTGTTCATACTAGAGAGTACGTGGATTGTTTATTTTATTTTAGTTTATTATTTAAGTTAATTTGATTTTATTTTATTTTTCTCTTTTAAATTGTTGATTTTTATTGTGTAGGTTCTGGATTTGCAAGTGGAAGCATTGATCTAGGAGGATTAAGAGTGTATCAAGCTCAATATTTCACAAAATTTGGACTATTAATGAAGGTGGATATGATAATTTAGGAACATCATTTTATGAACCAGCTTCATATCCAGAAGGCTATTACTTACTGGGACATTTTAGTCGGCCCAATTCTAAGCCCATATACGCTTCGGTGCTTGTGGCCCAAGATACTACAGGTGACTCCAATAGTCTAGCACTAGCAAAGCCCATGGCTTATGCTCTTATGTGGAGTAGTGAAGGTGTGAGCATTAGCAAAGATGGTGAAGGTTATATTTGGCTCCCTATTCCACCCAACGGCTATAAACCGGTCGGTCAAATAGTCACCACGTCTAGCGACATGCCGTCCGTTGATCTCGTGCGAGTCGTTCGTGAAGATTTGACTTCCGAGCTTGAGGTTGACCAGTGGGTTTGGGGTCATGATCAGTTCAATGTCCAAACAATGAAGCCTACGCAGAGAGGGGTTGATTCGTTAAGCGTGCCCGTGGGTACGTTTATGGGCCTTGATGGGCCGGTCCCTTCGTCAGCTATAGCGGGCTTAAAGAGAGCCCAACCCGATAAATCATCGATGCCCAATAATTATCAAGTTCGGGCCCTTCTTGGGGCCTATGGTCCTATGGTTTATTTCCATCCCGACGAGGAATATTTACCATCAACCATAAATTGGTTTTTCGTGAATGGGGCGTTGCTATACAAAACGGGCCAAACCGAAGGAACGCCCATTAATGCTCATGGTTGGAATCTCCCATATGACGGGTCGGTTGATGATTCTAACTTGGATCTTCCAATTGACGAGACGGACCGAGATCGAGTCAAGAGAGGACATTTACAAGGCGCAAAGGCTTACGTACACGTAAAGCCCGCATTTGGGGCGACGCATACGGACCTAGCATTATGGTTGTATTACCCATTTAATGGGCCGGGTCGATTTCAATTTGGGCCTTTGACAATCAAGTTTAACAAGCTTGGTGAACATGTTAGTGACTGGGAACATCTTGTGTTAAGGGTGGACAATTTCAATGGTGGCCTAAAATGCATCTATCTTTCACAACATAATAAAGGGTCGTGGATAAATGCAATGGAATTCGATTACGAGTCGGTAAACCAGTCGTGTATTCATCGTTAAACGGCCATGCAATGTATTCAAGTGAAGGTCAAATAATGCATGGGCAAAGAGTAATTCCCGCTACGGATGACCTACATTTTCAAGAAAGGATTTCGCCATCGGAGCAAGAGATGATACGGTAAAGGTAACAAGATGGAAATTCATGCACATTACGAATTATTGGAATCGAACTCGAATATTTTGATGAGCCAAAAATGGTTGTACTATTATTTCCAACAATGGGTGAGCTATCCGGGAAGATGGGGGCCGAAAATTAAGTATAATACTGAGGAAGAGATTAATTTAGCTACGGAATTTTTGCCGGGAAGATTAGAGATGGAGTGAGGAAAGTTTTGAGCAATCTTCCTGAAGAGGTGTTTGGAGAAGAAGGCCTCAAGGACCTAGGATGAAAGATAGTTGGGCTGGAGATGAAAGAGTTTGATTTTCCATTGTGTTTACAGATATTTTTAGACATGCTTATAGGATTAATTAACTTCATTTGAAATAAATTCGCTATGGTTTCCTTGTATTCCATCGACATTCATCATAAAATTAAGTCTATATTTTGTTCTTAATTTGTTAATTATTATGCTTTATTTATTTTTATACATAATTGTT
Source organism: Campanula takesimana (assembly GCA_026119855.1). Classification (NCBI taxonomy): domain Eukaryota; kingdom Viridiplantae; phylum Streptophyta; class Magnoliopsida; order Asterales; family Campanulaceae; genus Campanula; species Campanula takesimana. The sequence continues at coordinate 122,165 of JAOWBW010000120.1, forward strand.
TATTGAGCGCTTGCATGAACCCACATCAGTAATGTTGTGGATTAGACCCTCACAACCCAAGCAATAACCCCAAGAAAATAATGGCACACAAACAAAGCACAAGAAAATAACAGAGCAAAAGACACAGAAATTGTTTACCCAGTTCGTCAATATGTTTGACTACGTCTGGGGGCACTACCAAGCCAGGATCTTGCACTATAATATGTTATCTTGAAGTTACAATGAGTTTAGGGGCGGAACTATGCTTTAATATGCACCCAGGAATACAAACCTAACCCTAAATGGACAAAGGAACCCGAAATTTGGCCTAAAATCCGACTCAGTTTCGACCACTCCCGACACTTGGGCGGTCGCCCACAATGCCCCTGGGCGGTCGCCCAGAAACTGCTCATGGCGGATGAACAATCTGATTAAGTGGGCGGTCGCCCACAATGGTTCTGGGCGGTCGCCCAGACCATCAGTCCCTCCAACGAATTTCTTCCTTTTTCCTCCGAAGTCTAGTACCGGTTGGTCCTCTATTCCAACAATCTCCCACCTAGAGATCAACCGCATATATAAGCCCCGTATCCGTTCTTCAACTCATCCTTGGTGCCATAGTGCTCACCTCGATCATGGTAGTGCCTTCCTCCTCTCCTATTCTCCAAGCCCAATTGAAGCTTTACATAGCTTCAACTTTTCAAGGTTTACCACCTTGGTCAACATGTCAGCCGGGTCTCCGATCCCAAAATCTTCTCCAGCCTTAAGATCTTCCTCTCCAAGAGATGCCTGATGTAGTGAAACCTCAGCTCAATGTGCTTCGTCCTAGAATGAAACGCCGGATTCCTAGCCAAATGAATTGCACTCTGACTGTCACTGTAGAGAGCATTACCACTTCGCGTCTTCCCAAGTTCACCCAAGAAGTTCTGAAACCATACCATCTCTTTGCTTGCCTCTGTCACTGCCACATATTCTGCTTCCGCAGTCGACTAAGCCACGATCTTCTGCAATTTAGAAGCCCATGAGATAGCCGTACCACCCAATGTGAAAACATAACCCTAGTACTTCTCCTCTTATCAAGATCACTTGATGCCAAATCCGCATTCACATAACCAGCTAACACGACCTCCTTGCTTGAGAAACATAGAGCCTTACCAGCAGTACCCTTTAAGTAGCGCAGGATCCATTTAACCGCTTCCCAATGTTGCTTCCCTGGATTGCCCATGTACCGGCTGACTACTCCCACCGCATGTGCAATGTCCGGCCTTGTACACACCATTGCATACATTAAACTCCCCACTGCCGAACCATATGGAGTTCTCTCCATCTTGTCACGCTCCTCCTTGCCCTTAGGTGAGTCCTTCTCAGATAGCTTGAAGTGCATAACCCAATGGTGTCCCTGTTGGCTTCGCCTCTTCCATGCAAAACCTTGCCAAGACTTTCTCAACATATTCTGCTTGTGAAAGAACCAACTTACCCGACTCCCTATCCGGTCAATCCGCATGCCCAAGATTTTTCTGGCCTCCCCAAATCCTTCATCTCGAACCGTTCTGACAACTGAGCCTTCAATCTGTTTACCTCTCTACTGCTAGAGCCCGCTATTAACATGTCATCCACATATAACAGCAAGATTATATACCCATTGTCTGTGTTCTTGAAGTAGCAACAATGATCCGCCTCACATCTGATAAAATCAATATCGTGCATGAATCCATCGAACTTCATGTACCACTGCCTAGGAGCTTGTTTAAGGCCATACAAACTCTTAGTCAATCTGCAAACCAGTTCCTCGCTACCCTTAGACAAGTAACCCTCTGGTTGTACCATGTAAATTTCTTCCTCCAAGTCACCATGAAGAAAGGCCGTCTTTACATCCATCTGTTCCAGCAACAAGTTATCCGCCACTACTATCCCAGAACCATTCTGATAGTGGTCATTTTCACAACAGGAGTGAATACCTCGGTGTAGTCAATACCGTACTTTTGCTGAAACCCTTTTACAACCAACCTTGCCTTGTAACGCTTACTGCCGTTTGCTTCCTCCTTGATCCTGTAAACCCACTTGTTATGCAATGCCTTCTTCCCCTTAGGCAGTTTAATCAACTCCCAAGTCTTGTTGGCCTTTAATGAGTCCATCTCATCATCCATCGCAGCTTTCCACTTATCACAAAGTGCACTACGAACAGCCTCCGCATAACATTCCGGCTCACCACTATCTGTCAACAACAAATAGTAATTTAAAGGAGTATACCTGTCAGGTGATCCACGCAATCTGCTGGATCTACGCAGCGGAATATCCGGTTCTGGAGTATGTGGTTCATCTTCAGTGACCCCCTGACCTTGGTCATCATGAACCGTCCTGCTCCCACCCGAGTCTGGAATATCCACCTCTACAACCTCCGGTTCTGAACTAATATCATCAGATGCCCCCTTTCTGTCTTTGTACAATACCTGTTCATTGAATACCACATCTCGACTACGAATAATTTATGGTTTTGGTAATACCAAAACTTATACCGGAAGTCATCCCGCCATACCCAATAAACGTACATTTTACATATTTTGCATCTAACTTAGTTCTATCAGCAGAATCAATATGAACATATGAAACGCAGCCAAATATGCGAAGAAAGGACAGATTTACCTGCTTGCCACTCCATGCTTCCTTTGGAATTTCATTCCCCAATGGTACCGATGGTGCCCGATTGATCAAGAAAGCTGCCGTGTCAACTGCATATGCCCAGAACGTATTCGGAAGTCCACACTTCAACCTTATACTTCTAGCCCGCTCGTTCAATGTCCTGTTCATCCTCTCTGCAACCCCATTGTGTTGTGGTGTGCCCTTTGGAGTCTTCTCCATGCGAATGCCATTCGCTGCACAATATTCCTTGAACTCCCCGAGCTCATACTCCCACCATTATCTGATCTCAAGCATTTAAGCTTAAGTCCCGTTTGATTCTCCACCAAAGCCTTCCATTTCTTAAACACCTCGAACGCCTCATCTTTGTGTTTCAAGAAATAGACCCAGAATTTCCTTGTCGAATCATCAATAAAGGTCATGTAATATGACGCACTACCTAGAGAAGTTACCAGGGCCGGCCCCCACAAATCCGTGTGGACCAAATCCAACTTTGCTTCCCTCAAAGCCCTACCTGTCCTCGAGAAATTACTCCTTGCCTGTTTGCCAAACACACAATCTTCGCAGATCCCCACGTCGACTGTCTTCAAACCCGGTAGTCTTCCCTTTGAGCAAAGTACTTTCATCCCCTTCTCACTCATGTGACCCAATCGACAGTACTACAAGTCCTATCACCTTTGGCTGACGCCACCACGGTACTATCCTTGGTGTTATTCGCCAAATACAATGTCCCCTCTTTAGTACCCCGAGCGATCTCAGAATCCTCCTTGGTAATAACCCAGTTCCTGCAGCCAAAAGTTACCTTGTAACCTTCTTCATCCAACTGCCAACTGATAACAGTTTCTTTTTCAAACCCGGAATGTGTCTGAACCCATGTAGATGTAGGACCTTTCCGTCCGATGCTCCTATTCTGAAATCCCCCTTCCCCTTGATTTCCAAAGGCTCGCCATCCGCCAGATAGACCTTACCGAAATCATCGAAAGTATAATTCTCCATCTCTTCTGCATGCCCGCAAGAGTGGAATGATGCCCCCGAATCCAGCACCCATGATTCTAGTGCACTATTAACACTCAGAACTAGTACATCATCACCTTCGACTGTCACATTCACCGAATTGCCCCACGATTGGGACAATCCTTCTTGTAGTGTCCTAACTCCTTGCAATGATAACACTGCACCGATCCTTTCGCGACCTTGGTTTATCTCTGATCTCCACGGCCTTTCCCTTACCACCACTACGTTTTCCCTTGATTCAGTTCTCCCTTTATGCTAGTACCCGGCCTTCCCCTGCTAGTAGTAGCTAAGGCCGATCCCGAAGTAGACGATGTCCCCAATTTCTTCAAACGATTTTCCTCGCCCAACAGAAAGTCTTTAACATCATCATACTTCAATTGTTCTTACCCGCTGAAGCATTGATCGCTGTCACCGTTCCACTCCAACTTCCTGGTAAAGACGCTAGCAACAAGCACGCATAAACCTCCTCATCAAACGTAATATCCAACGCAGTCAATGAGTCTATAACATCATAAAAAAAAACTCATCGATGTGTTTAGCTAAGGATCCTCCCTCTTGCATCTTGAGACTACCCATCTTGCGTATCAAATCAACCTTATTTGCAGCAGATGGAGTTTCAAATCTCTCAGTAAGATAATCCAGTAGCTCTTGTGGTTTTTGCCTTCTTGGTAGTCTTCGCGATCCACTTGACAAAGTAGATCTAACCACCCCTAGGGCTTTCCAATCCATGAGATCCCAATCTTCTTGCTTTTCTCCTTTCGGCTTGACTCCCTTTAGAGGCTTATAGAGATCTTTTTGTACAAGAGATCTCTATTTGCATCCTCCAAAACCCGTAGTCAGACACATCGAATTTCTCCACCGCTTGTTTATCCTTGCCCATCTTGATTGCTTGACAAACCCCAATCGTCCGATAAACCAATCGATCGATTAACCCTGATCTCCAACCAGAGCTCTTGATACCAGTTGTTGTGGATTAGACCCTCACAACCCAAGCAATAACCCCAAGAAAATAATGCCACACAAACAAAGCACAAGAAAATAACAGAGCAAAAGACACAGAAATTGTTTACCTAGTCGTCAATATGTTTGACTACGTCTGGGGGCACTACCAAGCCAGGATCTTGCACTATAATATGTTATCTTGAAGTTACAATGAGTTTAGGGGCGGAAGTATGCTTTAATATGCACCCAGGAATACAAACCTAACCCTAGATGGACAAAGGAACCCGAAATTTGGCCTAAAATCCGACCCAGTTTCGACCACTCCCGACACTTGGGCGGTCGCCCACAATGCCCCTGGGCGGTCGCCCAGAAACTGCTCATGGCGGATGAACAATCTGATTAAGTGGGCAGTCGCCCACAATGGTTCTGGGCGGTCGCCCAGACCATCAGTCCCTCCGACGAATTTCTTCCTTTTTCCTCCGAAGTCTAGTACCGGTTGGTCCTCTATTCCAACAAGTAAGATCACTGATTTGCTGATCTCTGATTTTGTTTTTGACATATCATAATTATTGCAAATCTTTCATTTGGTATCAGGGTCATTTCTGGATGGCGCTGAGAGTGGTCCTTGAATTGTATTCACTATGAATTGTCAATATAGTAATCATAATAATCCTCATGTTCAAGATGGTTCAAACTATACACTCTACAAGGCTATATTGTGCTTACTTATATAAACTTATAAATCCTTTGAGCAAAGTGAATGGCTAAGTATAATCAGAGAATACAACATTCCCGTGACTAAAGTTGAGAAGTCTTCCATTGAAGGGAAAAGAGAGAAAGATTTATCAAGCTAAGCCTGACGAAACTTGGAACACTTAGGAAATAGCCCTGACAAAGATTGTTCGGGAAACCCTTCAATTTTAATTTGAAGGTCCTAAAAAGTGTTAGATAAACCAAGTTGAGTACTTTAATGAATACTCCTAAGAATGGAAGAATGTGAGACCTTAATAGATTATTAGTTGAACTTTAGACAGTGCAAACAAATCATATGTACTAGGTAATGCTATATCTAACACTAGGATGAAAAGCAAAATGTGTCACACTTTTCCTGAAAGGTTTAACACGAAGATCTTCGTAGTTGAAGAATCAAATTATGTTGACACCATGAATCTTAATAAACTTCTTGGATTGTAACTATATTTGAAATGAATTTATGTGATAAAAAAACAAGAGCTAAAACATTGTTCTTTGAAGTGCTACAAAACTTTCCAACAATTGATTGATTGTCTATTTAAATTGAGAGTCTAACTTAGAAGAAGATGGTATAGATGATATAAATGATATATTTAACTTTATATTGGAAAATAAAAGCAATATAAATTTTCAATTGAGAATCAAGTTACTTCTATAGTTTTGAAAAATTCAAAGGTAGTGTTTTGGTAGAAAAAACAATGTACTATTTTCTGGGATTGATAATCAAAATCAAGGAGAGTCAAATGGAATATAAACTATAGAATTGCAAAATTCAAGATTGCACGATGATGTAACGAGGAAAACCCTTGATACAATGATCTCGCCGGTACAAAACCTCGGGAGGTGATTAAGAGAACCTTCCTACCCAAACGTTTGTATTGATCTTTTTGCTGTTGAACTAAGTAGGATACACAGTTGTTTTGAGTGCGTGTGTGTATGTGTTCCTCCAAGCTCAATTTCAATAGAAATACAAATTAGAACCCTATATAATAAGAATAACAAAATATCCTAAAATATCGGGCTCTATCCTCAAGCCAAAAGAAACGTGGTTGATCATGTCATTGAAAGTTGTTATCCATTTTATACGCATGTGCTGATATATTCTGCAAGCATAACAAATAAGATAGATCATATCAAATATAAATATATACCTGTATGTTAAGATGTCACAATCCTGAAGAGTAATGAAGATAGAAACGTCTTGGAAATTTGCCCACAAACAATTGCCCCAAACTTATCTGATAAACGAAGTACGCAGAAGATATGTTTCCGATGGAACGTGGCTTGATGGGACGGTTAGTCTAACCGGAAAATTGAACCAATGCATCAATAAGGCGTGTATTGGGAGGAGTGTGTAGGACTCATAAATCACCTAAGTTTACTCCCTCCTGCTCATATCTTTTTAAGCGGTGGTTTTTTCTAAGGTATTGTCCTCTTCTTTTCTCTGCAATTTTCTTCCTTTGTTTACCGATAAAAAAAAATTTCTTCCTTGCATTATGAAGAAGATGCTAAAATCTTCTAATGTTACTTCTCCTAAAAAATCATTGGATGTCGATTCATTTGTCCTCTGAGGGTTTAATTGCCAAAACCTGATGAAGAAATCTGTGTTTTCAACAACTCTCAAATTTCTGCCTTAAAAAATCGTAAATGCTTTCCAAATCAAACTGTTTTCCGCCCTTTGATATATCCATGAGAGCCGATTTTGTTCTGATGCTTGGATTTGCTTTTATGAATACCCTTTCTTGCTAGGGTTAGCTTTCCTTTTCCCCCTTTGGTTTCGGTGTTTTTCGAGAAGACGCAATTGGCGTATGTCCAGATGATGCCCATGACCTGGAAGGTTTGGTTGGAGATCTGTCAACCAATCCCACAGACAAGCCTCCTGTCATACCTAAAAAGGAAACTCAAGATGCAGCCACTGTTAGTTCAAGGTTGAAGAAGAGGAAAGTAACTGCTGAGGTTGTAGAGGTTGAAGCTTTTGGCAACATGACTGTTGACGAAGTGAAAGAAATTTTTTTTGGCTTGCATCCGGTGTAAGTCTTTGGTGACGTACTTTTATGCTTATGAATACCTGTTCACCGTTAATCAAATTTCGGGTTTGTGCAGGCTTTTGAGGGCGTAGAGACACTACTAGAAAGATGCGTTTTACCCACGGAATAAATCCGTCGGTACTACCGACGGATTTAAATTGTTTACCGACGGAAATCAACTTTTGTCAGAGCGGAACCTTAAATTTTCAAAATTAAAGATTACCCACGGAAATAATATTTACTTACGGAAATTTCCGTCAGTATTACTTACGGAAATAGACCGTAAGTAACCTTAGTTTAACTTTGACCAGCCATGCTATGTTTAATTTTGAAAGATATTTACGTAGTTTAAACTTAGTTACGGAAAATTTCGTCAGTATTACTTACGGAAATAGACCGTAAGTAATACTTACGGAAACTTCCGTAAGTAACCTTTGTTTGACTTTGACCAGACATACTATGTTCAATTTTGAAAGATATTTACGGAATTTAAACTTACTTACAGAAATTTCCGTAAGTAACCTTAGTTTGACTTTAACCAGACATACTATGTTCAATTTTGAAAGATATTTACGGAATTTAAACTTACTTACGGAATTTTCATAAGTAATATCAACGGATTAGTCCGTGGGTACTACCGACGGAGATGTCCGTAAATAACACTTTTTTCCGTAATTAATACTTTTTTGGTTTCATTAAGATTATTAAATTTTCTATGAAGTCTTATTAAAATTAAGTTGATCATTTTAATCAAAGTGCTATCATCTTTTTGTTATACAAGAACAAATTTTATTATTTAATTTTCATTATTTAATTTTTTATATTTTAGTTACGAATTTAATATTTGTCTCTAAATTATGGAGTATATAATATATGATTTAAGGTATAGGGGCATAGGAATATATGGGTTTAGAGTTTAGTGGTATATGATATGCTTAAGGTATATGCTTTAGGGTTTAGGGTTTAGGGTATAAGGTATATGGACATATTGTGCCAAATCTCCATGAACAAACAGATGGTCAATGGGTTCCAATTGAGGACGGGTGCAACAAAAACACTTAGAGGCCAACTGGATACCTCGGCATTGAAGTGCCTCATCCACAGGAATGCCTCTATGTAAGGCTCGCCAAAGAAGAATGGACATTTTTGAGGGTATATTCCTGAAAGCGTCAACGTAACCGACTCGCTGTTCAAGGGACGCACGGAGCCCGTCGTGGTTTCGAGCAATGGCATGCGCACGGTGGGTGGTGGTACAAAATAATAAAGACGGGGAAAGCGTAACCGAACTCGTAGGATTTCCCAGTCTTTATTATTTTGTACCACCACCCATCGCGCGCATGCCATTGCCCAAAACCATGATGGGCCCCGCGCGTCCCTTGAACATTGAGTCGGTTACGTCGACTCTTTCAGGAATATATGCTACAAACGCTAACTTAGACGCCGAAGAAAAAAAATACAACTAACTAAACAAGAGGCGCGCGACCGCAAAAAAGGTTTGGGTGAGGGTGCAACACGAGGACTTCCCAGGGGGTCACCCATCCTAGTACTACTCTAGACATAATCTTTAACCCCAATCATCCTATGCCAAACATGAGAGCAACCCACTCTAAGACCAAATCTATAGGGTCCAAATCGTGACAATACCTTTCTTTAAGAAAATCAACCCATAAGGAATTTGATGTCCGAACCTCCACCATAACTTCATAGCAAAGGCCTTAGACATATCATGAAAATATCTAAGACCAAGGCCTCCTTCATCAGTTGGAAAAAAGAATTCTTTAGAAGCAATGCAATGACATTTGTGACCCCATCACTATTGCTCCAGAAAAAATTTGAAATCATTCGAACCATAGCTTTGATAACACATTTGGGAGGGTCTAAAAGAGAGATGTAATGATCTAGAATTATTAATCTCCTTACTTTTCATAAGCAATTTAACTATTGAATTAAATTAGGACGGAAGGGAGTATATATAATTTTCCTAATAACCTAACTCAATTTCGTATACATGAGGAAGAGGAAGTCCTAATTCTAACTAATAAGGATTCCTTAATCCTTGTTTAACAAGGCTACTAATAGCCTAAAACAAAGGCCTAAAGAGCATCTTGGCCCACTCAAAAAACCTTGCGTGCTTGACAATAAAAGATAGCAAGCTCACTTGGCTAAAGCCAAAACATATCAGAAAGCCACAATGTGTTTTCTCATCCCTAAAAGGCTAAGCCATAAAAAGTACAACCTTGATCCATTTCACTCAACTCGTACTGATGTTATTTTCAATGGAATTGATAGCAAACAATCCTCCCTTGACCAAATAAGTCCCAATCAATGGAAATAGTTTGTGAGCCTATATAGAGGATCTATAAATTGTTGTGTAGTCCTTCTTCATAACTTTCTTATTTGTCTTGCTAGTCCAAATGGAGGTCCAAAACAAGATTCATCAAACCTAGATATATAGATTTATTAGTGGAGTCTTGAAGAAAATTATTCCCACTCTTGATCATCAATTGGATAAAAATGACTTGTGACCTCAACTATAAGCAAAACCAATAGGTTTGATGAGAAGCCTCTAAATTTTAAAGGAAAGAAAGGGGAAATCAAGATGGTAGACATGGAAGACTCAGACACCTTGGCTGACAAATTCAAAATAGAGACGAGACTAAAAACGAAAGGTGACAAACAACTTGTAATTGAGCATTGTTGGATATGTCCACTTATAATCTCATATTTTAATGTTCAGATTTGATTGATCCATCACGTAGGTTTTATTTTATGGACTTTAGGACCCTATGTAACAAGTATTATACTTCATTTTTAGACAAGTCCATTTTATAAAATAGTTAGTTTTAGGCTATATAAGATAGGGAAAATCTCTTGAAACTGTTGAGAAAATCAGATTGAGCCATCCGCCCATTCATTAAATGAGCCATGCGCCTATCTAAGATGCGTCATGTGCCTTTTAAGGTTGCTCCATGCGCCTCATATAATCATGAAGACTCTGAACACTTAGATGATTGTGAAGAATTGAAGAAATCAAGATTCAAACTATGCCAAAGATCTAACGGCGGAAAAATAACATTGATGCGACTTAAGATGAGGATACCTGTCCACAATGGATATTAAAATTTTATGTGTCTAATGGATATAAAATTACATATGCTCCAATTAACGAGAACCACCTCAGTTGTCCTTGAGCTTATCCACAAAAATCTCCAACGACTAGTTTCCAAGAGTTCACCTATACATACCCTGTAACTTAAACATTTAAAAACTGCTAAGAATTTGTGCTCTCGAGAATACTTAGAAGATTTGAAAACTGATCATTGATTTCCCAAATTTCTTAAGAACACCTTAATACCTTCATATTTAGCCTAGATCCTCAAGTCTTAACACAAAAGTTTTTTTTATCTTAAATCATTTAGATCTTAAGAGCCTTGATACTTAGAACACACATGCACCTCACTAATTTTGATCTCTTAGATCTTTTATTAGTGAGATACACTGGTTTTAGTCTAGGATTTCTTCTTTATAGATAATAGTTCTTTGAGTTAACTGAGCTCAAACTTGTAATTTGTAATCACCTTATATAATACAAGATCTAGCATTAGAATCCAAGACTAATCATCTTGATACAGGACGAAGATCTTTTCACGATCGAACCTCTCTAAATAGCGCACATACTTATTTCTATTTACTTTTAAGTTTCTAATTTATCATACTATTCTCTTGTTGTCAATTGTAGATTGATTGAAATGTTTGGTTTTTGTTAGTTTGAAATTTCCTTACCATTTCATTCACACTTTAAGCCAAAATAAAAAAAATGTGTGTGTGCCCCCTTTATCATTCGCGCCTATCTTACTTTACCAAATTTCCGCTGTGCATTTTAGTCATTCTTTTAGGCGCATTTCATAATGCTTATTAGACTTTATGCGAATTTGCCATTGATTTTTCAAGGGTACAAAAAGAATTGCTAAAAATCTATTCACCCCTAGCTATTTTTCATACCATTGTTTCCCTTGTGGACCGACAAGCACAATGACTCAAGTGATAACAAACAAGAAACTGCAATTAACAACAATTCCTGAAATGACTCCACTATTATTGCTCTAACAGATGAGAAAAGTGGGGAAGATGAACAGTCAACTGAAGAAGTGATGGTGCAGCATGTCTTGGATATCTCAAGAGCAGAGAATCAGATAGCGAAGGATCAGACAACAGAGCCTCAAACAGATTCTAAAACAGCTGAGCTACAAGCAGCTAAGATATTGGCAATTGTAACTCAAACAGCAGCGATGCAAACTTCCAATGTATCACCCTTTATGATTGTTAAACTCATTAGAAATAGAAAAGAGCCCAAAAATGTCTCATTGACAAAAAGACAAAAGCCCAACACTCATCCTTCCTTTCCTTCCAAAGAGCATTCTAGTTTTGATCACCGCTCTGGCATTGAAGGCATTTCCAACTATAGTCTCCTTCTAAATCCAATCTAGATCCCATTGATCACTCCATCGGACTTGTTGAAACTGGTAGGGTGAATAGCTCACCACTTCTTTATAGTAATGATGAGTTAAGGGGGAACTTTGAAATCCCTAGTGAATTACTAACAGTAGACCCGTTCTCTAGCATCAGAACCTCTTCATCGTCATTTCTCTACCATGTTCAATTGAAATTCACAAAGAACCGATACCTATTCTCTCCCTATTAGTTCTAGTGGCTATTGAGAATGTCTCTCTCGTTAGCCTAACTGACGTAACAAGCCAGTGCTATCTATGATCAACTCATGCAAGACTTTCCAGCAAAAGAGGTCATGTCATGACAACCACTGAATTCATATGACTGAGAGATCTTACAAAAATTAGTGGTGAAGGTGGTTCTTCTAGTTCTGTACCACTATATAAGGATGAAACAATGTACAAAATGTCCTCCATTAGAGAAAATGAAGAAAAAACTATCACACCAATTGAGACAATCCATCAGTCTCAAATTGATAACGGAATCATATTGTCCCTTCCATCATATCTAATTAACAAATCTTTTTCAATTGACAACTATGAGATCGAATCATTACCATCTCAAGCACCATGGATTTTAGTTTGTGAAATTGACTGTTCCTTACACAGAATCCTAGAAGCTCAAAACAAATTCAAATATATCACCTTTGTTCCCATTAATACCAACTCATCCACTATTCCAAACCATTGGATTCTAATTAAACTAAATCCCACATGATTTTTCATGCTAGAAACTTGAGCGGGTTAGTATTAATGCTTATGAAGAGTGGAAAAGGTTTAGATCAGCCATAAGCTATAATTGGATCTGTTCTGCCCTAAGCTACCTAACTTCTTCACTGTGGAATCTTTTGGACAATGGAAAAGAATGTTCTTTCAGATTCTATCTTCAAGCCTTCATGAATCAATCTACATGCCTTCATCCCTTGTTTATGCCCACATCATTGATCTATCTAAATAATTTGTGTAAAGAATAGTAACTTGCAAATTGTACATTCAAGGTATACTGTCTAAAGCGTCCCCATCCATATCTTCCATTTATCCCTACTCTCCACCTCTTGAACTTGCCAAATTTGACACTAGTATTTTAAAAATGCAAAATATTCCACCACAATTTGGTCCCTTCATGTTCATCCCTCTTTATGAAACCTCTCTTCAAGATTTCAAAACATTAGGCACTGATCTCACAAAAACATTTAATCATTTGATTGTTAGATCATTCAATAACTAAGAAGAGTTATTTATTACTAGCGGAAAGTTCAGGTAACTCATACCTCAGCAACCCCTTGATTCTCAAAACCAGCATACCTTGACATGCAAAACCAATGTTAAATCCCTCAAGCTATCTCTCAAACCCTGCAAGATACCACACTCCATGTCATACCCCCTTCATCTCATGTCACCGTTGATTCTTTTCTATAACAAATCATTCAATCCAAGTCTCGACCTAAAAGGAATAGGAAATGGGACCCTCTTAGACTTCTCAATGATCAACAACCTATGTCCAAGTCTGAACTAAAACCCAAAGAAAATGCTCACTTCAAGTATGATGACATGATGGACATTGTCTTGAACAATAAAAACTTCTATAAAGGCCTTAAAACAAATATGAGAGTAGTTTTAGACAAGGAGAAAAAGCTTATATATCCATTAAAGCTGATTTCCAATCTAGTGATGAAAATGATCCAGACTTCAGGGCAATTGAGGACTACAAATGACGTAGCGGAAGACTTGATAGAAATCAATTACTGTTGTAACACGCACGTTAACCAGTAATTGACCTTCAACACTTGTAGAATTTAATCAAATACGAAGAGTTGGACGAAAGGAGAAAAGCTCAGACTTTCATAATTAAGAAAAGAGCAACGCTCTAATTTTTATTAGTCAAAAATCAACTAAAATTCGGAATTACAAAATACCCTAATTTTATAAGGGTCCTAAGACTTGGAGATCAAGTAAAATACTTCTAAAAATACTCCATATAAATATGGTAACCTAATAGACTCCTAGAATATCAAAATAAAGCCTAAATCTACTTAAAAACATAAAATTATTCTCTATCTAAATATAAATCCGAAATATGACAACTAAATGGAAAATAATTAAAACAAAAACCTAGATTTATCCCTATTATGTTGATCTCCATCATTCTTCCCCGCTTGAAGAAAATCTGTCCTCGAATTTTGAGTATTGTTTTAAATACGTCTTGAAATTTTCCTCCATACACTTCAAGAACTTTGAACTTAATAGCTTGCGTCACAAAATCCATCCGGTCACTCCAGTGTGTTGACACAAAACAATCAATAATTAGCTTTTGAATGATCCACTTACAAGAAGAACGGTCGCTACGAATATCAAAAAGATCTTCATATTGATAACTGACTGCTTTGGCTTCAAACTTCCGTATAAATTCATCTTGTGATGATTTGACTCCATCCATAGTTACACCCATATAATGAGATGTCATTAAATGACAGATTTCACAGTGACACTAATAAAATATAAGAGGTTTTGACCAATCGACAAGAACTTCCGCACATGAAAATTCAGAAAAAGTCTTGGATAGAACAAACCTCAAACTACTCTTTTCGGGAACATAGGTACGTTGATCTACGACTCGTGCGATACGCTGGTCCAGCACATCCTCCTCACATTCGTAGATCTCTTCCACAGTGGCCTTCTTTCCTCCTCGTGCCATTCTTCCTGGAACGAACCGGAGTCTGATACCAACTGACGTAGCAGAAGATGGGATAGAATTAACTACTGTTGTATCGCTCACAAAAACCAGTAATTAATCTTACAACTTTAGTTGAATCAAACGATTACCAAAAATTGGAAAAAATCAGTTGGTATTCAGAGCCGAAACCAGGGAATTATTTTCTAGGTTGAGGTATTTTGTTATCAATTTTTATTTTTATTTCTTCCAAAACAAAATGGTTGATTTTTTGTGGTACTTTTATGAATCTTTGAGTGATGAGCTTTTTGTTGATTGGTCCAAACCCCTGATATTTGATGAATGTCATTGTGAAATCTGTCAAAAGATGATATCCCGTTCCGTTAGTGTGACAGTGGTTGACCCTGAATTTCCAAAAACTCAATCTATGTGGACGTTTGAATCTATTTATTTGGATCATCATTATGAGGATCCGTTTGACATCTCTAATCCACATACGGAGGCTTCCTTTTCAAGTCACATAAAAAAATTAGTGCTCCAATAATTTACTGCGTTGCATTGACGGATTGGATGGAAATTATTACGCAAGTTAGCAAACTTCACATTCGTCGAGGATTTAAAGATTTTCATGTTCTTATGTCGAGGGTCAACGTAAGGAAAATCATGTTACATGCTCTCTTTATGCTGCTACAAATTCAAGTGCAAACTGTTTCAAATTCGAGGACGAAATTTTTTGAAGTCGAGGAGAATGATGGAGATAAGAAAATGAATATTTTTATTTTGATTATTTTATGTATTTTTGATTTAATAGTTAGTAGGTAATATTTTCAAGATTAGAAGTAGATTTAAGGTTTATTTTGTTATTTTAGGCTTCCATTAGGTTAGCATATAGGTTAGAATTGTTTTTAGTAGTGTTTGACTTGATTTACAAGTCTTAAGAGTGCTATAAATATAGGTCAAAATGTAATTCCGAAAAGGAGTTGATTTACTGAGATTTTTATTGAATAAACTTGAGAGCGTATTTCTTCTTCCTAAAAGTTGATAAAATTCCTTTTGGATGCCAATTATCGGTAATCGTGCGCGATTCAACGAGAATTGAAGATCATTCACTGGCAATCGTGCACGATTCAACAATGTTTGATATTATTAATCCGGCATTGTTGCGACAATCAACGGATTAATAGTCTCTATCCCTTTTATGCTTCCGCTTGCCTACATCAACAAAGCTGATGATGAATAGGCTAAGCTTTCATTTCTATTCTTATTATGCATTTTACCTTTGAAACTATTCCTACTTTATGCACTACAACAAAAAAGGCCTTTTACAACATTTGAAAAACGTTGTATTTCTACAATGTTTCTGTAAATGTTGTGTTATCAACTGTTGTAATAGGTCCAGAGTTCAGACAACGTTTATGAATGTTGTGCTAAATGTTGTAGTACTTTACGACTACAATTTTCGTAAACGTTGTATGCTGCAACGTTTTTGGTAAAACGTTGTGAGGTCGTCTCCCGTACACCCGGTGTACGGCGTTCGACGGCTTGGCTCGGCGCCGAATATTTTTTTTTTTTTTTTGCCGATTTTTTTTTTTTTTCGCCACCCCAACTTTTTTTCCTCCAACAAAAGTAACTTTTTTATACCAAAATGTAACATTTTTTTCTTCAAATGTGACACTTTTTTTCAAAACAAATGTACCACAATTTTGATGCAATAGATTAAAGATAACATAAAGATTCACAACTAAATTAATGTAACACTTTTTATAAAGGAATGTAACACTCATTTTTTCAAATGTAACACTTTTTTTTTTCTCCCAAAATTAACATAGGATTGACAACTAAAAACTAATGTTACATTTTATAAAAAATGAATGTAACATTTTTTTTAATTGTAAGAGTTTATATTCCTAAATGTAACATTATATATGAAATGTAACAATTTTTTATTGAGAAAGTAACAATTGAAATGCAAACCTATTTTTTATTTGTAAAAACTGATGTTACCTTTAACAGTAGAAAGTGTTACTTTTTGAAGATGAAAGTGTTACTTTTATCAGAACAGAGTGTTACATTTTCAGCTGACAACAGATCAATTTGTTTTGTAAAAACTGATGTTACCTTTAACAGTAGAAAGTGTTACTTTTTGAAGATGAAAGTGTTACTTTTATCAGAACAGAGTGTTACATTTTCAGCTGACAGCAGATCAATTTGTTTGTGCGTAAAAAATGTATTTTTAAAAAAAAATCAAACCATATCATGACCTATGTAGTTTTATTCGTCTCGTCGAGACGAACACAACGGTATTTTTAATTTTTTTTTCGACTTATAAATCACAAGATATGACATTTTAAAGTTTTTTGGTTTTTTTTTTTTTAATGGACCTAGGCGGGTGGGGCGGCCCAACCCGGATCCGACCCATGGCGGACCCACCGCACAGCTGTCGCACGGCTGAAGTTGCTGCATACAAGAATTTGTCAAACGTTGTGATGGTTTTTTTTAACTAAAAAAAAATCTTATTTTGGACATACAACTAGTTAGATACTCATTAGAGAATTGGGGTATAGTTGAAAAATATACAAAGTTAAACATTTTATAAATGATAAATATATCCAAAAAGAATAAGAAAAGTATAAACCACACAAGATAGATTATATCTGGAGGAAAAATCCTTCTAAGGAAAAAAGAAAGAATCTCTATCAAAAAAATTGAGAGGGGTGACAATGAGACTTAACCAAGTTTTAAGGGTGGGTTGCTAAAGAAACCCCTAAATTTGAAAAGTCAAATGGAGCTTCTTCATGGAACATGGAAAAAGAGAATATCTAACTAGATTCTCCAATCAATCATTTCATAATCGTGTTAATAAAATGAGTAAATATTATTAGCCTTTCATGTGAAAATACAATTATTTTCCTCTTGGGTAATTAATACCTTATTAGATATCTTCTAATATATAGAAATGTTTTTAAATTTTATAATTTAACCATTGTTCATGGCATTTACAAAGTTGACCAAATCCATTGACCAACTAAACCAATCATGTTATTGTTCTATGAATTAAACTTATGAATTTGGAAAATGCAGCTATTTTCCTCTTTGGTATTTAATCCCTTTTTAGAGATTTTCTAATATATATTGATATATTTTGAAATTTGATAATTTAACCATTGTAAAGATGACCAATCTTGTGTCTCTTCTATCAATCTAGCCATTGTGGATAGAGCTGATCTTTAATTATCTTCCCATTTCATCATGACAAAATTCCTATAAATAAAACTCCTTGTTACAAACCTTATCATCCATAAAATCAAACATGGTGTTAGAAACATTATCAACCATAAAATCAGACATGTTGACTACTAAAGCATCTAGGCATATCTTCATTCCCAAACGGTGCGCTATATCATCATTTTTTTTCCTTACACTTCGATTATGTTTGTCCGAATAATTATGTATATGTTTTGCGCTACGTTTGATTACTATTTTTCTTATATGTTTATTAATGATTGCATTCTTAAACTACATTTGGTTGATAATTGTTGACAATTATGTGCTTGTTTGTTTTCAGGCTATGTTTACCGATACTTACCCTAGTTTTCATGTTTCAAATTCCTTATTATTCGAGTGCCCGTATCATCTCCCCATGGTTTAATAGTACAAAAGACAGCTCACAATACCTTCAGTTCGCGCAACCGCCAATCCCCTCATTACCCGGAGGTAATTTACTTGTACTTATATATATATATATATATATATATTCCGTCCAAATATATACATATATATATATATATATATATATATATATATAACCGGGCAAATTATATGCATGTGTGCGCCTGTGTGTGTTCATACTAGAGAGTACGTGGATTGTTTATTTTATTTTAGTTTATTATTTAAGTTAATTTGATTTTATTTTATTTTTCTCTTTTAAATTGTTGATTTTTATTGTGTAGGTTCTGGATTTGCAAGTGGAAGCATTGATCTAGGAGGATTAAGAGTGTATCAAGCTCAATATTTCACAAAAATTTGGACTATTAATGAAGGTGGATATGATAATTTAGGAACATCATTTTATGAACCAGCTTCATATCCAGAAGGCTATTACTTACTGGGACATTTTAGTCGGCCCAATTCTAAGCCCATATACGCTTCGGTGCTTGTGGCCCAAGATACTACAGGTGACTCCAATAGTCTAGCACTAGCAAAGCCCATGGCTTATGCTCTTATGTGGAGTAGTGAAGGTGTGAGCATTAGCAAAGATGGTGAAGGTTATATTTGGCTCCCTATTCCACCCAACGGCTATAAACCGGTCGGTCAAATAGTCACCACCATGCCGTCCGTTGATCTCGTGCGAGTCGTTCGTGAAGATTTGACTTCCGAGCTTGAGGTTGACCAGTGGGTTTGGGGTCATGATCAGTTCAATGTCCAAACAATGAAGCCTACGCAGAGAGGGGTTGATTCGTTAAGCGTGCCCGTGGGTACGTTTATGGGCCTTGATGGGCCGGTCCCTTCGTCAGCTATAGCGGGCTTAAAGAGAGCCCAACCCGATAAATCATCGATGCCCAATAATTATCAAGTTCGGGCCCTTCTTGGGGCCTATGGTCCTATGGTTTATTTCCATCCCGACGAGGAATATTTACCATCAACCATAAATTGGTTTTTCGTGAATGGGGCGTTGCTATACAAAACGGGCCAAACCGAAGGAACGCCCATTAATGCTCATGGTTGGAATCTCCCATATGGCGGGTCGGTTGATGATTCTAACTTGGATCTTCCAATTGACGAGACGGACCGAGATCGAGTCAAGAGAGGACATTTACAAGGCGCAAAGGCTTACGTACACGTAAAGCCCGCATTTGGGGCGACGCATACGGACCTAGCATTATGGTTGTATTACCCATTTAATGGGCCGGGTCGATTTCAATTTGGGCCTTTGACAATCAAGTTTAACAAGCTTGGTGAACATGTTAGTGACTGGGAACATCTTGTGTTAAGGGTGGACAATTTCAATGGTGGCCTAAAATGCATCTATCTTTCACAACATAATAAAGGGTCGTGGATAAATGCAATGGAATTCGATTACGAGTCCGGTAAACCAGTCGTGTATTCATCGTTAAACGGCCATGCAATGTATTCAAGTGAAGGTCAAATAATGCATGGGCAAAGAGTAATTCCCGCTACGGATGACCTACATTTTCAAGAAAAGGATTTCGCCATCGGAGCAAGAGATGATACCGGTAAAGGTAACAAGATGGACATTCATGCACATTACGAATTATTGGAATCGAACTCGAATATTTTGATGAGCCAAAAATGGTTGTACTATTATTTCCAACAATGGGTGAGCTATCCGGGAAGATGGGGGCCGAAAATTAAGTATAATACTGAGGAAGAGATTAATTTAGCTACGGAATTTTTGCCGGGGAAGATTAGAGATGGAGTGAGGAAAGTTTTGAGCAATCTTCCTGAACAGGTGTTTGGAGAAGAAGGGCCTCAAGGACCTAGGATGAAAGATAGTTGGGCTGGAGATGAAAGAGTTTGATTTTCCATTGTGTTTACAGATATTTTTAGACATGCTTATAGGATTAATTAACTTCATTTGAAATAAAATTCGCTATGGTTTCCTTGCATTTCCATCGACATTCATCATAAAATCATAAATAAATATCACTACTAGAAAAAGCACCTTGAGCTACAAAGGAAAATGGTCACCAGAGATATAAATTTGTCACCACATACCTAAGGTGACCAAAGTTTGTCGCCTAAAAATGGTTGCACAAAGCCCGAAGCCTTAGGTATTAGGCAACTATTTCTGACGTTGGTCACTTAAAAGATCCCCAAGGCCACGAATTCCTGGTGACTAACAACTAGTTACCAAAGATTCCTTTTAAACCTCAAATATGTTTTAGTCACCTTATTTTTGAAGTGACAAATTTAAGGTGACTAAGCTTGGTCACTTAAGAATTTTTTTGGCAACAAATAGTTGGTCACTTAAATAGCTCTTTAAGTAATCAAAAATTAATAGGTCACCTCACTGATATTTAAGTGACTAATGAAAATGGTCACCTAAATGACTACAATTTTATTTATTACTTAAATATTTCTTAAGGTCACCAAATATTGGTTGGTCACCTAAAGTGAATATTAAGTGACTAAAAACTGGTTGCTTTAAAGAAATTTTGTATGCATGATTAATTATATAATACTAAATATTCAATAATTAGTGTAGATAAAATTAATTGCAAAACTCACTTAAATAAATATAAATGAAAAAAGTGACCATAACATCCATAATATACCACTGGTTGTCAAAAGACAACTTGACATGCCATTGTTCAAACCCAAATTCTAAATGAAAACACCAACATCCTAACCATATAATAAAATACCAACATCCAATCCTACATTAAATTACCAACAACAAAAAAAAGCTTTGTCCATTCCATCAAACTACAGACACCAAAAGAGGACTACATCTGTCCATTTAATCAAAACACCAACTTCAGAAATATTAACCCAAAAGCACTACCATTAAGTTACTAGAGGTTTTTTCAAACTAAGATAGGTTGGAGGTAGCATCACCTGCATTTGGCACAGATTGAGCCAAAATGTTATTAAGCGAATTCAAACCATTAGCTTTCAACGCTTCAACAAGTAGATTGAACTGGCTTTTTTGGGTCTCCATTGCTTCCTTTAGCTGCTTCACTTCATCACGGGACTGTCCTAGTTCTTCCCTTAGATCTTTAACTTCCTCATCACGTAAGTGCACTGATGCAGGAGAAGCTGAAGAGGACATTCGGGCTCTAACATCTCGCACCATCCCACGACCCATACCCCTCATATAACTCCCAACACTTGGACCCAATTCTTGGAGAGTCTCTGTCATTATATTCACTGCGATGATTGGATCAGGGAGTGGAATATCTTGCATTGGAGTGTCAGATGGTGGATACTGAGATTCATATTCAAAGTTAAACTCATCTATCTTCTCTTGCATCTTTGCCTGAAATGTAAAAACAAAATATTAATAATACCAAGAAAGCTAACAGAATAATATGATGTAAATATATATGAGCAAACACTAACATATAAAGGTGCTGCATCAGGATTATCTGGAGTGACATAAACATTCTTGAAGTTCTCCACAGCTGGAAATTTTGAGCCTTCCTCCTACAAAAAACAATTAATCAAATGAGTATTTTATTCCCAGTTTTCTTTGATTCAGTATGTGCCTGCTTGTGATGTTGCTGCTAATGTGTATGCTTGTAGACCGCTCTTATAAAATAAGTAATACCTCTCGTAGTTGTTGAATCCTGTATACAAACAATTTTGCTCCACCGTGATGATTTAACTTCTTCTTTCTCCGATTGCGCTTGTTAGCCAATGATCTCTTCTATTTAAATTCATAAGAACAAATACAAATACCATATCAGTAAACTGTTATAAACAAACATGCTATTGTATAATATCGATGCAGTTAATTATAATAAACTTAAAAGCATTTTAACTCTTACTTGGAATTTCGGGCTTGCGAAATGGTCACATAAATCACTCCAATAAACCAGTCGATGCGGCTGTATAAACTCAGCGGGAGTGGCAACTCGAGCTTCTTCCACGGACGAAAATGTTTTGAAGTATGTATGACAATCATGCTTCCAATCTTTAAACCGATCTTTAAAAATAGAGTAAATGTATTCTCTTGTTGGCTTATCATCATAATCGATGTCAAAGTGAAGCTACAGTTTTTCAAACATAAAATAAATAATCAAATCAAAAGAAAACAAATGATAATCAACTTGAGTTCAATTACTTTTATCTATAGCTAAATTAAAATACTAACCGAGAGAAAGTCACAAAGATCCCTTTTTTGTCATTCAGAAGTTTAGCAAACGAAGGCACATTCATTGGGCAATGCGACCGAACAATTGAACCAATATCGTGTGAGAGCAAGCTATGAACTTGACACTTTTCAGCTCCACGGAAACGCTCATCATAAGTTACATTGATTTTGTGCCCATTCGTATTCACAATCTTTTCACTTTTAACCATTCGACATGTACCACGCACATTCTTGCGTGGCCGCACTGTGCAAAAAGATTATAATTGTAGTCATAAATATAACATATAGCATAACAATATTATCCACAAAAATACGAATTCAATAACAAAAAAAGATATGAATGTGATAACTTACTGGATGAATTCTCCTCATTAGAAACCTGGCCCGCAACAGGGGAAGGCTCAACGAGTTGACTATGTTTTCTGCGAGCTGATTTTGGTTTTGGATCAACTGGAGGTGAAGCCAGAGGTGAGCCATTAGGTGAGCCATTCGAAGGTGAGCCATTCGGAGGTGGGACAACCGATGGTAACACAGCAGCAAGTGATACACTTGGAGTTGAGGGAACCGACCCAGGAGATGAAAGAGTGTGCGTCATACGACCCCCATTAAATGATGGTGCTTGTTGAGAGTGGCCAAATGTGGAAATCATGCGGCGAGATTCCATCTATATTCCAATAACATGAAATGAGTAAATAAGGAGCGACATTTACATATTTGAACATGTAAAAAAATTATTTAGGTAAAGTTAATGTGTCACTGGAAATAAAGGTCCATCTTAATGTGTAAAGCATGTAAGTTCTTCCCACATTAGAAACATCCGGGCCCTAAGAGTCTCATAAAAACATCCAAGAAAAAAAAAAAAAAAAAAAAAAAAAAACCCCCACAAATTCCCAACTCAAAAAGCTGTGTTTCTTACCCAAGTTAAAAGCCCATTAAATAATGATAATCTTAGAAAAAAATTTGGGGTTAAAATAACTAATCAATTTACAGGGCTAGGGCATACAAGAAAACCAAGAAAAAGAAATAACAATATAATTAACAATGTTAGAATAGAAATAACTCACAAAGCATACTAATCTTAACAAGCTCAAGGACAAATTTTGAATTTATGCATACATAAAGAGAGAGAGAGAGAGAGAGAGAGATAGTGTGATGCTAACCTGTTGAAGAAGACCCAATTGCATTGTAGAAGAGGTAAGTCTCGATGGAATGGTGGGAAGGGTCGGTGGTGGTGGCCGTCGATTGATTGAACGGAGAGAGTAGAGAGAAGGTAAAGCTAGAGAGAAGATAAACCCAGTAAGAATGAATTGTATTTGAGGTAGGGAAGGGTTAATTTAAATGTATTTAATTTGTATACACGTAAGAGAGGGTAAAATATGTGTGTGGCAAATAAAGAGACACGTCTCTTTCCTTAGACAGTACAATTTTGTTTAATTTTTTTAGAGGGAAAAGGTTCTTTTCGTGGGAAAAATAGGAGGGAATCGAAAATAATTTGGTGTGGGGGGGGGGGGCGCGGAATATAGGGAATTGTATTATGATTTTTTTTGAAATTTCAATGTCCACCCATCTTTAAATCAAACAAAATTAATAATCATTCTGTTACAAATAAGTTATATTCCTCCGTCTCAATTTAAAGTTTTTATTTGACTTTGCACGGAGATTAAGAAAAAGTAAAGGTTGTGAGTAAAAAAATAAAGTGGGAGAGAGAAAGTGGGGTAGGGAGTTTTTGTTGTGAGAATGACAAGTGGGTCCCACTTTCCATTTTAGGTAATAAAACAAAGTAAGAACCTTAAATTGGGACAAACTAAAAAGGAAAGTAAGAACCTTAAACAGGGACAGATGGAGTAATTAGTAGTTCCTAAGTACATTATGCGTCAGACTTGCAAAATAATAAAGCTTTAGACAATTTTGCTTTTATAATGCTTGAATAAATATTAATAAAATAATACTCCCTCCGTCCCTAAGTACTTTGTACTTTATTTTTTAGTGTTCCATTGGTAAGTCCATTTTCCATGCATTTAAAAAATGGTGCAAAATGTTTTGGGACGAAGTACTAATTTGAATACAAATATTATTCATTAAAAGAAAATTAAGCATAATACAAATACATACATTAATAAACAACGACAATTTGAATACAAGTTTTAAGTTATGTTCCATAATCACTATCATGTTCTCCCTCTTCTTCTTCTTCTGGTGATGTGGTGGTTGTATATCCTTCATCATCATTATCAGTTTTGTCGCTTTCGGACAAAGGTTCGGTACAATCATCCACATCAGTGTCACTGCCATCGTCAGGATACACAATAACATCGAGGCTAGGATCAACTGGGTAAATAGGAAGATGGATACTAATACTAAAATCGGGTCGAACAATGGTCTGGGATGATGATGAACCTACTTGATCGGCTTCATTGGGCACTTCACTCGCTTCTTCGTTCTCATCGTTTGACATCGTAGGAATGTCCCATATATTCCTATGATTGATTGTTTGAACTACTTTCCAACTAGAACTAGTACTGGGATCATTTAAGTATATAACTTGTTTTGCCATAGTTGCGAAAATGAAAGGATCATCTTCAAACCAAAATCTATCAGTATTAACGGACACGAGACCATATTCTCGCTTGACGCTCCCATTTCTCGTGGGGTTTGTATCAAACCATCGACATTTGAACATGATAACTTCCAAACGATTCCTATAGAGCAATCGGACCACTGTAGTCAACTTTCCATAAAATTCCCACCCGTCATCCCCCGGTACCCACACACCACTATTTTGGGTACTTAAATGGTCATCACGGTCAGCAATCACAAACTTAACGCCATTAACGTAACAACCAGTGTAAAGATTATATTCCAGAGGACCTCTTGCTAATGCCTTTAATTCCTCATTGTATGTCCCACTCATATTGAAATCTGTGATAAAATAAATAGCATTTATTATTAATCAACATATAAAATTAATTTTCGTGTTATGATTAAGAAAGATTCTAAGTGAATAATTGACTTACGCGTTCACGAAACCAATTGGTAAACTGTTGACGATGTTGGTCATAATAAAAGTCAATATGGTACATACTCTTCATCAGTTCAACATGTTCAGCCATGAACGGGGCGACCTCTGCACAATTGTTTAGACAGAACCAGTGCGCAACATGCATATCCTCTGTTGTAAAATCTTGAGATTTTCTTGCTTTACCAAATGGTCGAGCGATTTGTGAGAAAACAGAAATGCTAGTTGTCCGTGTACCACCATCATCATATCTTGGTGCTTGATTAAAGGCCGTAGTAACATTACGGAGGTACATGGAACAAAAGGTAAGTGATTCAACTGCAATGTATGCTTCGGCTATGGATGCTTCTGGTCGATACCTATTTCTGACATATCCTTTATATGTTCCCATTAATCTGCAAATTTAATGGGAAAAGTTAGACACGTAGCGAAAAAAAGAATATAATGAAAATATTAATAAATTTTATTACCTCTCAAAAGGATACATCCAACGATATTGGACTGGTCCACCTAGTAAGGCTTCAGACGCCAAATGAATTGTGAGGTGGATCATGACTGTGAAAAAGGCTGGGGGGGAAAATCTGCTCAAACTTGCATAAGATTAATACAATCTCATGTTGTAACTTCTCAACATCAGACTTACGTAATGTCTTAGCACATAACTGTTGGAAGTACCGTGACAACTCTGTTATTGGCTCTACCACATGATGAGGAAGGAATCCTCGAATAGCAACCGGAACCAATCGCTGCAATAGAACATGACAATCATGGCTCTTCAACCCCAGTAACTTTCCATCATTTCTCCTTACACATCGTGATATATTTGAAGCGTATCCATCAGGAAACTTAACAGAAGAAAGAAATTGGGAGATTTCTTTCTTATGTGTTGGTTTAACTGTAAAAATAGGATGAGGTTTTGTCCAATTGAGAAATAAATTCTCTCAAATATTAAGTGTACATTCAGTGACTTGTCAAACTTTTCGAAAATGTATTTAATTATTTGTATGTTATTTATATTTTTTTATAAAACTGCACTAAAATTATTTTCTTACAGTAAATTAAAATATCATTTACATACCATTGCGGCCTATCGACTTATTTGGATATATATATATATATATATATATATATATATATATATATATATATATATATATATATATATATAAATAGCTTAAAGTTATTTTTCTGATTTCTCTCCCTCTCACATTTGGCTCCACATTTTTAGTTCCAGTCCTTGCCCTTTTCCTTGCTTAGCCATTGGATCCCTATAAAAATGGTAATACTAACACCCAAATTTAAATTTACCATGGCTTTACATTTTCTACTACTGAAAAAACGTAAATCTGTCTAGTACATTGCAATTTCTGGATATTTTGCATTCAAATGTCTTTGTAGAAAAAGAAAAGAATTCATGCAGACAACTAAAGCTTTGAATCATGTCTTCTCCCTACAGAGGTATGCCTCTAACTTTTATTTAGCATTCATAAAATCAAGAGAGTTTTAATTTTATCATTATACCTAGTATTTCTTCTTTTAAAAAATCAATATACCTTGAAAAATATGTCATTTTGGTCCAATTCGTCCCTTAATAAATGATTAAATGTGCCTTAATTCGCAATTTTGTGGTTGAAATGATATATTTTCTAACTATAGTGATAGTTTAGAAAGAAACAAGTATATAATGATCAAAGTGAAATACCAAATGGAATAGATAAAAATGGAGTATGACTATTTAATTATTTTATGTAAGCTTACTAAACTTTTGACCAGATATTTATAAAAAGTTCAAAATTAATGTATAGCTATAAAGTGTCACTAGATGTATATGGAATATTATTACAGTTAATTCTATTCTATAATATATAATAATATTAATATTAAAAATAACAATAACAATAATAATAATTTGATTTAATCTTTTACTCGCTATGTCTCATGATAATATAATTGGTCTGGCATGATTCTATGTCCGTTCTTTAACTAAACCAACATGGTATTTCATTATGTCTCTGAAGTGAAATATTACTTGTTGCGGAAGGGGATGATGTATATTTATACGTCGTGGACACATCACGGTGAACGTTTAGATGATGCTTCAAGGTCATCGTAATCTCAGGCGCCAGACTAGAAGTATTTTGATGACAATGACCAAGTGATGAACAAACTAGATGATGAAGTGACCAACAAATATTCGTTGCAGATGGCAACGAAGGCATTAGTTACCTAAACATGGGTCTCCTTGGGAGTTTTAGTTGACTAAAGACATTAGTTGACCAATCTTGGTGACGGATTAAAGGCCTAGGTGACTAAGTTGCTTTTTTGACTAAAACATCATCTTTAGTAGTGAGTCTTACTGCAATTTCACTTTAGTGCAAGCAATGTACAAATAAATAAAACATATTCTTAAAAAATAATTGACAAGTCAACTACAATATTTATTATATAGTATTACATCACTAACCGATTTTCTCGAGGAAAGGGGAGTATTACATCTCCCGCTCACTAACCGATTTTGCTTCTCTCAATTGTAGGTTATGCTTTCAGTTCCAGATCCTTGGCCTGCTATTCTCATTTCAAATTCCTTATGGTTTATGCACTTCTCTGAAATCTCGTTCAGTTTCATACGACACTAACAGTACAAAATCATTCCAAGAACATCGTGGCCAGAACCCTAAGTTTATAGCTCCTGTTTTATTAACCGATACCAAAGTTGGCACACAATATATAAGATTCGCTGAATCACCAATTCCATCTTATCCTATTGGTATGTATATTTCTCCTAGTTTCTAAATACTCTCTCGTCGTACCTAAATAAATGTTGTTGTTGCCTTGTAGTGTTTTAAAGAAACGTGCATTACATATTTCTATATTGCATGTATAATGTTAACATTGCACTAACACTCTTTCTTAATTTAGAAATGTAACATTTACGTTGAGATATATCAAAACGAATAGTGTAACATTTACTTTAGGAGGTAAGACATACATCTCTTGGAAAAATTATCTTATGATGATTGTTTACTTTTAAATAACTTTATCTCTAACCTTTTGTTTTTTTTAATATTTCAATATATATTTGAAAAACTTAAATTAAAAAAATTAGTAGCAAAGATATTTATAAACGTTTTAAGGCACAATTCAGAAGAATTATTATATGTCTTGTGTAGGTAATGGTTTTCCAGGAGCCATTGACATAGGAGGATTAAAGTTGTCTCTTCCTCAATATTTCACTAAGGTTTGGTCAATTAATCAAGGTGGATATGATGACTTTGGAACATCATTTTATGAACCAGCTATGGTCCCACATGGTTACTATTTATTGGGCCATTTTAGCCAGCCTAATGCAAAGCCCATATCCCCAACCATTCTTGTTGCTAGAGAAACTTCAGACAACCCTAATAATCCTGCACTTGCTAAGCCCATGGCTTATGCCCTTATGTGGTCAAGTGTTGGGGTAAGTGTAGATAAAGATGGTGAAGGTTATATATGGCTTCCGATTCCACCAAACGGGTATTTACCCGTGGGTCAAATCGTCACAAAGTCTCCCGACATGCCTTCCCTCGACATTGTTCGGGTTGTTCGTCAAGATTTGACTGCCTCACTCGAATATGACCAATGGATATGGAGTAATGATCATTTCAATATATATACGACAAGACCGGTAGATAAAGGGGGTAATTCACTAAGTGTTCCGGTTGGCACCTTTATAGCAATAGATGGGCCGGCCCCTTCACTCGCATTAGCTTGTTTGAAAAGAGTCCGGCCCAATAACTCATCTATGCCCAATATTCCTCAAGTTGAAACAATGCTCCAAGCCTACGCTCCGGTCGTCTATTTCCATCCTAATGAAGAATACCTACCCGCTTCGGTGGAATGGCTTTTTCAAAATGGGGCGGTTATATATCGAGCGGCCTTGGCCGACCCAAATGGGAAACCCATCCGTGCTCACGGTTGGAATCTCCCTATTAAAGGTGTGGTAGATGATTACTATATTGACCTTCCAACAGATCCAACCGAGCGTGACAGAGTTAAAAGAGGAGATTTACAAAATGCAAAAGCTTATGTATGCGTAAGGCCCGCGTTTGGGGCTACTTACACGGACCTTTCCATATGGCTATTTTACCCTTTTAACGGGCCCGGAGAGCTTCAACTTGGGCCTAAAACAATTAAGTTCAAGCAATGGGGTGAACATGTTGGTGATTGGGAACATATAACCTTAAGGGTAGAAAATTTCAATGGTGGGATTAAAAGTATCTATCTTTCACAACATAATAAAGGGACTTGGGTCAATGCAATGGAGTTTGACTATGAGCACAATGGAAGGCCTATTGTGTACTCGGCGTTACACGGCCATGCACATTATTCAACTCCCGGCCATCAATTTTTGCATGCCAAGAAATTGTCGATCCCGTTGTTACCATTTATGGAAAAGGATTTTCGGTTTGGGGTGGGGGATAACACGGATAAAAGTGACAAAGTGATGGATATCGGAACGCGATACGAAATATTACTATCGGACCGGAATTCATTGTTGAGGCAACAATGGTTGTTTTATCCAGGAAGATGGGGGCCTAAAATTACTTATAAAACTGAAGAAGATATCGATTCTGCAACAGGGTTTTTGCCAGGGAAATTGAAAAATGATATTAGGAAACTTTTGAAGAGCCTTCCAAATGAGATATTTGGGGAAGAAGGGCCTCAAGGGCCCATGATGAAGGATAGCTGGGCTGGAGAAGAGAGGATTTAATTTTTATTTGTATATATTTTTAAGCTCGGGTTATGACTTGTAAATTGCAATATGTTTATAAATAGAATAAATGTATCATAGAGATTCACATTTCACAGCAAATATAACGACCTTTATTTTGTATTAATTTAATTATACTTAGTACCATGTAATTTTCTATCTGGTGTAGTAATTGTTGGTAGTAGTGCCCTAGGCACGTTTAATAAACGTTGTAATTGTTATCATTTATTTCATATCAATAAAGAGATGTTTTGATTATTATTGTTGTTCATGTTTACTTATAATAATCTCCGTCCCTAGTACTTGTTAAGCATTAGTATAAAGGCTAAATGGTCATGGGATGATCATGTTAGATTTATGGGTACTTGTTTGGAACAAGGTACTGGACATGACCCGCTGTATAAGATTTATGTCATGGTTTATGTCGTACATATATCTCATATTAGTTATGTCATTCGAATCCTTAGACATGAAGTTATTATAGTCATCCACTTGATGAACATTATGTTTGACATATTCAAACGCTACCTTTAACCGGGTAGTTATAAAGTGTATGATTGACATAATCGGATTCACGTAGGGAAGAATAATAAGCTAAATGGATTTGTCCCTCTTCAGAGAGATCTCAAGCTTAGGCCTCTCGTAGGAATGATGTTGATGAAAATGTTCGGCCGGACTCAAATGAATTGATTAGATTAATGTCATTTGGATTATCAACATATTCGGAATCGAGAAAGTATTGAACAAAAACAAGTTGACCGTTTGACCATGACTTGTGTTGAATGAGATCTTGGACAAAGGGAATATGACATATTCTAAAGGAATACGAACTTGTATCTAGTTATACTATTTCGGTAGGTATGACGGTTTGCTAGAACCTAATCATATCTTATGGTTTCATGGTTGAACCCATTGCCAACTTAGTGTAATTTTAGAGGGTCACACACAATAGAACGAATCTTAAATAAGGACTATATCGGAATATTGAGTCGAAGGACTTTGGAGGAATTTGGAAATTAGGGAAATCTGGGACAGGTGTGCGACTGCACAAAAGGGTTTGGGCGGCCGCACAGCTTGGCTCAAAAAGTACCAGAAACCTTCCAGATAGATGTACGGCCGCACAGGTGGTTTTGGGCGGCCGCGCACCATGTCGGGACTGATTTTCTAATTTGATTTGGAAAAGAATTTTGGACGGGTTTAGACACAAGTTTCCTATTTGGAATAGGTCTAACTTGTATATAAACAGCAAAATTCGGCCAGAATCAAAGCTAATGCTTTTGTGCAAATTCCAAAGAGTTTGAGAGAGTTTTATTTTTTCTAAGACATCCTAGATTGAAGAACAAAATAATACACAAACTAAAATTCCATATAGTTCATATTAATTGTGAAAACGTGTTTCACAATATTGGTCTAGCAACCAAGATCAAGTGTTCTTGATATTCGTTCAAGGTGTGGATACCGCTAGAGGGTGAAGCTCATCATCTTCAAAGTTCGTGTTCTTACTTGTTCGTGATTAAAGCTTCAATTTCTCCACCAAGATCAAAAACCAAATTCAAAGACATCAAGGGTTAGTTTTTCTAGTATTCATATTGCAAGTATTTGATTTAATCATATGAATGGATCTATGGGCTTTGGGTTTTATAAAATTTTAAATGCCATTTTCCGCTGCGCATGTTACTACGAAACCCAACAGTGGTATCAGAGCCCCGTTCATGTTGATTATTTCAATACCTAAATCATGTTATGTGTATATAAATTGTTTATGTGCCTAACATGATATGAATATTGGATATATGATGTTTATGTGTTATATGATTTTATGTGCATTATTGTTTTACAACTCTAATCGCACTAAAAATTATGTTGGATTCTGAATTGTTTGATTATTAATTTTTGATTGGATCAAACTTTTAATAATCGGGGAAAACAATTTTGAGACAAATTTTCAAACTTTAAAAATTTTTGTCTGATGCTACTGTGCGACCGCACTGAAAATATTGGGCGACCGCACAGATTTTCTTGGGCGGCCGCACAGTTGGTCAGAATCAGAATCAGATTCTGGAATTTTGATGGGGTCCAACCGAATCAGTGACAATACCGGCCAGACCTGCTGATTTGGAGCGGGTTTTGGGCAGTTGGTTTGGTGTGGATCTTGGGGTTTAATTTTCTTACTTGTTTTGATCTTTATTTGTTTTGATCTTGTGATTCTAAGATTGGTTCAAGGTTTGGATGGCTAATCTACGTTCATCGAGATTATGTTTCCCAAACGTGATCGCAATCAAAGTTTCAAAAATAAAACGAAGTTAGAATTATGAAGAGTTCATAATCGCTAAAATTGAGAAACAAAGTTCTTGATTCAATGATTGGAGATTCATGTGGAATTGTGGATGCAATTGGCCTACGTTTATCGAGACCATCTATTGCTTAGTTTCGGCCACATGGACTATTTTCTTGGTTTCTTGAATTAGTGTGGAATTGTGGATGCCTTATGGCTTAGTTTCGGCCGCACTTCTTGTTGTCTTGATTTGGAAGAAGATAACCAAAGTTCAAAGAGTCTCATCCTCATAATTATAGAGAAACTAATGACACATAAATATTATGCTTAAATTAATGGAGATTAATTTAGTGGCTAAACTTGATGCGTAATATGTTAATATCATGTGCTCATAAATGTGTTGTATGCTATATGTGATGAACCTTCAAAGAAAGTTTTAAGTTCTTTTTGCCATGCCATGATTAAAACACTTGTTTATACATGGGTGATTTTGATGTGGGTTCGCCTCCGCGGGGTGCATTAAATTTATTCATGTATGAGAAAGATGAGGTTCATTAATTCAATGTGGGCTTGCCTCCGCAAGGTACATTAAATTGAATGGTTCCTATACGTTTAAAATGGTTGGACTTAATTAGGCGTCAAAACAGTTTTGGGCCTAGGCAAAAGATGAGATTAAACATGATTTTTGAAATTGGATTTCTCAAAGAATCTCATAAAAGAATCTAAGAATCATATGGGACATGATTGACATGATTGTCTACCTAATTAATTTAGTTTTGAGCGGTCCGCCTCCGTGGACTCAAAAGTTAAATTAAAGTTGGATCTTAGCCTAATTAAAATTATATTATACATTGGATGTATATGAAGGTTATAAAATTTAGTGGGAGTATTTTTGTTTGAAAAATACATTATTTATTTCTTTAATGAAACCGGTACTTATTAAATTTTGGAAATTTTGCATATTTGTAGACAATGACTACTAACACTCAATCAATTTCGTTGCGATCGATCCTTCAGAAGGATAAGCTCTAAGAGAATGGTACGAACTTTATGGATTGGATCCGTAGTCTAAGAATTGTTCTTAGGCAAGAAGATAAGTTGTACATTCTCGATGGGCCTCTTCCTGCTGAACCAGAACCTACTGCCCCTAGGGCAGAAAGAGACAATTACAAGAAACATCGTAATGATTCTA
This sequence comes from Campanula takesimana, assembly GCA_026119855.1. NCBI lineage: Eukaryota > Viridiplantae > Streptophyta > Magnoliopsida > Asterales > Campanulaceae > Campanula > Campanula takesimana. Next base: position 155,763 of record JAOWBW010000120.1, read on the forward strand.
GAGATGTAAGCTGTCTCATGCTTGCTACCATGTGCTAAAAACTCCAACAAAGTTTGGAACATTTGGAAGCCTATGAGATAGGCGTGGAGTTAAGAGCTATGTTTCAAGAGCAAGCTAGGCAAGAGAGGTACAAGACCATTGTTGCAAAATGAATGAAGGGCAACAAGTGAGTCCTCACATGCTAAAAATGAAAGATTATGTAGAGAACCTTGAGAAACTTGGCTATCCAAGCCCATTGGAGTTAGCCACGGATCTCATTCTTAATTCATTGCCTAAAAGTTATAATCAGTTTGTGATGAATTATAACATGCATGGAATTGATAAGAATCTCTCCGAGTTGCATGGGATGCTTAAAACTGCGGAGATGAAGATTGTGGACAAAGGTTCTCCCGCGCTCTTGGTTCATGATGGGAAGAAGGCTAGTGCCAAAGGAAAGGGAAAGAAAGTTGTCAAACCCAAGATAAGCAAGGTAAAGGTTGCCAAGGCTTCTGAGGCAAAACCCGATTCACAAAAGGATGCAATCTATTTCCATTGTCAAAAAATTGGTCATTGGAAACGTAATTGCAAGGCTTTCTTAGAAAAGCAAAAGAAGAAGAAGGGCAGCAAGGCTGTGTTGACTTCAGGTATCTATATGATAGATATTCTCCTTTCTACCACTGATTCTTGGGTATTGGATACCGGATGTGGTTCTCACATTTGTTTAAATGTGCAGGGACTAAAGAATAGGAGACTACTTAAAGAGGGTGAAGTAGACCTACACGTGGGGAATGGAGCAAGAGTTGCTGCATTAGCCGTAGGGACTTATGAAGTCACTTTACCTTCCGGATTAATTCTTATCTTGAACAATTGTTATTATGTTCCGGATTTAAGTAGAAATATTATTTCAATTTCTTGTTTGGATAATGAAGATTTTAAGTTTCTTATTGAGAATAAGAAATTTTCTATTTATTTAAATGATGTCCTTTATGGTATTGCTAATTCATTTAATGGCCTTTATGTCTTGAATGTCAAGAATGAAAATAATGACAATGTCTATCATATAAATAAGAAATCTAAACCTAATGATGTAAATCATACTTATTTGTGGCATTGCCGTCTTGGTCATATTAATGAGAAGCGTATCTCAAAACTCCATGGGGACGGACTTTTGGGTTCATGTAATTTTGAGTCATATGATACTTGTGAGTCGTGTCTTCTTGTAAAAATGACTAAGACACCTTTTACCAAGTTATGTGAAAGGGCAAGCGACTTATTGGGGTTGATACATTCCGATGTATGCGGACCATTAAGTAGCAATGCTAGGGGAGGATTTCAATACTTCATAACCTTCACTGATGATTATAGTAGATTTGGGTATGTTTACCTAATGAAACATAAAAGTGAAGCATTTGAGATATTTAGAATATTTCAAAATGAAGTAGAAAAACAACTTGGCAAAAGTATTAAGGCACTTCGATCAGATCGAGGTGGAGAATACTTGAGTCATGAATTTGATGATCATCTAAAAAATTGTGGAATAGTTTCACAATTGACTCCACCCGGAACACCACAATGGAATGGTGTGTCCGAGAGGAGAAATCGGACTTTGTTAGACATGGTTCGATCAATGATGAGTCAAGTTGATCTTCCAATATCCTTTTGGGGTTATGCTCTAAAAACCGCTGCATTCACACTAAATCGTGTTCCAACTAAATCGGTTCAAAAGACTCCATATGAGATGTGGAGTGGAAAGAAAACTTGTTTATATTTCATGAAGATTTGGGGTTGCAAAGCCTTTGTCAAAAGGCTTGTCTCTGACAAACTTGCACACAAATCCGACAAATGTATTTTCGTGGGATATCCAAAGGAAACTATAGGATATTACTTTTACAACCGTGAGGACAACAATGTTTTTGTTGCCCGAACTGGTGTCTTTCTAGAGAAAGAGTTTCTCTCCAAAGAAATCAGTAAAATAAATCTTGAAGAGATTCGAGACCCAGAAAATGACATTGAACCAATAGTGGAACAAAAACAAGAACCACAAGGAGTTGTGGAACCTGTTCAAAATACACAAGCAACTCGTAGATCTAGTAGGTTAAGATCTGAGTCCGAGAGATATAGATTTCTCGTAACGGATAGTAATGAGGTGGAAATCATTGAGAATGATGAACCGACAACCTACCAAGAGGCGATGTCTTCTCCTGATTCGGACAAGTGGCTTGGAGCCATGGAATCCGAATTGCAATCCATGCAAGACAATCAAGTTTGGAATTTGATTGATGCACCCGAAGGTGTAAAAACCATAGGATGCAAATGGGTCTTCAAGAAGAAGACTGACATGGATGGGAAGGTGCATACTTACAAAGTTAGACTTGTAGCGAAGGGTTATAGGCAAGTTCATGGTATTGACTATGATTAAACCTTTTCACACATAGCAATGATCAAGTCTATAAGAATTTTTCTTGCCATTGCCGCATATCATGACTATGAAATATGGCAAATGGACGTCAAAACCGCTTTCCTAAATGGAAAACTACAAGAGGATGTGTATATGACACAACCGGAAGGTTTTGAACAGAATTCTAAGGTATGAAAATTACAGAGATCTATCTATGGATTGAAGCAAGCTTCAAGGAGTTGGAATCTCCGTTTTGATGAATCGGTCAAAGAGTTTGGTTTCATCAAGAACGAAGATGAACCTTGTGTATACAAGAAGATTAGTGGGAGCATAGTGCTATTCCTTATTTTATACGTGGATGACATATTACTCATTGGAAACGATATTCCTACACTTCAGTCCGTGAAGACTTGGTTAGGAAAATGCTTCGCAATGAAAGATATGGGTGAAGCCGCATATATACTTGGCATTAAGATCTATAGAGATAGATCAAGGAGGCCACTTGGTTTAAGCCAAAGTACATACATTGACAAGGTCATTAGAAGATTCCGTATGGAAAATTCTAAAAGAGGAACCTTACCAGTGTTACATGGAGTTTCTCTAAGCAAGACTCAATGTCCTAAGACAAAAGATGAGCGTGAGAAAATGAATGATGTTCCATATGCTTCGGCAATTGGGTCCATCATGTATGCCATGATTTGTACTAGGCCGGATGTATCTTATGCTTTAAGCATGACAAGTAGATACTAATCCGACCCCGGTAAAAATCACTGGATGGCTGTAAAAGCGATTCTTAAGTACTTGAGAAGAACTAAAGATTCGTTTTTGGTCTATGGAGGAATGGAAGATGATCTCGTGGTAAATGTTTACACGGATGCAAGCTTCCAGACCGACAAAGATGATAGTCAATCGCAATCGGGTTTTGTGTTTATGTTAAATGGTGGAGCTGTAAGCTGGAAGAGTGCCAAGCAAAGTACAACCGCTGATTCTACAACGGAAGCTGAGTATATTGCTGCATCAGATGCTGCAAAAGAAGCTGTTTGGATTAAGAAGTTCATTACTGAACTTGAAGTGGTTCCTAGTATTGCTAATCTAATAGACCTTTATTGCAATAATAATGGTGCTATTGCTCAAGCAAAGGAACCAAGAGCACATCAGAAATCCAAACACATACTTAGGCGTTTTCATATCATTTGAGAAATCGTTGATAGGGGAACGGTAAATATATGCAGAGTACCTACTGATGACAATGTCGCGGACTCGCTAACAAAGGGACTTCCACAAGATAAACATGAAGGTCATGTTATTTCCATGGGTATTAGATACATGGAAGATTGGGCCTAGGGCAAGTGGGAGATTGTTGGTAGTGGTACCCTAGGCATGTTTAATAAACGTTGTAATTGTTATCATTTATTTCATATCAATAAAGAGATGTTTTGATTATTATTGTTGTTCATGTTTACTTATAATAATATCCGTCCCTAGTACTTATTAAGCACTAGTATAAAGGCTAAATAATCATGGGATGATCATGTTAGATTTATGGGTACTTGTTTGGAACAAGGTACTGGACATGACCCGCTGTATGATATTTATGTCATGGTTTATGTCGTACATATATCTCATATTAGTTATGTCATTCGAATCCTTAGACATGAAGTTATTATAGTCTTCCACTTGATGAACATTATGTTTGACATATTCAAACGCTACCTTTAACCGGGTAGTTATAAAGTGTATGCTTGACATAATCGGATTCACGTAGGGAAGAATAATAAACTAAATGGATTTGTCCCTCTTCGGAGAGATCTCAAGCTTAGGCCTCTCGTAGAAATGATGTTGATGAAAATGTTCGGCCGGACTCAAATGAATTGATTAGATTAATGTCATTTGGATTATCAACATATTCGGAATCGAGAAAGTATTGAACAAAAACAAGTTGACCGTTTGACCATGACTTGTGTTGAATGAGATCTTGGACAAAGGGAATATGACATATTCTAAAAGAATACGAACTTGTATCTAGTTATACTATTTGGGTAGGTATGACGGTTTGCTAGAACCTAATCATATCTTATGGTTTCATGGTTGAACACATTGCTAACTTAGTGTAATCCTAGAGGGTCACACACAATATAACGAATCTTAAATAAGGACTATATCGGAATATTGAGTCGAAGGACTTTGGAGGAATTTGGAAATTAGAGAAATCTGGGACAGGTGTGCGACCGTACAAAAGGGTTTGGGCGGCCGCACAGCTTGGCTCAAAAAGTAACAGAAACCTTCCAGATAGATGTGCGGCCGCACAGGTGGTTTTGGGCGGCCGCACACCATGTTGGGACTGGTTTCCTAATTTGATTTGGAAAAGAATTTTGGACGGGTTTAGACACAAGTTTCCTATTTGGAATAGGTCTAACTTGTATATAAACAGAAAAATTCGGCCAGAATCAAAGCTAATGCTTTTGTGCAAATTCCAAAGAGTTTGAGAGAGTTTTATTTTGTTCTAAGACATCCTAGATTGAAGAAAAAAATAATACACAAACTAAAATTCCATATAGTTCATATTAATTGTGAAAACGTGTTTCACAATATTGGTCTAGCAACCAAGATCAAGTGTTCTTGATATTCGTTCAAGGTGTGGATACCGCTAGAGGGTGAAGCTCATCATCTTCAAAGTTCGTGTTCTTACTTGTTCGTGATTAAAGCTTCAATTTCTCCACCAAGATCAATGACCAAATTCAAAGTCATCATGTAACGACCCCAAAATCACCCTAATTTCTTAACTTAAAATGGAACTTTTATGTGCATTTTATGTGTTAGAAAATATTTGTATGACTTGCATATATTATTTGAGCATATGTGTTAGTTAAAGTGTTAATAGAAATTTTGTTAAAAGGAATAAATGAGTTAGTTGAAACTTTAGGGTCCAAAGTGTAACTTTAAAGTTCAGGGGCTTATTTGCTCAAAATGAAAGTAGAGGTACCAAAGTGAAAATTTTATAAAAATCTTTATATACTTATCCTCACCATTCTCTCTCTCTGCGTATATGCACATTCCAACTTTTCCATTTTCCATTTACTCTCTCTGGTTCACGAAGAAAAAAAACTAAGTTCAACCCATTTCGATTTAAATCTTTTTATTTACTTATCCGTTTTAAAAACTAATTATATAAAAATGATCAGGGCGTTGAGTAGGTCATTTCTACCCGAACAAAACATATTTCTGCGATACTTTTTCTGGAAATAGGTAAGTTACTAATTCCCCTTAAATAGTAAAATGGTCATATATTTGCTATATGTGTGATATGTGGTGAAATTATCGTTAAAAGAATTTATTTATGATACTTGTTTATTTGGGACAAAGGGAGTATAATTATACTGGGTAAGTGACTTGATTTGTATGCAAGGATGTATATGGAGTATGTTTATATACTTGAGAATGTTAGTATACGTGTTTGAAAGTATACTCCTACTTGTGGGACGGTAAAATATTAACATTGAGTTAAATGTTAAATAAGTATATAATAAAAATTATACTATTATTCTTGGGCGGGGAAATGAATGAAAGTATCCCTAAATGAGTATATTAGTATATTAGAAAAATTATATTTATAATTGATACTTGTAATTGTTATTTTGCGATTTGGGTAATATTTGTTATACTTGTAATTTTAGGATAAAGGGAGTATTTAGTATATTGGTTTGATTGGCTCAAAGTAGTATTAAAGTTGTTTTGAGACTGATTTTGTAGTCTTAGTAAAGTTATAAACGTTAAGTGTTGTACTTTTGGGACAGTGGAACGAAAGGAGTATAGTTTGTTCAAGTTTTGTCCTGGCGGGTGTGTTGGGCGGCCGCCCAAATAGGGCGTGCGGCCGCACACTTATCTGGAAGATTTTTGTCTTGAGACAGAGTGTTTTGGGCGGCCGCACAGTCTGGTGTGGGCGACCGCCCAGGGCTGCTGAAAAGTTTGAGTTGTTTAAATCCAAGTGAATTAGAGTTAAATCTTGGTCTAGGTCTTAGGTGATATCCTAGAGTACCTAGAGGGTTGTTGTGGAAAACCCTAGTGTTTGAAATTGGTTCCTTTGTGAACAAATGTGTTAGGGAATATGAATAAGTGTTACATGGGGTATTGTCGAACATCTTTTGATGTGGTTTGGATTGTTTCATCTTTGTGATGTGTTTGGCTTGATTCCTTATTTTAGAATCATTGCCCCGGTTGTTGTTGTTTAGCCAGTATTCATTACTGTGCTTCTTGTGGAAAGTCCAGCTGGTCTTGTTGTGGAGTCAGGCAATGGGAGAATTATAGTGGTACAAGTAAGTTCACTATAAAGTTTTCCATTGGTACCTTCTGTGTCAGGCGGTGGGAGAATTATAGTGGCACACAAGCCAAGTTCACTATAAGGTGTCCACTATGCCTTCTCAGTTTCCCTAGTCCAGATTGGCCTTGGATGGGATGAATTGCTTCCTTTGGTGAGCATTTGGTTATGACTTTGTGTCATATTTCCCTCTCTGGTTACTTTGGTTCTATTGGTTATGGTTTGGTTTTCGGGATCCCGGCTTCAGCTCTTTGATGCTGCTCAGATGTTTTCTCAGATGGTTATGTTATTTCGGTAAACCTTGGCTTGGTATTCCCGTAGGAGTGTTTACTCCTACACTATGTGTTGTATGATGAGTTGATCGTTATTTCCAACCGGTATGGGACGGTTGGCGATAGGGAGCCTCTCATGTTATGTGCTATATGCTATATGATTATTTGTTGATATAGTTTATTTATGATTATCATATCAGCATGTAACGTAGTTGCATATTAGTAGCTTACTGAGATTCATTCTCACCCTTTATTTGTTTACTGTTTTAGATAAAAGCGGGTCCAGGGAATAGGATAATTGCACGGGAGGACGTCGTGGTGGTTAGAGTTTGGGATATGAGTTTTGTCAAGGTTACATTACTTAGATGTATAACCTTTTGGATAGAGTTTCCTTGACTTTATCATCTTGTAACACCTATATTTTGAATAATGTCGGTGTTTGTACATTTGTATAAAAGTTTGTAAGCCTTCGGGCTAAATACTTTCGTTTGTGAAAGTTGTTTGAAAAGTTTGTTTGAAAGTTAGTGGAAGTCTGTGAACTTCAAGTGCGATTTTGTTAAACTTTATGAAGATATATATTTCGAAAAATTTTCAAATGTATTTTATGACGTCTTCCACTCGTGTCCCGAGCGTGGGGCCAAGTAGGACCACGAGTCTGGGGCGCGACAGTTGGTATCAGAGCTAGGTTGTAGATGGTCTAGAATGACTAAGTGACCTAGGAGGGTAGTTGGGTAGGGAGTGAGTAACGTTGAGTGTTTTATGCAGGTAATCACTGAAGATGGTTGGAACAGAGGGTGATCAGTCGGGGCCTTCAGGGCTGGGTAATGCTAGAGAAGAGGTTCGAACAATGTTCCAAGGTATGCTTGAAACTGTAATGAAAACAATTGACGATATAGTTGAGTATAAAAGCAAGGTTGAAGCCTCAGATGGGACAAAACGAGGAGGACAATTAAAACCACAACCCCAGCGTGGTAATAGTAAAAAATACCAAGGGACATCTTCGCAAGCTAAGGAATCTTTTCAAGGGCCACAGAATAGAAGAACTCAAGGTAAACGAGTATGTAGCTATTGTCGGAAGGAAGGGAATTTAGAAGAAAGATGTTGGAAGAAGCAAGGCAAATGTATGAGATGTGGTCAGTTGGGTCACTTTCAGAGGAATTGCTCTAGATTTAAGAATCAGTTATCGGGAAGTGTAATTGGTTTTCTCAGGGCCAGAAGAGGGATTCTTCAGGGAAGATTAAGGTATAAAGTAGTGTTTCTTCCATCAATCAACAACAGATTTCAGATCCTTCTAATGTGATTGGAGGTATAATTTCTATGTCTAGTTTGAGAGCACATACACTTATAGACCCTGGCTCATCGCATTCTTATGTGTCTGTGCATTTTGCTTCTCGATTACATGTGTCTCCTGAGTCTCTACCTTAATTGTTAAAGGTGTCTATCCTAAGGAGGAGTGTTTGGTGATTGATAGAGTGTTGCGCACTTGTGATGTGCAAATTTGTGAGCATGTTTTACTTGCTGGTTTAGTTATTTTGCCATAGCAAGATTTTGATATTATTGTGGTGGAGTTTTATATGCTAGTGTGCTTTAATTAAGCATGGTAGATATATGTGTTTAGCATTCATGCTATTTATGCATTAAAGTCTGAATTTTTTTTATCACAAGGTTATGCCTGGTATTTGGTTTATGGGGTTGGCAGCAGAGTGTCTATAGCTAAACTAGAGAATGTACTCTTCCTTTGTGGGATCTCATATATATTTTCTATTGAGTAGTACATGATTGATGAAAACCTTGGATTATCTTAAGTTTTTCGGTATAATGCTATAGTGTTGATATCTAGTGCAATATATCCATAACATTGGTTGAGTTAAAAGAGTAGAAGATTCAACTTGAGATATTTCTTAACAAGGGATTCATTACGTTTAGTGTATCTACGTGGGATGTTTCAGTATTGTTTATTATGAAAAGGTATGGTACTTTGCGATTGTATATTGAATACTAAGAGCTCAACCAGATGACTATAACGAATCATCACTTGTTATTTTATATGGGGGGATATAGTTGATCAACTTCAGAGATCAGTGGTTTATTCAGTGGTTGACTTGAAGTGATTATCATCAGTTGAAATTTTGAGTTGAGTATATTTTAAAAACGGTTTTTCATACCAGGTATGGGCATCATAAATTGTGGCCATAGTGTTTGAATTAACAACCACTTCAGTGGTATTGTTGGATATGCTGAGTTGTATTGTAGCCGTAATTGGATTGCTTTGTGAGAGGCAACAGTTGTGAAATCAAGGCATTATGTCTTCTTGTTAGAGGATATATTATTTTGAGGAAGTTTCAATTCAGGCACGGTTATTGATTCTTTATATATGGAAGCAACAGTAATTGGAAAAATCCTACTTCAGTAGCAGAGGTATGTAACTTGTTGAGATTGGCATATGGTTAGAGATTCATTGATAGATTTCTAAGGTAGCTACGCCTTTAATTATATGACACAGGAAGATACACTTTCTCGATGGATTGGTAAGAGTGAAACGAGTTTTTAATTGTTGAAACGAGAGTTAATGACAACTTTAGTATTGATATTGCTTAATGGATTTGACTAGTATTACAGTTATCTAGAGGATATGATCAGTGTTACTATTTTCTAGTGGATATGTCGAGTTTTACAATTATAGTGGATCTGATAAATTTATTATTCATGGTGATGACTTAAAGAGTGATTGAGATGTTCATCGCTTCAGAATTGTATGGTAACAATGTGTGCTTTGAGAAGATTGATTCCTTATGAACAAAATTATCCTACCTATAACTTGAGATTTATTGCGATTATATATCCATGCATTAGTGAATGACCTTCATATAGCCATATTGAAGTGTTTATCAACCATGAGAGTTGAAGTATTAGTTTTTTCAAAGAGAGTTATACATGAGATAATGCAGGTAGAGTACCATGTTATACCATTCGGTAAAGGTAATGTGTTAGAGGATACATTGACTTATAGTTCATGTTTGATAAAACTAAATGGGGAATGTTAGAGGAATTAACATTTTGGAGTTTTTGTGAGTTGAGACATCGTGTGATTTTGCGATTGTGGAAGCTTTAAGTTTCTACTCTATTGAATGATTTCAACTATAGAAAATTTCTAGTGGAATGAACGATGACAGACAACACGATTTTGTTCGTTGCTAGTGATGGAACTTTAACTTTTGTAGTAGAGTATGTAGTCGATACTTAGTGGAACCAACATGCATAACGGAATTCAATTAAGTCCTTGAGCTGCGAATAATCTGGAAGTAAAATATCAGTGATCAGTTGGTTTGTGAAAATCTTTTGAGATTTTTGAGTGGATATGAATCTATTGCGAAAGGTTTCATTGAAGGAGTTACACTGAATAGATGAAACCAATGATGATTGATTGATAGCGGATTGGTTACCAAGTTTTCTCACCTTATCTATTTTGAGGGTATAAATGTTAATTCAAGTTGTTACTTATTTGTTCAGAAGATAGTTCGATTTCATGAGATGCCTACGAGCATGGTATTGGATATGGGTTCCTTATTTATATCTTGATTTTTGGCAAGCAATTTAGAAGGGTTTGAATTCAGAATTGGGATTTAGTACAGGTTTTCATCCTCAGACAGATGGTCAGTCAGAAAGAACCATTCAGATTCTTGAGGACATGTTGAGAACTTGTTCAGTTGATTCTTAGAATTCGTGGGATATACCTTTACTTCTCGTGGAGTTTGCTTAATATATCAGTTATTTTGAGATTTTGGGAAGAGTTGGAGATTGGGCTATCATCTTGTGTTACTTCCTTCTCTTGACAAGGTCTATAATGTGTTCCATGTGTCGATGCTACGCAAATCTGTTGATGATTTTTCTCATGTATGTCTAAAGTTTTAGAGGATATTGAATCGACTAAGTCTTAGGAGAGGCATTCAGTTCAAGTGATTGATTCTAGAACTCGAGAATTGAGAAATGAGAGTATTCCTTTTGCTCGAGCTGTATAGAGAAACCATAATGTGGAAGAATCAACTTGGGAGCTTTAGGATGAAATGGAGAGGAAATATCCTTGGTTGTTTGATTCGTTTGGTAAGTTATCCTAAAATTCGGGACGAATTTTCTTTAATGGGAAGTGATTGTAACGACCCCAAAATCACCCTAATTTTCTTAACTTAAAATGGAACTTTTATGTGCATTTTATGTGTTAGAAAATATTTTTATGACTTGCATATATTATTTGAGCATATGTGGTAGTTAAAGTGTTAATAGAAATTTTGTTAAAAGGAATAAATGAGTTAGTTGAAACTTTAGGGTCCAAAGTGTAACTTTAAAGTTCAGGGGCTTATTTGCTCAAAATGAAAGTAGAGGGACCAAAGTGAAAATTTTATAAAAATCTTTATATACTTATCCTCACCATTCTCTCTCTCTGCGTATGCACATTCCAACTTTTCCATTTTCCATTTACTCTCTCTGGTTCACGAAGAAAAAAAGTAAGTTCAACCTATTTCGATTTAAATCTTTTTATTTACTTATCCGTTTTAAAAAACTAATTATATAAAAATGATCAGGGCGTTGAGTAGGTCATTTCTACACGAACAAAACATATTTCTGCGATACTTTTTTCCGGAAATAGGTAAGTTACTAATTCCCCTTAAATAGTAAAATTGTCATATATTTGCTATATGTGTGATATGTGGTGAAATTATCGTGAAAAGAATTTATTTGTGATACTTGTTTATTTGGGACAAAGGGAGTATAATTATACTGGGTAAGTGACTTAGTTTGTATGCAAGGATGTATATGGAAGTATGTTTATATACTTGAGAATGTTAGTATAAGTGTTTGAAAGTATACTCCTACTTGTGGGACGGTAAAATATTAACATTGAGTTAAATGTTAAATAAGTATATTATAAAAATTATACTATTATTCTTGGGACGGAGAAATGAATGAAAGTATCCCTAAATGAGTATATTAATATATTAGAAAAATTATATTTATAATTGATACTTGTAATTGTTATTTTGCGATTTGGGTAATATTTGTTATACTTGTAATTTTGGGATAAAGGGAGTATTTAGTATATTGGTTTGATTGGGCTCAAAGTAGTATTAAAGTTGTTTTGAGACTGATTTTGTAGTCTTAGTAAAGTTATAAACGTTAAGTGTGTACTTTTGAGACGGTGGAACGAAAGGAGTATAGTTTCTTCAAGTTTTGGCCTGGCGGGTGTGTTGGGCGGCCGCCCAAATAGGGCTTGCGGCCGCACACTTATCTGGAAGATTTTTGTCTTGAGACAGAGTGTTTTGGCGGCCGCACAGTCTGGTGTGGGCGACCGCCCAGGGCTGCTGAAAAGTTTGAGTTGTTTAAATCCAAGTGAATTAGAGTTAAATCTTGGTCTAGGTCTTAGGTGATATCCTAGAGTATCTATAGGGTTGTTGTGGAAAACCCTAGTGTTTGAAATTGGTTCCTTTGTGAACAAATGTGTTAGGGAATATGAATAAGTGTTACATGGGTATTGTTGAACATCTTTTGATGTGGTTTGGATTGGTTTATCTTTGTGATGTGTTTGGCTTGATTCCTTATTTTAGAATCATTGCCCCGGTTGTTGTTGTTTAGCAAGTATTCATTACTGTGCTTCTTGTGGAAAGTCCAGCTGGTCTTGTTGTGGAGTCAGGCAATGAGAGAATTATAGTGGTACAAGTAAGTTCACTATAAGGTTTTCCATAGGTACCTTCTGTGTCAGGCGGTGGGAGAATTATAGTGGCACACAAGCCAAGTTCACTATAAGGTGTCCACTGTGCCTTTTCAGTTTCCCCAGTCCAGATTGGCATTGGATGAGATGAATTGCTTCCTTTGGTGAGCATTTGGGTTATGACTTTGTGTCATATTTCCCTCTCTGGTTACTTTGGTTCTATTGGTTATGGTTTGGTTTTGGGATCCCGGCTTCAGCTCTTTGATGCTGCTCAGATGGTTTTCTCAGATGGTATTCTCAGATGGTATTCTCAGATGGTTATGTTATTTCGGTAAACCTTGGTTTGGTATTCCCGTAGGAGTGTTTACTCCTACACTATGTGTTGTATGATGAGTTGGTCGTTATTTCCAACCGGTATGGGACGGTTGGCGATAGGGAGCCTCTCATGTTATGTGCTATATGCTATATGATTATTTGTTGATATAGTTTCTTTATGATTATCATATCAGCATGTAACGTAGTTGCATTTTAGCAGCTTACTGAGATTCATTCTCACCCTTTATTTGTTTACTATTTTAGATAAAAGCGGGTCCAGGGAATAGGATAATTGCACGGGAGGACGTCGTGGTGTTAAGAGTTTGGGATATGAGTTTTGTCAAGGTTACATTACTTAGATGTATAACCTTTTGGGTAGAGTTTCCTTGACTTTATCATCTTGTAACACCTATATTTTGGATAATGTCGGTGTTTGTACATTTGTATAAAAGTTTGTAAGCCTTCGGGCTAAATACTTTCGTTTGTGAAAGTTGTTTGAAAAGTTTGTTTGAAAGTTAGTGGAAGTCTGTGAACTTCAAGTGCGATTTTGTTAAACTTTATGAAGGTATATATTTCGAAAAATTTTCAAAAGTATTTTATGACGTCTTCCACTCGTGTCCCGAGTGTGGGGCCAAGTAGGACCACGGGTCTGGGGCGCGACACATCAAGGTTAGTTTTTCTAGTATTCATATTGCAAGTATTTGATTTAATCATATGAATGGATCTATGGGCTTTGGGTTTCATAAAATTTTAAATGCTATTTTCCGCTCATGTTACTACGAAACCCAACAGTAATTTCACAATAGGCAGACGGTAGTGGCGGATTTCAGAAATTTAATTAAATGTTGCCAAAAAATGTTTTGCCTTTGTGATATAATGCATCAATTTGTCAGTGATGCTTCTCATAATTAGTCTTGAGGTAAGAACTAGAGACCCAAGTGTTAGCATGGGTAAGAATTGGAATGAGCCGGTAGTAGCAGGGCCGGCCCTGTGGCAAGACGAGTGAGGCTTCCGCCTAGGGCCCCCAAAATTTTACTTGATTTTAGGGCCCCAAATTATGTTTTTGTATTATATACTACTACCTCTGTCCCTAAATGAGTGTCCAAATTTCATTTTAAGGGACACTGAAAATCTCAACTGTATGTACAATTTGCTAGCAAAGATTCATATATAATCTTGTAATCTCATTTCCAAACATTTAGTTTTGCACGTATAAAGAAACCGGTGAAAAAAATTTCGAAAAAAAACATTTAGGGACAAAGTTATATTCAAAAAAGACACTCATTTTGGGACAAAGATTTCTTAAAAATGGACACTCATTTAGGGACAGAGGGAGTATATTAGAACTCGATTTAATACAAAGTGAACATGGTGGTGTAGTGGTTAGGGTTAATTGCTGTAAGAATGACCTTTGTTGGCCCGAGGCCACCCGTGTTTGAATCCCCTCAGCATACCCTTTTTTACCCTTTCATTTTTATTTAGCTAGGCTTTTTCCTATTATTTCTTAAATTGAGTTTGTCTGCTATTCTTCTAAATTTAATTAGCAAGATTTTTTTTTCTTTGCAGTATCTTTTTTTTTTTTTTTTCAATGTCTTTAACATTATTGCAGTGTTGTATTTTTTTTTTTTTTTTTTTTGCATTTATGACTAAATTTAATCAACAAGTTGAGATTTTTTATTTTTTCCCCTTTTCTCTTGTTTTAATTCGCCTAGGGCCCCAAATTTTACAGGACCGGCCCTGAGTAGTAGGCCATATTGAAAGTTTCATTTTAAAATTATATAGTGATAAGGGGAGTAGCCCTCAAGTCTTTATACCGGTTTATGTTTAATATTTTATTAGATGTGTGAATATTGTCTAACAATGCATAGTATTTAATAGATGTATAAAGAGAAACAAAACATATATTGTAAATATTACTTTATTTGTCCCAAAAAGTTAATCCCTCTTCATTTATTGTTGCTACGAAAAAAAGCGGGACAACTTTATGAAACAGAAAGGATAAAATGTATCATATAAAACTGCATAATGCTTAAAATTTCTATTTATGTGCCCTTCACGCAATTAAAACAAATTATTTGTGTTAATAGAACAATAGTGAACCATGGAAAAAATAGAGTTAGTGAATAAATAGTCCCATTAAATAAAAAGTCATAGAAAAAAATGGAAGAAAATATCTGATTTAATGGATTGTTATGAGTATTTAGAAAAAAAAAAAAAAATCAAAGCTCATGAAAGAAGTAGTTAATACAAATGTGAATTATTAGACAATTTTGAAATAGAAAATTAGAGTTAGTCCGAAGATAGAAGAAATAACAAGAGTAATTTGATAAGGACAAATTCTTATGTACACCGGGGGTACGGCGGGCCGCTCCATGGGCCGACCTACCCGCCCGCCCTCATCCATTCCCAGCTTGACACGTGGTGCGCTGTGAGCCACACGCTGGTTCACCCAGCCACGCGCTGCCACGTGTCACCTTAAAAAAAACCCCATTAACTTTAAAATGCTATATCTTGAGATTTATAACTCAGAAAATAAAAATAAAAATACCGTTGTGTTCGTCTCGACGAGACGAATAAAACTACATAGGTCATGATATGGTTTGATTTTTTAAAAAAAAACATATTTTTTACACACAAAAATTTGAGTTGCTTTGTCAGCTGAGATGTAACACTCTGTTTTGATAAAAGTAACAGTTTCATATTCAAAAAGTAACACTTTTTTACAGTCAAATGTAACAACAATTTTACAAAAAAAAAAAAAATTGGGTTTTGCATTTCAATTGTTACTTTCTCAATAAAAAATTGTTACATTTCAGATATAATGTTACATTTAAGAATATAAACTGTTACAATTGAGAAAAAAATGTTACATTCATTTTTTATAAAATCTAACATTAGTTTAATTGTCAATACTATGTTAATTTTCGGAGAAAAAAAGTGTTACATTTGAAAAAATGAGTGTTACATTCTTTTATAAAAAGTGTTACATTAGTTTAGTTGTCAATCTTTATTTATCTTTATCTATTGTAGCAAAATTGTGGCACATTTTTTTTAAAAGTGTTACATTTGAATAAAAAAAATGTTACATTTCGTTATAATAAGTGTTACTTTTATTGGAGGGAAAAAAGTTGGGGTGGCAAAAAAAAAAAAAAAAGAAAAAAAATCTCGGCAAAAAAAAAAAGTCGGAAAAGTCGCCCGCCGCACACCATGCGGCGGGTGTACAGGAGAGCACCTCTTTGATAAGTAGTTTTGGGTAACATATTAAGCTTGCATGAATTTTAAGCCCTGTGTGCAACAAAACGTGGGTTCCAAAATATTTTGGGAGTTTTTTCCTTTTTGTCAAAGGTTATTATGTAGGAACATTGCATATATCGCATGCCTAGTAGTTTTTTTGTTTCGTAATTGATAACTAGTCCTTCTAGTACATATTTTTGGAGAGAAAACAAAAGCATAAAAATATTAAGCATTCTCCACAATTTATCTCTACCAAGAAGCCGAAATTGAGAGTTCTTCGTACGAGGATGGATCAGCTCCGTATGGGTAATTCCTTTCAATACATAACCAAGAAAAGTAATATAAAAAACACAATCAAAGAAAATTGTACATTGAAATACGTAAATTCAAATTTAATTAAAAAAAGAAAAAAATAAAACAGTAACAAAAGTAATCACAATAAACCAAAAAAGTGATAATAAAATCAAATCAAAAATAAAAACAGGCAAGATAAAATAAAGAGTAAAACTAAAATCAATATCAAATTTAAAAACATAAACAAAGCAAAAATAGATAACTAAAAAGTATATATATATATATATATATATATATATATATATATATATAATCAAATCTTAATCAAAACTAAAAATAATAATTAAGAGCAAATTTATAATTTGTATCAAGGTGTAATACGACAAAAAGAAATAAAAAACAAAAGAGAAGTAAATGAAATCGAATTATAAAAAACAAATTTAAAGAGAATGGAAAATAATTCAAAGTGAAAGATTATGATGAAAAGAATGATTAGTGTTAACTTACTTGGAACTGGATCTTTCTTGGAGCTTGATTGGCAATGGCATATAAGCCAAAAGATCATGTCTCCTAACCTATTTAAGAGAAACACACAATTGTGTAGGGAAAACAAAAGAAAGATACGTGGGAGATAGAGAGATGGAAAGGGAGGAGGTTGTGTGAGCATTTGAGAATTGTGTTTATTTTACTAATGAGTCTTATTGTGTGACTTTTCAATTATTGGGCTCTAATGCTTCCACTTCTCAAATTTTAAAATGAAGGCTTTCAAAGGTGTTACCAAGTATATTGAAAATGTATGTTATTCTTCTTATATCAGTTGGCATATTTTAATTCACATAATCATAGAACTATATATATATAGTAATACCTCATAAGTAAGTTCAATAGTCCTATATTAAAAGTAAATAATTATCTACAATTATTATTTACCTATTCCTATTCCTATTCCTATTCCTATTGAATAAGGTTTAATGACATGTACTTAGTCTTATTACATTTATAATTATCGTTGTAATAGTTACAACATGCATAAGTACAATGCATGTTCACATTATCTTTATGACTATAACTACTGGTACATATGAATAGATACTTTCTCATTATGACTATACATCTTACATATTCTTGATACATGTGAATAGATACTTTCTCATTATGACTATACATCTTACATATTCTTGGTACATATGAATAGATACTTTCTCATTATGACTATACATCTTACATATTCTTGGTACATATGAATAAATACTTTCTCATTATGACTATACATCTTACATATTCTTAAAGTACTCATACCCATACCTAATCATATAACCTAGAAATTATGTCTAAGTAGCAGAAAACGAAAGGTTCAAACATTAATACTCGGATGATGAGATGGCACACTAAAAAGCAAGATTCACCAAAAATTATGTGAGGTGTCATGCCCATAGGCATTTTCACCAACTTTAATATACTACAAGTATGAATTTCATACTTATAGAGTGGTTTCATCTCTTGAGAGTTCTCCTTTAAAAAGGTTATTTATTTTATGTTCTAGTCATAAAACCTTTTAGTATTTTATGGAGTTTATTCACTTTATTTGTTTATTTTTATTTTCATCTTGTATTCAAACAAGTCTTTTAATAAAGAAATTTCTCTAGCAACTTTTATCTTGCTGAATTGCTTAAAACCAATTTCCAAGTCTATATTTTGTTCTTAATTTGTTAATTATTATGCTTTATTTATTTTTATACATAATTGTTTAATGAGTGCTTGCATGAACCCACATCAGTAAGATCACTGATTTGTGATCTCTGATTTTGTCTTTGACATATCATAATTATTGCAAATCTTTCATTTAGTATCAGAGTCATTTCTCGACGGCGCTGAGAGTGGTCCTTGAATTGTATTCACTATGGATTGTCAATATAGTAATCATAATAATCCTCATGTTCAAGATGGTTCAAACTATACACTCTACAAGGCTATATTGTGCATACTTATATAAACTTATAAATCCTTTGAGCAAAGTGAATGGCTAAGTATAATCAGAGAATACAACATCCCCGTGACTAAAGTTGAAAATACCAAATATTCTCCATTGAAGGGAAAAGAGAGAAAGATTTATCAAGCTAAGCCTGACGAAACTTGGAACACTTAGGAAATAGCCCTAACATAGATTGTCCGGAAAACCCTTCAATTTTAATTTGAAGGTCCTAAAAAGTGTTAAATAAACCAAGTTGAGTCCTTTAATGAATACTCCTAAGAAAGGAAGAATGTGAGACCTTAAAAGATTATTAGTTGAACTTTAGACAATGCAAACAAATCCTATGTACTAGGTAATGCTATATCTAACGCTAGGATAAAAAGTAAAATGTGTCACACTTTTCCTAAAAGGCTTAACACGAAGATCTTCGTAGTTGAAGAATCAAATTATGTTGACACCATGAATCTTAATAAAATTCTTGGGATTTTAACTATCTTTGAAATGAATTTATGTGATAAAAAAACAAGAGCTAAAACATTGTTCTTTGAAGTGCTACAAAACTTTCCAACAATTGATTGATTGTCTATTTAAATTGAGAGTCTAACTTATTGGGGAATTGGGGGATCTCCGCATCCACTAGCCCATACTAGCAGTCATCAACATGGAGAAAATAATCAACACGTGATAATATAATATGAAAGAACAAATAACACTGATGTTTGATAACTCAGTTCATCAACGCATGACTATATCTAGGGGCACTTAGCCAGGATATCATTATAATAATATATGAAGGATTACAACTTTAGCACATGAACTCACATAGATCTAGCATGGCTACTCTCCAAGAACAATCTCTCTCACCAATATATTATTATCTCACCTACCCCAAGAACACACAAGTAATATGACCATGGCCGGGTTGTAGGATCGCCCCCCATGGCTCTCCTAGGCCCCCGGTCCCCTCCTAGACACTATTTTGTGGCTCTCCTTGATATCCTAACTTTCTCCTATCAAGCACACAATATTATGGAAGAATTTATGCTTGTATAGGTGTACAAGGAAGTCCTAAGTCGTTTAAAAGAGATTGCATCAAAATAGGAAACAATGACAAAAAAACTGGATCTGTCCCGCCAGGCGGGCGAGCGCCCGGTCCCAGAGCGGGCGAGCGCCCGGTCTACCAGATTGTCCCTCCCCATTTTTGTATTGCTCGGTGACCCCCTCAGCCCTCCGTAGCAGCTTGTTTCCTCCTCCTTGAACTCCTCTTGACCTCTACCAACTCCCCATGACTTAGACTTTTTCTCCCCTTTGCTTCCTCGTAGTTTAGGACTCCAATCCCTACAATCTCCTACCTGGAGACTAAACCCATAAGCATAGAAACCGTCCTGTCAAACTCCCACCACGAAGGACCTCCACTACATATTGTGACGCCGTGCACTAACCTCCTCCTTTATGATGATGATGAGTCTCCACGAGCCTCCACTCCCTCCTCTTTTCACCATGTTGAGCCTCCACGCTCCTCTACCATGAGCCTCCACACCCAAGTATTAAGGCGAGTTAAAACCAAGTGACACTTCAACCTCTCCGTGTTAGATTCTTCTTGCCTCCCCAAATCAACTTCTACGTTGATTTCTTTGTAAGACTAACTTCGCCTTCTCCCTCCTAGATCTACTCCCCTTGCAATTCTCCCCATAAAACTTGGATATACCTTGTTTCTTGCATTGTCTTCATGTGATATTTTGTCTCTCTCTGTTAGAGCCACTTGACTCCCACCGCGTTGCAACTATTGTGTCACTCTCCCCCGTAACATGCCGTTTATTGATGTCTCTCCGTTTTACATCAATAGGCCGGTCTTTTCACCTCTTGCTCCCACCCGGACGAATTTGATGTTGTTGGTAGAGTACAAAATCCTCCTAACCCCCATCTATCGTTTGCGATAAGTCCTCTTCTCACGTGTTCATACTGGCTTATACCACTCACCTTTGCATCGTTGGTTGCTTACGCAAGTGCCTGATGCATTCCTCCTCTTCTTTCATATTTTTCTCCAACCACCTTGACTGCCCCAAGATCCCTTGAACACCTCCTGATCCATCTTGATCTCTGCATCTCCAAATCCCACCTCTAATCTCTTTAGATCTCATAAGAAACAAACAAACTATTCGGACAGTCTGATCTTCTGCACGATTGTGACCTATTTTGCACGCTCTTGCTTCAACCAGAAAACCCTAGCAGCTCTCAGATTTACCATGCACGTCTTCCACACGAAGAATCTGCACTGCACGAAATCTGCACGTACGCTGCACCAAGCCTGCACGTGCATTGCACGAATTCTGCACGTGCGCTGCACGAAAAATCTGACGTTTCTTTTCTTCACCTTGGATCTCCCGAATCTCAAACAAGATCTCTTGATACCAGTTGTTGGGGAATTAGGGGGATATCCGCATCCACTAGCCCATACTAGCAGTAATCAACATGGAAAAAATAATCAACACATGATAATATAATATGAAAGAACAAATAACACCGATGTTTGATAACCCAGTTCATCAACGCATGACTACATCTAAGGGCACTTAGCCAGGATATCATTATAATAATATATGAAGGATTACAACTTTAGCACATGCACTCACATAGATCTAGCATGGCTACTCTCCAAGAACAATCTCTCTCACCAATATATTATTATCTCACCTTCCCCAAGAACACACAAGTAATATGACCATGGCCGGGTTGTAGGATCTCCCCACATGGCTCTCCTAGGCCCCCGGCCCCCTCCTAGACACTATTTTGTGGCTCTCCTTGATATCCTAACTTTCTCCTATCAAGCACACAATATTATGGATGAATTTATGCTTATATAGGTGTACAAGGAAGCCCTAAGTCGTTTGGAAGAGATTGCATCAAAATAGGAAACAATGACAAAAACTGGATCTGTCCCGCCAGGCGGGCGAGCGCCCGGTCCACCAGATTGTCCCACCCCATTTTTGTCTTGCTCGGCGACCCCCTCAGCCCTCTGTAGCAGCTTGTTTCCTCCTTCTTGAACTCCTCTTAACCTCTACCAACTCTCCATGACTTAGACTCCTTCTCGCCTTTGCTTCCTTGTTAGTTGCATGTGATTCAGAGGAAGAATAAGTTAATGCAACTTATGATGCAAGAAACTCCATTTTAGCTGGACATAAAGAATGGAGAAAATAAGAGTCTTTAAAAAAAGGTAAACGAGAAAAATTCTTTTGAAAATCCCGAGTTTAAGAATAAACATGAAAGACGGGTTACACTCCAAATGACAAAGTGAGACTTTGTGGTTGAATATCAACTTAAATTTTGTTACTTAAATTTTGTTTACGCTTTGATTGTTTGAAAGAAAATGATAATCAGAAAATGCTTATCTTTGACTTCATAAGACTTTTTCAGCAGATCTCTTTCTTCTGCTCTTTCGCCTTTGGTACTTAAATTTTGTTTACGCTTTGATTGTTCGAAAGAAAATGATAATCAAAATGGGTGTTGTGATTTTATTATCTCCGAAAGAAAAAATTTCCCCGTGCAAAGGTTCTTGGCAATCTTCTGTAAGATAAAAAAAATTATATTCTATAATGGAAACACTTGAAATCAAAGACTCAAGTGAATTATAAATGTGTTTAAAACTTTCTGACTTGAAAGAGACATAATGCAACAAGAAGATATGACTTTTTCTAACATATTTTATTATTCTTGTAATTCCTTAAAATTTCGTTGAATTTTATAATTCTATTGTAAATGGTATATGTACGACAAACATAGGGGTCTATGTATAACATATCAATAGTTATGGTGTATTTATATATTTTTTAGTTACATTGAATCAGGACAATTCAATCATACATCATCTTACAAGTTCATAAATTTTGTGAAAATACTCACATTTATTGAATTTGGTCCATACCACTTCAAGTAACATTAAAAGTTGCATGCTTTCATTTTGATATGAAATTTCCAACTTGAATTTTAATGATTAAATATTTTAACAATCCCATAAACAAGTTTACTTTACAGAAAATCCACATAACCATATAAGATTTCACTATTGATGTAAATTATGGGGAGATTAGTATTGGAGTCATTGTATCAAATTAACTTCACTAATTCATATTTTTGTTAATCGTCAATTTGTCGATGACATGTATATTTAAGAGATAGACATTGTATTATATAAAATAAGAAAATGCATCCAATCATCAAACATATATAAATGTATTAGGTAAATATTATACATGTTTAAGAAATTAAAAATCTTATATAAATCATCCTTATTCACTCAGGTTAAATGGACCATGAGATAACCATTGAATAAGTCCCAAACTAGACGGGTATAAAAAGAGAAAATTTTGGGGGAAACTAGTTTCTCCATAAGTTATAAAAAAGTTCTGTTTTTATAGGGGTTAAGGTTTAGGATTTAGAATTTAGGGTGTAGGGTTTTAGAGTTAAGGGTTAAAAAGTGGACTTTTTATAACTTATGGAGGAACTAGTTTCCCCCAAAACCAACTCGTATAAAAATCACTTACCAACACTACCGGATCTAGGAATTATGGTGAAGGGGGTCTATTTTTTTATATAATGAAAAAATTAAGATCACGCAATTAACGACAATAAAATTTAATGCGACATATAAAACCTACTTTTTCATTGACATTGGTTCAACTTTCGAATAACAAACATGTTTCAGCAACGCAAAATCTTGGGAAAAACGCGTTTTTCCAAACGCTTAGGAAAAATGTATTTAAAAAAAAACGCGAAGGCATTTTTGTAAATAATCGGAACTTCTCAACGGTTCTGGATATCAATATAGAGGCTTCTTCTGGATATGAGATTGATAGCCAGAACCTTTGAAAGTGATAGCCATAAGGGTCCTGGATATCAGTATAAAGCCTTTTGGATATCAATATAAAGTCTTCTGGAGGTTTTGAAAAACAAGTTTTTCCTAACCATTAGGAAAAACGCGTTTTACAGGAGACCAACCGTTTCAACAAATAACTTAACATCATTGGTCATTAGCAAATATAATTGTGAGGTGATTGGTCACGATCAAATGTACTCACGAGACGAGTTTTTTGCAAAAGTGACATGCGTACTTTGTGCAATATATCAATTTGACTCGAGTACTTTGGAAACATCAAATGTGAGTTGCGTACTTATAATTTTGAAAAAATTGAAACAACTTTTTTAACACCCGTTAAAAATATAACGGGACATAACAGTCATTAACGGAGAATAGGCATGTGTGTGCACATGACTACTTATGTTTGCATTTCAGGTCATCAAATAAGAAAATAGAAAGGAGAAAAAGAACAGAGAAAAAGGAAAAAAAAAAAAAAAAAAAAGTCTTCCCCCAGACCTAATTCACGTACACAAAGAAATAGGGAGAGAGAGAGAGAGAGGACTCCATAGCTTCTATGGTCGTCGATAATTGTTAGTGCCTCACTATGTTTAACTCATAATTAATCATAGTAAATATGTTTTGATAAATAAATAATCAAACCCAATTGATTATATGATGTATACAAAAGACCTGAGCACAGGCAGCCCAAGACAAAGCTCAACAGCTAAGCTATCCTGTTTCCATTCAAGTCAACAGTCAAGTCATTACATGATCTACCTATCATCTATACATCTAACAAACTGAAGAACTAGCTATTACAGACTCCCTTACACTCAAATGAATTATCAAGATACTAATTACAAACATTCTTCAACAGCCAAAGCCTTAAAGGCCCAACAACTAAGCTCCCCTGCTTCAACAGCTAAGACTGCCCTTGATGAACAGCTGACCCCACCTTGCCAAATCTTTGAAGAATGTTTATTCCAATAATACAAATCATTGGAATGACTCATATTGAAGCTTGACCAAGCCTGCATAGTCCTCTCTTGATAACTTGCATAAGGAAGGAGCAATACAATTGTCTTCACCAAAGTCAAAGACAAACCATTAACTCCTCTGTACCTGTGTTCCCCAAACGGCTACTCTTGTACCCTTGTCCCCCAACGGCTATATGCCCACCCATATATAAAGGAGCATACTGGCAACCTCTTACCCCTTTTTACAACCTTACACAATTTGAAAAACCTTTGTAGCCTCACTGCATTCACACTCTGCAGTCTTAAATATTTGCATTGACCCCTGCAAATATTGTGCCATTTTGCACCCAGTTACAACCCACATCCAGCCAGCTAACAGCCAAGCTATTTTCATTTGTAAACACACTTGTGATTATTTTCTTTTTCTTTTTCTTTTTCTTTTTCTCGCTTTTAAAGAAGCAACCTTAATTGAAGTGTCAATTAAGTAGAGGGAGTTCAAAGGAACTTGCCTTATCAATTCTTGTAACTCTTATTGAAGAGAATATTATAGTGGATTGATCTCACTGTTCCAACAGTGGGGGTGGATGTAAGAGAAGGGTTTTGCCTCTGAACCACTTTAAAAATATTGTGTACACTCTTGTCCATACACTTAGACACACACTACACGTTGTCCTTTCATTTCTTTATTTATTTATATTCCACTGCACATTTATTTATTTATTATTTCTCAACAGCTAACCTCAAACAGTTATCTGTCCATGTTTTAATTCATCTGTTCATTCAGTTAAACATGGCCTTTCAATTGGCATCAAAGCTTGGATTCTCCATAAAGAGTCTAACAACTTGTGAAACATCCATTCAACCCACCATGCCTCAACCAAGAAGAAACAATGAAAAGGACATCCCACACATTGATGACTGTGGATCCTTTGAGATTTATTCCTCTAAAATCAAAACATATCTAGATGCTAATAGCATATGGAATTGGTATGTATTAGAAAATGAAGTTGAACCTCTCACTCAAATTGAAGTCAATGGAGGAGGTAGAAAAACCAAATCTCCTGAAAACTGGACTGATGCTCAAAGACAACTTATGACTGCTAACTTAAATGTAAAAAATATTGGTGTTATGCCCTAGGCATGTTGTTTGTAAAACAAATGTTATTATTTATAAAGATATTGAATGTTTGATTATTATGTCTTTTACATGTTTATTATAATAATCCCCGTCCCTGATAATTATGATTAATTATTAGTATAAGTTTAATAGATAATCATATGATGATTATGGTGTATGGGATACAATTAGACTTATGGGTATTTGTTGGAGAACAAATACTGGACTGACCCCTATGAGATTTATGTCATGGTCACAATGTCATAATTAAGTCTCATATAGTTATATCACTGGAATCTCTAGACCTGAGGTTATTACAGTCTTCCACATGATGAACATTACGTTTGACATATTTAAACGTTACCCCTAACCGGATAGCTATAAAGAATATGATTGGCATAATCGGAATCATGTAGGGAAGAGTAATAAGGCAAGATGAGATTTGTTCCTCGTCAAGAGAGATGTCAAGCTTTGGCCACTCGATGAATGGTATTGATGAAATGCATGGCCGTGCTCAAATAAGATTTGTCTTATCAATACATTCGGGATCGAGAAAGCATTGAACAAATGTAAGTTGACCACTGACCATGGCTTACGTTCAATAGACATCGTGAAACAAAGAGATTGTGTTATGTTCTATTTTAGGAAACTTTGGAGTTCAAAGTTATACTAATTGGGTAGTCATAATGGCTTGCTAGAGTCCGCTTATGACTTACGAGGTTTGACTGGTTCGGACTCGTTGCCAACTTAGTATAATCCTATTGGGTCACACACGCACAACGGATAATTAAAAGGAGCGAAAAAAACGAAGTAAAACGGGTCCTGCCTAAAGGATCCGTACGGCTGAATCTGGATGCTTCCAGAAACATCCGTACGGATGGTTTTGCCGGCAGAATCAGTTTTTAGGAAAACTCTTGTTAAACAAGAAAACCTAAGTCCTAAAGGGTTTCTGAAACCCCTTGAATATAAATACAGACTGACGGGAATTGTTCCCTAGTAGTTGATTTGATCAATTCCAAAGTCTTTCTTAGAGAAAGAAATCACACATTATATTCTTGGGTTATTGTGATTGATTAATCTCAATTATCAAGTCACAATAATAATTAGGAGCTTTGAAGAATCGTTCTTCAACATCGTTGATCAATCCGAAGACCTAGCAGTCAAGTTCAAGAAGGCGTTCTTGAAATCTGTTCGTTGTGTGATCACCGATAGAGGGCGTTTGTCTTAACGCTTAATCCAAGTTTTACATAACGATCAACAAGGGTTAGTTTCCTTCATCTTGTTATTATGAATTATTGTTCATAGAGGATCTAGGCTATTGGGTTTTATTCATGTCTATCTTCCGCTGCGCATGATTGTACGAAACCTAACAAAAAATGTTCTGCAAAAAAGTGTGACTGACTCCCTAGCTCAAGAAATAGCTAAAGTACCAAGTGCTAAGCAGCATGGGAACTAATTAACACCAAGTTCACTAAACACACCAGCGTTAGAACTCAGAATCTGTATAACTTATTAAGACAGTTAGACAACTTCAAATTCTATCCTGGAGAGAAAGTGAGTGCTGCAAGACCAAGATTTGAGGATCTTGTTAGAGCCATTTCAGACCATGGTAAAACTTTTGATCAATCTGACCTTTGCTTAAAAATCTACTCTAACCTTCCTTTAGAATATGAGAAAGTAGCCCTTCCCATTAGAGAAGGAGATGAATGGAGTAGTATGACCATTGAACAATAATTTGGTAAACTTGAAGCCTATGAACTTGAAGGAATGATCAAAATACAACCAGCACCCACCATATCTCAAACTCTTGCCCTTGTTGCTCAAGAGCAAACCCAGAAACAGTTCTCCCAACAGGACATTGACACTCTTGTAATCAATGCCCTACAAAAACTGAATATAACCCCAAAACAAGAATCAAAACCAATTTCTCAAGAAGACATCCCAAGCCTTATCTCCATGGCTGTCAGAAATGCCATGAAACATCAAAAGAAAGCATTTGATAGAAGATACAGTCCTTCACCATCTAACCCAACTCAAGAAGTTGTTAAGATGAACATTGAATGCTACAAATGTGGTAAACCAGATCACTATGCTGCAGATTGTAAAGAACCTAAGAAACCAAGAGAAAACCCAAGAAGAATGAGTTACTCTAAAGAAGTTATTCATAGCTCTAGGTGCAATTGCTACAATTATGTCAAAGCTAAGAATAACAAAAATAAAGAACAAGTCATGCTTGCTGATTCTTCTAGGTTCAGTGATGAAGAATTTGAGTCATCTGACTCAGATAGTGATGAGGAAGAAGCTCTACTTTGCCTGGTTGCACAAGAATGTGAAGAATCAGACAATGAAGAGGATCTAGAAGACTTAGCTGCTGCTGAAGACCTAAAAGAAGTACATAATTTCAACTCACTTAATATTGAAGGTTTCAAAAATTTAGTTTGCACTCTTTTGATTCAAAAGAAGAAGCAAGACTCTAGCTTTGCTGCCTTAATCACTGAAAACCTTAAACAATCCAAAACCATTGAAATTCTCAAAACCTCAAACACCACCCTTGAACACACCAAAAATGATCTAGAGGAAAAATGTCAAAAACTTGAAAATGACATAAATAGCTTAACAGCTAAGACTGACTGTTCTATGTCCCAAAAGGATAATGAACAAGAAATGAGCACCTTGAAGGAAGAAAACAATGCTTTAAAAAGCAAAATTGATTCCTGGAACAAATCAAGAAATGCTCTATCCTTGTACCACTTTAACCAAAGACATACTGGGGACATGTCTGGAATTGGAGCTAAAAATCCTACACTCAAAACCTACACTCCACCAACTGGTAATAGAGCTATGGAGACTATGGTTCTACAAAGCCTCAATACCTTCTCTACCAAGAAACCATCTTACCATATTCAAACAAAGGAAGATGTGTATAAGGAGAGTGAAGGCACCAAAAAAGGTGAATTAAAAGATGATTCTCCTACAATTCCTAAACCTCATGCTTCCACTAGTACTGATGATATTCAATCTCAGAAAAGGAAGCAAGAAAAAAAGTCTAGAAAGCCTAGACAAGCCAGATAGCCAAGACAGGCTAAACAGCTAAGGCAAGCTGAACAGCCAAGGTAAGCTGAACAGCAAAGGCAAGCTGGACAGCCAAGACAGGCTAGGCAGCAGAGGCACTCTAGGAAACCTAGATAAAACTGGCAATACTCCAATGGGAAGAGCCATGCTTATTAGTCCCAACACTCCTCTCCTAGATCATCATACCACTCACAAAACCCCAGACAGCAATCTCACTTTCATCAACCAAACTACAGAAACCAAAACCAATACAATACTGAACACCTATACAATACCCCTCAACCCCTCACCCTGACACCCTACATGATGAAAATCATGTCCTACTAAAACACCCTTAACCAGTTCTTCAAGAGAAGATCAGGTGGCAAGGCTAGGGTACCAAAGAAAGTCTAATCCTTTGGACCCAAAAAGAATAAAGGGTACCATAATTTTTATTTTTGTTTTGTAGGTATCTAGTAAAGGAATCTGATACTTAGATAGTGGATGCAGTAGACATATGACTTACAACAAGCAATGGCTTCAATAGATAACACCAAATAATGGTCCCAATGTTACATTTGGTGACAATTCTCAAGCAAGAGTCAAAGGATCAGGAAACCTAGTGACCAAGGAGATCATCTTTATAGATGTATCTTATGTTGAAGGCCTTAAGTACAATTTGATAAGCATCAGTCAAATCTGTGATAAAGGTTACCATGTTATCTGCACAAAATATCAGTGCCAAGTGAGAGACAAGGACAACAAGGTTATTCTAACATGAGTTAAAAAGAATAACCTCTACTGCCTACACCTTGAAGTTTTCCAATCCTCCTCTGCACATTGTCTTTTGTCCTACAGCCAATCTGATATGTCTTGGCTGTGGCATAAAAGACTTGCCCACCTGAACCTCAAAACCATTTCCAAGTTATCCATCTCTAACCTTGTCAAAGGTCTTCCCAAAATACCTTTCAAGAAGGACAAGTTATGCAAAGCTTGTCAGTGTGGAAAACAAAAAAAGACATCCTTTTCTGCTAAAACCAGACTGTACACATCCAAACCTCTTGATCTCCTTCATATGGACCTATTTGGCCCCATTAGAACTAGATCTTTAGGTGGAAAAAGATACTCCCTTGTAGTTGTTGATGACTACACAAGATTCACTTGGATCATCCTTCTTGAATCCAAAAGTGATACTCTTCATAATCTCACTCAGCTGTTCAACAAAGTTCAGAACATTAAAGGCTTGTCTATCAAAAAGATAAGATCTGATCATAGAACTGAATTTGAGAACACTGGAGTTGACACCTATTGTAATCAAATAGAGATTGATCACAACTTTTCAGCTCCAAGAACTCCTCAACAGAATGGAGTAGCAGAAAGAAAGAATAGGACTATTTATAAAGCAGCAAAAGCAATGCTGTCAGAACACAATCTTCCTAAATACTTTTGGGGTGAAGCTATAACCACTGCTGTTTATATACAGAACAAAACTCTTATCAAAAAGTTCCATATGAAGACCCCATATGAGTTGTGGAATGGAAAGACTCCAACCATATCTTACTTCCATGGATTTGGAAGCAAGTGCTATATTCACAACAATGGGAAGAACAACCTAGATAAGTTTGATTCAAAAAGTGATGAAAGAATCTTTCTTGGTTACTCCAATACTAGCAAAGCCTACAGAGTATACAACAAGAAAAGACTGGTTGTAGAAGAATCAATTCAGGTTGACTTTGATGAAAACAATGATCAAAGCAACACTGACTTGTGTGATTTTGATGAAAGCATTGGAAATTCTGACAATCTTCCAGAACCATCACCCACAATCAACAATCCCTCTCCCTAAAATGAGAACAACATCATTGTTCCCTATGTTCTGCCCAAAGATACTCCCAACAGCTTACCTACTCCCAACAGCTTACCTCCTTCCAATAGCTTAGATGAAACAGTTAGCTGTCAAATAATTCCTTCTCAAATCCCTACTCCAATCCCCATTGTAAATGATGATAACCTTGTCATTTCCATTCCTATTCAAAAAGAAACCATTCCTGATGGTATTCCTCATTATGATATTTTCATGAGTGCCTTCATTTCTCAAATGGAACCCAAGAAAATCCATGAAGCCCTTCAAGATGCAGACTAGATAGAGGCTATGGAAGAAGAACTTGAACAGTTTGAAAGGAATAAAGTATGGAAACTTGTTCCCAAACCCAGAAATCAAACTGTCATAGGCACCAGATGGGTATTTAGAAATAAGATGAGTGAAGATGGTACTGTAGTGAGAAACAAAGCAAGACTTGTAGCTCAGGGATACAGACAAGAAGAAGGAATAGATTATGATGAAACTTTTTCTCCTGTAGCAAGACTTGAAGCCATAAGATTATTTCTAGCCTTTGCATCTTTTAAGAAGATGAAAGTATTCAAAATGTATGTCAATAGTGCATTCCTAAATGGAGTACTTAATTAACAAGTGTTTGTTGCTCAACCACCTGGATTTGAACACCCCAAATTCCCAGATCATGTATACAAGTTGGACAAAGCTTTGTATGATCTAAAACAAGCACCTAGAGCTTGGTATGACACTTTGTCTAATTTCCTTCTCAATAAAGGATTTACCAAGGGTCATATTGACAACACTTTGTTAATCAAAAAATATATAGATGACACCCTACTCATTAAGGTCTATGTTGATGATATTATCTTTGGATCATCAAATGAAGACCTCTGCAAAGAATTTGGAGATCTTATGCAAAAACAGTTTGAAATGAGTATGATTAGAGAACTAACCTACTTTTTAGGTCTTCAAGTTAAACAAATGAAGGATAGAATCTTCATTAACCAAGCTAAATACACTAGAGACATGATTAAGAAGTTTGACATGCAGAATGCCTCAACAGCTAAGACACCTCTATCTACCACAACAAAACTTCATGCTGATACTGATGGTCAAAGTGTTGATCAAACACTATACAGAAGCTATATAGGATCCCTTCTATAAGTTACTGCTTCTAGACCTGATATTATGTTCAGTGTATGTCTCTGTGCAAGGTTTCAAGCCAATCCTAAAGAATCTCACCTTGTTGCTGTTAAAAGGATTTTGAGATATCTAAAAAGAACCCCTGACTATGGCTTGTGGTATCCAAATGAATCACCATTTTCACTAATTGGCTTTACTGACTCAGATTATGCTGGATGCAATCTGGATAGAAAGTCAACAAGTGGAGGATGTCAATTCATTGGATCAAGAATTGTGTCTTGGTCTAGCAAAAAGCAAACATCAGTTGCAACCTCAACAGCTGAGGCTGAATATGTTGCAGCTGGTCTCTGCTGTTCTCAAATATTGTACTTAAAAAGTCAACTACAAGACTTTGGTATGAATGTCACAAATATTCCCATATTTTGTGAAAATTCAAGTAAAATAGCTATGACTGAGAACCCTGTTCAACACTCTAAAACTAAATATATTGAAGTTAGACACCACTTCATTAGAGATCATGTTGAAAAAGGGAACATTATCTTAGCAAAAGTTGGTACTGAGGACAATGTCTCTGACATACTGACTAAAGCTATGGATGAAAAAAGGTTTGAACTTTTGAGAGCAATGCTAGGAATGATTAACCTGTTGGTGTTGTATGCTCTAGGCACGTTTTGTAAAACGATTAATGTTATTTATATATTAAAGATATTGAATGTTTGATTATTATATCCTTTGCATGTTTATTATAATAATCCCCGTCCCTGATAATTATGATTAATTGTTAGTATAAGTTTAATGGATAATCATATGATGATTATGGTGTATGGGATACAATTAAACTTATGGGTATTTGTTGGAGACCAAATACTGGACTGACCCATATGAGATTTATGTCATGGTCACAATGTCATAATTAAGTCTCATATAGTTATATTACTGGAATCTTTAGACCTGAGATTATCACAGCCTTCCACTTGATGAACATTACGTTTGACATATTCAAAC
Organism: Campanula takesimana; assembly: GCA_026119855.1. Taxonomy (NCBI): domain Eukaryota; kingdom Viridiplantae; phylum Streptophyta; class Magnoliopsida; order Asterales; family Campanulaceae; genus Campanula; species Campanula takesimana. The sequence continues at coordinate 188,228 of JAOWBW010000120.1, forward strand.
GTTACCCCTAATCGGGTAGCTATAAAGAATGTGATTGGCGTAATCGGATTCATGTATGGAAAGGTAATTAATCTAGAAGGGATTTGTTCCTCGTCAAGAGAGATGTCAAGCTTTGGCCACTCGATGAATGGTATTGATGAAATGCATGGCCGTGCTCAAATATGATTTGTACTATCAATACATTCGGGATCGAGAAAGCATTGAACATTGTAAGTTGACCATTGACCATGGCTTACGTTCAATAGACATCGTGAAACAAAGAGATTGCAATATGTTCTATAAAGGATTCACGAACTTATACAAGTTATATTAATTGGGTAGTCATGATGGCTTGCTAGAGTCCGCTCATGATTTATGAGCACAAATGTGTTTGGGCTCATTGCCAACTTAATATAATCCTATGGGGTCACACACAAAAGGACGAATTGTTTAAAAGGCTAAAATCGGAATTCTGGTGGTGCTCGGCCGAGCACCTCATATGACTCGGCCGAGCATGGGAAATCAGAAGGTCAGATTTTCTGGAGCAAAGGTGCTCGGCCGAGCACCTTAAAGGACTCGGCCGAGCAGGCCCTGTTCGGGCCCAAAAACTGATTTCGTGTTGTGACGGGTTTTAACCTATTTCTCCTAAACGGTTTAGGACTAATAAGTATATAAACCTCTAACAACGACCTAATCAGTGGGTATTGATTCCATATCAATTAGAGAGCCTCCGAGAGAGAGAAAAACAAGTTCTTCTTCTTCCTCAAGAACAAGAACATTGATTTTCCATATAGCCTTCAAAGTAGAAAGAGTTTCTATTGGGTCTAGCAATCCGGTTCAAGAATCGTTCTTGAAATTCGTTCGCGTGTGGATAAACATAGAGGGCGTTGGCATCAACTCCTTCAAAGTTCGTGATCCAAGTTTTGCGGTCGTTCCTACGTTCGTGATTCGAAGAAGCGCGAAGAACAAAGATTGAAGATCTCAGAATTTTAAAGCTCCGTCACGGTTAGTGTTCCAAAATTCATCTCCATATTAATTTAATCATCGTGATCGGATCTAGGCTTTTGGGTTTATTCCGCTGTGAATGTTTGCTCAAAACCCAACAGTGGTATCAGAGCCCCGTTCATCATGATTATTTTAACAATAACATGTTAATGATATAATTGGATTATATGTTTTGGCATGCTATGTGAATTTGGATTCAAGATGTTTATGTGATCTGAGTTTTATGTTTATATATGAGATATATTGAAATCATAAAATCGCACCGTTTAAATACGTTATGTGGGATCTACGATTGCAATAATAATTTGATTATTATGTTCCTTTAGATTATCAAAAAATTAATTGGATTGATTTGTTGATGATCTTTGATTCATGAATAAATCGTTTATTCAAGGTTTTGATGAACATGATGATATGATCATTATGAACACCAAATCCTAAATGAATCGGGAAAGCAATCTTAGAATTAAAATTCGACAAGAAAATCTGTTCTGTTCGTGGTGCTCGGCCGAGCAGTCTATAAGACTCGGCCGAGCAGAGTCGTCTGGAGCAAAGGTTTTCTGGAACACAGAGGCGCTCGGCCGAGCACCTTAAGGGACTCGGCCGAGCAGGTTGATTTTGGACAGAATTTGTTTTTCAGATGGCTGGTTTTAGAAACCGTGTTTCCTGAAATTAAATGGCTTGTTTAAAATCACTTTGGATTGAATTTGTTTGTCAGATGGCTGGTTTGAGAAACCGTGTTTCCTGAAAACAAATATCAAGGTCAAAGTAATGAATTGATGGGACAAAAGAATTTAGAATCGAGTTACTTTATGTAAGGGATTGTGGATGCCTATTGGCTTAGTTTCGACCTTACATAGTTGTTTCTTCTAGTTTCTAAATTTGGTACGGGATTGTGGATGCCTTCTGGCTTAGTTTTGATCGTACAATCGTGCTCTCAATAATGTGTTAAAGAATTTATCCCCATAAATCAATCACATGAAATCTTAATTTAATTAATGAGATTAGTTAAATTACTAACCATTGCTTTATGTGTTTATATTATGTGACTATAAACATTGACCTTGCTATATGTCATGAACCTTCCTTAAAATTTAAGTTCCGTGACAATCCATGATTAAAACACTTGTGAGTACGTGGGTAGTTTTGTGTGGGTTACGCCCTAGCGTAGGTGCATTGATTCTATCCATTTATGAGCAAGATGAGGAAACAGTGATTCCTATACGTTTAAAATGGTTTAACTTAATTAGGCTATCAAAACAGTTTTGGGCCTAAGGCACAGATGAGATTAAAACATGTTAGATATACGATATCTAAAATCTCATAAAAGATCTAAGAGTCATATATGATATGATTGACAAGGAGTTGTCTACCTAAATAACTTATTTTGAGCAGTCGTGCCCTAGCCGACTCAAAGTTAAGTGAAATATGGATCTTAGCCCATTCAAATTATATTATACATTGGATGTATATGAAGGTTGTATAATTTAGTGGGAGTATTTGTAAAATACTATTAATTTAATATCTTTAATTAAGTTGGTACTTATATTTAATTATATGTTTGCATAATTGTAGATAATGGCTCAGAATACAAATTTATCACTGCGATCTATCCTTGAGAAGGAGAAACTTCAAGAAGATGGAGCTAACTATACGGATTGGATCCGTAGCCTTAGAATTGTTCTAAAGCATGAGGATAAGATCTATATTCTTGATGAGCCCGTTCCTGAAGAAGAACCTGCTTCTAATGCACCCAAGGATGAGAGAAACGCCTACAAGAAACATGTGAATGATTCTCGTGAGGTGGGTTGTCTTATGCTTGCGGCCATGTGTTCAGAACTTCAGAAGATTCTTGAACACTTGGAAGCATTTGACCTTGCTGCTACATTGAAAGATATGTTCCAAGAACAAGTAAGGCAAGAGAGGTTCGACACCATAGCTGCCCTAGTCTCATGCAAGATGAGCGAAGGACAGTCTGTGAGCCCTCATGTTTTGAAAATGAAGGCTTACTTTGAGAAACTAGAGAGGCTTGGCCATCCAATTGAGATTGAGTTGGCTACCGATTTTATTCTTAATTCATTGCCCAAAAGCTATAATCAGTTCGTCATGAACTTTAATATGCAAGGGATGGATAAGACTATGTCTGAGTTGCATGGGATGCTTAAGCAGGCAGAAAAGAAAATCGGTAAAGAGACCGCTCCTGTACTCATTGTGTCTAAGGAAGGAAAGGGCCAAAAAGGCAAAGGAAAGGGTAAGGCAAAAGTTGTCAAACCCAAGATTAGCAAGGCAATTGTTGCCAAAGCCAATGTGGCTAAACCTGCTTCCCAAAAGGATGCAATTTGTTTCCACTGCAATGAGATTGGACATTGGAAACGAAATTGCAAGGTTTACAAGGAAGAGTTAAAGAAGAAGAAGAGCGGTGGGACTGCATCTACTTCAGGTATCTATGTCATAGATATTCTACTTTCTACTTCTAGCTCCTGGGTATTAGATACTGGATGTGGATCTCACATTTGTTTAAATGTGCAGGGACTAAGGAATAGAAGGCTACTTAAAGATGGCGAAGTGGACCTACGCGTGGGGAATGGAGCAAGAGTTGCTGCATTAGCCGTAGGAACATATGATGTCATTTTACCTAGCGGATTAATTCTTGTTTTGAACAATTGTTATTACGTTCCGGATTTAAGTAGAAATATTATTTCAATTTCTTGTTTGGATAATGAAGGTTTTAAGTTTCTTATTGAAAATAAGAAGTTTTCTATTTATTTAAATGATATGCTTTATTGTACTGCATGTTCATTTAATGGACTTTATGTTCTTGATGTTGAAAATGGGAATAATGAGAATGTTTATAATGTAAATAAGAAATCCAAACCTAATGATGTAAATCATACTTATTTGTGGCATTGCCGCCTTGGTCATATTAATGAGAAGCGTATCTCAAAACTCCATGGGGACGGACTTCTAGATTCACATGATTTTGAATCATATGAAACTTGTGAGTCATGTTTACTTGGAAAGATGACTAAGGCACCTTTTACTAAGAGTAGTGAAAGGGCTAATGACTTATTGGCCCTCATACATACTGATGTGTGTGGACCAATGAGTTGCAATGCTAGGGGAGGATATCAATACTTCATAACTTTTACTGATGATTTTAGTAGATATGGCTATGTCTACTTAATGAAACATAAAAGTGAATCTTTTGAGATATTTAGAATATTTCAAAATGAAGTACAAAATCAACTTGGCAAAACTATTAAAGCACTTCGATCAGATCGTGGTGGAGAATATTTAAGCCAAGAATTTGACAATCATCTGAAAGATTGTGGAATTGTTTCACAATTAACTCCACCTGGGACACCACAATGGAATGGTGTGTCCGAACGGAGAAATAGGACTTTATTGGATATGGTCCGCTCCATGATGAGTCAAGTTGATCTTCCTTTAACCTTTTGGGGACATGCACTAGAAACTGCTGCGCTAACACTAAATAATGTTCCAACAAAATCTGTTCCAAAGACACCACATGAGATGTGGACTGGAAGAAAACCTAGTTTGTCTTTCATGAAGATTTGGGGTTGTGAAGCATTTGTTAAGAAGCTCATATCTGACAAACTCACACCTAAATCTGATAAATGTATTTTCGTTGGTTACCCTAAGGAAACTAAGGGTTATTACTTTTACAACCGCGCGGAAAACAAAGTGTTTGTTGCCCGTCATGGTACCTTTCTAGAGAAAGAGTTTCTCTCCAAAGAAATTAGTGGGAGTAAAATTAATCTCGAAGAAATTCGAGAACCCAAAAATTACATGGAACAAAATGTTGAATCTGAACAAGTTTCACAAAGAGTTGTGGAACCTATTCAGAATACTCAAGTTCCTCGCAGAACTGGTAGGGTGCGATCTGAACCTGAGAGATATGGATTTCTCATGACGGATAGCAATGAAGTAGAAGTCATAGTTGATGACGAACCTACTTCCTACCAAGAAGCGATGTCCGCTCCTGATTCAGATAAATGGCTTGGAGCCATGGAATCTGAAATTAAATCCATGTATGATAATGAAGTTTGGAACTTGATTGATGCGCCCGAAGGTGTAAAAACCATAGGATGCAAATGGGTTTTCAAAAAGAAAACTGACATGGATGGAAAGGTGCATACTTATAAAGCTAGACTTGTAGCGAAAGGCTATAGGCAGATTCATGGAATCGACTATGATGAAACCTTTTCGCCCGTAGCAATGATCAAGTCTATAAGAATTTTACTTGCCATAGCCGCATATTTTGACTATGAGATATGGCAAATGGATGTCAAAACAGCATTCCTTAACGGGAACTTACTTGAGGATGTTTACATGACACAACCTGAAGGTTTTGTAATTCCAGAAAATTCTAACAAAGTATGCAAATTGCAACGATCCATTTATGGATTGAAGCAAGCCTCTAGGAGTTGGAATCTTCGATTTGATGAATCGGTCAAAGAGTTTGGCTTCATCAAGAACGAAGATGAACCTTGCGTTTACAAGAAGATTAGTGGGAGCGTAGTATTATTTCTGGTACTATATGTTGATGACATATTGATCATAGGAAACGACATTCCCGCACTACAGTCTGTAAAGACTTGGTTAGGAAAGTGTTTCTCTATGAAAGATATGGGAGAAGCCGCTTATATCCTTGGCATTAGGATCTATCGTGATAGATCCAAGAAATTGATTGGTTTAAGTCAAGTTACATATATTGACAAAGTTCTTAAGAGATTTTGCATGGAAAACTCTAAGAGAGGAAATTTGCCAGTAGGACATGGCATAACTCTAAGCAAGAATCAGTGTCCTAAGACAACTGATGAGCATAAGAGAATGATTGGGATTCCATATGCTTCCGCAATTGGATCAATCATGTATGCCATGATATGTACTAGACCCGATGTCTCGTATGCTTTAAGCATGACGAGTAGATACCAATCAAATCCTGGTAAAAATCATTGGATTGCAGTCAAGACGATTCTTAAGTACTTGCGAAGGACTAAAGACTCGTTCTTGGTGTATGGAGGTGTGGAAGGTGATCTTGTTGTAAGTGGTTACACAGATGCAAGCTTCCAAACCGACAAGGATGATTTTAGATCGCAATCTGGATTTGTATTTGTGCTTAATGGAGGTGCTGTTAGCTGGAAGAGTTCTAAGCAAAGTACTGTCGCTGATTCTACAACGGAAGCTGAGTATATTGCTGCATCCGATGCTGCTAAAGAAGCTGTTTGGATCAAGAAGTTTATAACTGAACTAGAGGTAGTTCCTAGCATTGCTGATCCAATAGACCTTTATTGTGATAATAATGGTGCTATTGCTCAAGCAAGGGAACCAAGAAACCATCAGAGGTCCAAACACATACTTAGGCGTTACCATGTCATTCGAGAAATCATTAACAGAGGTGACTTGAATATATGCAGAGTACCGACTGATGATAACATTGCCGACCCATTGACAAAGGGTCTTCCACAAGCAAAGCATGATGGTCATGTTAGGTCTATGGGTATTCGATACATTAATTAGGCCTAGTGCAAGTGGGAGATTGTTGGTGTTGTATGCTCTAGGCACGTTTTGTAAAACGATTAATGTTATTTATATATTAAAGATATTGAATGTTTGATTATTATATCCTTTGCATGTTTATTATAATAATCCCCATCCCTGATAATTATGATTAATTGTTAGTATAAGTTTAATGGATAATCATATGATGATTATGGTGTATGGGATACAATTAAACTTATGGGTATTTGTTGGAGACCAAATACTGGACTGACCCATATGAGATTTATGTCATGGTCACAATGTCATAATTAAGTCTCATATAGTTATATTACTAGAATCTTTAGACCTGAGATTATCACAGTCTTCCACTTGATGAACATTACGTTTGACATATTCAAACGTTACCCCTAATCGGGTAGCTATAAAGAATGTGATTGGCGTAATCGGATTCATGTATGGAAAGGTAATTAATCTAGAAGGGATTTGTTCCTCGTTAAGAGAGATGTCAAGCTTTGGCCACTCAATGAATGGTATTGATGAAATGCATGGCCGTGCTCAAATATGATTTGTACTATCAATACATTCGGGATCGAGAAAGCATTGAACATTGTAAGTTGACCATTGACCATGGCTTACGTTCAATAGACATCGTGAAACAAAGAGATTGTAATATGTTCTATAAAGGATTCACGAACTTATACAAGTTATATTAATTGGGTAGTCATGATGGCTTGCTAGAGTCCGCTCATGATTTATGAGCACAAATGTGTTTGGGCTCATTGCCAACTTAATATAATCCTATGGGGTCACACACAAAAGGACGAATTGTTTAAAAGGCTAAAATCGGAATTCTGGTGGTGCTCGGCCGAGCACCTCATATGACTCGGCCGAGCATGGGAAATCAGAAGGTCAGATTTTCTGGAGCAAAGGTGCTCGGCCGAGCACCTTAAAGGACTCGGCCGAGCAGGCCCTGTTCGGACCCAAAAACTGATTTCGTGTTGTGACGGGTTTTAACCTATTTCTCCTAAACGGTTTAGGACTAATAAGTATATAAACCTCTAACAACGACCTAATCAGTGGGTATTGATTCCATATCAATTAGAGAGCCTCCGAGAGAGAGAAAAACAAGTTCTTCTTCTTCCTCAAGAACAAGAACATTGATTTTCCATATAGCCTTCAAAGTAGAAAGAGTTTCTATTGGGTCTAGCAATCCGGTTCAAGAATCGTTCTTGAAATTCGTTCGCGTGTGGATAAACATAGAGGGCGTTGGCATCAACTCCTTCAAAGTTCGTGATCCAAGTTTTGCGGTCGTTCCTACGTTCGTGATTCGAAGAAGCGCGAAGAACAAAGATTGAAGATCTCAGAATTTTAAAGCTCCGTCACGGTTAGTGTTCCAAAATTCATCTCCATATTAATTTAATCATCGTGATCGGATCTAGGCTTTTGGGTTTATTCCGCTGTGCATGTTTGCTCAAAACCCAACATAACCTGCCTAAGTAAAAGGGATAAACTGGAAATTCATTTCATAACTTTAAAAAGTACAAAGAATGGTTAGTTGTTTACAGTGTCTCAACAGCTAACCTAAACATATCTCTATTCAAGGACAACCATATGATGGCCTGTTTACATCATATGATTTGGAACTATTCCTTAACCCAATACCTCCTATGATACATGGTAGCCTCCCCCTTTCAAAGTACCCCTCCAAAACAAAAAAATTACAAAAACCTCATCTCAGCAGCTAATCCACAAACCTAGTTGCTCAAACCATCTTCTCTCTCACAAAACCTTCTCTCCACCAACTCCTGATCCTCTTTCATACGTATCCTGCCCTCTAAATAGTTGAATAGGTGTAGACTGACCTGTCCCTACATACCTTTCCAACCAAACTAGATGTCTTTCCATAACAGGATCAATGGAAGTCACTGACTGCTGCAGAGGTGGACCCATGGTTCTTGGCCACCACTCCTCCACAGCATCATAAAGAGGAAAATCATCCAAGGGAGACAAAAAGCTAAAGGTTCCTAAAGTCTGCAAACTGTCAATAGCTATCATGGCCAGCTGAGACTCAGGACACTTTTCATTACTTTCCTGAACTTGAACAGGACTACAACACCTTAAATACTGGATAAACAGCTGAGTGTGTGTCCTTAATGGAGATTGATGGAATCCCTGAAAATTATCTCCTCCTCCTTCAAGGACTGGCATGCTAAGAGAAAGGGAATCCCTTGTTACTGGAGTATAGACCTTTGGCTACTCAATCCTTGTAACCTGTTTAGCCCTTGCAGCTAAGTCACTCTCCTGATGCATAAGCTCCCTTAGTGTGAACTCTCTCACATTTTGTGTGTCTCCTACATCTCTCATCCCTAAATCCTTCACATGGATATTAAACCCCTCATTGTTCATTAACTCTCCAAGGGAATACACCCTTTGAACCTCAGACTGTGCAGTTTTGGCTCTGCTACTCTCACCCTTATCTACCCTCATTTCCTGACCAAACAGCTTGATGCTAACTCTCTCCACTTTCTCCTTAACCTGTTTACCCTTTCCTTTGTCCTGAACCTTACCACAATGCAATAATCTCTCCCTCTCTACATTGATTAATGCCTCTCTTTTACTTTCCCACTCTCTCTTTCTCTTCTCTCTGTCTCTCAACTCTCCATATTTCAGAGGGTGACCAAAAGGAAGCTGGTCAACTTCCTCATGCAAAGAATAGTCACTTTTTACCACATATGACCTAAACTCTCTATCAAACCTATCCCTTTCAGTCTCCTCCCCTGTAGGAATTGTAAAGATCAATTTCTTTGCAGTATGTGCCATTTTCTTGGGACTAAATTTAGAGGAAAGTATCCCCATTTTCAAGAGAATGAACTGAGTATGAATTCTACAGCTAAGAACAAAGAGAACAAACTTAGTGTGATTATACATCTAAGTGCATATTCCTTATATACACAAGGAATTTATGTTGGTCCATTATAGGGTATGACTATAGACTTAGCTGTTGGATAATTTCTTCGTGTCCAAAATATCAACTGATTTGACTACCAAATCTGTACTATTGATAAAAAGGTGTGGCAATACTGAGGAAGTGATGGTCAATATTAATTTAGAAGTGTGTTATGTTATTTTAAGCACCTTTCTTTCCATAAATATCCGCCCGCTTTTTTTGGAATTAAATGATATATCATTTAATTCTATTCTATTTACTGTTCACACAAACAGTAATAGGGGATAACTGTCATTTCACCTTAACGGCTACATTTAATCCCCACGTCGCCCCTCTCTCCCAAATTCTAACTGTTGTCCCCACCTTCTAAACCACGATCTTTCCACTATTCCTACCCATTTAAAAAACATCCAAACAGTAAATCCCCTTCCAAAATTCTCATTCATTCGATTCCCCTGTTTCAAACCCTAACCCTCTGTTTCACCCTTAATTACAAATCAAATGGAGGTCACCGATGATGCTCATGGGTATTATATTGGGCAAGATTTCTTTATAGGCGATGCTGGAACCTATGTGAGAGATATCCTTGAAGCCAACACCCTGACTCAAATGCTAACAGCTAAGCATCCAATCCTTCAAAATGCTTGCCTAGAAGTATATAGAAATGGAACTAGGCTCACAAATAGCTCAATCCAATGTCATTTCAACTCTGTCCAAATGACCATCTCCCCTGAAGATGTGCATACCATATATGGAATTTCAAATGACCCTAGCTTCATAACCAACGTTTGGAATAACCTGTTGGATCTAACATTCTCTGTTCTCTACCAAGCCTTCACCAACAGACTTGACATTGACTATGCCTCCGTCAAATTCAAACCAATTTGGAAGAAACACCTGTCTATCAACAACTCTACTCTGAGTGATGTTGTGATCAAGGGAATGTGTGGGAAGCAATCCTCTCTTAATCAACTAAGTGCTGCAGAATGGAAGGTAGATCTTGGACTTATCAGAGGGAAAGTAAATTGGTGTGCAGTGATGCTTGAGAAATTTAATTTAGCACTCTCTCCATCTAAGGATAAGCCCTATGTCAAGTCCACCAAACCCAATCTCTTCAGATTTATGAGTGGAATCCTGTACAAGAAATTTACTGCCCTAAAAATTCCCATCAATACCAAATGGCTGGAACTTGTCCCCCTCAGTACCTCAAAGAAATTTGATAAGAAAATAGTATCTCTCAAAGGTACCAAAGATGGAGAAGCTAAAGAGAACCACAAAGGGAGATAAAGACAAGTCACCAACAGCAAAGACAACTCAGACCAAGAAGGTCCTAACAGCCAAGACAAATCTGACAAGAAGGTCCCAACAGCTAAGCCTGCACCTGTTAAGACGTCAATAGCTAAGGAAGCCCTACAACAATAATGGCCACTAGACGAACAGCCAAGACTACTACCAGAAGGAAATCCATAGCTGTCAAAGGCAAATGAAAGAAGAACAAGAATGATGAACCTTCCTCCTCCTCAACCTCCTCATTATCCAGTGAATCCACAAGAGCCACTAATCAAACCTCTTCCTTACCTGTAGACAGTCACGAGTAAACCACTGTTAGTGGTGAAAGGGTTAGGCTGCTGATAGCAATGCCAGCCAAATCTATGTTGATGATGAAGCAACAGTAAGTTAAGGAGAGCCTGAAGTTCAAAAGTCAAGCAGTTCTAGTGGTATAATGGAGATTGATGAAGAAGAATTTGATGTCCATCTATCTCTACAACAACAGATTGAAGAGATCAGAAGAGCTAACATGGTGCAGCATCACCTGAGCCAACTGCTAAGCAAGCTGAGCCAACAGCTGAGCAAGATGAACCAACAGCTGAAGTTGAACCAGATGCCACTGATAAGGTAACATCTTCATCTTCATCTGCTGGTGCTTTTATTATGCAAAGAAGACATGTAAGATCATCCTCTCCACCTTCTAAAAGGCAAAGACAAGTCTCCCCTACTTCTCCCCATCCCACTTCCAGTTCTGACCATGTCTCTGCCATTGAAGGCATTCTTCACCTTTAATCTCAAACATCTCCAACCCTCTCTCCTGTTGAGACTCATAGGAGGAAATCACCAAGGTCATAGAGCCCTGTTAAGTCAAGGGGGAACTCTCCAGTTCATGAAACTACCCCAACAGCTTAGACTCAGCCTCAATCTGCACCTCCTCCTTCATCAAAACCTTTTGCTTCTCTCCCTCCTAGATCTCCTGCTCATTTACTGTCCTTCCAATTCTCAACCCAAATCTCATTGAGGTTATCAAGGAAAAGACTGTTTCCAATTTATCTGAGGAAGAAAGAACATCCTTATTTGAGCAGCTAGCTACCAAATTTTCTTTAGAGGAGGCTTTCAAGGCCTTTGATTTTATGAGAATTAGAGAAGCTAGGCAATCCTAAGGTCAAGGTGGATCTTCTACTCCCCAGCCTGCCTCAACAGCTTTCCCTCCTTCTAAATCTACTCATCAATCCCAAATTGATCTAAAGACTTCCATGCCTACCCCTAGCTTCTGGGCCCTTGACCGTGACATTGATTTCTCTATCCCAGCTGTTCAAGAAGCCCACAAAAGCTTAGTTTAATTCCCATTCTCCCTCCTCTTCTTAACCTCACAATCTTTCAAATTCCTGGGAAATGACAAAGACCCACATGAGCATTCATGCTAGAAATATTGGGGGTCAACTTTTTTATGCCTATGAAGAATAGAAGAAGTTCAGGATCACAACTCAGTATTTCCTCCTCTTCTCTGCCCCAAAACTACCCATCCCCTCAATCTTTCAAACCTTCCTGAGTGGGAATTAGTCTTCTCTCATCTCATTTCCAAGAATCTTCAGGAATGCCTCTACACCCTTCTTCCCTTGTGTATGCTCTTTGCATTCAATATGCTCAGTCCATCTTTTGGACTCTTCTATCCAAAAAGAGCTGCATAATTTGGATAATTGTCAAAATCTCTTCCCTATCTCTACTGTTTATCCTCAACACCCTACTCCCCTCCTTTTGTATTTCACAAGAAGTCAAGATCAAGGCTTGCCAATCTCCCTCCTAACTTTGATCCTTTCAAATACACCCCTCCATAGCACCTCACCAACACTGACTTTAACCAATTCTCAGCCACCCTCATCAAAAAACTCAAAACCTCTCTACTCAGAAAGCTTGATGATATATCTGAGTTCATTGCTCAAAGAGGTGACAACACAACCCCTCCATCTCCTGAACAACCAACCCAAATAGCTTTCCCACCTCCTCCTCCCAACAGCCATATCATACCCTCCAAACCCTCCCAGTCTTCCATATACTCCTACTTCCAAGCTCCTCCTCCTGGTCATCCTTCCAAATTCACCAGAAAGAGGCCTGTATCTTTGTACAAAGATTATACCATGGGGTTTCACCATCTGAAGAGACCATGACTCCTCAACAGCTACAGGCTTGGATTGGTCCAAGACTTTTGAATCATCACCTGTTCTGACCAAGAACCAATTGATAGCCAGACATGACCAGTATTTCCAATACAACTACTTGATGGGTCTAGACTGGAACAATGAATGGTTTTACAGGCATAAAGAACCAGTGAGGAAGGCTGCTCTTCTTCAAGAACTAAAAGCAATGGAAAGAAGCCAGAATGCCTAAGCTAGGATTAAATAATTTGGTTTGTTTTCTTGTTTTGAATAGCTGTTCAGAACAACTCTTTCCTTTTTTTCTTCAATCATTTCCCATTTTAATTTGTATTAATCTGTTGTGTATGCCAAGTGACTCAATCAAAAGAATTTCTCTTCATGACTACTTATGTTTGCATGTGATGTGCACATGACTACTTATGTTTGCATTTCAGGTCATCAAATAAGAAAATAGAAAGGAAAAAAAGAACATAGAAAAAGGAAAAACAAAAACAAAAAAAGTCTTCCCCAGACTTAATTCACGTACACAAAGAGATAAGGAGGGAGAGAGAGAGGACTCCATAGCTTCTATGGTCGTCGATAATTGTTAGTACCTCACTATGTTTAACTCACAATTAATCATAGTAAATATGTTTTGATAAATAAATAATCAAACCAATTGATTATATGATGTGTTAAAAGACCTGAGCACAGGCAGCCCAAGACAAAGCTCAACAGCTAAGTTAACATGTTTCCATTCAAGCAACAGTTAAGTCATTACATGATCTACCTATCATCTATACATCTAACAAACTGAAGAACTACCTATTACAGACTCCCTTACACTCAAATGAATTATCGAGCTGCTAATTACAAACATTCTTCAACAGCCAAAGCCTTAAAGGCCCAACAACTAAGCTCCCCTGCTTCAACAGCTAAGACTGCCCTTGATGAACAGCTGACCCCACCTTGCCAAATCTTTGAAGAATGTTTATTCCAATAATACCAATCATTGGAATTACTCATATTGAAGCTTTACCAAACCTTCATAGTCCTCTCCTAACAACTTGCATAAGGAAGGAGCAATACAACTGTCTTCAACCAAAGTCAAAGACAAACCATTAACTCCTCTGTACCTGTGTTCCCCAAACGGCTACTCTTGTACCCTTGTCCCCCAACGGCTATATGCCCACCTATATATAAAGAAGCATACTGGCATATTGTCAAGTTAACCTCTTACCCCTTTTTACAACCTTACACAATTTGAAAAACCTTTGTAGCCTCACTGCATTCGCACTCTGCAGTCTTAAATATTGCATTGACCCCTGTAAATATTGTACATTTTGCACCTAGTTACAACCCACATCCATCCAGCTAACAGCCAAGCTATTTTCATTTGTAAACACACTTGTGATTATTTTCTTTTTCTTTTTCTCTCTTTGAAAGAAGCAACCTTAATTGAAGTGTCAATTAAGTAGAGGGGGTTCAAAGGAACTTGCCTTATCAATTCTTGTAACTCTTATTGAAGAGAATATTATAGTGGATTGATCTCACTATTCCAACAGTGGGGGTGGATGTAGAGAAGGGTTTTGCCTCTGAACCACTTTAAAAATACTATGTACAATCTTATTGACGTAGCGGAAGACTTGATAAAGATTGATCACAGAACTTCGCTCGAGAAATCAGCGATCAACCCTCAATTTTCGCTTGAGAAACTGAAGAGTAATGATTATTATCATAAAACGGCAAAACTGCCTCACAAAACCCTAGAACAAAGTATAAATAAGTCTGGAAAAAACCCTAATTCGAAATAACCCTAAAACAAAATAACCCTAAAACAATCAAAAGGACGAAAATATCCAAAAACTAAGAAAAGCTGATAAAAACTTCGTCTTGTTCCTCTCGAAAAGACGCTCGTTTTTGATATGTTGTGCGTCCCGTAACTCCTCCGGAATCAAAAGTTATGCCCATTCCCGCGTTGTCGCTCAAAACGACTTCAAAAACAAACTCCGCAATTATGTCCGCATCACTTATCCATACACTTACACACACACTACACGTTGTCCTTTCATTTCTTTATTTATTTATATTCCGCTGCACATTTATTTATTTTTTATTTTCAACAGCTAACCTCAAACAGTTAGTTGTCCAAGTTTTAATTCATCTGTTCATTTAGTTAAACATGGCCTTTCAATAATGTTTTCTTCCTCGTCCAAATTTGTCAAAGAAAATTCTTACCTACTTAAAAAAACATGTGAGAGAAAATAGGCAAAACCAAACAATATAATATAGGATATAATAAGAAAATGTTAAAAGAACGTGGAAATAAATGAGAAATAAAAAAAGAGTACAATTTGAACTGAGAAAATACATATAAAAAAATAGCATAGAAAAATGTACGAAGAAATTTGAAAGGGAAAATTTTAATAAAAAAAAAAAAACACTCAATAAACGAAAGTAATCAAAATTGACAAAAATAATAAATAAAATCAAACCAAATATGAAAGTTGTAATGAAAATGAAGACTAAAACTAAAGTCAATATGAAATAAAAAGCATAAATAAACAAAAATAAAGTAAAAATAAATAACAAAAATAAATCTCACCCGAAAGAAAACACAATGAAAATAAGATTTGAATTTCTAATATGTATCAAACTGTGAATTAAGAAAAAAAATAAAAAACAAAATAAATGTAAATGTAAATTAGATTGAACTACAAATTTCAAATTTAAATTAAAAGAAAAAAGAGATGAAAAATGAAGTATGAGATATGGAAGATAATTAACAATGTTACTTACATTGAGTGATAAGCAATGACAAATAAGCCAAAATAATCATGTCTTCTAACCCACTTGAGAGAAAACACGATTGTGAAAGAATAAAAATGAGATGCGTTGGAGAGAAAAGAGAGAGAGAGAGAGAGAGAGAGAGAGAGAGAGAGAGAGAAAAGAAAAAAAAAATATAAAATCTGATAATAGTGGGTAGTTTATCTATTATCAAAACTATACGTATTTTCAAAAGAGATTTAATTAGACTTGCAAAACTCTATGTATTCCATCATAAAACAATGCATTCCCAAGCAAAACTCTCTATATCTCTTCATAAAATAATGTATTTTATTATATGAAAAGTTAAATTAGGATGATCAATGTATACGGAGCCGAAAAGTTGGATAATTATGCATCGCTTTATTGATGTTTTTAAATGCTAGGAGTCAATTAGTGGTCAACTTGATTAAACTTTGACTAATAATTTAAATTAATGTAATAATCCAATGAAAATTTAACAATTATTATTGTATCACCATTTATAATACTTTCAATATCAATTTTAAAATTTTTAATCGGAATAATTATATTCATTTAAATTATTAGTCAAAGTTTAATCAAGTTGACCACTAATTGACTTCTAATCTCACTTGTGGTGGGACGGAGGGAGTATATAAGAGTATATGTCTATTTGGTATAACATATTATTCCAGAATCATAGAGTTCTTTACAGTTTCTTATCAACTATAATTATTAGACATATCTAGTTTCATATCTATTATTAGTATCCATACCCATAACTAAAAAGATAACCTATTATTTGTGTCTAGTTAGCAAGAACCGAAAGGTTTGACTCTTAATACCATGAATCTGACGTGGCAAGCTTAGGAGAAAGATTAATCCAAAATTGGATGAGGTGTCATGCCCAAAGTCATTTTCGCCTACTTTAATACTATACGAAGAGGGGAGTAGGAGGGAGAGCCGAAGAGGGGAGAAGATGGGATACCTGTTTCGACGGTGAGGAGTTGCAGCCGCTAGCGTTGAGCCGAACTTCTTCTTGAGTTTTGTTCGAAAGCCAAGCAAGAATAGTTTGCCGCAAAACGAATACGATCTGTTTTGTGACTTTACTTTTTATGTTATGGAAATTTGAGAATATTTTTGGGGGTCAGTTGATAATGTTCAGGGAGTCAACTGTATATTTTTAGGGTCAACACTAAAGAAAAACAGTTTTTGCGATGGAATTTTGTGATAGAAAAAAACAGTCACAGTAGGCCTATATTATTCGATGGCAAAAAAAAGCCATCATAGTAGAGTGCTATTTTGGAATGGCCACCGCGATTTTTTTTTATCGCAAATTCTTGGGAAAAACGCGTTTTTTCAAAAGCTTAGGAAAAACGTGTTTTAAAAAAAACGCGGTGGCATTTTTGTAAATAATCAGAACTTCTCAACGGTTCTGGATATCAATATAAAGGCTTCTGGATATGAGGATAGCTAGAACCTTTGAAAATGATAGCCAAATGGGTCCTGGATATCAATATAAAGCCTTCTGGATATGAGATTGATAGCCAGAACCTTTGAAATTGATAGCCAGAAGGGTTCTCTGGTTCTGGATATCAATATAAAGCCTTCTGGATATGAGATTGATAGCCAGAACCTTTGAAAGTGATAGCCAGAAGGGTCACGTTATTCCTGACCATTAGGAATAACGTGTTTTACAGGAGACCACCCCTTTTTTGATTGTATGTTTGGTTTGTTTGTTTTTTTTTTTTTTTTTTGCAATTGATTATGATTAAAATTATAGAGAAATCTTAAAAAGTAAACCGTATAGCCTTTCGCGACTACTTTAGCCATCCTCTTATACATGCTAATGCAATGACATTTCTATTTTTAAGAAACAAATATAACTATAAGATATCACTTTACGAGATGGCAAATGCAGTCGCAAAAACAAATAAGATAACGCGACTGGTTTTTCAATCGCGTAAACTTTCGCGACAAGATCCGCGGCTCCTTTGGATTGCTATCCCAATCGTGTAAGCCTTCCGTGACCGCTTTAAGCACATACGCGATGGTTTTCGGCCATCGCAAAAAGTTTTTTTCTTAGAAAAGATATTATTTTTAAAATTTTATAAGGGTCAAATTGGCATCAACGTAAGTCAAGGGGGTCAGTTGACCATCCCCCACTGTTACTTACCAAACTATTCTAATGAAGGGAGAATAGTTTTAGGTTCATAATGTGTTCGAACTTTTACCATTATTTGATTGAACCATATAATTTGAAGGTTTAGGGTTGAATTGTGAATAACTAAAGTTTTCATCAACTAGAAACATAACATGGTATAGTGTAATGAAAAATATAGAATGGTTAAACTGTTAGTACGCTCATAACACAATGGACAAAAGTGCATTTGGCATGCATAGTGATTATTTCCAAGGAAAATGAAAGTATCCTGCAATGAGAATTTCAATGATTGAGATTTTAACAATCCCATAAACAAGTAAATTTGCATACTTAAAATCCATATACCCATATTTAAAAAAAAAAAAAAAAAAAAAAGGAATAAAAGTAATTATAATCATACAAGAATTTCAAGATTGATGCAATTAATGGGTGAGTTATTGGAATCAACCTATCAAATTTGCTACACTAATTCATACTTTTTAGTAATCAATTTGGCCATTGCATGTAGATTTAAGATTTACTACATCTCTGACCATGTTTCAACTAAAGCTAAAGTAATATCATTACTGATCAAATAATATTCCACTTTTGTGTGATAGAGCATTTGACCAGATTATCAGTCAATTTTTATCTATTCATATTTTCGTGCTTGATATAATACTTTTGTATATAACCAAATATAATCTCTGATATTTCGTATGTTCAATTTTCTAGCTCGTTTACGTGTAAGAGGGGAAACTCTTTCTCTTCATCTTCTTCGGAATCACTCTTGTTGACATTACATATTCATGTTTCTGGACAGCTGGATATGATATCTATATCCAAAATGAAATTGCTTATAATAATATTTCAGTTCGTTGCCAGTCAAAAGATGATGATCTTGATAATCAAACGCTTACTTACGGTGGTCAGCTCATTGGCATTTTTTGTGCCAAACTTTCGCTAGAACACTTTATTTTGCCACTTTTGGTGGGAATCAAATCATGACCAAGTTTTTGATGTTTACAACCGGCAGATATCTCATTTATGTTATCAAGGCCTTTATGATGGTAATAGATGTAATTGGCTTGTTGAGGCGATGGATTTACTTCTATGACCCTAACAAAAAGTCATGGAGAAAAAATATGATTGGCGTTCCACAGCGTAGCCTAATTTGAGGAATCAAAATATGGAGCAATTTTGACGATTTGTAGTAGCAATAAAAATATAAAAGATTGAGAGATATAGGATATGTTTATTGTTGCTTTTTTAGTACGTGTACTGCGCCTAGGTGGCTATATACTTTCATGTTTTGTTTTTTTTTTTCTTTCTATTTATGCTAGAGAAAATTAACATGTTAATTAACCAATGTACATTTTATAAGGATCTTATAATACAATCGTACTCTTTATATGACAAAAACTTGTGTGAGAACACTCCAACCCGTCTCATGGGTGAGACGGGTCATTTTTTTGACCCATTACCCGACCCACAACCCTGCTCCAGGACCCATGGGGGGACCCTGCCACGTGGCAGCCCCTCATTGGCCCCAAAAAAAAAAGATTTTTTTTTTTTTTTTTTTGGTTTTTTTTCGGTTTGTGAAAAGTAATAGTTACCATCTCTTAAAGTAATAGTTACCATCTCTTAAAGTAATATTGTTATTCATATGTTTTCTTCGTTTGCCAAAAGTAATACTTATTATAACTAAAATGTAACAAACGTGTTATTTATATGTAATAGTATTTGTACATAATTGTAATACATATGTATAGATATCTATATGTTTTCAAACAATAAGTTACAATGGGGTCAAATTTATCATGATACATGTAAAAAGTATTACATTATCTATAGAAATCTGTTACAATTTCGTCAATCAAAGTGTTACATTTACTTGTATAACTTACTATTACATTCATATACATAAGTTATTACTTTTCAAATGGGTAAAAACGAGCTTTTGTTTTTTTAAAACAAGTATTACGTTTACTTATGAACAATGTTACTTTAAGAGATGGTAACTATTATTTTTTGCTAAACCACTGAAAAGCCGGAAAAAAAAATATAAAAACTCAAAAAAAACCAAAAAAATAAAATAAAAAATTCGGCCAATGGTGGGTTGCCATGTGGCGGGTTCGGCCCATGGGTCATGGGGCGACCCGTCTCATGCATGAGACGGATCCCCTTATTCTCATGGGAGACCACCTCTCTTTATATTATCTAAAAAAAACAACAACGTCATACACCAAAAGCCCTTTTTGTCCATATTCCATTAAAAAGGGACAATGATAATTTAAGAGATTCCAACATTATGACTGTCTTTAAAAAACAAAAGGCTCTCTCTTCATTCCTAACAAAAAAACCAAAAAAAAAAAAAAAAAAATCGCTCATCGTTTGGATATTTTGTTTATGGAGAGGATGAGATGGTAATGTTCAAAGATGAAAAATGTGTATTGTGCTTGTGTACATTGTTTTTATAATAAGAATAAGGAAATGGAGCAATTTACAATGCTCTATATATTTGTTATCGTACTTCTCAAAATAACTACTGCATTTTTATATTTAAAAAAGTAGTAGTGCAATTTACAAAGTTACAAACAAATACTAGGATAATTCTTTAGGCATTTGACAGGTCAAGTTCAACACTAGGCATTTTAAATTTAAGTTGATGGATGGCGGTCATTACCCATTTCTGCACTCCTTCATTTAATTTACTTATTTCACCCCAACTTTCCCCTTAAACCTTCTGTAAGAATTTAGCCGGTGTAGTTTCATAGGTTGGAGACATTAGAGATTTTTAGCGCTTTGGTTATCTGGAGAAATCAGGTATATGCGGCCCACCATGCGAAATTAGTACGAATTCTTATGCAATTACATGAGACCTGGTATAAAACTTAATAATCTCAATTTTACGTTTAATAATTATGCATACTTTTAATAACCAAAGCATTATTAATTAATAAATTGATTGCAAACAGAACTTCATAAACTCTCGTTTTCTTCAACAAGCACACATCCAATTTTTTACTTTTATTTTGTTGCGTATGTAGTCTGGTTCATTAACTCCGTTGCGTTTCTCCCCGTATCAAGTGGTATCTAGAGCTCGGTTATAAACAACCTTCTTAGCGTTGTTTAGTCCGTGGGTGTTTTTGTTTCAGTTTATATATCATTTCCCCGATCCTTATTCTTCATCTCTATTTTCTTATAAAAAAATATTTCTATTTCTCGACTGATCATGGATGTTCTTTGTTGGCCATTTACTAATACCGTTACTCCATTTCCCATTGTTGATTGGTCCAAGCCTCCAATCTTTGATGAATTTCCTACGCAATTGTCACTTAATCGAATTGAAAATTGTTCTCCGCCTTGTTTTGATAAATGCATGGATAATTGTCAAATTTGTGAATCTTTCTCATCTTCTTTACTGAGGATTTTTCAAATGTTTTTCGTACTTTTTCATTAAGTTGGTCAAAGGATAATTTTCGAAATCTTAAAGTTTACGATCGTTACAATGATCCTTTTGATGTCAACTTCTCAAGTATTTCATCCTCTTGGTACATCAAGAAACTCATTATCGATTATTTTCTCAATCATTATTGGTGTGATTGGATGGATACAATCACAAGGGCTATAAAGTTCAAAGTTAACCAAGTGTACAAAAAGAAAATTCAAGAGGTATCATTTCATATACTTGGAAGATATATAACATATTCTCTTAAGGCACTTACTAAAATTCGAGGTCGAATTTTCTTCAAGTGGAGGAGTATGACGCAGGAACCTAAATGTTGGTATTTGACACTCTCAATAAAATCAGTCAACTTAAAGAGAGTGTATCTCACAAACGGTTCGGCCAAAAAATACAAGCAGCATGCCATTGGAAAGGCCGTTGAGTGTAGATTCCAGAACTTCTTTCGGATCACTATTTGGAATTTTCTACAGAAAGTTATGACAGTTTGACTGAGTGATTATCCAAAAGTCAGCTACATCCGAATTTTGACTATCTTCTAGACTTTCATGAATCTTGGGATAAATAATACATCTTATTTAAATGTAATTAATTTTTAGGCTTATCCTTAGTGTATTTTTTAGTATTCCTATGTTTGGAGGGTTGTTCCAAATAAATTATAAATACCCTATCATAGTTATTGTAAGAGGGAGTTGAATTTGAGTTTATAAAATATAAGTTGTGCTTTATGCCTTCTTTCTTGTTGTCATCTCTTTGGTGGATTCCATTGAGCGTCGAACAACACCCAACTCTGTATCCTTTTGGTGGATTCCAAAGGTGGTGAGTTGTTTTATGCCCTGTATCTTCAAGGTGGATTCCTTGAAGTGGTGAGCATCCTATCCTTTTCTATCAATTTTCTTTACTATTCTTTTCTGTTGCGTTTTTCCCGTATCAGTTTCGTGCAACCTATGCATGTCTATTTTTCATCCAACACATCCAACCTCATCTTCCTCCTTCTTTTTCACCACCACGCCAACATTGCAACCGTTTCCCCAATCATCAACCCCACCAACTCCACGACCCTACTAGAACCATCATCATCGTCATCACCACCACCATCGCCACTAGAACCACAACCCCTATTACCAACATCACAACATTACCATCACCATGTCGGTGGTGGGGTGGGGGTAGGGTTGTAATATTGGCAATGGTGATGATGGTGGTCTTGGTGCTGACGTGTAGTGAAGCTATGCCTAGCCCATGGGGTTCAATCGACCCACTTGATTTTGGAGATGTGTTATTTTTACCACTAATAAGTTTAAAAATTTAACATTTTACCCTTAAAGAAGGATTTTTATCGTTTTGACCCCTTTGGTTTAGGAAAAAATAGCAACTACTCCCTCCGTCCCAGCTCACTTGAGACTTTTTGACCAAAACTGGTCAACTTAAGGTCGGTTTGACCAACACTTTATAGAAATATTTATGATCCGAACAAAAGTTAAAAAAATGTAAAATGACCACCATTAAAAATCCTCTCAATAACAATTTTTAAAAAGTTTTTTGGAACATAAATATTTCTATAAAGTCTTGGTCAAACCGACCTTAAGTTGACCAGTTTTGGTCAAAAAGTCTCAAGTGAGCTGGGACGGAGGGAGTATGTTGTAATTTTGACTCCCGTCCACAAAATTCATTTCTTCGCCACTAGTGGTGACGGTGGTGGTAGGGTGGTAGTAACGATGATGGATGAGTAGCTAGTGAAGTGGTGGTGCAAATGACAATGGTTGTTGTAGAAGGTTATTATAGGTTGTGTATGGTATTGTGTGATTGTGATGGAGGAGTAGAGTTGTGGTTGTGTTGGTGAAACGGAGGTGGTGGTGGTGGCCATGGCTCGATGTTGGTGGGTGGTGAGAAGGAGAGAAGATGGATATTGGATGTGTGGTTGTATTACCCTTTTAATTGATACTGAATCTATGTAAGAATGACCTAAGATTAGGAAGAAAACAAAAGAGGTATTATTAGTTTCTAAAAGAAACTCACTTTCATTGAATTCCAAAAATTGCTTGTACGTGACTCCTAAACATCACTATAAACAACCCTAACATAATCTAATAACTTTCCACTACTTTAAGAAAACTACCCACTAACGACAAGGAAAAAAAATCAATTCTAAAATAATAAACTAAAATCCCAAAAACTAGAAAATAAAAATGACATTTTAATTTCCCTCAAACGGCCCTGAAGGCTAAAATCCCGTCTAGTCACCCGTAAATGTGATCCTATATCTATATCACATTTCACATATCCGTGCCAAATTTCATGACATACCGAGATTTTGGGTTTTTTACCCGAATTGCCCTGCATCATCCTCCCTTCTTTGAGAAAGACTCGACCTCGAGTCAGCATCATCATCACTGTCACCATGGTTTGGGGATAAATATGCCACATTGAATATCAGTGACACATCATAACCACCAGGAAACTCAATCTTGTGAGCATTATCATTAATCAGCTCGAGCACTCGAAAAGGACAATCAGCACGGGGCTACAACTTGCTAAAACGACATGTTGGAAAACGCTCTTTCCTCAAGTGAACCAAACCAAATCACCCTCCTGAAATACAACAATCTTGCAATGCTTGCCAATGCACTGTTTGTACTTGGCATTCTTTTGGATAAGGCGTTGACGCACATGTTCATGGAGATCCTGCGTCTGCTTAGCATGTTCTTCCGCATCAAAACTGAACTGTCCAGTAATAGGGAGTGGTTCCAAATCTAAGGGGCTAATTGGATTACATCCATAAACCACCTGAAAAGGACTCTTACCCATAGAACGACTATGCGACTGGTTGTAAGCGAATACAGCCTGCGCCAAGGCAAGTCCCATTTTTGCGTACTGTCACCAACCAAACTACGTACAAATTTCCTAAACTCATGTTAACAACTTCATTTTTCCCATCGGTTTGTGGATGGTAAGAGCTACTGAATTGGATCCTTGGACCCAATTCCCTCCACAAAGTACGCCAAAAGTGACTCACAAACTTCACATCCATGTAAAAAGTAAGAGAGTTAGGAATACCATGAAGTTTTACAATTTCTTGAAAGTACAAATTTTCCACTTGAGTTACATCAAATGTCTTACTACAAGGCACAAAATGTGCCATCTTAGAGAAACGATCAACCACAACCATGATAGAGTCTTTCTGCCTTTGAGTCCTCGATAAACCCAACACAAAATGCAAACTGATATCCTTCCATGGAGCTGTACGAACTGGCAATGGAGTATAAATACCCACATTGCTATTTCAAGTCTTTTCCATATGACAAACACGACACCTTCCCACAAATATAGCAAAATCATGATTCATCTTCGGCTAATAAAGTGTTCAAAAATCAAAGCCATAGTTTTATCTTTCCCAAAATACCCTGCAAGACCACCCTCGTATCCCTCTGAAATGATCAAAGCCCACAATGAACACAATGGAATGCACAACATGTTCCCCTTAAACAAATAACCATCATGTTTCAGAAACTGCTGGAAACTCCCCTTAGTGCATTTTCCCCAAATATCACAAAAGTAGGGATCATCTTGATACAAATCCCTAAATGTGTAAAAACCCACAAACCAAACCTGCATAGTAGTCAATTATGAGTGTCTTCGACTTAATGCATCCGCAACTCGGTTATGTTTTCCTGCTTTGTGCTTTATTACGAAAGTGAAATCTTAATAACTCCACCTATTCGACATGTCAAAAATTGAGCTTATGTTGTCCTTGAATATACTTCAATGCTTCATGATCAGAGAGCTTCCAATGATCCAAACTACGAACAATTGCATAAAATTCCTTATCATAAGTAGAATATTTTCTCCTTACATGACTCAACTTCTCAATAAAGAATGCAATCAGCTTCCTGTTCTGACTTAACATTGCACCAATATCAACATTCGAAGCATTACAGTGAACCTCATATATATACATCATTAAAATCAGGTAATATTAAAATAGAAGATTGCGTTACCTTTGGTTTCAATAGCTGGAATGATGCATCTACCTCTTTTGTCCACACAAAACGTCCACGGTGATAGGAGCAAAGATACTACTAAAATCCTGAATGAAACGACGATAGTAGGAAGCCAAACCATGGAAACTCCTAATGTCGTGAATGCTAGTTGGCCTTGACCAGCTTGTAAGCTAGTAATGGGTTTAACCTTTCACTCGTCCATCTTAATTCCTTCTTTCGTAACAACATACCCAAGAACATCACTTGCTCAGTCAAAATACGACACTTCTTTGCATTAGCATACAACTTCTTCTCCAAAATCACATAAAAAAATCCCAATTAATGTAAATGCTGCTCCACAGATTTAATATAAACAAGAATATCATCCAAATAAACGACAATAAACTTAGCAATAAATGGTCTAAAAATCTGATTCATCAGTCGCATGAAGGTAGTTGACGCATGTGATAACCCAAATGGCATAACCATTCATTCATACAACTCATCTCATGTTTTGAAACCCACCATATATAATTGTTATATATAGAACTTTACAAAAGCGGTCATATTTAAATATTATATACGGTGCCCTCGACGGAGCCGCCTTATATAGGCGTAACCCCTTTTCTTGTAGTATGATCTTGTTGATGGCTCGACTATTAATACACATACGTAACGACCCATCGGCTTTTGGTACCATCAACGCAGGAACATTACAGGCTCATGCTTTCCCTTATCACCAACTTTTCCACTAACTCGAGAACATGTTGCTGTAACTCCTCATGTTCCTTTGGACTCATATGGTACGCAGCCTTGTTTGAGATAGAAGCACCTAGAACATGGTCAATACAGTGTTGGATGTCCCTCATAGGAGGTAAACATGCTTTCCCTTATCACCAAATTTTCCACTAACTCGAGAACATGTTACTATAACTCCTCATGTTCCTCTGGAATAATCATATCTGCTATGTTCCCCTGAACTACCACTAGCACAAAGAACCTCATCGCTTCTATAGCAGTAACATCAAAATTTTCCCTTGTTATAAATTGTTACCTCCTACACTTATCTAACTATTGCTTTCAACATTTTCCCGCCTCAAGTTACTAGGACACAATGTAATTGTTACCCCATCCTTCTTAAAAGTATACGTATTTTTAAACCCATCATGCTTAACTTGACGGTCAAACTACCAAGGATGGCCAAGTAACAAGTGACATGCATCTATCGGAATGACATGATACCTCATCCTGGTATTGCATGCCATTGCATAATGTACCAAACACTGTGTGATCACCTTTAGCTCACTCCCTTTGGTCAACCAAGACAGCTTGTATGGTTCTGGATGAGCTTCAATCTTCAAACTCAACTTTTCTACCATGATAGTGGAAACAACATTCTCACAACTACCCTCACATTACAAACTTTTCTTTTCACAACAGTTGGTATGAAAAGTATTATGCCTAAGAGACTTCTCATCCTCTAAAACAGCTACATTCAACACCCGCAGAACTACCAAGGCAACCCCTTGATCTGCATACACCACCTCAGCTTCATCATCTAACTCATCCTCTTCATCTACCTCATCATAAACTGGAATGACATCTTTTTCAACCAATGAAACAACATTTTGATTTGGGCACTTTGATTGGTAGTGACAAGTCCCTTGATGTATGAAAAACCAGACACAGGTTGCCTTTTCTGACTAGGTTCAGGTGCTGGCCTAGGTTTTGCTACTTGTGGATTTCTTGTTGCATTTGGAGTTACTGCTTTAAAGGAACTAGAGCTACCACTACCTTGATTACTACTTACTTCACATCCTTGTCAGTGATTCACGACCTTCTTACCCTTCAACTGCTTCTCGAATTTCAGAGCAAGCCTACGAACATCTTCATATGCCCAATATTGTTGTACTTGTACAACATCCGCAATTTTGAAATTTAGTCCACCTAAATAATGAGCGATCGTTTGCTCATCTTCTTCCACAACATCACATCGCATCCTTAAACGATCAAACTCATTCGTAAACTCTTCTAGAGAAATATCACCTTGTTTCAGAACATGGTAATCAATAATAAAAGCCTCATGTCAACAATGCATTGGGAGAAACTTATGTCGCATTAATGGGCATAGAAGATTTCAATTTGGGACTACGAACTATCATGTTTAAATGTTTTGGTGAACATGTTAGTGATTAATACTCCATCCGGTCCAAAATAGTTGTCTCTTTTAGATCAATATTTTGGTTCAAAATGTCACTTTTGAGTTATATGTCCCTCTAACCATTACATTGAACCTTGTTCTTTTTTATTAAATGTCTTAGTGTGAGACATTAATGTAGGAAATATGCACACATAATGGGGGTAAAATTAACACTTTGTCATTATGTTATGATAACAATTTCTCTTTCTAAGAATTGTGCAAATATCAAAAGTGACAATTATTTTGAACCGGATGTAGTACAATTTTGTCTTAAGGGTGATCAACTTCAATGGTGACCTAAAGTGTGTCTATCTTTCTCAACATAATAATGGGACGTGGGTAAATGCCATTGATTTCGATCATGAGTCCGATTGTACTCGGCCATGCAATGTATGTTAATGGAGGTCAAATTATGCATGGGAAAAGAGTAATTGCGGCTCCGAATGAGCTGAATTTTCAAGAAAATAAATTAGGGATCAAATGCTTTGTTGAGGCAACAATGGTTGTACAATCCCGGAAGAGGGCCTAAATTATCGCAAAATCTTGGGAAAACGCGTTTTTCTTAACTCCCAAGAAAAACGTGTTCTAAAAAAACCGTAGTGGCATTTTCGTAAATAATCGGAACTTCTCAACGGTTTTGGATATCAATATAAAACCTTCTGGATATGAGATTAATAGCTACAAC
Source organism: Campanula takesimana (assembly GCA_026119855.1). Taxonomy (NCBI): domain Eukaryota; kingdom Viridiplantae; phylum Streptophyta; class Magnoliopsida; order Asterales; family Campanulaceae; genus Campanula; species Campanula takesimana. Next base: position 216,350 of record JAOWBW010000120.1, read on the forward strand.
ATTTGAAAGTAATAGCCAGAAGGGTCATTTTTGTAAATAATCAGAACTTCCAACGGTTCTGGATATCAATATAAAGCCTTCTGGATATGAGATTAATAGCCAGAACATTTGAAAGTGATAGCCAGAAGGGTCCTGGATATAAATATAAAGCCTTCTGGATATCAATATAAAGCCTTCTGGATATGAGATGATAGCTAGAACCTTTGAAAGTGATAACCATTAGTTTTTTCTATTTTTTTAGAGTAACAGAAGTGTTAATAGATAGCTAGTGACAATGTTTAGGATGACCAGTTCGTGTGTTACGAAGGTCCGGTGAGTGTGTTGAGTACCGCCAGATGATTTTGAAAAACACGTTTTTCCTAACCACTAGGAAAAACGCGTTTTACATGAGACCAAATCCTAAATTATTTACTTTCTCACTCTCCGAAGCATAATCTCATTATTCTTTTGTGGATAATACAAGTAAACTTTGATTAAAATCAAACCTTCTCTTCTCCCGTCTAACTTTATTTCACCTTGAGCCTTGGAGACCCTTCTTCCCTATGACGCAGCACGGAAGCGATAAAATAAAGAGAAATAAATCTCCAAGAACAAAAGTTCAATTGATAAAATAAAGTTGTTTTTCGAAAACAATGAAACTAAAGTATTTATACTACTAACAACTAACAAACCCTAGTCTAATAAAATATCTCAACTAAACAATTAATGCCCAAAATACCCTACTAATCTGCGCATAAAACATAAAAATGCGAACTGGTACTATTCTGCCCGACATAGCGAGCGGACGCCTGCCTTAGCCCAAGCGGTCGCTCGAACATACCAGTAGCTTCAACCGTTTTGAACTTAATTCTAGGCGGGCGCCTGGTGCCTAGCGGGCGGGCGCTCGGTGGCTGCTGCGCTGGGATTCTGCCGTCTTCGCTCCTACATCACCCTAAATATCTCACTTTGATAGACTAAATTATATTTTGAGACGGAAGGAGTATAAGATACATAATCTAACTTCCTAACAATTAATTATGTTTATTGGAAGGAGTATAAGATACATAATCTAACTTCCTAACAATTAATGATGTTTATTGTAAGACAAAAATTTGTGTGAGACGATCTCACACGTGAGACAGATCTCATTGAGAGATTAAACGGTTTGCCCTTTATAGGTGGGGCTAGGCAAACCCATTTCCTTCTCAATAAAACCCGTTTTATGTGTGAAACCGTCTCACACAATACTTCCTTTTCACACAAGACTTCCTCTTATTGTAATGTAAACATTAGAGGATTTATTATGTGTGGAATACGAGGATATCTACTAAAATAATTGCTCAACCTCCTCTTTTGCTACTATATAACATTTGTCCCCTTTGAGTTTCATGATTGTTGAGGGGTTGTAACCATTAAATATTCTTAATACATTCTTTGACCTTCACTTAAGCCCATTAATCAATCCCTACATGGTGGTTAAGGAACCATAAAGGTTGTAATCATCTGTCACTGTTGCGGCGTTTTGGCGTTAAATTAAAATTATAAACAAACTAAAGAGCAATAGTCAATGTAGATCACGTAATACACATTTAAGAGGAAAATAGTTTTTTTTTAGCCAAAATTAATAAACAAGGTTGTTGCTAACAAAAATGATGAAAAATAAATTAATAAAAATATTGCATGTGTTGGGTCTTTAGAATATAAAAAGTACTCCAATATACGTTAGAATCATTTATAATGGGATTATGATCTTGTCATTGACTTGTCTTGCTAGAAGTCCTACGATATAGTTAAATGGAATTAGAGCAATGCTAGGGGGCATAAAACAAACTCACAAAATCTTGCTCACAAAATGAGATGGCGATATTTATTGGTTGCATTGATAGTGAACCCGACACACTCTAATTAAAAATATCAATAAAATCATTACACCTAGGATTTTGTGAGCAGGGTTTTGTGACTTTTTTCCCCCAAATATTGTTCATAATTAAATTGAGTGAAAAAAAAGGAGAGGGGGCAGGTCTGATATTTGGAATCATATCTGTTAAAATATTATATATATATATATATATAGTATATTTTATATTTATATATGAATAATAAAGGAGAATTTCTTAGGGAGTTTAAGGTGGAAAAATTAACATATCATCTTTTGTTACGGAATAGTGGGATCTCCTAATGGGTTTAGGAGATCCGATTGATATTAATCTCAGATTTGATAGAGATTTAGTTAGCTTAGAATTATTCTAGATTGCTTTCGTGTTCCCTACTCTTTAGAATCATTTCCTAAATAGGATTCTCCATGTACTATATAAAAAAAAAGGAGATCAATGAAAATCAAGCTTTGAAACCCTAATTGTCTCTCTTATGTCTATAACCAAATTTCTCTTTAACATGATATCAGTTGGTATTTTTTAAATCAAGATCATCATTATGACCGAGCCTGAGCAACCGGCTAAGCAACCAGCTGCCGGAACAACTAGCCACCCAACTCCGCCACTTACAATAAAACCTAACTCTTCTGTTTTCCTTGGACCGCAAGATCGGCCAGGTCACTTTATAAACCTTACACGTCCGCGTGAAAAATTTGTGTGTCAAGATAAATCACACTTGCATTGCTATCATTGCAAGAAGCCCGGTCACAAGATCAGTCGATGTTTTAAAATCATAGGCTACCCGGAATGGTGGGGTAAATGTGGAAAACTTGTTTTTAAAGAGGTTAGACGTGGCAAGAATGGTCAGAATGGTCTAGTTCAAGCCAACTTAGCAACCAGCAACGGATATGTGAGGTCAGACGTGCAGTCTGTTGTTCACACAACTACCCCAACAACTGCTGGTACAACTCTGGCTTCTGTAGGGGCCGTTGTTGCTGGACTTATTGGTAATACTAGACTTTCAGAGGATCGCATAAATGGTATGTTTGATAATTCTGTATGGATAATTGATACCGGGGTCTCTAATCATGTCACTGGTAATATGGCTCTATTATGTCACACTAGACGTTCTTGATTGTCCAGTTGGTCTCCCCAATGGTGATTCTGTCATTGCAACGAAAAAAGGATCTGTGGTATTGACAGATAAAATAACTCTTCGAAATGTTCTTTTCGTGTCAAATTTAAGTTGCAATTTAATTTCGGTTTCACAATTAAATGATGATATGAAGTGTATTGTCCAATTTAACTCTCTTATATGTGCTATACGGGATCAGTCAAGGGAGTTGATTGGAACAGGTGTTAGACGAGATGGACTTTACTACTTAAAAGGAGTGGATACACTGCATCAGATTTCAGTTAATGGAGCAACATCTACATTGGAACTTTGGCATAAAATAATAGGACATCCGTCTGAAGGAATAGTAAAGTTACTTCCTCATGTTATGAATCTAAGTGTCGTTTGAATAAATCTTGTGAGGTATGCTTTTGTGCTAAACAACATAGAGACAAATTATTGTTAAGTGAAAATAAGTCTGGTAGAATTTTTTAAAAGTACATTGTGATTTGTGGGGATCTTATAAACATGCTTCTTCTTGTGGGGCACGTTGTTTCTTCACCATTGTTGATGATTATTCTCGTGCTGTTTGGGTTTATTTGTTGATTGACAAAACTGAAGTTTTTCAAGCGTTTATGACTTTTGTTGCAATAGTGAATCGCCAGTTTAATCAAACCATTAAAATTGTTCAAAGTGATAATGGTACTGAGTTGAGGTGTTTGATAGATTTCTTTTCTGCCACGGGAATTCTTTTTCAAATGTCTTGCATTGGAACTCCTCAACAAAACGGACGAGTTGAAAGAAAGCATCAACATATTTTGAATGTTGCAAGTTTTGAGGTTCCAAGCCAATCTCCCCATTTATTTTTGGGGGGAGGCAACTCTTGCTTTAGTTCATTTATTAATCGAACCCCAACTCCTTTATTACATAACAAAACCCCCCCATGAGATTCTATTTGGCAAACCCCCTTCTTATAATACTATTCGAGTTTTTGGCTCTTTATGTTTTGCTCACAATCAAAAAGCAGGTGGTGATAAATTTGCCAGTCGTAGTCGAAAGTGTATTTTTTTTGGGGTATCCATTTGGGAAAAAGGGTTGGAAACTGTTTGATCTAGGCACTAAAGAGTTTTTTGTCTCTAAAGATGTCAAATTTTTTGAGGGCATATTTCCTTTTAAAGAACCTGAATCAGTAAACATTGTTCCTGAGACAATTGTCGAATTGAATGGGGAGATCGACTTAGATTTTGCTGATTATGACATTCCGGAAACCCCAGCTCCTGTTGCACCAATTGTGCAGCAGGATGTTCAAACAACTACCACCCCATCTGCCGGCCCATCTGCACCTTCTTCTTCAACAACAACTGAAATTGATGATAACTTGGCTCCTGATATTAATCCTCAGCGTGCTGAACTGGATAGGGGAATGCGTGTGAAGGCTCCTTCAGTTCGTCTTCGTGACTATGTGGTCCATATGATCAATGCTAAAAGTTCATCTCTCGTATCAAATTCTCCACAACTTCCCTCAGGTACACCTTACCATATAGCACATTATATGAATTGTGACAATTTTTCTATGAACCACCGAAATTTTCTTGCTCCACTAACCTTGGACAGGGGGCCAAAGTCATTTCGTGAAGCCATGATGGATGAAGGATGGAAAAAGTCCACTCATGAAAAAATCAAATCCTTAGAAGATAACGGTACTTGGACATTAGAGCCTCTACCACCAGGCAAAAAGGCATTGGGAAATCAGTGGGTTTATCGCATAAAGTATCGTTCTTATGGAGGCATTGAAAGATTGAAGTCTCGCTTAGTGGTCTTCGGAAATCATCAAAATGAAGGAATTGATTATGCTGAAACGTTTGCTCCAATTGATAAAAAGGTGATTGTTCGTGCTTTTCTAGCTGTTGCGGCTTCTATAAATTGGGAGCTTCATCAGATGGACGTTCACAATGCCTTCTTACATGGGGATCTTGATGAAGAAGTCTACATGATGTTGCCCCCAGGTTTTTGAGACCTCCAAATTGAATATGGTGTGTTGTTTTCGCTAGTCATTATATGGGTTGAAACAAGCTCCACATTGTTGTTTTGCCAAGCTCGTAGCTGCCTTAAAAGGGTATTGATTTTTGCAATCTTATTCTGATTATTCTCTTTTCACCTTCACAAAAGGTGTTGTTTAGATAAATTTGCTCGTATATGTTGATGATATCATTATCTTTGGGAACGATTCCGCTGCCTTACGAGAGTTTAAAGCTTATTTGGGTGATTGCTTTAAAAAGAAGGATCTTGCCTCTTAAGTATTTTCTTGGTATTTAAGTTGCACGAAGCACTTCGGGATTATTTTTGTGTCAAAGAAAGTATGCTCTTGATATTATTTCTGAGACTGGATTGTTGGGAGCAAAACTTGCAGAATTTCCTATTATTCAAAACCACAGACTTGGCTTTGCTACAGGCAAGGATCTTTCTGATCCAAAACGGTACAGACGCCTTGTGGGTCGTCTAATTTATCTTGTTGTGACACGTCCAGACTTGGCCTACTCTGTACATGTTTTGTCACAATTTATGCATGCTCCTCGGGAAGAACACTGGGCAGCTGCCTTATGAGTTGTGCGTTACCTTAAGGGAACACCTGGTCAGGGAATTCTCCTAACAAGTGACAGTGACTTGAGTCTAAGTAGTTGGTGTGATTCTGATTGGGCTATATGTCCTATCACTCGCAAATCTCTAACAGGTTGGCTTGTTTTTCTTGGAAATTCACCTATTTCATGGAAAACCAAGAAACAAGAAACAGTGTCCCGATCTTCTACAGAGGCCGAATATAGGTCCATGGCTGCTATTACTTGTGAATTGAAATTGTTGAAGGGTATTTTACTTAGCTTGGGTGTTCATCATCCAAAGGCGATTCCTCTTTTCTATGATAGTCAATCGGCTATACATCTTGCTCAAAATCCAGTTTTCCATGAACGATCGAAGCATATTGAAGTTGATTGTCATTTTATTCGAGATGCAGTCAAGGAGGGTCTCATTTCTCCTTCCTATGTTCCTACATCTACACAATTGGCGGATATCTTTACCAAAGCTCTTGGCAAGAAGCAGTTTGATCTTGTTTTAAGCAAGTTGGGCAATTTGAATCCCCATGCTCCAACTTGAGGGGGGTGTTATGGAAAAGTCGGATCTCCTAATGGGTTTAGTAGGTCCGATTGATATTAATCTCAGATTTGATAGAGATTTAGTTAGCTTAGAATCATTCTAGATTGCTTTCTTGTTCCATACTCTCTATAATCCTTTCCTAAATAGGATTCTCCATGTACTATATAAACAAAGGAGATCAATGAAATAAATCAATCTTTGAAACCCTAATTGTCTCTCTTATGTCTATAACCGAATTTCTCTTTAACATCTTTAAACAACAATAAATTTAGCTGAACCACCTGTAACAACCGGTCTTTTTTTTATTTTATTATTGTGTTGGGCTATTTATAAATTAATTTATGGAATGGGTTTAATGTTGGCCCAAATAAATTAAAACCCAATAAGGTTAGTTAACCTTTTTATAATAGGAATGGGAAAACCCTACACTATATATTAATTAAACCCTTCCCTCATTATTTATCACAAAAAGAAAAGAAAAGTTAGAGATCGCAGAGAGGGAGAGAGCGGCGGCCTACCTAGCGGGAGAGGAAGAAACCGAGAGGAAGAAGAAGAAGAGAGAGGGAGTCAATTTCTTTCATCAAAGGTACTCCACATAAACTTAATTCCTTCTCTTTAATCTTCATGAATTGAAGTTTGGGAAACCCTAATAGTTATGATCAACTAGGGTTTAAGAAATTTGGGTTTTGATAATGAAAAGGATTATGAGAGTATATGTATATGTATGTGTGTGTAGTGTGTGCCGTGTGTGTATATGTGTGTGTACTCTGTGTGTGTATTCGGTGTGTGTATGTACAGTGTGTGTTTGTGTGTTCTGCGTTTTGTGTGTGCAGAGTGTGTGTTGAGTGTGTGTAATTAGGGATTTGTGTGTGTGATAAAAGGTGAAAACAGTCTGTGAATAGTGTTCTGTGAATAGTAACTTTACGCTGTGAATAGTGTTCTGTGAATAGTAACTTTACGCTGTGAATAGTGTTCTGTGAATAGTGATTTCATAAGCTGGGAATAGTGTTTTAAATAGGGTAAATACAATCCTAAAGCTTATTATTTGAGAATGGAATTAATATATGTTGGGTTTCGTAGTAACATGCGCAGCGGAATAAAGCATTTAAAATTTTAATGAAACCCAAAGCCATAGATCCATTCATGTTATTAAGTCAAATACATATAAGATGAATATCAGAAAAACTAACCCTTGATGATTTTGATTTTTAGCTTTTGAACTTGGTGGAGATTTGAAACTTGATCACGTGAGCAAGAACGCGAATCTTAAAGATGATGAGCTTCACCCTCTAGCGGTATCCACACCACGAACGAATATCAAGCAACTTCTTGATCTTGGTTGCTAGACCAAATTGTGAAACACACTTTCACAATTGCAAGAACTATATGGAATTATGAATATTCTTGTTCTTCACTTTTGGGATCTTAGAACAAGAAAATAACCTCTCAAAACCTTATGGAGGCACTTACAATAATATGTCTAATGGCTGTAAAAAGGATCCTTAAATAGGTCCTAATCCTTAACCCTTAAGGAGTTAGGAAACCTAAATCCCGTCACCAAATTAGGCAACAAAGAATTCTGGCCGACATGACTGGCACGGTCGTGCCCACAATCTGGCACGGCCGTGCCATCTAGCCCGCGTGAAATTCAGCCGCCCATTTTGGCACGGTCGTGCTTGTTAATCGGCACGGTCGTGCCAAACATGTCGACAGGTCGCCTAGGTTTGAATTTTGGCACGACCGTGCCTCTTAAAGCGCACGACTGTGCCAGAGCCAAAAAACTGATATTTTCCAAAAATTCCCATTTAGTCCTTTATGATTCGTTCTATTTGTGTGTGACCCTCTAGGATTACACTAAGTTGGCAATGGGCTCAAACATGAACCCATAAGATATGATTAGGTTCTAGCAAACCGTCATATATCTATCCAAATAGTGTAAATAGATACAATTTCGCATTCCTTTAGAATATGTCACAATCCCTTTGTCCACGATGTCATTGAACACAAGTCATGGTCAAATGGTCAACTTGCTTTGTTCAATACTTTCTCGATTCCGAATATGTTGATAATTCAAATGCTATTGATCCAATCAATCCATTTGAGTCCGGCCGAACATTTCATCAACATCATTCCTTCGAGGGGCCCAAGCATGACATCTCTCCGTGGAGGGACAAATCCATTTAGCTTATTATTCTTCCCCACGTGAATCCGATTGTGCCAATCATACACTTTATAACTACCGTGTTAAGGTAGCGTTTGAATATGTCAAACACAATATTCATCAAGTGGAAGACTATAAGAACTTTATGTCTAAGGATTCAAATGACGTAACTAATATGATATATATGTACGACATAGACCATGACATAAATCTCATACGGCGGGTCATGTCCAGTATCTTGTTCCAAACAATTACCCATAAATCTAACATGATCATCCCATTATCATTTAGCCTTTATACTAGTGCTTAACAAGTACTAGGGACGGAGATTATTATCAGTAAACATGAACAACAATAATAATCAAAACATCTCTTTATTGATATGAAATAATTGATAACAATTACAACGTTTATTAAACGTGCCTAGGGCACCACTACCAACAATCTCCCACTTGCCCTAGGCCCAATCTCCCATGTATCTAATACCCATGGACCTAACATGACCTTCATGTTTAGCTTGTGGAAGTCCCTTTGTTAGCGGGTCCGCAACATTGTCGTCTGTTGGTACTCTGCATATATTTACGTCACCTCTATTAATGATTTCACGAATCACATGGTAACGCCTAAGTATGTGTTTGGATTTCTGATGTGCCCTTGGTTCCCTTGCTTGAGCAATAGCACCATTATTATCGCAATAAAGGTCTATTGGATTAGCAATGCTAGGAACCACTTCAAGTTCAGTTATGAACTTCTTAATCCAAACAGCTTCCTTTGCAGCATCCGATGCAGCAAGATACTCAGCTTCTGTTGTAGAATCAGCGGTTGTACTCTGCTTGGAACTCTTCCAGCTTACAGCTCCACCATTTAACATAAACACAAAACCCGATTGCGATCGACTATCATCTCTGTCGGTTTGGAAGCTTGCATCAATGTAAGCACTTACAACGAGATCATCTTCCATTCCTCCATAGACCAAAAACGAGTCTTTAGTCCTTCTTAAGTACTTAAGAATCGCTTTTACAGCCACCCAGTGATTTTCACCAGGGTCGGATTGGTATCTGCTTGTCATGCTTAAAGCATAAGATACATCCGGCCTAGTACATATCATGGCATACATGATGGACCCAATTGCTGAAGCATATGGAACATCTTTCATTTTCTCACGCTCATCATTTGTCTTAGGACATTGAGTCTTGCTTAGAGAAATTCCATGTAACACTGGCAAGGTTCCTCTCTTAGAATTTTCCATACGGAATCTTCTAATGACCTTGTCAATGTATGTACTTTGGCTTAAACCAAGTAGCCTTCTTGATCTATCTCTATAGATCTTGATGCCAAGCACATATGCGGCTTCACCCATATCTTTCATTGTGAAGCACTTTCCTAACCAAGTCTTTACAGACTGAAGTGTAGGAATATCGTTTCCAATGAGCAATATGTCATCTACATATAAGATAAGGAATAACACTATGCTCCCACTAATCTTCTTGTATACACAAGGTTCATCTTCGTTCTTGATGAAACCAAATTCTTTGACCGATTCATCAAAACGGAGATTCCAACTCCTAGAAGCTTGCTTCAATCCATAGATGGATCTCTGCAATTTGCATACCTTAGAATTTTGCTCAAACCTTCTGGTTGTGTCATATACACATCCTCTTCTAGTTTTCCATTTAGGAAAGCGGTTTTGACATCCATTTGCCATATTTCATAGTCATGATATGCGGCAATGGCAAGCAGAATTCTTATAGACTTGATCATTGCTACAGGTGAAAAGGTTCATCATAGTCAATACCATGAACTTGCCTATAACCTTTTGCTACAAGTCTAGCTTTGTAAGTATGCACCTTCCCATCCATGTCAGTCTTCTTCTTGAAGACCCATTTGCATCCTATGGTTTTTTCACCTTCGGGCGCATCAATCAAATTTCAAACTTGATTATCTTGCATGGATTGCAATTCGGATTCCATGGCTCCAAGCCACTTGTCCGAATCAGGAGAAGACATCGCCTCTTGGTAGGTTCTAGGTTCATCATTCTCAATGATTTCCACCTCATTACTATCCGTTACGAGAAATCCATATTTCTCGGGTTCGGATCGTACCCTACTAGATCTGCGAGTTACTTGTGCATCTTGAACAGGTTCCACAACTCCTTGTGGTTCTTGTTCCCGTTCCACTATTGGTTCAATGTTATTTTCTGGGTCTCGAATTTCTTCAAGATTTATTTACTCCCACTGATTTCTTTGGAGAGAAACTGTTCCTCTAGAAAGATAGCAGTTCGGGCGGGCAACAAACACTTTGTTGTCCTTTCGGTTGTAAAAGTAATATCCTTTAGTTTCCTTAGGATATCCCACGAAAATACATTTATCAGATTTGTGTGCTAGTTTGTCAGAGATAAGTCTCTTGACATAAACTTCGCAACCCAAATCCTCATGAAAGACAAACTAGTTTTCTTTCCACTCCACATCTCATATGGAGTCTTTTGAAACCGATTTAGTTGGAACTTGATTTAGTGTGAAGCAGCGGTTTCTAGAGCAAACCCCAAAAGGATATTGGAAGATCAACTTGACTCATCATTGATCGAACCATGTCTAACAAAGTCCGATTCCTCCTCTCAGACACACCATTCCATTGTGGTGTTCCGGTGGAGTCAATTGTGAAACTATTCCACAATTCTTTAGATGATCATCAAATTCTTGGCTTAAGTATTCTCCACCACGATCTGATCGAAGTGCCTTAATACTTTTGCCAAGTTGTTTTTCTACTTCATTTTGAAATATTCTAAATATCTCAAATGCTTCACTCTTATGTTTCATTAGGTAAACATACCCAAATCTACTATAATCATCCGTGAAGGTTATGAAGTATTGAAATCCTCCCCTAGCATTGCTACTTAATGGTCCGCATACATCGGAATGTATCACCCCAATAAGTCACTTGCCATTTCACCTTGCTTGGTAAAAGGTGTCTTAGTCATTTTTCCAAGAAGACACGACTCACAAGTATCATATGACTCGAGGTCACATGAACCCAAAAGTCCGTCCCCATGGAGTTTTGAGATACGCTTCTCATTAATATGACCAAGACGGCAATGCCACAAATAAGTATGATTTACATCATTAGGTCTAGATTTCTTATTTACATGATACACATTATTTTCATTCTTGACATCCAAGATATAAAGGCCATTAAATGAATTAGCAATACCATAAAGCACATCATTTAAATAAATAGAAAATTTCTATTCTCAATAAGAAACTTAAAACCTTCATTATCCAAACAAGAAATTGAAATAATATTTCTGCTTAAATCCGGAACATAATAACAATTGTTCAAAACAAGAATTAATCCGGAAGGTAAAGTGACTTCATAAGTCCCTACGGCTAATGCAGCAACTCTTGCTCCATTCCCCACGCGTAGATCTACTTCACCTTCTTTAAGCAGTCTCCTATTCTTTAGTCCCTGCACATTTAGACAAATGTGAGAACCACATCCGGTATCCAATACCCAAGAATCAGTGGTAGAAAGGAGAATATCTATCATATAGATACCTGAAGTCGACGCAGCCTTGCTGCCCTTCTTCTTCTTTTGCTCTTCCAAGAAAGCCTTGCAATTACGTTTCCAATGACCAATTTCTTGACAATGGAAACAGATTGCATCCTTTTGTGAATCGGGTTTTGCCTCAGAAGCCTTGCAACCTTTGCTTATTTTGGGTTTGACAACTTTCTTACCCTTTCCTTTGGCACTAGCTTCTTCCCATCATGAACCAAGAGCACGGGAGAACCTTTCTCCACAATTTTCATCTCTGCAGTTTTAAGCATCCCATGCAACTCAGAGACATTCTTATCCATTCCATGCATGTTATAATTCATCACAAACTGATTATAACTTTTAGGCAATGAATTAAGAATGAGATCCGTGGCTAACTCTAATGGGATTGGATAGCCAAGTTTCTCAAGGTGCTCTACATAACCTTTCATTTTAAAAAGTGAGGACTCACTTGTTGTCCTTCATTCATCTTACAAGTAGTGAATGCAACAATGGTCTTGTACCTCTCTTGCCTAGCTTGCTCTTGAAACATGGTTCTCAACTCCACGCCTATCTCATAGGCTTCCAAATGTTCCAAACTTTGTTGGAGTTTGAGCACATAGCAGCAAGCATGAGACAACTTACATCTCTAGAATCATTACGATGTTTCTTGTAATTGTCTCTTTCTGCCCTAGGGCAGTAGGCGGTGGTTCAGCAGGAGAGGCCCATCGAGAATGTACAACTTATCTTCTTGCCTAAGAACGATCTTATGCTACGGATCCAATCCATAAAGTTAGTACCATTCTCTTCGAGCTTATCCTTTTCAAGGATCGATCGCAACGACATTGATTGAGTGTTATTAGTCATTATCTACAATATGCAAAATTTCCAAAATTTAATAAGTACCAATTTTCATTAAAGAAATAAACAATGTATTTTTCCAAAAAATACTCTCACTAAATTACATAACCTTCTTATACATCCAATGTATAATATAATTTAAATGGGTTAAGATCCAACTTTAATTTAATTTCAAGTCCGCTAAGGCGGATTACACAAAATCAAATTAATTAGGTAGACAACTCTTGTCAATCATATCTCATATGACTCTTAGTTCCTTTTATGAGATTCTTTAAGAAATCCAATTTCAAAAAGCATGTTAAACCTCATCTTTGCCTAGGCCCAAAACTGTTTTGACGCCCAATTAAGTCTAACCATTTTAAACGCATAGTTAATGTGTCCGCTAGGGCGTGCCCACATTATCTATCTTGCTCAAAGATAAATAAATTTAATGCACCTCGCTAGGGCGAATCTACATTAAAATCACTCATGTACTAACAAGTGTCTTAATCATGGCATGGCAATAAAAGACTTAAAACTTGCTTTGAAGTTTATCACATATATCATATAACACATTTATGAGCACATAATATAAACATGTTAGACACATCAAGTTTAGCCACTAAATTAATCTCCATTAATTTAAGCATAATATTTATGTGTCATTATTTCTCTATAATTATGAGGATGAGACTATTTGAATTTGGTTATCAATCTCCAAATCAGACAATAGAAGTGCGGCGATACTAAGCCATATCGCATCCACAATTCCGCACTAATTCAAGAAACCAAGAAAGTAGTCCATGTGCCGAAACTAAGCAATAGATGGTCTCGATGAACGTAGGCCAATTGCATTCACAATTCCACATGGATCTCCAATATTTGAATCAAGAACTTTGTTTCTTAATTTTAGCAATTATGAACTCTTCATAATTCTAACTTCGTTTTATCTTTGAAACCTTGATTGCGATCAGTTTGGGAAACACAATCTCGATGAACGTAGATTAGCCATCCAAACCTTGAACCAATCTTAAATCACAAGACTAAAACAAATAGGAAATTTAAACCCAAGATCCACACCCAAGACCCACGCCCTACCCCGCGCCAAACCCTAGGTCCGCCGCGTCAAGGTATGGGTCCGGTCGGACCCTCCGAAAATCAAAAATTTTAAAGTTCCAAAATTTGTCTCAAAATTGTTTTCCCGATTCAATAAGGATTTGGTGTTCTTGGTGATCCAATCACCATAATCAACAAAAACCCTTGAATAAACATTTATTCTTGAATCCCTAGATATCAAAACTTTGATCCAATCAAAAATCGATAATCCAAACAATTTAAATCCACCATAATTTTTATTGCGATTAAATAGTGCGATTAAAGTTTCTAAAACAATAAACCACATAAAATCATATAATACATAACATCATGTAATCCAATATTCATATCATGCTAGGCACATAAACAATTTATATACACACAACATGATCTTAGTATTGAAATAATCAACATGAACGGGGCTCTGATACCACTGTTGGGTTTCGTAGTAACATGCGCAGCGGAATAAAGCATTTAAAATTTTAATGAAACCCAAAGCCATAGATCCATTCATGTGATTAAGTCAAATACATATAAGATGAATATCAGAAAAACGAACCCTTGATGATTTTGATTTTTAGCTTTTAAACTTGGTGGAGATTTGAAACTTGATCACGTGAGCAAGAACGCGAATCTTGAAGATGATGAGCTTCACCCTCTAGCGGTATCCACACCACGACGAATATCAAGCAACTTCTTGATCTTGGTTGCTAGACCAAATTGTGAAACACACTTTCACAATTGCAAAACTATATGGAATTATGAATATTCTTGTTCTTCACTTTTGGGATCTTAGAACAAGAAAATAACCTCTCAAAACCTTATGAAGGCACTTACAATAATATGTCTAATGGCTGTAAAAGGATCCTTAAATAGGTCCTAATCCTTAACCCTTAAGGAGTTAGGAAACCTAAATCCCGTCACCAATTAGGCAACAAAGAATTCTGGCCGACATGACTGGCACGGTCGTGCCCACAATCTGGCACGGCCGTGCCATCTAGCCCACGTGAAATTCAGCCGCCCATTTTGGCACGGTCGTGCCAAACATGTCGACAGGTCGCCTAGGTTTGAATTTTGGCACGACCGTGCTTCTTAAAGCGCACGACCGTGCCAGAGCCAAAAAACTGATATTTTCCAAAATTCCCATTTAGTCCTTTATGATTCGTTCATTTGTGTGTGACCCTCTAGGATTACACTAAGTTGGCAATGGGCTCAAACATGAACCCATAAGATATGATTAGGTTCTAGAAAACCGCCATACCTATCCAAATAGTGTAACTAGATACAATTTCGCATTCCTTTAGAATATGTCACAATCCCTTTGTCTACGATGTCATTGACACAAGTCATGGTCAAATGGTCAACTTGCTTTGTTCAATACTTTCTCGATTCCGAATATGTTGATAATTCAAATGCTATTGATCCAATCAATCATTTGAGTCCGGCCGAACATTTCATCAACATCATTCCTTCGAGGGGCCCAAGCATGACATCTCTCCGTGGAGGGACAAATCCATTTAGCTTATTATTCTTCCCCACGTGAATCCGATTGTGCCAATCATACACTTTATAACTACCGTGTTAAGGTAGCGTTTGAATATGTCAAACACAATGTTCATCAAGTGGAAGACTATAATAACTTTATGTCTAAGGATTCAAATGACATAACTAATATGAGATATATGTACGACATAGACCATGACATAAATCTCATACGGCGGGTCATGTCCAGTATCTTGTTTCCAAACAATTACCCATAAATCTAACATGATCATCCCATTATCATTTAGCCTTTATACTAGTGCTTAACAAGTACTAGGGATAGAGATTATTATCAGTAAACATGAACAACAATAATAATCAAAACATCTCTTATTGATATGAAATAATTGATAACAATTACAACGTTTATTAAACGTGCCTAGGGCACCACTACCAACAATATAACCCTAAGGGTATTTTAGTAATCAAAAAGGGGCAATTTGGGAAAGTTATGAAGGGTAGTACCAACCCTAGATTAAGAACGACCTTAAGAAGGAGTTTGAGAAATAAACTTGAAAGGTTAAAACTAAGAAAAGAAATTGGGGACGGAAGTAAATATTGTACTCGCCCTAAACGATGGTGTTTTGCGTGATTGTAGATTGGTGCGCAAGAAGTCGCTAAGAAGACAACGCTAGCTAAGGTAAGGGATTACGATCCTAGCTTTTGATTGTCTTTATCCTTTAATGTAGGATTCCTTTATATTCTTTCATGAGTAGTTACCTAGTGGCGGTAACATTTGTATTCTTAAAAGTTGTGAACGTCTTTGAATGACTCTTACCCTTTGACATGTTTTAAATCAATGGGTACCAAAAACATATCTTTGAATTCGTTATAGTGTTCTTGTACCTACGAACACTAAGTTGAAACCTTGCTATATCTTAATTTGGTATAGATTTGCCATATCTTAATTTGGTATGGGCGTTCGCTTAGTCTGAAATGAAAAAGGACTAAGTAGGGTGGTCTGGTCTGAAATGAAAAAGGACTAGACATTTATACTTCTTATTGAAGTAGTTGATTATCATGATAAATCATACTTAAATGCCCTGATCAGGCATTGCACCTGAAATGGTGACGTTATCTTGGAATTGACGGACTTGAAAGTAAATGCCACACTTCTTTTGAAAAAGGTTATTGTTAACTGTTTGAATCTTAGCGGTTAACTTGATATTTAATGAAAGCTTATCTTTGAAAATATTATTGTTGTTCGTTCTTCCGGTCATCTCTCCTTAGAACCCGGAGAGATCCCGTATGAACTTACTGAGCATTGTTCGCTCACCCATTCCATAATATTTGTTCTCCAGGATATAAATAGGAGATGGTCTCGAAGGACAAAAGAAGAGTTGTTAAGGTGATAACGAAGACCCTTGATGACGAAGTTTTAAGAAGTCTTTTAGTAGTAGTCGGAATGGATTATTTACGAATGTTTATTTGAATGTTAGTTATGTCTAGCCGTTGGAGTTTTGAAAGACAGTTAAATTCGCTTCCGTTATTTATTTTGAATGGTGGTTAGAGATACTAGCCGTTGATGTTTGAATTATGGTTTAAGACCGTTGTTTTCCCGCGTTTGGGACGGATTTTATTATTTAAAGGATATTATATTACTCCGAAATTCGGGGTGTTAAACCACCATTATAATTGACCATGTTTGACATAAAACTTAAATACTTTATATGATGCCTTCAATGTGACCATGAATTACATACCCTCAATCGATTATTCATACATACTAGTAACTACTTTTTGTTAAAAACTAAAATAAATAAAGAGCAGGTCTCGCGTACAACGGCCGCACGCCGTGCGGCGGCGCCGAGCCGAGCCGCGCCTTTTTTTTTTTTTTTTGCCACCCTAACTTTTTTCCTCCAACAAAATGTAACACTTTTTATACCGAAATGTAACACTTTTTTTCTTCAAATGTAACACTTTTTTTCAAAACAAATGTACCACAATTTTGATGCAATAGATTAAAGATAACATAAAGATTCACAACTAAATTAAAGTAACACTTTTTATAAAGGAATATAACACTTATTTTTTCAAATGTAACACTTTTTTTTCTCCCAAAATTAACATAGGATTGACAACTAAAAACTAATGTTACATTTTATAAAAAATGAATGTAACATTTTTTTTTCTTAATTGTAAGAGTTTATATTCCTAAATGTAACATTATATATGAAATGTAACAATTTTTTATTGAGAAAGTAACAATTGAAATGCAAACCTATTTTTTTGTAAAACTGATGTTACCTTTAACAGTAAAAAGTGTTACTTTTTGAAGACGAAAGTGTTACTTTTATCAGAACAGAGTGTTACATTTTCAGCTGACAGCAGATCAATTTGTTTTGTGTGTAAAAAATGTATTTTTAAAAAAAAAAATCAAACCATATCATGAACTATGTAGTTTTATTCGTCTCGTCGAAACGAACACAACGGTATTTTTAATTTTTTTTTTCTACTTATAAATCACAAGATATGACATTTTAAAGTTTTTTGGGTTTTTTTTTTAATGGACCTGGGCGGATGGGGCGGGTGGGGCGGGCCGGCCGGGTTGACCCGCGTCGCACGGCGTACACCCGCCGTTCCTAAGAATTTGTCATAAATAAATTAGGTCTCAATTAACCAGACATAACCTGGTTTTACTTCATTCCTGGACTTTGATTTTAATTCTAATGGTCAATTTGATTTACTTTGACTATAACTCTATAAGAATTTAATTATTCTAATGTAATTTAAAATATGCTCATAATTCACCATTAAAAAATAATCTATGCAGCTTCAACATCTTCCGGCCAACCTATGTTGCAAAGGAGACAGAGAGTGCTGTTAGCGGATTGATATTCATGATTCACAATTAAACTAATATTGATATTGATTTGAAATCTTCATTAAAATAATCAAATTGCTATAAACTATTGGTCAAAGTTTAATCAATTTGGCTGTTAAAATCACAAAATGACTATTCTCTATGAAAAGAAGTAATTCCTGGCTAGCAATATTACAGTGAGTCTCCACGTAATCCAATAACATAAACATAATTACAAATTGATAAGAAAAATTATAATAATATTACTTACATACTACCCATCCCGAAAAGTTAAAATCATTTTATTTTTAATGGTCAATTAGGTTGAACATTGACTAACGATTTAAGAAAAATAATGATCACAATGAAATTTTAAAATTTATTATTAATACAAAATAATAAATACAATCAATAAGAAGATAAATAAACTGATAAGTATAAGTTATCGCTCAAAGTTGATGTAAGTTGACCACTAAAATTAAATAGGATAATCTTTCCGTGAAAGAAAGAGAGAGACGAATGTTTTAATTGGTGTTAGAAATAGTTTTATCTCGGTTGAAACGGCACGCACAATACCTCTATGATATTTATATAGGTTAGATTTCAGCATCAGCCCAACTTCCCCATTGTTACATAACAACGACCTCACTCTTTGTCCTTATATTTACACACACTACACTGTTCTTTAATTCAAAGATTTCTCTCTCTCTCTCTCTCTCTCTATATATATATATATATATATATATATGACTTAAGTATTTATACACTGCTACAGCTTAATTCTCTCCACTTCTCAGAAACCACATGAAGCTGGAGACATAAATAAAGGTAAGAACTTGTGTTTTCTTTCATTTTTGTTAAATTACACACACAAAAAACAAAAAAAAAAATGTATATGTGTACATAAAAAAATGTTTAGAACATCATATGTATGTTCTTTTTTAAGTTCAACCACAAGATTGATTCCCTCAAAATCCAATAATGAAGAAAATTTCTTCTTGTTACCAAAAAAGAAAAAAAAAACTTTATTTAATTTGTATTGTTAAAATTCTTGTTCTTGCATGATTCCTTTTTTTATTTCAAGTTCCGCTTCATTTCTTTTTTGATGATTTGAGTGTGTGGAAAATGCAGAAGATCGATAAAGGAGAGCTGAAGATATAAACATATAATCTTTGATTGATACAATTAAAGGTCTTGGCAAATATGGACTTAATGGAAGAATTGGCTATGGCGAAGCGACGCATAATGAAAAGGTCAAATACACTTCACTTTCATTTTTCCCTTTAATTGTTAGATTATATTCATATTATGACGATTATATTGAAGAAGATTACAGTGATCACAACTTGAGTGGATTATGGCCGGTCAGTTAACTCGTTATGTACTTTCTTTATTTTCTTTCTTGTCACTAATGATTTTAATTAATCACTAAACAAAAAATATAGTGCATAAAACGAAAATAAAAACATGTTTTGCTGTTACAAATATTTATATAAACTTTGAAGGAGGAAGTGAATTAGGTCACCCAACAACAGCTATACCAATAAAATTCATTATATATATTCACTCAAACATATATCATGTCAAGCAACAACAATGTGCTTGCTAACTTAATACTAGAAAATATTATTGCCATCACATTTATTATATTGCAAAAGCTTGTTGGAATTGGAGAGATGAGTTTGTTGAAACTACTAAGTGCTAGGATGCTAAAGAACTCTTGTTCAAGCGGCATCCGACGATGTTCCTTTCTAAACGAGAGGTCAGAGGTTCGAACTCCGCCAACTGCGGAAAAAAAAAAACTAAGTGATAGGATAACATCAATATTAAATTGGGAAAATTTCACTGCTTACCCATGAGATCTGACAAAACTCCCAAACCCTCTCATTATGCTTGTTTATATTTATCGTAAAAGAAATACATACATATATATTTATATAAATATACTTCTTCTTTTATATAACAATGTGCACACTTTTAAGTGTGCACGGGAATTAAGAAGAAAATAAAAATGGATAGTTGTTGTACGTATGAAAAATGAAGTAGAAAAGAAAAATTGGGTTAACGAATAATAGTAAATAGTTGTTGTGAGAGAATATATATTTATACCCACCCATATACTCCCTCCGTCCTTCTTTAATCTACAAAATTTGCCATTTTGGTTGTCCAACTTTAATTTACAAAGTCTCAAAAGGGAATGTTTTAATACTTTTAAAATAATGGGACCCACTTATCCCACTCACAATAACTATTCATTTACTATTCTCTACCCCACTTTCTCTCTCCCACTCAACGATCTACCCTCACAACACATCAACTTTTTCACTTTTTTCTTAAATAATGTGCCAAACCCAAAAATTGTAAGTTAAAGAGGGACGGAGAGAGTATATAGATATCTATGCGTGTGATGTGTGAGAGAGAGAGAGACCATGTAAACTAGTGGGTAACCCCGTAACTAATTTGCTATTTTTTTTTTTTTGCATTTTACTTTTTTTGTATTTTAATTTAATAAAGTAGCATAACGGTTTTTTATAATATAAATATATTGTATATGAAAAATAATTTTTTAATTATAAATAGTAAACATCATCTTAACTAAAATCATTAATAGTAAAAATTAATATATATAATAATATCAATAACTAATATTATTAATAATACTTATTAATATTTATAGTAACTATTATAATTAACTAATACTATTAATAATAATGTTAAGCTATATAGTAACTACTATGATTAACTAATACTATTAATATTAATAGTAAAAATTTATATATATTATAATTGTTATGATTAACTAATACTATTAATAGTAATAGTTAATTTATAAAGTAACCATTATAGTTAACTTGTATAATAACTATTATTGTTAATTATACTATTAATAGTAATAGTTATATATTATAGTAACTATTATAGTTGACTAATACTATTAATAGTAATAGTTAACTACTATAGTAAATATTATAGTTAAGTAATACTATTAATAGTAATAGTTAACTACTATAGTAACTATTATAGTTAACTAATACTATTAATAGTAATAGTTAACTTGTATAGTAACTATTATAGTTAACTATTACTATTAATAGTAATAGTTAACTCATATCATAACTATTATTATGAGCTAATATTATTAGCTAATAATGAGAATATCAAAAGTCACAAACATTTATGATAGTGATGATGTGTCTTCACACAAATGAAGCTTTAATCTATGTTTGTATGTGTCAAAGCCATAGCCCTCCTCACCAACTTTAATATATATATATATATATATATATATATATATATATATATATAGATTTTAGAGCATTACCTTCCCAAGTTTTGTTTCTTACAATACCACCAAGTAAATACAAGTAGAGATAGCAATTTTTAGAAAATGCGAGACCCACATTTGTGGAAAACTTTCGGCTTCGTATGGTCGATATTGTAATAATGACAAATAAATCCTTCTCAAATTTTGTTTTTCTTAAAATGCCACCTTATACAAAAAAGATTGAAAAAGAACACACATATACTCCCTCCATCCCACCTCACTTGACACCCATGAGGTGGGCACAATAATTAAGGAAAATGAATAAAATAAGTAAAATGTGTGGTAGAAAATGAAGAGAGAAAATGAGTGTGGTAAATAGTAGTGTTGGTTGATTAAATTGTGTGGTGGAAAATGAAGATAGAGAATGAGTGGTGGGGTAGAGTGAATATAAAATTATAAAAAATATGCTATTTTGAGAAGTGTCAAGTGAGCTTGGACAACCCAAAATGGAAATAAGTATCAAGTAAGCTGGGGCGGAGGGAGTATGTTGTTTTATTATCCCAAAAATAAATGCTCAAAATTTCTCTAGATAAAAATACAGAAACGTGTAGTATGGAAGGAGTAGCTAAATCAGTTTTTAAAATCTTTTATTAAAATTCTTTTGGTAAACATTTTTGTACAAAAGCAATATTCAAGTAACTGTATCTTTATTGAGCATTTGGCAAAATATAAAGGTGCAACTATATGCTCTAAAAAATAAAAATAATGTCACTCGTAGTTGATGATTAAATAAATGCAAGTTTCTTTTTTCAAATAAATTAAAAATGCAGTACTGAAAACTCTTATTGAACTTGTTGATGAAATATTTTGATTAAGGTTGGATGTGTGTCGTTGAGTTCTTGTTAGGGAAAAGATTTAAAAGAGATTAAATATGGTTCATCTACTTTCCTTTGCTACACGTGTAACACTCAAATTGCTAGCATATATTTGGGTTGAAAATCTCTATAACATATATTAATAGTGGTACAATATAGTAGCAAAAGATTTCAGTAATAATTAAATACTTATGGTAGATATGGCTATATATTTCCGTTTCACGTTTTGGTTTTGGAATCAGAATAAAAAAATCAAGTTTTGTATCAGACTACGGATTTCAATGTGAGAAGAAATTGGCTTGTCCTGCTCTATAAGACAAAAAATAATCTTCCAAAAGGAATGTCTAGACTTCAGTTGGTAGCATCAAGCACTTGATGCTTAGTGCTTAATATAATGTAAGGTAATATGGAGGTGTGATGCATTTGATCACATAAAGCCCTAGATGTAACCAACAAGCACCTAGATCACCTGGTAAGGGGGTGTTCTAGCTTAACCAGAGGTCTCGAGTTCGAACCCTGGGAATGCAGCAGTGTTAAAATCTTGTTGGGAGAGTTTTGCCGCCCTTGTGGTCTTACCCGGCTCGGAGTGGTAGCTCACTTTACTACCATTTTATGTAACCAAAAAAAATAAATCCCTAGATGTCGAATATTGAGTGGGACTCTTATTCATTAAGCAATGATTTTGATTCTCAATCATTAAAGGGATGTTGGACATATTCATGCCGAATGAAATAATTAAATCATACATCCTACTTCCTAATTACCCTACATTATATCAAACATCAGGTACTTGATACTACAAAATGCAACCTTAGACTTGATTTTTGATTGCCAAATAATATTATTTTTTTCAATTTATATGATTATATCATGTGTATCATGTCAATTTTATACAAAAGCCATCTAACATTTTCTCCCAAAATTTATGATCTTCAACTACATAACAAATGCATCACTTACTTTCATAAAGGAGTGTTTTGATATGATGCATGAAGTACAACAGTTTAAAGCATAGAATAGAAACACTCAGCTAAATCCAAATAAACTAAGTTATCACCTAGTTCGTCACAAGAGCGGACTACATCTGGGAGCACCAAGCAATGATTATACTCTAAATGATCTTTATGTGGTGATACAATGTGTGTACATCCATCACCTCGCTTGTATAGGCGTATAAGAGTTCTAAACCCTAAATAATTAGAGTTCCCTACACTAAAGGATTCCTACAGAAAAATTAACAAAATTCAGTTACAGGGTTATGCGGCCACTCTATGCGACTGCATAACTCCTGGTCCCATTTTCGTCTTCTTTCTGTAAACCACATGACTTCACTATGCTACTGCATCACCCCTATGCGACTGCACCACTCCCGCATATATGGTTCCAGAGGGTCATTCCATGATTTCCTTCTTTTTTCGCGTAGCCTTGTTTTTTCATTCCTGATTTGGCTCTAATCTCAACAATCTCTCACTTGAAGACAAAACCACCCGTGAATGCCTTAAGTCAAACTATCACTCAATAATGACTTCCCTTAAACACATGTCAGTGGCCTAACTAAAAAATTGGTAGCGTCGACTATTTCTTCTAAATAACCACGTGAACTAAAGTTGAGTGAAGCTTCAAAAAAACAGCCAAACCTCCCATATCTTCAGTCTTGATATTCGGTAATTATTATCCACATAACTCACCACTCACATATCCCTTCACCAACCCTGAACTTTGTGATTCTCCATGTTAGACATAGTCTTGGCCATTTCATGTCCCCTTAGCAATCCACCGCCTCATAATTCTAGATTCCGCTCCAAAGTTTATCTCATTGAAGTGACATTCTATTATCCAGGAGGCACACCTTCAGCTTGCTCCCTAACATACCGATTTGATGAGATTTCTCCCACCGTGACGCTTGATGCCTTGCCACCCTCAAATCTTGGGTTACCCTTCGACCCTATGCGAAATATGTTTTATATGGTATTCAATATCTTTTCCATTCCACCCAGAGCAACCAAGTTAGCTCCCTTTGTAACTTTCTGTGATCCCTAATCGAAGGTGACCACACAACCTTCCTTATCTAGATGCTCTATAGAAATTAAGTTCCTCTTCAAATTTGGAATTTGTCGGACATCACGAACCACACCAAAGTCTCATTTGATGACTTGACCTTAACATCACCCTTCCCTACAAATTTTGACAGGATTGTTATCTTTAAGATAGACAACCCTAAAATTTCCAGAAATGAATCGCATCATCCCTTCTGCACCAGTCATGAATGAAACGACACACACAAATTCAAAATCCATGAATTTTCCACTACTCTCACTCAAAATTAATGCATGCATGCGATTTCTATAGCCACATTGAATTCCTTGTCATCGCCCGACCGCTCCAGACATCTTTAGCATATATATCGTCACTTCAAACAGTTGTGGCACTTAATCCCCATTAATTTGCGACCCTTACTCATGTCCCTGAATCCAAGTGCAAGCCCCGTTAAGATGTATGTTTCTTTCTCTTCCTTTGAATTTCTTTGCCAAGGATTACATCCCCGTCATCACTCAATTCAAATTTACTTTTCCCGTTGTCGCGTCAACAGTAAACACGGTAGCAAGATCAATGCTTGCACTTCATCATCCAGAGTAACACTGACAGAAAATAACTAGGTCGTGATAGATTTTGAATTCCGTTATATGTTCTGTTGCCGCCATGCCTTACGTCCTCCTTAGGTTCAATAAGGTTCTTATTAGATAAGCATTATTCGCCTTTGATGGGGTCTCGTACATGTTAGGCAACATCTGTAATATCTCCACCATAACCGTAGCTTCTAGCATATTCTCTGCAACGTCTTTGCCCAATACTTGACTTGCTAGACCCAACGCTTTTCTGTCTGAAATGGCCCAATCTGTGTCTGTTAGGCCCAATTGGTAGGAAAATAGGCTAGAGAGGGGGGTGAATAGCCTTTTTAATACTTTTTCAAGGAAACACTTTATAAAAGCAAAGTCACTTATCAGTTTGGAAACTATTATCAGTAAGCGCAGCGGAGAAGATATGACTTGGTTTTAACTCACACAAAATCAGTATGAAAAAGGTTTTGAGAGCTTGGTTTAAACACAAAGTAGTTTCTAAGAGTTCAATGCAATTGTAAGAGATTGGTCAATGGAAATTACAATGAATCAGTAGAACCATATACGATCTGCCGGTGATAGAGTTCCAACCGGCAAGGATGAAGTAAGAAACAGGGGAGACAATATTTTAGAGAGGTTCACAGTGTAAATACTGCTACGTCCTCTACCAAGTTTGGTCAGAACTTGGATTTGGATTAAGAGTACTATTAGATATCTCTAGTCTATTACAAGCACGGCTTTGCCGAAAACAAAGATTAAATTCTAGAGATCACTAATGGATAGTAATACAAATCTGATCAAGTGTTTTTGAGCGGCAAGTCCAAGAGAACTTATCTCACTCAGGTGGGTGTGTGAATAACTAAAACAGCGTATTCCTTAAATGATCTAGTTCGGGAATACTGACATTTGTTGATGAGTTTGTGCACAAGTGTATGTCCTAATAAATGTCTAATGATTATCTGGACATAATGTTTGAGCTTCAATGAATACTCAAAACATTCAACTCTCTTTAATGCTCTAATTTCACCAACCTTCTTCAATGCACTAAGTCCTCTATTTATAGGGGGAGTAAATGACTTTAGTCTTGAGGAAGAAGGCTTGCAAATTTGAATTTCCATCTGGGTGGTTGAGGAGCATTAAATGCGGTATCTTTAGCATTAATGGTGAAGATATGGAGTACACGCATGCTTGCAAAAGTCTGATGGGTAAATACCCCTTTATCTCAATCGGTTACCTGCAAAAAGCAAGTAGAGACAGAGTAGAGCTAAAAGTAGCTCGGTGTCAGACGGCGCAGTGATCATGACAGAGTGGTTTAACAAATTTCTGATAAGATAGTACAGAAAGGATAGAGACAATCAGTAAGTTGACTTTGAGATAGAACGATGAAACCTGACTGTCAGTAAGGTTCAGATTGTCCTTGCTGATTGTTTATGTCGTTGGCAACATGAGTACTAAGTTGATCGGCAAGTTGAATTTTGGTCTGCTGATTTGCTTCCATTGGCTGGTTTGCCTTGATTGAAGAGTTGTAATACACCTGTGCTGGTCACAAAGAATCCTAAGGGCACCTAGAAAGGTTCTAATGAAAATTGGGGGATCCTAAGTGTTCAACATGATTGGGTTTAAGCAATTCTAGGTCTAGGACATATATTTGAACAACAGTGTCCTTCATATATGTAGTTTTCTCGCCCAATAATTGATAAAGATCCTTGTTGTGAAGCAACTCTTCAATATGCGTTTTCTAAAACCTGATATATGTTCCATCTAACCTTTCAATCAACACCATTATACCATCGTCAAGCGCTCCTAAACGATACCACGACAAATCCATAACAAACCCTTATACAAGTTGTTGGGAAAATAGGGCTACATATAATATTAGAATAAAACAAGAAGAGAAACAACACATTACTCCAAGAACACAAGAATTGACCACCCAGTTCGTCACATGATCGGACTACCTCTGGAGGCGCTACCAAGCCAGGATTATACTATTAATAATCTCCATGGATGTTACAATGTGTCTACAACCATATAAACAGTAAATAATTACAGTTACCTACGCGAAAGGAGTTCTATAGAAAAATAAAAAATTCCAGTTACGGGGTTATCCGGCTGCATAGCTCTCAGCCCCAACTTCTTCTTCTTTCTTTAAACCATGCTCACTAAGCTATCTAATCACCCCTAATCCACTGCACCACGATGCCGCATGAGCGTCTTTCCATGATTTCCTTCCTTTCCTTCCACATAGCTTTAATTCTTCATTCTAGGTTTGGCTCCAATCTCATCAACATTCGCCATTCTCTTGATACACCATTTACCCATTTTCCTTTGAGGAAAGAGTTAAATTAACAAATGGCTAGCACTATCCTCTATGTGTAATATTATCGACACAATATTTGGCCCCAAATGACATGTTTTCATTAGTAATACATTTTAAATGCACCACCATTAATTAATGAAACAACCAATAAAAACTACTATCTCTGTCCCTAAATGAGTGTCCAAACTTTATTTTAAGGGGCATAACTTTTCGTATAATTTGGTGACAAAATTCATATATAATTTTGTAATCCTCTTTACAAACATTTAGTTTTGCAAGTATAAAGAGACCGGTGAAAAAAAAAAATTGAAAAAAAAAACATTTAGGGACAAAGTTACGATCAAAATGGACACTCATTTTGGGACAAAAAAATTCTGAAAATGGACACTCATTTAGGGACAGAGTGTGAAAGATTTGTAGCTAGGACTGTTTTCTGGAAACGACCAATTGTGATCTGAGAATACTATCACAAGTGTCTTAACAACTGGCACGACAACTGTCCACGGACAGAATCTCAGAAAAACGTAAAAACGCAGCGGAATAAATTAAAACACGAATTAAACACTTCAGCAAGACTATGCTTGCTGGAAAACATTCATTAATAAAAAACTTGCAGAATACAAGTTGTAGAAAATGATTACAATGAAAGAAATAAAAATAATAAAAAGACTAAATGAGTTCTAGACTCCTAGAACTAAAACACAAAAACAACCTTGAAGAATAAAAGACTTAGATCACCAAAGCTCCAAGGCCAAAGATGGCAGCAATATGTGTTCTTAATACAAGAACAATTGCAAAGGAACCTTGAAGACTTTAGATCATAATCATACACCAACTTCAAGGACAAGAAAGACTCTTATGAAAACTTGATTTTTCTCTTTGAATGCTCTGCTCAAAATATCAATGGCTGGTCTCTCTTTGTTTATATAGCCTTCAACCCTAGAGTCCTACACAAATAAGAGATTCACTTTGTACAAGGAAAGGATTAGTATTGTTAGTAAAAGATAAATACCCAAAATATAAATCCTAAAATAAAACTACCAAAGATAAATAAATAACTTAATATAAATAAAAATAACCTAAATTATAAACAACTTAAATAAGGATAATATTACAAACTAAATTAAAATAAAATACAAATCAGAATTACAAAAATCAAAAAGATATTAAGAGTATTTTATACTCTTTCAATCTCCCCCTATTTTTGTGGTTCTGATTTATAACCTGCAAAACAATGTTAGCACAAGAAACTCAAACCTCAATCTTCACCCATTGACTCCAGTTCATCTTCATTTACGGTATTAGAAACTCGAGCTTGCTCCCCCTTAATTGGCCACCACAATCTCTCCCCCTGCATTAGAAACTCCCCCTAAATGGATTATATCTCTCTTGATGATCATCTTCTACATCTCCATTGATGATCATCTCCTCCATTGATTGACTATTTCCCTATTCTCCCCCTTTTCTTTAGATATTTTCAATACAAAATGTGCGCACATTATGAAAATATCTTAAGAAACCCCTTTATATATTATGATCAGAGCTTCAGCTTCATAGGATCAGAGGAAGAGGAAAAAGTGGAAGAAGACAGTACTTATAGAATTTTTCGGAGAAGAAGAGACAAACTACACAGTTGTGCAACCAGTTGAGTGCAGAGATGTGCACACAACTTCCATAACAACAGCGTAGACAACTGCATGGATGACACTCTCACAAAAAGAATAAAATTCTAGGGATGGAATTGTTGCTGATTATCGCTGAGGATAAGTTCACTTAGTCTAGGAAACATACACAGTGAAGGTGACCAAACCTTTTGGAGGATCAAATTGGCAAAGAACATGAATTCAAAAACCAAAATTTTATCCGGATTTTGTGGCTCATTGCAATACCATAGAAAATCATTTCTACTTGAGCCCCAAAGATTGTATTGTTCAGATTTCCTTTGCATATAAACCTGGGCACACACTCATTAAACATATTGTTAACCAAGAAATGATTAGCCCTCAATTTGATGAAAATAATAATCAACAAAATGAAATTTTCATGAGGCCAAAGAAATCCTAATTTTGAGTTATGCCTAACAAGCACACATAGTGGAGATTAATCTCAATGTGTGACATAGTATGGTCAACATATCCAATGGCCCGGTTTTAACACACATGAATTCAATGAGATGTCCTTCAATCATGTAGCCTCTAGAACACTTCCTTTTGAGGCATTGAATCAGTTACGGGGAGGAGCTTTTCACTCTCACAATACAGTGTCACCATACTTTTTTCCTCAAGTGATGTATTTTTGTACAACGTCGACATTTTGCCTAAATGAGTAGTGACTTCAAAGATAGGAAGCAGCTTGTTTTCCCCGTAACCTTAGATTAAGTGTCCACTCCATGATAAACAACACGAAGGAATTAACAAGATAATTTTTATTATCAAGTTAAGAAGGGTCTCACATTGAAGGGTCAAACACAGAGCCACGGGAAGGTCAACCAAGTGATCACAAGAGATAATCGTGCAAAACATGAATACATTTTTTTTTCTGTAATATACAATTATACAGAGATGCAGACAGTTGTCCGCACACTTGTGCGATCAGCTCTCACACACACCGAGAGAAAAAATTCTCTCGAAAAACAAAGGCCTTATGAAAATATCATTCAATCGTTTATTATTTACCTCAAATTGATGATTAATGATTTTTTTTTATTAACACTATCTCGAACATGGTGAAGCCTAAAATCAAGATGCATAGGGGTAGAACATTGAACGGGGTCTTTAAGAATCTCTATGGTACCATTAGCATCACAAAACACAAATAAAATTTTGTCTTTAATTTCACGGTCTTTGATCAATTTGTCCATCAAAATAGGTTTAGTACACCTACTACCAACTGCTACACATTGTGATTCAGCAGCTGATAGCGAGACAAAAGTTTGTTCCCAAGAACCCAACATCTTTCCAAAATACTTAACTTTGGTGCTTTTTGGAACAATGAATAACTCCCCCTCAAATGTCATAAAAATGCCTCTAAATTAGATTCATCATTTGGAACTGAACAGAATGAACTTACCTGACGGCATACAGAGTTCATGTATACCAAACCTCTTAGGTTTTTGTAATTCACCCACTTCTCTTTCTTCCTTCTTTTTTCATGCACTTCCCCAATAATCTGGAAAGTGGGGTGATTCCCTTAGAATCCAAAAAGAATATCTTCAGACCTGATCACACCAGCTCCTTCATTCAGCTCAAATCCTTCAGTAGTTTCAAAATTTGAACCTGATTTTGCCATTGTCTGACCATTTGTGGTGTCAGTTGTCGGCACAGTTGGTGTGTCAACTGTCCGCACAGGTGCTAATTCTGCAGATTTCTTTAAGTTCTTTGGTTCAGATTCATCATCAACCACTTCAGGTTCTTCTGTACAACCTGTAATACCATTCTCAACAGATTTGACAATAAGATCAGGAGCATTATCAAAAATAAGTTTAAGACATGAACAATTGTCAATCAACTTGTAACAATGATCAGAGGATCTTAATCCTTTCAAGACACATCTGTTTGAATCATCGAAGACCTCACAAGTCTTCTTATTAAATATGACATGTAGATTATCATCTCACAACTGACTTATACTAATTAGGTTTGCCTTTAACCCATCAACATGCAAGACATTATGCAAGTTGGGCAAACCATCAACATTCAGCGTACCTTTGCCAATTAGCTTACCTTGGGCACCTCCACCAAAATTGACTTTTCCACCTTTAAAGGCTTTATAGTCTTTGAAATGCTTGAGAGAGCCAGTCATGTGGCGGGAGCAACCACTGTCAAAGTACTAGGCTCCTTCCACACTACTCTTGAAGGAGGTAAACACCACTTGACACTTTAGAGTGTCCTTTCTTACCCATGTAGCTTTTGGAGCAGACTGCTATTGTCTGGGAAGTTGTGTCTCCAACTGTGCCCACAACTGTCTTGTCAGGTGGCCACTGTTCTTCTCCAAGCCAAGTTCCTGTTTCAACTTATAACAAAATGGTCGAATGTGACCGGGAGCAAAACAATGGTGACACACATATCTCCTCTTTCTATTTCTTTTGTTTTTGTGAGGATATTTATGTTCAACTTTAGAAGCACACTCCCCCTCTTTGGAAAAAATAGGAGCACCATAGCTTAAACCTTTCTTTTCAGGTTTTTCAATTTTAAAAAATCCATCAAGCTTGGGTTTATCAGAATTTAACCAACACAGAGTGTCATTGGTTTTAGTAAACTCAGTTTTGACATTTTCAAGCTCGATGTCCTTTTTTGTAAGTAAAACTTCCAAATGGGCTATGGACTCTTTTTAAGACTCACTCTCATTTGACAACTTCTCAACCTCAGATTTTAAAGTCACATTTTCAGCCTTAAGGGTAATGACATCAGAGGAAAACTTCTCATCTACCTGTTTCAACCCCTTATTTTGTTCCATCTCTTTGGACAATCTCTCAACCTCAGATTTTAAACTCGCATTCTGAATAAGAAGTTTATCATTTACCTGATGTAAGGATATAGGTTCTTCAGAGTCACCTGCAATGGTAGAGTTCAAGCAAGTATATTCACTGCAGCCAGTTGAGTTGCCAGTTGTGCAGTCAATTGACTACACATCTCCACTGTCAGACTCACTATCAGATAAAGTGAAGTGAGATGATTGCATAGTTGACAAATGAGCTGTTTCATCATCATCACTATCACTAAGGGTCGCTGTATAGCTCATTCCCTTTTCAAAATTTTCAACCGAATGAGATGGAAATGATGTCTTTATCGAAAAATTAATGGATTGTTCAGTGTTATTTTCTTGCACACCACGATTTACTTCATAAATGGTTAAGATCCCAGTAAGTTCTACAAGACTTAGAGTCTCGACATCATAGAATTCCTTTAACACAGATATTTTCACGTTGAATCTACTTGGGAGGGATCTTAACATTTTGCTTACGAGTCTAGCATTAGAGAAAGATTCCCCTAACACATATAACTCATTTGTAATTCTTATCAATTTAGAAGAAAAATATTTGATGGTTTCATTTTCTTTCATTTTAAGATTTTCAAACACAATCATTAAAACCAAAAACTTGTTTTGTTCACAGTCCATTATGGCTACTACAAGGATCGATCTTAGTATGTCGAGAGAAGGCTCGTGATGCCAATTGAAAGATTTGTAGCTAGGACTGTTTTCTGGAAACGGCCAGTTGTGATCTGAGAATACTATCACAAGTGTCTTAACAACTGGCACGACAACTGTCCACGGACAGAATCTCAGAAAAACGTAAAAAACGCAGCGGAATAAATTAAAACACGAAATAAACACTTCAGCAAGACTATGCTTGCTGGAAAACTTTCATTAATAAAAAACTTGCAGAATACAAGTTGTAGAAAACGATTACAATGAAAGAAATAAAAATAATAAAAAGACTAAATGAGTTCTAGACTCCTAGAACTAATCAAACACAAAATCAACCTTGAAGAATAAAAGACTTAGATCACCAAAGCTTCAAGGCCAAAGATGGCAGCAATATGTGTTCTTAATACAAGAACAATTGTAAAGGAACCTTGAAGACTTTAGATCATAATCATACACCAACTTCAAGGACAAGAAAGACTCTTATGAAAATTTAATTTTTCTCTTTGAATCCTCTGCTCAAAATATCAATGGCTGATCTCTCTTTGTTTATATAGCCTTCAACCCTAGAATCCTACACAAATAAGAGATTCACTTTGTACAAGGAAATGATTAGTATTGTTAGTAAAAGATAAATACCCAAAATATAAATCCTAAAATAAAACTACCAAAGATAAATAAATAACTTAATATAAATACAAATAACCTAAATTATAAACAACTTAAATAAGGATAATATTACAAACTAAATTAAAATAAAATACAAATCAGAATTACAAAAATCAAAAAGATATTAAGAGTATTTTATACTCTTTCAGAGTGAGTAATTAACTACGTTTGTAATTTGTTAAAAAAAAAAAAATGTTTTCGACTATAACTTTATAAAACAATTATTCTATAGCAATACTCATTTCTTTATTTTGTTTTCTAGGAGATAATTATTCTCAAAAGTTATCAAAATGAGGCTTTATTTTAGGTAACTAAAAAAAACTAGTCAAAAGCTACCAACCTATACATACATATATAACCATATGTGTTGAGCATATCGCGGGAAATCAGACTAAAAAGAAAAGAATATGGAAGGAAACCTTCTAGGATGCTTACCTTCCTTACCTACACTTTCTCCCTATATGCTTACCTCTTCTTCCATTTCAATCCACTTTTTTTTTTCATCCACATTCTCATTCTAAATCCCTTATCTTGATCTCTGGAAAAAAAGGTTGAATAAAGCAATTAGGTAATCTCTAAACCCAATGATTCTCTTGATTATTGCGAAAAAAAGTTGATTATTTTTTATATCATCACAAAAGTACACACCAATAGTTCTTTTGGCCTGCATATTTTATATGTTACATGTTGCATTCTATTTTTTTCTTATTATATAGTTTCAGAATCATGGTTCCAAGGAACATGATGAAATTCTTTTGTCTTTTTCGGCCTTTTCAGTCGTAGGCCGGCATACATAGGTATATACTCACTCTCTGTCTCAAACTGATTGTCTACTTTTGTTCTTGATCGCATTTATTTTGGCACGGAAGGACTAGAACATAAAGCATTTGTCTTGGGTTTATTTAAACTCCTTTATAATCTATTTAATGTAGTACTTTTTGTCAAACTTAAATATTAAAATGGGATATTTTGCCTAAAAAGAAGAACATTGTGTTGTTTTGCTTGTTGTGGGAATTCTTCTTTTGCAGAAGAATAATGGAAGCACAAGTACAACAACAAGGTGGTGGTGGTGAAGTGAGAAGAGTTCATATTATTTACTTTCTTAGTCGAAAGGGTCGCGTCGAACACCCTCATCTCATTCGTGTTCATCACCTTTCTCGCAATGGCGTTCGCTTACGAGGTTAGTGTGTGTAATTTGTTGTTTTTCTTCATTCATGAGTTCATGAGACTGACTTAATTCATATTATTTACTTTATTTGGATTGGAAATCAAAAAGATGTGAAGAGATGGCTATCGGAACTGCGAGGGAAAGACATGCCGGAATCTTTCGCTTGGTCTTACAAGAGGTTTGTTCTTAGACATCAATT
Source organism: Campanula takesimana (assembly GCA_026119855.1). Lineage (NCBI taxonomy): Eukaryota > Viridiplantae > Streptophyta > Magnoliopsida > Asterales > Campanulaceae > Campanula > Campanula takesimana. The sequence continues at coordinate 250,695 of JAOWBW010000120.1, forward strand.
TGATACGAACTTTTCTTGTAAAGTTATGTTTGACAACTCAATTTTCAAGCTGTTAATGATGTTTGGGAACTTCATTTTCAGTTTTACGGAATTATTTATTTTCATCTTGTTCCAAATCAAATATACTTTGGTTGCAATTGTAATAATGCATAGAATTTTCTTAATCTAGCAACTCAATTTCACTACACATTAAAAAGATTCAAGAAAACCCCAAATGTAAGCCCATTGTTCTACATATTTTCACCATGCAATTCTATTTTTATCATTTGATTATGGTAGATATTCTTACATATATAAAGAAATTATTTACTACATTCTTCTCGAAATAAATGTCAATTTTTGTTCTTCATCAAGAACAAAATCTGACATTCCTTTTGTCAGATAAAAAAATATGACATTTATTTCGGGATAAGATTATTGAGAAAGTATTTACAGTTTTCTTGTTGTTTGATTGGTTTTTTATTGAAGAAAATATAAGGCAGGATATGTATGGCAAGACTTGCTGGATGAAGATCTGATTACCCCAATATCTGACAACGAATATGTCCTCAAAGGATCCGAAATGGCCTCCACAACTTTCAATAATGGTATATAATCCAACCAAATTCATTTCTTCCATTTTCCCTATTTACAAAGTAAAAAAAAAGTCACTTTTCTTTTTACTTTCTTTTTTGCCCCATTATATTAAATTTAATGTTTGATCAAATCACACAGATAAATGTTCATACGGTGAAAAACAAGCTTCTATTAAAAAGTCCACACCTCAAGAAGTTGAAGGGGAAAAAGAAGAAAAATCTTCACCAAATGAAGAACCCCGAAAAAACCCGGAATCTCCGCTTGGTGTGTCACCAAAAACATCATGTGAAATCGAGCAAGAATCGCCCCTTTACGGGTCCGAGACATCCTCTGATCTAATCGAAGACTCAACGAAGCCCGAAAAAGACAAGCATTCTAGTAAAACCAAACAAGAGGAAGAACAAAAAGGCGAAAGAGACAAAAAGGAGAATAATTCGGACTCAACGGACAAGAATAATAACAAGGAGGGGGATAATGCAAATAGTAGTTCGACTAGTTTAAAGAATTCATCTGCTGCACCAGTTCCAAATTCTTCAGTGGTAGGAAAGAGTAGTTGCAATTCGGGAGGGGCATCAAACATGTTTCGTAATTGGATCACTTGTGGTGCAGTGGAGACGAATGAATCGGCGGTCATGGTGATTAATAGAAGAAATAGAAACTCTTTGGGGGTGTTTTCGAATAAAGAGAAGAATTACAAGGGGGAGATTTTCAAAGGAGAGAAGTTGGGGGGCTCTGAAAGAATGGCTGCACATTCTTGGCTACTAGAGCAACACCATGAAAAAAGGTACACATAGAATGTTTTTGGTAAATGTCATTGATTTTAGTAAATTGTTAACATTTCCTTTCTCTCTATAATTCTTTATAAGAATATTTCTACATTTTCCTTATTTGTATTATTTTCTAATACAAATTGTGTGCCGAAAAATAAATAGTTCGAGGAAAAGCCTTGATGAAAGGTCGAGATCGAAGAAGAGCGACAAGGATCAATACAGCGAGAGGAAAACAATTCCTACTGCGTACAAACCTATCAACAGACCAAAATGCTCGTAAGTTGACTTATTTTTATTTATTTTTTTCTTCAAAACTTTCTCTGTCTAAAAACCTGGTTATGGTAAAAGTATGTTATTAATTTTTTTTTACTTTCGTACAAAATCCTTTTCCGAAAAGTAGAATATTCTAAATTTCTAGGAATATATAATTAATTATTTCAATTTTGAAACATTAAACTAAGGAAAAAAAACAAAGTACAATACAATTTCTGTTAAAGAGAATCTATGGGTCAAGATTCTATATTTTTTTTTGAGAAAATCATTGCAGAATAATGTTAAGTTGCTTACTTTGAATTGATTTGGTCATAAATTTCTCACTTTTACTATTTTTAGAATTTACTTTTGCTTGGTCAAAATGGATTATGTTGCCATGTACTACTCACCTCAATTTAATCATTAAAATTAATCAATGAGTTCATCATTTGACTATATATTTAAATCCTTATATTCATTTACTGCCATTTGTCATTGTTGCTAACAACCTTAATGAAGATCTGTTTTTTTCTTTTTTATTCTTGAAAGAAAACCTTAATGATGATCTATTAAAATAGAAAAAAGCATTTTTAAAAGACAAAACTTGTGTGAGACGTGTTTCGTTAAGAGAGTAAATGATTTTCTCCCTATAGGCGGGTCGGAACAAACCCATTTCCTCTCTCATCGAGATCTGTTTCATGTGTGAGACCGTCTAACACAACACTACCTCTTTTAATATTCTTCTTCTACAACATTTGTGTTTGTTAGTATATTTTATTTTGGGTCCACTTCTTTAAGTTACATGACAATGTGTGTTCAACGAACATGCGAACTCGTGCCTTTACAGTTTGGTCGGATTTATTTTTTTTCTCTCGAGATTATTGTTCGTTTTAAGTGCTTAGTGAGCTGTTAAATACTTATTCAATGTTTAATTTATTTTGACACAAATTAATACATCTGATTATTAATGGAAGCTCTTTCAACACCGATTATCATTTTGACTGAATTGGTAAATGAGATCAATATAAAATTTAATGCATTTTTTTTCTTTATAGAAATGGGGCAAACTGTAATAAATTGCACTAAAAATCTTAAGTTTTCATATAATGTGACAAAAAAAACAAAAAAAAACCAAAAAAAACAAAACAAAAACAATTAAGCTCTCATATCCCTTAGTGAGTTATACAGTTTGACATGTCAATGTTTTTAATATGTATTTTTTGCATGCTTGTACAATATTAATACCGTGATAAAATTATGATTTATTTAGAAACACGAAGCTTATTTTGAGACTGATAAAATAAAACAATGGCATAGCATGGTACTATAGATCACCATTGACAACCATTTCTCAACCTAGAGCTCTGTTTTGGTGATGAATTTTTCAGGCAATGTGGTAGACAATTCAAGCCCGAAAAACTGCACGCCCACATGAAATCATGCAGGGGAATGAAAGCCATGGCAAAATGTGGTACTGATGCATGTCCAAGAACTTCTGACGAGACGCCTCTGACAACCGATCAACATCACCCATGCAACAAGGATTCCGCATCAAGTTTTTACTTGACAAATAAATGAACAAACAAGATCTTATCTTCTCTTTTCTTTTCTTTTCTTTTCTTTTTTTTTTCATTTAATCTTTATTTACATTTTCAATATTTTCCGGGTTTCAGATTAGAGACTAGATACTGTTTATTCTCATGTTTCTGCGTAGAAGTTCATGTCGTTTTTCGTAATCATCCTATCTTCTCAATGTAAATTTAACATAGAAGAGAACATAGGCAGATGTTAGCTTTCTCTTTTTATTTTTTTCAAATGTAAAAAGCTCATAAATTCAACATTTTGGTATTTTTCTCTACTTGCAAGCTTCACATCAGTGGCGGATCTAGGTTTTTTGGTCAGGGGGTCAGAATTGTGTATTAAAAAAAACTCACAGCAAACTCAGAGTTGGGTTACAATGGCAGATTAAGGAACAAATTTAAATGGGTGCACAAAAAGTGCATGGGTGGGAACTAAAAATGTGTCATGATGCAACACTTTCCACTATACTACAACCACTTAATAGCACCCACTACAATTAACGTAGACAACTTAGTATAGCTATAACTCCAATAAGGCAAAATCACAACTAAAAAGACTATCCACTATTAAATTAAATACTCCCTCTGTTTTAAAATACATGTCGTTTTAGACTTTTTCACACATATTGAAATAGTAAAAAATCAAATATTTTGAAACAAATTTGACCTCCTAAAACCTCATGACCTCCTAAAACCTCATGTTCTTTGAAATGGAGGGAGTAGTACTATAACAACCGCCAATCATTCTATAACTCAATCAACTTAAGGATAAATCTTACTTTTGTCACAAATCTAAACAAATACCAAGTAATGGCTCCATATTGCTAATGGATTTCAGTATCCATTCATTCAATTGGCTCTTGTTACACAACTATAAGTGAAAAGGATATATTTGTTGGGGAAATTGGGGGGATCACCGCATCCACTAGCTCATACTAGCAGTCATCAACATGGAGAAAATAATCAACACATGATAATAATAATATGAAAGAGCAAGAACACCATGATTTGTTAACCCGGTTCACCACCCCCTCGTGGCTACATCAGGAGGCACCAAGTCAGGATATCACTATGATATTATATGAAGGATTACAACTTTACATATGCACTCACACAAATCTAGCATAGTAACTCTCCATGAGCAATGTCTCATATATTATCTCACCTCCCCAAGAACACACAAATAACACGGTCATGGCCGGGTTGTAGAATCGCCCCCCATGGCTCTTCTAGGCCCCCGGTCCCCTCCTAGACACTATTTTGTGGCTCCCTTTGATATCCTAACTTTCTCCTATCAAGCACACAATATTCTGGACGAAATTATGCTTATATAGGTTTACAAGGAAACCCTAAGTCGTTTGGAAGAGATTGCATCAAAATAGGAAACAATGACAAAAAACGGGTTTCTGCCCGACAGACCGAGCGCCCGCCTGGTATGGACCAGGCGCCCGCCTGAATTCTTTTCCCAGAATCTGATCCTCACTGCCAAGGTCAGGCGCCCGCCTGGTATGACCCAGGCGCCCACCTGCTACGCCGTGCAGTTTTATTCCTTCTTTTCGAACTCCTCTTAGACTCTTCCAACTCCCCACGACTTGGACTCCTTCTCCCCTTTGCTTCCTTGTAGTTTAGGACTCCAATCCCAACAATCTCCCACCTGGAGACTAAACTCATAAGCATAGAAACCGTCCCTGTCAAACTCCCACCACGAAGATGACCTCCTTCGAATATTGTAACACCGTGCACTAAGCTTCTCCATTGTGTTGATGATAAGCCTCCACGCTCCACCATTACACCATGTTGAGCCTCCACGCTCCTCCACAATGAGCCTCCACGCCCAAGTAATAAGGCGAGTTGAAACCAAGCGACGCTTCAACCTCTCCGTGTTAGACCTTCTTGCCTCCCCAAATCAACTTCTACCTTGATTTATTTGCAAGACTAACTTCGCCTTCTCCCTCCTAGATCCACTCCCCTTGCAATGCTCCCCATGAAACTCGGACACACCTTGCTTCTTGCATTGTCTTCTTGTGGTTTTTTTCTCGCTCTCTGTTAGGTACTTGTGACTGTCTCCTTGCTGATCAGCTATACATTGTCACCTCTCCACCCTAACACACCGTTTATTGATGTCTCTCCTTTTTACACCAATAGGCCGATCTTTACGCCTCTTGCTCCCACCCGGAACGAAGTTGATGTTGTCGGTAGAGTACAACATCCTCCTAACCCCCATCCGTCGTTTGCGAGAAGTTCTTCTTTTTGCATCGTCGGTTGCTTACGCAAGTGCCTGATGCATTCCTCCTTTCTTTCATATTTTTTCTCCAACTACCTTGACTGCTCCAAGATCCCTTGAACACCTCCAGATCCGATCTCTGCATCTCCAAATTCCACCTCGAATTTCTGCAGATCTCATAAGAAACAAACGAACTTTTCGGACTTTCTGATCTTCCGCACGATCATTGACATATTTGGCACGTGTCTTGCTTCAACCATAAACCCTATAAGTTCTCAGATCCCTGCACGTCTTCCACACGAAGAATCTGCACTGCACGAAATCTGCACGTGCGTTCCACCGAGCCTGCACGTGCATTGCACAAATTCTGCACGTGCGCTGCACGAAATCTGTTTTCTCTTTTCTTCACCTTGGATCTCCCGAATCTCAAAGCAAACTCTTGATACCAGTTGTTGGGGAAATTGGGGGGATCACCGCATCCACTAGTCCATACTAGCAGTCATCAACATGGAGAAAATAATCAACACGTGATAATAATATGAAAGAGCAAGAACACCATGATTTGTTAACCCGGTTCACCACCCCCTCGTGGCTACATCCGGAGGCACCAAGCCAGGATATCACTATGATATTATATGAAGGATTACAACTTTACATATGCACTCACACAGATCTAGCATAGTAACGCTCCATGAGCAATCTCTCATATATTATCTCACCTCCCCAAGAACACACAAACAACACGGTCATGGCCGGGTTGTAGAATCGCCCCCCATGGCTCTCCTAGGCCCCCGGCCCCCTCCTAGACACTATTTTGTGGCTCCCTTTAATATCCTAACTTTCTCCTATCAAGCACACAATATTCTGGACGAAATTATGCTTATATAGGTTTACAAGGAAACCCTAAGTCGTTTGGAAGAGATTGCATCAAAATAGGAAACAATGACAAAAAACTGGTTTCTGCCCGACAGACCGAGCGCCCGCCTGGTATGGACCGAGCGCCCGCCTGGTATGGACCAGGCGCCCGCTTGAATTCTTTTCCCAGAATCTGATCCTCACTGCCAAGGTCAGGCGCCCGCCTGGTATGGCCCAGGCGCCCACCTGCTACGCCGTGCAGTTTTCTTCCTTCTTTTCGAACTCCTCTTAGACTCTTCCAACTCCCCACGACTTGGACTCCTTCTCCCCTTTGCTTCCTTGTAGTTTAGGACTCCAATCCCAACAATATTTTGACTTTATCATGTGTAGTTCCTATCATGGAGTGACAAAATATTTGTCATTAGCTCAATTAATTACTTGAAATTCAACCAAATAACACATGCTTAAACCAAACAAAATCAAGGTAGGAACAACCTAAAACATTTGCCATCAGCTCAATTAATTACTTCAGACAAACAGAAATCAAAATGTTGTATTGTATACTTGACCTCACAATAGTGAGAAACAAAACACATAATGGAATTTTAACTTGTTATATAGTACGCAAATATTATGAATTGTCAATTTACCATTGACTTAAATCTAACAAGATTAACATTAACTGACCTGATACACACTCTTGACCCTTCTCTTCACCAATCACCATATGTTGGTGCATACTAGTTTCTCCTTCTACCAAATAAAGTTGTCTAATGTGCCCAATATTCCTTGATCTTCTTCGTTTTCTGATTTCTTCTCATTCTACGATCCTCACAACCCATTTTCGTTTTCCAAATAAGAACATCATATATCCAACACCGAGCCCAATCAACGTCCCAAATCCATATCCCATTAAAAAAGATTCCCAAGTAAAAGCCATCAAAGAAACTTAAATCATCTTCTTTTTGAAAGAAGAATTTCAATAAGGGTTTCAAATTTCAAAACCCTAATTTTTTGAAATTTAAAGTTTTGGGGATTTGAGATGAGGATCAGAGGTAGAGATGATGACTGGAGAACCTGAACTTACTCTACACAACACTGGATGCCAGGCGGAGAGGCACATCCATGGTGTTAGCGGCGGCGGCGTCTCCTTTGTTCCCATTTTTCAGCGAATCGCGGGTGAACTGCGGCCGAATTGGGGAGATAAGGTGTGCCGTGTAATTGTGTTTTGAAGGGGTGATTTAATAAATTGACCCCTCCCCGCATAATGATATGTTGAATGGTAAAATATGGAATAAAGGAAAAGTTCAGGGGGTCAATTGACCCCTCCCCGCATAACGTAGATCCGCCACTGCTTCACATAATTCATAAAAGTCGCAAGAAACAGAGACAGGAATTCAGTAAGAAAAAAAGAAGGTACACAAAAGCAGAGGAAATCTCAGGAAAACACTTGACGAATGAACAAGAAGTAAATAAGTTTTCATTCCAATACCAAAATGTAGTTCAATTCAAATTTTCACCTCATTTAGGAGGACAAAAGAGTAAACAAACTGACCTTCCGCTGTAAAATTAAGCACGGGAAGGCGCAGATACAGGGTAATTACGTCATTGAACTTTCCTAGAACTATTTTTCTTCGATCTTTGATTAATTGAAGTTAGAACCACAGTTGAGAATTACTTTGATCCAAGCATATTTTTAGCTGATCATACTAATCTAAAATAATTTGTCAGTAGTTTCAGTTTGTACCTTGAGTTAATTACCGGCTTGTACAATGGCAGAATCAACGTGATCGAGTAGGAACTCGTACAACATCTTCTTCAAGCAGTCAACCCGCTCACCCATTTGACTTCCATTTCCCACCGAGTCATCTAACCACTCGTTCACTCTTTTTAGCTGTCCAAGAAGACCCGTAATTTCAGAATCCTCTTCTCCTTTCTTCAATCTGAATCCTTTCTTTAAAGAATTCTCCAAGTAATTCAAGAACCATGTACGTGATACTACAAGCAATTTTTCTGCTAAACTAAGAGCATCCTTCAATCCTTGTCCTTTTGACCATTTTGCCCTTTCAATTGCTGCTTTCTTAGTGGTTGGGGCCCGCTGTTTTGGTCGATGCAGTAGATTTTTCGGACTTGGATTTGATACAACAGATCCAAGGTTTTTTTGGCTTTGCTTGCTTTCAGGTAAAAGGCGATCTTTCTGGGGTTTAGAGGGACTGGTTTCTAATACAACGAAATGGCGTTTATCGATATTACGAAGGTCTTTCTGGTCTTCCTTTTTGAATAAAGAGAAATTTGAGAGATTGGAATCTATGGCAGCTTGGACCCACATTGCAGCATTCTTGTTCTTGAAACTTTTGCTTGGATCTTGATATGGACTCCGTGCAAGGAGGTTGCCACTCTGATCTTCTGGGATTGAGTCGAGCAAGGAGTTAATTGCATCTGCTGCTTTCTGAGTATTTTGGTAAAGGTTCAAAAATGGTTCTACGAAAGGGTTCGTGCAATCTTTCTGTGCTGTTTCGCACAGTTCAGCAAACACACTGGCAAAAAAAAATCAAATCATGATGGGTAGCAAAGCGTCAGCAAGAGGTTGCAGTAAGCTGGATAAACTGAATAAATCCCGGTCATGAACGATGAGACATAGCCAGCCATAACAGAAAAGATGAGAAAAACTTGGAAAGCATTCCCAAAGATAAACCGAGAAGAAATTGACCACACCAAGCCAGTAAAAGATGGCTTGGTCAATTGCTGGAGTGCAATCACAATTGCTATATCAAAATACCACAAATTTGTTGCTTTAAAAAAATGTGACTGCTTTTTCAATTTTTCTTGGATACATTTTTGTATGGAAGTGTTGATCATATCACGAAATTACTAATTTTAGTCATGAGCAATTCAAGATGTTGCACAGCGTGGATGAGACATTGCATGTCAATCAAATACTGGTGGTGGGCAAATTTACGTAGGAAATGGTACAGTCACAAAAGGCACAAAATGTTCATTGCGAGAATAGAGGGACAACACATAGTATGATGACTCGAGGTACTTTCTCAATATTTCTTCATACTTCCTTTGCCCCCAAAAAGATTTTATCATATTCCCTTTATGGTTTGCCCGAAAAAGTTTGCCTGATTTCTTAAAAAGGCAATGCAATTATAGTGCAATTTCAAGAAGCTACAAGCAAGTAAAGTATCAACCATAAGAAGTTTAACTTGTCGGATGAGATATCTTTTTGGAATAGAGGGAGTACTACTCTGACGGTAATTGTTCTTACTCTCCCTATCTTTTTCCGCCTCAATTAGAACTGGATATGTAGATACTTCACAATAAAATCAAACAAGACCTTACTGGCAAAAGTAAACATAGCAAGTAGAATAAGTGAAATAGTATGCATACCTCATGCATTGAAGGATGCCCTCTAATGCGGATGTTTCTTCCAAAGCTTGTACAGCAGAGGAAAATCCTACATTTCTGTGATTAATAACTTCCTGAAATGTACCCATAAATCAAAATATGAACCAAATTCTCCAACTCACACACACACACACACACACAAAAAAAAAAAAAAAACACCAAGATGTAATGTTTATGTACATTATTTCTTTGAATACCTTTCCAAGATTCTGGATGTTATGTGAAACTGAATCCCACGAGATATTCTGTTCGGACCAGGTTTTGAAACTTACGGGCACCTTCGTGAAATGACTTGGAATATTGCCATCAAATGAAGACTTCAAATCCCTTTTTATGGGCTTGGTTATTAGCTTTTCCGAAACAATCACATTCTTGTTTTTAAGCGGTGCAACGCTTGAATTTGGCTGTTCCAAAGTGAAATCCTTCTCAGAAAAAGACGACCTACGTGAACGAACCTGCAAAGGGAGAAAAGAAATGGTCAAACTACAGTTAAACCTTATATGAGCAAAAGCACCAGATTATCAAGATCATGATTAATAACAACCTAACACATATCACGATCGTTCAATTTCCAACAAAAAAAAAAAAATACTCCCTCTGTCCCAGAAAGATAGTCCTCTTTTTTCATCGTTATTACTAATGAACTTTGAGAAATAATTAAAGTTACATTTAATTATCTTAAGGAGAATCTAAAAATTTGTATTGATAATATTTATATTAGTGTATCAATAACAATTATTAAATTTTCATTAGGATAATTAATAGTAGCCTTAATTATTGCTCATAGTTCCTTCATATTAACGACAAAAAAAGAGACTATCTTTCAGGGACAGAGGGAGTATATCAAATTTTCTCTTGATTGATCAAGAGTAAACTTAAGATTTTCTTAGACGATAATTTTGGGAGGGGGGTGGAGTACTACTTAGGCAAAACAAACTCCATCAAAGGAGCTAACATGACAATCTGAATACATGCACGTCCTTCACAACGTTGTTCTAGGAATATTGTTCCCTATTCTTCTTCTATCATTAGAAATTTAGATCAACGATTATTGATTTACTAAATCCCTACCTCACCATATGAAATATAATCCCGGCATGTGCAGTGATGCAAGTATCTTAGATGAAGTGGGCCCATGCAGTCGGATTACGGTGCATTTGACCAAATCTCCCCGATCAAAGAGAAGCGCCCTATTCGTCCACGACCCATTTTAATGTCCCTTTTATGAAAATGCAGACTCCCATTTCTCAACTATAAGACCATCTCCAATGTGCACCGAAAATTGCACTAAATCATCAAAAATGCACTATTTCTATATCCAATGTGCATCAATCCTTGCACCAAATTTGATGCAAGTGAATAATATTGCACCAAATTTGATTCATCACATTGGAGATGCTCTAAATAGTAAATACCATACTTTAACAACTAAAATTTCCCAAGAAAAAAGGTACAAGTTCGATATATCAGTACAAATTTACACCACTATAATAGTAACAACTCATCTTTCTCAAATTAAGGCCAAAATACATTTACCCCCCCCAAAGTATCCACCGAATCCCACTTTGCCCCCCAGCGCCAAATTTGTCCCACTTTGCCCCCCAAAGCTTCAATTTGTCCCATTTTCCCCCGGCTCCAGACCAGCGTTAGAAAACTAACGGGAATTCCCACGTGACTCATCACGTGATGGGCAATTCTGTCCAGAAAAGTGAGTGCAATTGGGGGAAATTTCTGACATATATATATATATATACTCCCTCCGTCCCATAACAATGGGCACAGTTTGACTTTTTTTGTCAACTTTGACCATAATTTTATGAATATCTAGATATCTCTAGACAATTCTAAAAATTGTTAATGATAGTATTTCTAATAGTGAAACAATAACAATTTTTAGAATTTCATAGAGATATTTAGATATTCATAAAATTATGGTCAAAGTTGACCAAAAAAGTCAAATTGTGCCCATTGTTATGGGACGGAGTATATATATATATATATATATATATATATATATATATATATATATATATATATACTCCCTCAATTGTTTTGTAGCTTTCGAAAGTTGAAAAAGCACACTTCAATTGTTTTGTAGCTTTCGAAAAATGAACCTGAGAGACAAAACCAGTCAAAAAGTAAAAAGTATTTATTTGAAAAGTTGAAAAAATAAAAAAATAAAAAATAAATGGGCCCAGATGTGGAATTTACGAAATAGCCCTGCGTTTTTTTATGATTTTTTTGGTGATGCCCATCACGTGATGAGTCACGTGGGAATTCCCGTTAGTTTTCTAACGCTGGTCAGGAGCTGGGGGGGAAAGTGGGACAAATTGAAGCTTTGGGGGGCAAAGTGGGACAAATTTGGCGCTGGGGGCAAAGTGGGATTCGGTGGATACTTTGGGGGGGTAAATGTATTTTGGCCTCAAATTAAGTACACCCTCCCCTCCCCCCCCCACCCCACCATATCATACATTCCAAAATCGAAACAATAATTTCAGAAAATCCTAAAATTAACTACTACAAACATTTAGTTTTTGCAAGTATAAAGCGACCGGTGAAAAAAAATTCGAAAAAAAAACATTTAGAGCCAAAGTTATGATTAAAATGGAATGGACAAAAATTTCTGAAAATGGACGCTAATTTAAGGACAAGCGAGTACTACATGTTAGCTAAAAGTTTAAAACATAAAAATAGGTCCAAGCTGCATTTTTAGGTAAAATATCATGTATAAAAGGAAAAAGTGGGAACTTACAGTGGTAGAAGGTAAAGAAGGAGTCAAACTTGGTTTTGACTTCACACACGGTACCGCATTTTTCGCCGGAGTGGGACTCCGATCCCAACCTTTCCGGGTCGGATCCAGACTCAGTCTTCTCAGTTGATCCAAACCCTCAATTTTCCCATTTCCAACTAAAAGCCGTCTACCCTCCACCCTCTGGTTCGGCTTCGGCTGGGGTTTGGGTTTGGCTTCAGCTTTCCTCCCATTCTTCGAGAAATCAACCCGGTTCCGAATCTGTAGCACCTCGCTCGAAATCAAATCCTTCGGCTCACCGACGCACGGCCGCCGTTTCGGCACCGGCTTCAACCCCCGGAGCACGGGTACAGGCGACCCAGAATCGAGCCGGGTCACGTGGACGAACTGCCCTAGCTGGATCGTGTCATTGCGAATCAACTCCGCGTCGGAATCCGAAACCGACACGTACGCCGAGTGAACCGAGTCGGAGACTCGGAGGTAAAAGCCTTTACTCTTCCAAGGATCATCGTCGGCGCCGGAAAAGGCAGGTAAAATGCCGATAACTTGCAACAGGGAGGAGCGGTGTTCGCCGGCGACCTTGACGTGGGTATTACCGACATTTTGGAGGAGTTTGGAAAGAACCCCGGGGGTTAAGTACGCCATAGGAGGTCAGAATCAGAAAAGGGTAGTATTTGATTTTGTTGATTTAGGAGTGTTTGGAGGGAGGAAATCAAAACCACCATGGCAGAGCTGATGGGTTTAGGGTACAGAGATTTGAAAGCGACTTGGCAACAGAAGAGAAGAGTGAAAGGGTTGAATTAAATTGAATTGAATTGAATTGAAACGAATCTCGAAGAAGAAAAGAGTAGTACATTGGAGAGATCACTATCTTGGTAAGAGGTGACATTTGTCTGGCTGGGACGAACTGTACCAGGTGATCAGAGATTTTGAAGAGTTACAGAGTACTTTTCCGTCTCCCTCCGTCCCACTTGATTCGGACAAATTTTTATTTTGGGTGTCCTACTCGAATTAGGACAACCCAATTCACACTCATAATAACTTTCCACTCATTATTCTCTACCATACTTTCTCTCTCTTACTTTACTTTTCATACTCACAACACGTACTCCACTAACACTTTTTCCTTAATCCCCATGCCCAACCTAAAAATCCTAATTCGGGTGGGACGGGGGAGTATGTGTATAAAATGAGTTTATACAGTAATTAAGGGATGAATAGTAATGGGTAGTTGTTGTGAGTATGAAAATTGAAGTAAGAGAGAAAAATGGTGTAGGAAATAATAGATTGATTGGTGTTGTAAGTGTAAAAATAAAGCAGAATAGAGAATACTCCGTAAGTGTGATGTATAGTAAAAATTCTTTATCATTTTAGTAAAGTGTAAATTATCAATAGACACCCTAATCCCAAATGACAATTTGTGCAAATAGTCGTGAGACAGAAGTAGTAGTTAGAGAGAGAGGGGGGAGGGAGGAAAGAGAAAATGAGGATGGCTCAGGTTACAAGGGAGAATCACATGTGGAATCTGATTCAACCAAACAAGAAATGGAGGAGGGAGGTTATCCAATTAACAAGACAAAGGATTTTATTCTTTAACTCTACCCCTATAAAATAATGGAGTAGTTGCTTGAGCTAATGGGTGTATCAGTTTGAACATGGCTATTGGCAGAAATTACCTCAGCAATTACTAATTTTTAAAACGGGAAAATTCATAAATACATATACTCTTCTGGCCCAGATCAATGAGTATAAAATGTTATTAACACGGGAATTAAGGAAAATCTAAGTGTTGTGAGTATGAAAAGTGTGTAGAAGAGAAAAAGTATAAGTGTTGTGAGTATAAGGGCATCTCCAACCCATTTCTTCATTTTTTTTGCTTCATTCCTTCATTTTTTGCTTCAAATGTTGCTTCATTTTTTTCCCAACTCCAACCCATATCTTCAATTTTGACTTCAAAAAGAATATACAAAGCATATTTCTTTTCCACATCATCATTCCACTACTCCTTTAATTTCACAAACACTACACAAACTTTAGTCATTTTGTATATTGAACCCTATCTTTTATTTTAAATGATAAAATTTCAAATTATTTATTCAAAGTCTAGAATAATATTAAAAATAAATTCTTTTATTTAATATAATCAAAACAATAAATATGAAATTAAACATTAAATAATAGTTAATTAATATTTATGTCTTTTTTTTTGTTCTATGCAATTACAACATAGATTAAAAATAATTTAAGATTAAAATTAAAAATAAAATAATTTTAGATTATAAAATGATAATTTTTTGATTACACAATTCACAAAATATGCAACTTTTAAAATTTTAGGGACCAAATTGCGACTTTGAAATATCTACTTCAAAAATTAAGTAGGATTTGAAGATGGTTGGAGAGATGAATAGTTGCATTTTTGAAGAAATGAAGAAGTAATTGAAGTGGGTTGGAGTTGGTCTAAAAGTAAGTAGAAGATAGAATGAGTTGAATGAATAGTAACTTTACCATTTTTAGTAATGTGCCCATTTAAATGGGACGCCCAAAAAGAAATTTATGCTCATTGATATGGGACAAAGGGAGAATGCCCTTGAACTTAAACTTTTGGACGTAAATATGCCCTTAGCTTCGATAATTGTCATCCTTGCCCCTAAACTCATTAACACTGCGAGTATATTTTCCCGCCGTTAAATATTCGTCCGAAAGGGCAATGCTAGGCTTATAAAATTTATAAAATATATGATACAAGATGTAGTGGCGATATTTCATTGGTCACATTGATAGTGAACCCGTTACACTCCAATTAAAAACATCAACACAGTAATGACACCTCATTTTGTAAACCACATTTTATAACCATCTTTTGTAACTTTATTATTTTCCCGTCCAAAATTTAATGATTTTGAGACCTAATTGAATTAAATGACGTTAAAATAGATCAACTGTGAATTAAAGAGTTAAACTTGTTCAAAACTGTTCCATCACTTTTCTCATTTTAGTCACTAACCTATTTTCACTTTGGTAAAAAATATTTTTATTATTATAAATATTTTTTATTATTTGAAATAATTATCATAATATTTAAGAATTTTCAACTAGATATTTTTCATATTTTTGCAAAAAAAAATATAAGTATATATTAGTAAATAGATTTTTATTTAAAAAACATCTCTTAGTACTTATCTTATGAATTGGTTAACATTTATTTGCTCCAGTGTTCTAAAAGGCGGGCACCTAGGCGCTAGTCGGGGGTGGTCCGCCGCGACTTTCGTCAAATCGGCCAAATTAAGCGCTAGACGGAGCTAGGCGGGCTTGGCGGCTAGGCGGATTAGGCGAGCCTAGGCGGGATTAGGCGGGCCTAGGCGGGTTTAGGTGAATTCAGTGAAAAAAAGGCAGATTCAGTGAGAAAAAGATTTGTTAATATTTTATCAATATACGACTACAAATATAAGCCAAAAAAAAAAAAAAAAACCCTAACTTTTCACATGTTAAAATATAAATTAAAAATTCTAGCCGCTAGGCACTGATCCGTTAGTTAGATATTATTATTTTATTTAGAAACGATTATATCTTTACAAATATATAAATTAAAAATCATAGAATACTTTTAGTAATAATTCATTTTTTTTGTGAAAATTAAAATATATTTGTAACGCCCCGAGTTCTGGGATCCTATTTGGTACCTCGAACCAGGCGCGTTATCCTTGCTAAAAATCAACCTCGATACCGAAGCCTGCATAAAATATATACTAAATTCACTTAATCGACTAATGGTCATAATATTAAACAACCTATGAGAGTTATACATACAACTCTACTCCACAAATATAATACAATACGACCCAAAATACAGAGTTTAAACAACTCGCTACAACCAACGTCCTCATAACAAAAATATATACATGCTCCATAGAGTAACTACCCCAAAGTAGATAACCTGCTCGATAGATCTCAGCCACATGCGATCTCACAACGTACTATCACTTGCTTCCTGGGGGGGTTTAAGGAAAATAATTTGAAATGAAAGGGGTGAGAATAAATCTCAGCAAGTTACTAATGCAACTACATGGCATGGCAATATCATAACAACATAAAAGATAATAAACAAGTAGCACATAGTCACGCAGCGGGATTAAACACATTTCAAAGGATACTGAGTCAAGGTTTTCCATAAGGATATAATCTCTGAAGCTTCAATAAACCGCATCAAACCGCGTCAACAAACATCTTCAATAAATGAAGCAGGGGTTCCGGAACCAAACAAATTAATCAACAACGGGGAGAATACGACACAAAGTCGTAACCCAAAACAAGGCTACAATTCCACAATGGGAAAATACCGACCCAACTATGGCCAATTAGTGGGTAACAGAGACCAGTGAGACATTATAATGAACTTGACTCGTGTGCCATTATAATCCCTAACACTGCCCGACACAACATACCAGCTGGACTTTTCTAAACTATTGCACAAACGGTACATAATTCCAAAAGAGGAAATCATGCCAAATATATCATAAAGATGATTAAATTTCTCATGAAGAGTTCAACAACATTGTGCAATAAATAATCAAACAAAAGGATTTCAAAGTAGGAAATCCCACAAATACATCATAGGGATAAAATAACATCAAAATTAACCTAAAAGGTTACACAATCTCAACTTGATCACAAACGGACCATTCCAATACTTTCGTGCCCTAAAACACCTATCGGAGTGCCATAAGGTAAAACCCGAAGCCTAGACACGCATTGAATCTAATCAAGTCGAACAGAACCATTTTATATTTCTAGATAATTATACATCCAACGAAACCATTGCATAGTATTCGAAAATAGCTTTCCAACGATAGTTTACACGCCTAAAACGGAGTCCGGACGAAGAAGTTATGGCCTCCGGAAGATTGAACGTAAAACGGACAAATTGCAAAAGAAGAGGGTGCGCGCGCCCCCTTTAATCAGAAGGAAGAGTGCCAAAAGGGGATATAAGGGTACGCACGCCCCCTCCCAAAAGGTGCGCGTGCCCCCTTGCGCGATTCAGTCATTTTTGCAGATTTCCTGGGTTGTGAATGAGGGTACTTACATCCTAAGCCTAAGGTACAAACATTACTAGCATTACAAAGAACCCAGCAATACAAAGATGATTTCACAACATTTCTCCTTACCAAGCAACACAATACCACCATGTAGTTATCAACCCATCACAAACAACATGCAACCACTAAGAATAACTCTAAATTAATGCATGAACAATCCTAAAGGGAAAAAGGGGTAGTAACTTACCTCTTCCAAGCTAGATGTTGAAGAAGATGAATCTTTGCTTGGATACTCTTGGTCTACTCTTCACAAGGAACAACTAAATGCAATTATTTCTTGGATTGGAGGACGAATTGAAGGGAATGGTGGAGGAACTTCTTCTTCCTCTTCCAAATTGAAGGTTGATGAAATAAGGAATGAATTGGGTAGATAAGATCTCCACAACACAAGGAACACTTTGATGAAGTCAATTTGAGAAATGGTGAAGAATTGAGTTGTGAATTTGAAGGTCAAAGGTGGAGTCTCTCTCTCTCTCTCTCTCAAGTCACCAAGAAGAACAAGAAAAAGAGGAAAGTGAAGTTAGGCAAGAAAAATGAGCTGGGATTTTCCATTATCCCCAACTAAATTCACCCAAGTCCCTCAAAAATGCCTAAGAACATCTAAACCCTTGCACTCTAATTTACACTAAAGCTACCCTTAAGTTCTAGCTCATTCAAATGACATTCTAATGATGCTAGACACATTTCTAAATGAACTAACTAGCACATATGTATCAAATAAATAATGAGATGCAAGAAAATATAATGCACACAATTACAAATTTATGACTAAAATAGGGCCCGGATTTGTCACTCCCCCTTAAGAAAATTTCGTCCCGAAATTTAGGTGAACTTACCCGAAAGAGCAAATAACCAAGGATGTTTCCGCTCCATCTCCTCCCGAAGTTTCCAAGTTGATTCATCCACGCTATGATTCCTCCACACTACTCGAACAAGTGGGATATTCTATTTCTCTCTTTGGTGCCAATCACCCTATACAACCGGGAATCCTAATTCTTTCCGTTAAACCATTTTGAGAAATACTAAGATGATTCCTTTCAAACATAAAATCCCTCACTCATACTCAAGATCTCTATTTTACGAACCCGCAGTCCGGATATGTCACCAATTTACACATTCTAAGCCACTATAAAGTAATCTTAAATAATATCTACAACATGATAATTTCCATACATGACATTCTGCAATTACTATCTCAACTACTAACTAAAATCCATACCCAGAATCAAGGAATCCAAATTGTTCCTAAAACCGAATTTTCGATATATCACAAACTTGTCTCATTCACAACCTTAATTGCACTGTAAAGATACTTCCACTAGTAAGCCGTACACTTATTCTTGCTTCCCAAAATCTAAAACAATAACATTACTTAAACGTAAACCATGACAAGCTAAATCATCTCCTTAAACTGTGAAAACCTAAAGAAATTCTTCTTCCCAAAAATTTTCATCGAAGTGACTATCTCCAAGGATTTCAAGCATAGTGTCTTTTCTTTAGTTAACACCTTAAACCAATGGTACAGTGTAAGCCCAAAATTCTAATACAAAATGTCCACTTAAATCTATCCATATTATAATAATATCATTGCACTATTCCAACCTTTGAAACCAAAACAATTCCATATACTCTATTAATCCATTAAAGAAATAAAACAATCTAAATTTTACCTTCAAAAGATTTCCTCTAAATTCTAATTTAGGTTAGACACCCTTGCTTAAATACCCAAAAGAAATTAACAATTTCTAAATCTCCAATGGCATCCAACTTAGTCGTTGACATTTATATTTACTATCACAATAGTACCTTTGCCCAGTAGTATTACTAACATAATGATCCAATTAGCAAGCATCATATATCAAATGACCCAAAACAAAACATAGTAGCCCTTAATTAGCCCAAATATATATATCCAACTTTATTTACTAATCCTCAACCCAAGTAAGAAACTCCAAAAGAAAAGAATTGCATATAATAGAAGTCAAACGAAATTTAACTAATTAATTCCCTTAAATGTGGACTGATCAAAACTAACTAAAACCCAAGAATGCCCTTAATATCTTTCGGGTTATTACATTTTAACCCTTTAAAATATGCTTAGTCCGCTAAACTTAACGCGTCTACAATCTTAAATGATTATTACTTCCCAATATACTCATATTGCTATAACTCAACTCCATTTATGTACGAAAATGATCACATAATAATAACTAGCACAAAACAAAATCTCTCTGTCCAATAAATTTCATTCTCTAGAATCCAAAAGTATGAATTGTTACTCTCTTTCCCAATTTAATAAATTTAATCCTTCAAGATAAAAACTTACTTATCAAATAGCTAGAGTTCTACGATGCCTCTGGTGCTCACTCCATAACAATTACTTAAGGATAAGCCATTTAACCAATTATCAATAACTACTATCGACTTAAACCAATACTTCGAATATAAAATAATTATTCCATCAAAATTTCAAAACAGACCCTTTTCATTTAATGAGATAACCCATCTTGAGTCAAAACCCTTAGTCATAAACCTATGAACCAATAAATTCTGCCAATGGTACATAAGAGGAATTTCAAATCGGTTAAATGAGGCTCTCTATCCTAAACCAAAGATTTCAATCGCCACAAACCATAGCTTGAACTCAAAACGCCTTAAAACTCAATGCTAGCTTCCAATGTAACATATCCTAAATGCTTAATATTACCCAATCAATTTTTATATTTCTTCATGTCAAACAAAACTGATGCACTCCACGAAGATATCCTAAACGTGATAAATTTCTCCTCAAGTAATTTCTCAAGTTGATTTTTTTTTTTTTAATTCTCTTAACTCGACCGATGACGTACGGATATTGATCTAGATACCAACACTGTAGCATTGCACCATAACTCCTCAATTTAACCTAAGTTTCTCCTCAGGTACTATATACTATTCAGTAGAAAATATATATCTAAGATCTCAAAAGGATGAATATGTCCTCCAGTTTTGGTGTAGACATCCCAATACCAATCACGTAAACTAAACACTCAACACTAACTTGTGATAACAGTTTTCAGACTTCCAATGCAGAACATAAATTTCATATATAGATCTATTATGCTCCTATACAAGATCAAGCATACTGACATAAGAATATGCACCACCCATTGTGGTGAGCAGAAAATACATAACACATAGAAACCCGACCATACTACATATCAAATCAAAGTCCCGTATAGGAGATATGACTACATCAACGCATAACTTCTAGGGTGTTACTGCCCACAACTCTATCAAGTTTTTTATAACTACCTTTAGCAATCCCGCAGTCTCTTAGTAGTGAACATACCTCCACGAAGACCAAAGAATAAAGGCAAACATGCTTATATAGCACGACACAACAAAATAGACTTGCTTAAGTCTTTAAAGACTCGCACTCTCTATTCTTAAACCATCTAACCCCAATTGGACTAACCCTAACAACACTAGTACTATGCCTAGTCGAACAACAAATAAAGAAACACTCGACGTCAATATCACACCCATAATTTAACCTACTAAAGCCAAAAACCCACTCCAGGCTTAGAGACAGTCCATGAAATTATAATTATGGGCATACCACAAGTACTCACATCCCATAAATCGAATACCAATCAATCATACTATACAACTCGGTGCACTACTTATGTCCAAGTCTAGTGGTCAAACCATATCCTACATTCTTAATCTCAATGGTTCTAGCTCAAAAGAACTAAAATCGAGTCGCCAACAGTTCGTCAAAACCAGAGTTCTACCCAGAAACTCCATAATTGAGCTCGTACAACTCCCAGTTACAATTATTGTACTGCTTAATACTTTCTCTACTATCATTCCCCTTAACATCATTCCATATTCATATGTAAATTCCACTATTTCAGTAACCTATCACCGTCTCTTGTCCCATCCCGAGAACGACCAACCCGAAATATTTCTTACTCTAAAGCCCCAAATAATCATCATTCTTCTTGCAATCCCCACTGGCCCAATACAACCATTTCCTATAAATGTCCCAGAAATTAAATAATCACTACTTAAAATCTAAAAAAAAAAATCTCCTTAGAAGGAACTCATCCTCGAATTCTATCTTAACTCCATCTCACAAATCCGTTAAGCTTATTTTCCACAAATTCTCAACACCAAATGCAACTAGTTGTCCTCAAAGAAAGCTTAGTTTTCCTAATCGTTCAAAATCGTACTATATGAGTATCCAACCTATTCTATATCAGAGTTCCTATCCCTTTCCAGATCTAAAATCATAGCTCTGATACCAACTGTAACGCCCCGAGTTCTGGGGTCCTATTTGGTACCTCGAACCAGGCGCGTTATCCTTGCTAAAAATCAACCCCGATACCGAAGCCTGCATAAATATATATTAAATTCACTTAATCGACTAATGGTCATAATATTAAACAACCTATAAGAGTTATACATACAACTCTACTCCACAAATATAATACAATACAACCCAAAATACAGAGTTTAAACAACTCGCTACAACCAACGTCCTCATAACAAAAATATATACATGCTCCGTAGAGCAACTACCCCAAAGTAGATAACCTGCTCGATAGATCTCAGCCACATGCGATCTCACAACGTACTATCACTTGCTTCCTGGGGGGGTTTAATGAAAACAATTTGAAATGAAAGGGGTGAGAATAAATCTCAGCAAGTTACTAATGCAACTACATGGCATGGAAATATGCATAACAACATAAAAGATAATAAACAAGTAGCACATAGTCACGCAGCGGGATTAAACACATTTCAAAGGATACTGAGTCAAGGTTTTCCATAAGGATATAATCTCTGAAGCTTCAATAAACCGCATCAAACCGCGTCAACAACATCTTCAATAAATGAAGCAGGGGTTCCGGAACCAAACAAATTAATCAACAACGGGGGGAATACGACACAAAATCGTAACCCAAAACAAGGCTACAATTCCACAATGGGAAAATACCGACCCAACTATGGCCAATTAGTGGGTAACAGAGACCAGTGAGACATTATAATGAACTTGACTCGTGTGCCATTATAATCCCTAACACTGCCCGACACAACATACTAGCTGGACTTTTCTAAACTATTGCACAAACGGTACATAATTCCAAAAGAGGGAATCATGCCAAATATATCATAAAGATGATTAAATTTCTCATGAAGAGTTCAACAACATTGTGCAATAAATAATCAAACAAAAGGATTTCAAAGTATGAAATCCCACAAATACATCATAGGGATGAAATAACATCAAAATGAACCTAAAAGGTTACACAATCTCAACTTTATCACAAACGGATCATTCCAATACTTTTGTGCCCTAAAACACCTATCGGAGTGCCATAAGGTAAAACCCGAAGCCTAGCCACACATTGAATCTAATCAAGTCGAACAGAACCATTTTATATTTCTAGATAATTATACATCCAACGAAACCATTGCATAGTATTCGAAAAGATCTTTCCAACGATAGTTTACACGCCTAAAACGGAGTCCGGACGAAGAAGTTATGGCCTCCGGAAGATTGAACGTAAAACGGACAAATTGCAAAAGAAGAGGGTGCGTGCGCCCCCTTCCAAAAGGGTGCGCGCGCCCCCTTTGATCAGAAGGAAGAGTGCCAAAAGGGGATATAAGGGTGCGCACGCCCCCTCCCAAAAGGTGCGCGCGCCCCCTTGCGCGATTCAGCCATTTTTGCAGATTTCCTGGGTTGTGAATGAGGGTACTTACATCCTAAGCCTAAGGTACAAACATTACTAGCATTACAAAGAACCCAGCAATACAAAGATGATTTCCACAACATTTCTCCTTACCAAGCAAGACAATACCACCAAGTAGTTATCAACCCATCACAAACAACATGCAACCACTAAGAATAACTCCAAATTAATGCATGAACAATCCTAAAGGGAAAAAGGGGTAGTAACTTACCACTTCCAAGCTAGATGTTGAAGAAGATGAATCTTTGCTTGGATACTCTTGGTCTACTCTTCACAAGGAACAACTAAATGCAATTATTTCTTGGATTGGAGGATGAATTGAAGGGAATGGTGGAGGAACTTCTTCTTCCTTTTCCAAATTGAAGGTTGATGAAATAAGAAATGAATTGGGTAGATAAGATCTCTACAACACAAAGAACACTTTGATGAAGTCAATTTGAGAAATGGTGAAGAATTGAGTTGTGAATTTGAAGGTCAAAGGTGGACTCTCTCTCTCTCTCTCTCTCTCTCTCTCTCTCTCTCTCTCTCTCTCTCTCAAGTCACCAAGAAGAACAAGAAAAAGAGGAAAGTGAAGTTAGGCAAGAAAAATGAGCTGGGATTTTCCATTATCCCCAACTAAATTCACCCAAGTCCCTAAAAAATGCCTAAGAACATCTAAACCCTTGCACTCTAATTTACACTAAAGCTCGCCTTAAGTTCTAGCTCATTCAAAGGACATTCTAATGATGCTAGACACATTTCTAAATGAACTAACTAGCACATATGTATCAAATAAATAATGAGATGCAAGAAAATATAATGCACACAATTACAAATTTATGACTAAAATAGGGCCCGGATTTGGGGTCGTGACAATATTATTATTTTTTGACAAATAACAAAAATAAGTGGCATTTTTGTTTGAATAACTACATATATATATTTATAAAATTATTAAAAAAATGCGCTAATTTCTCGGCCCCGCCTAGGCGCCTTGCGATTTTTAGAACACTGATTTCCTCTAACACAACCACCAAACCACAACATTGGTGTTTATGTGATTTATGGAGGGTGTAGGACACAAAGGTTGAGGTTTGGTGGTTTGTGTTGGTGGTGGTGGATTGGTGAGATGGTGGTGGAGTGGAGTGTGGAGGTGGACAGTGGGTGGTGGAGGCGGAACGCGGAAGGAGAACGGAGTGCGGATCTCTTTTCCGTCATCGGTTCTTTTTCTTTTCTTCTATTTGTCTCGCGCTATCGCTTTTTTCTTCCTAGTTCGCGTATTCTTTTCCCGTGTTCTATACTTTTGGTTTACAAAAAGGGGGTAGGCATAGCTTGGGATGCGGGGTGCACTTATGAATAAAACTATTTTTTTACTTGTGAGGTGAAAATAGGGGGATTCACTGCCACACCCTACGGCAAGCATGGGTCCGCCCCTGGGTGGTGGTGGTAATGTTGATAAAAAAAAAAATTAAAAAATTAACATATTATTTTTATATTTTCTTAAAAGGAAATAAATATAATTATATTAAGTAAAAGTATTTATAATAAATAAAATTTTAATAACTCATAAATTTCTTTGCTAATTTATAAAAAAAAATGAAAAAAATATTTAAAAAATCTCAAGTAAAATAATTTTTAAATATTATTAGAATTTGGTAAATAATAAATATTAAATTTTAATGATACAATACTGTTTGCCAAAGTGAAAAAAGGTTAGTGACTAACATGAGAATATATCAATAAGTGAGGGGCCTATTTTGAACAAGTTCAACACCTTAATTCATAGTTTACCCCCTTCAACGTCGTTTCAATTCAATTAGGTCCCAACATCGTTGAACGAAATTTTAACGAATGGCAAATATAAACTCATTTTTAAGAGTTTAGGGTCAAGGATGACAATTATCAACGTTAGGGGCATATCTGCATTCAAAGTCTAACTTCAGGGACATAGTTATGTATCTTCCATTCTGGAACCTTTGGTTTGAATATTTGTAGTAGCCAAGATAGAAATTGTGAAAATCGAAAAAAGAAAAAAAAAACTAAAAAATTGATTTTTAAATTATACTCCCCATGTCTCAGTTTAAGGTTCTTACTTTTCTTTTTGGTATGTCTCAGTTTAAAGTTCTTAGTTGCTTTATTCCTTAAATGGCAAATGATGAATAGTGTTTTGGACATCCTTATCCTCATAAAGTTCATATATTACAAAATAACTACTCCCTCCGTCCCAATTTAAAGTTCCTAGTTTGACTTTGCACGGAGATTAAGAAAATGTAAATGTTGTGATTATGAAAAGTAAAGTGGGAGAGAGAAAGTGGGTATGGAGTTTTTGTTGTGCGAAAGACAAGTGGGTCCCACTTTCCATTTTAGATAATAAAACAAAGTAAGAACCTTAAATTGGGACATACTAAAAAGGAAAGTAAGAACCTTAAAGCGGGACAGGGGAGTATCATTTACTCATCTACTTTTCACTCATTTGCTTATATCCTCCACACACTACTTTTTTGACTCAAATTTGTCTTGGTTTCTTAATAAGCGTGTAAAGTCAAACTAAGAACTTTAAACCGGGACGGTGGGAGTACAAAGACAATTTTATAAATACTTGGCATACTATACTATGTTTTAAAATAGACAATGGCATTCTTGTAAATAAATAACTAAATCACGTCTCTCTGCCTCCTAAATATATGTGCTTTACAATGTGTCAGTCATTCATACTGCCATTTATAAAAAAATAAATTGACATTTTTTAATAATCATCAGTACTTAGTGTTACAAAGTGTGAATCATTCATAACAGTAATTTCGAAATTTCAAGTTCACTCCTAACTTAATTTCATTACAGAAATTCAAATTTTCCTCCTACTCTATTATAGGACATTCTATAAAGGGCGAATTACATTTTAGGCCCCAAAGTTTGGGGGTCGTTCCTATGATGCGCTCTGAAGTATCTCCGTTAGCATTTTGGGCCCCAAAGTTATCATTCTGTTAGCATTTTAGGTCTTTTAACCAGTTTTGTTAGAAAAACCTGTTAAATGATCACGTGCCACACACATGCCACCTAACGGAGGATAATTTGAAATTGATTTAACTTAGAGGGGTTTACTGCACATTCTTAAATTTAATGGGCTTAAATATTAAAAATTATTTACCAAATAATTAACCTTTTTAAAAATAATAACATTTATATAAAGAAAATTAATTAATAGTAAAAAACATTATATATGATTTTTTTTTCTCAAAAAAATCCTTTTTAAATTAATACTCCCTCTGTCCCGCTCGAATTAAGATTCTTGGTCAAGCAATTTTTAATTTGACCAATAATTTGAAGAAACCTAATAATGTTAATAAAAATTTAAAAATTGTTATTGTATCACGATTAATAATAAACTAAATAACTATTTTTAGATTTTCATTAAGATAATTATTTTTCTTCAAATTGTTGGTCAAAGAACAAATTACTTGACAAAAAATCTTAATTCGAGCGGGACGGAGGGAGTATATCCCAAAATAACAACCCTTTCAAACTATTTACCAAAAAATTAGAGAATGTAGCCTAGCTAGACCAAGCAGCATCCCCTTACACCCACGGTCACCACCACCATTTTTAAAATACAACGCAGCCAGCACACCTCGCAACCACCACGCCACCACCACCAGCTTACATCATCAACCAAAAACAACCACTAACACAACAAAATTTTTAGATCTGTACTTTGTCGAGCTGGATCAAGAAATACCACTTCCACAATTATAATCATCAATACAAGAAATACGAATAACATGGATGAGTCCTTTATTAATTCCGCCAAGCAGTAACAAGAGAATGTAGCCTAGCTAGACCAAGCAGCAAGTGAATTGTGTTCTTCAATCTTCGTGAATTGGGAGAAATCAAGATTCATGGAAATCAATTTAGACAACAGAGAATTGGAGAAAGAGGGGTACCACCATCTTGCTCCTCCATCTCTCCAAAAAGGGAGATAACTTCTACCCTTCTTCAATTTAACAAAACAAAACAAGAAGTAAGAACGGCCAGATCTGAAAAACTGCAGCGTGTTCGAATGGTGGTGGAAGGTTCTGCGAAAAGAAAAATGGTTGTGTGGTGGCTGGTAACAGAGAAGACAGAGATAAACGACAGTAAAGGGGGGAAACAGGGAACCAAACGGTTAGCTTTGGGGTTTTTGAATTTAGGGTTAGATTTGGGGATTTCTCTGCTAGGATGAAAAAGAGAAGATAGGAAGAGAGGAAGAGAGAAGACATGAAGGTGGAGTGGATTCGAATCAGAGAAAGAGGGGTAGCATTGAGGAGGGAGATGGCGGAAGTGGCGGTAACGAGGGAGATGGCGGAAGTGGGGTGAGGAGGGAGAGATGACGAAGGTGGGGGTGAGGAGGTAGATGACAGGGGTGGAGTGAGGAGGGAGATGATGGAGGTGTGGTCGTTGGTGGATATGGCGCGGAGATGGAGAGGGAGTGGAACGGTGGGGAGGGAATAGGAGGGGCCGGCGGATCTGTTACAGACAGAGAGAAAAATATGCATACAAATATAATGTTTTTTACTATTAAATAATTTTCTTTATATAAATGTTATTATTTTTAAAAAGGTTAATTATTTGGAAAAGAATTTTTAATATTTAAGCCATTAAATTTAAGAATGTGCAGTAAACCCCCTATAAGTTAAATCAATTTCAAACTATACTCCGTTAGGTGGCATGTGCGTGGCACGTGCCTATTTAACGGTTTTTGTAACAAATTGGTTAAAAACCCTAACTCGACAAAAAATGACA
Organism: Campanula takesimana; assembly: GCA_026119855.1. Lineage (NCBI taxonomy): Eukaryota > Viridiplantae > Streptophyta > Magnoliopsida > Asterales > Campanulaceae > Campanula > Campanula takesimana. Next base: position 278,707 of record JAOWBW010000120.1, read on the forward strand.
ACTTTGGGGCCCAAATGCTAACGGAGATACTTTAGAGCCCATCATAGGAACACCCCCCAAACTTTGGGGCCTAAAATGTAATTCGCCCTTCTAAAAATTGCATTGATAAATCATTAGATTGACATAGGGGTGGTAATTTCTTAGCCAATCCATTAGCACATCCAATAACCCATTAAAAAAATGATCTATTGGATAATACATTACTTAACCAATAAGATTATTGGGTTGAATGGATAAAACTCATATAAACCCAATAACATAATGGACCAAATGGATTTTTATCCGGATAACCAATGGGTTTATCCAATACTGAACTACAATCAACCCTAATACACCATCACCAAAAAACATTAATAAAAATTAAAATTAAAATTCACCATCACCGCCGCCCCTCCACCACCTCCACCCCCATCCCGCCACCACCACCCTGCTGCAATATATATATGCCAGCAAACACCACCCCTGCTGCCATATCTGCCGCCACATATCACCACTGCCCACATAACCCCTTTCACAGCCACCACCACCGCCCCCCCCCCCCTACTTCCACCATGATGCTGCTGCTGCCACCATGCGGTGGTGAAATTAATTTGTAAATTTCGGTCTCATTCAGGATTTAATGGTGATTGTAAATAAATATGTAGACTAACATGATTTCGGTAAATAAAGTAAAAGTATGGAAATCATTTTCATAATGTGACCATTTTCATTTTTAAAAATCGTTCAACAAAGTTGAGTTAAATTTGGTAAACTTCGTATACTAAGTAGAAAATTCTATGCATGGCAGGAAATTAAAATATCCACCATCCATAATTAAAAAATAATAATATTTTTGAAATAACACAAATATAAAATCAAGGAAAAAGGATGAGAGGGTGGCGGGATGGTGTGTCCAGCAGGGGTGGAAGCAATGGCAGAATATAGACGTCGGAGAAGCAGCCGGCGATGGAGTGGCAGTATGGCTGCATTTGGGATGGCGGAGGTGGTGGGGTGGCCGCAGTAAGGATGGTAGAGACGGTGGTGGGAGGCCGTCTAGTGGCAGCTTGGATGCGGGAGGTGGCAGAGGTAACTTAGGTGGAGCGGCAATGGTGTGTTGGTATTGGGTGGCAGAGGGGTATGTGAGCGGTGGTGGTATGTTGAGTGAGGGCGAGTGTGTTACGTTTCATAAATATATTGGGCATACCCGGATATTATCCATTAACTAATGGATAAGTTTGGGTATTATCCATTAGCACCCATTAAATTAATGGATACTAATGGATAATACCCAAATATACCCGTTTTGTTAATGAATAAATTTAGGTTTTACCCAAAGTTATCCGGGATACCCATTTTGCCACCCCTAGATTGACACTAATGTAAAATCAAAATTAATGTATATTAACCATAAAAAGTCAAAAATGACAAACTATATAAAACAGAGGAAGTATTATATACGGTGCACGAAACAAATGACTGTATGATATTCATATGTGAAAATGCAGGAAGCTAATTTTGCATTTACCGAAGTAATGAAGAACACGTGTGGAGATGCATGGTATTGCGTGTGCTTGTAGAAATCATACCAAATTGATGGAGGGGTGGCATTTCGTTGGAATGAAATTAGATTACAAATAGGAGGCAACTTATCCTTACTAGAAAAATAAGAAGAAAAAAAAACTCCTATTAGCTTTGAGGTTATAGTTATATGACCTAAACTTTACTTCATTTGTAATTTAGTAGCAATATATAATGCACCTTTGGGATGTTAGAGGAAATTAAAATTGTTAATTTTCCTTTTAGATAATTAGAAAAGTTCATGATAATTGTTAATTTTCTTTTTAGATAATTAGAAAAGTTCATGATTAAAAAGTGTTATTAATAGAGTCAAGTATCAAATAAGACTGGGGACATACACACCGACAAAATTAGTAAGTATGCTCACCATTTTTTAATTTCTAAAATGTCATTTTAATAAATGACAGATTATCCCTAAAATTAGAATTAGAATTAGAATTAGAATTCAGTATCTTCAATTTGCGAAGACACTCACTCTAAAAAAGTTCTATCATTTTTTATTTTCTTCGTGAATAAAAACACTGATGAAAAATCACGTTTTTTTTTTTTTCCCCAATTGTTTCACCTAATTACCCAAGGTGACCTACTGACTAGTGCGGGGGTGATACAAAAACCACAAATCAGCTTTGCTAGTTTGAATTTATGATTTTCAGATTATAAAACTTTTGGAAATTTGTTACCTACTTCCATTAGACATAAATGTTTAAAAAAAAATTATAACTTTTTCTCAATTAATTAGAAGTCAATTTGAAACTAGATTTCTATTAGATAGATGTAGCATTATTTTGAGACGGAAAGAATGTTAAAAAGAAAACAAAATTATAATGTATCATAAAGTCAATGATGAAATATTGGCCTTATCTCATGAATATACTGTGTGGGTGTGAATTTTATAGGACATGGGGGAGCATTGCGAGGAAGGTGGGTTTGGGGGAGAAGGCAAAGTTAGACTTGCGGAGATGAATCAAGGTAGAAGCTGATTTGGGGAGGCAAGAAAAATCTAATACGGAGGGGTTTGAAGCGTCGCTTTGTTTAAACTCGTCTTAGCACTTGAGCGGTGAGGCTCGGCAATGTCATGTCAATAATGGGAATAAAATGTGTTTGAAGAGGTTCATTCTGTGATCGGAGTTGACGTGTGTTTCTATGCTTATGGTTTTAATCTCCAAGTGGGAGATTGTTAGGATTGGAGTCCTAAAACTACAAGGGAGAAAAGTTGTTCAAGTTGTGGGGAGTTGGTAGGGATAAACGGAGTTTGAAATCGAGGAAACAACCTACAGCGGAGGAAAGGCGGCCGCACATGGCGGGGCTGCGCAGTTGCCCAAATGATCAGAGATATTGTGGGCCTTAAATCGATGAAGTGGGCGGCCGTGCACTTGAGAGTGGGCGGTCTTCGCCGGGCAGAAACTAATTTTCTGATTGTTTCCTATTTTGATAGAATCTCTTTCAAATAGACTTACGGCTTCCTTGTACACCTTAAGCATAGTTCCAACCTAGAACACATTGTAGCATCATATTAAAGAGTGTTTATTATATTATTTGCTTTGCGATTGCCCCCGGACGTAGTTCATGTGTTGAACGAACCGGGTAAACAATTCTTGGTGTCAATCTAATTATCACAATGAAATTTAAAAAAAATTTGATGGTAAATCACTTAAGAGTAAGTCTTGTGAAAAACGTGTTTTACCCTAATGATAAAAAAAAACGTGTTTTTCCAAAAAAATGTCAGTGTTAATAACAAAAACTGCCAGGCTTGGCACTAGCACTCATAAATCATAGACACTGGTACTTTCATAAGTGCCAGTGTTAAAAAGTGCCAGGCACATACATTGTCACTTTTTTAGCACCGGCACTAGCAGTTATGAAAAGTGCCAGTGTCTATGTTAATATGTGCCAGTGTAATATCACTGGCACTTCTTAAAACTAACACTTGCAGTTGTTTTGGTAGAAAAAATAATAAAGTGGATTTCGGATTGATAATCGAAACAAAGGAGGAACGAATGGAATTAATGCTAAAGAATTGAAATAATCAAGATTGCACGAAGATGTAACGAGGAAAGCCCTTGAGACAATGATCTCGTCGGCACAAAACCTCGGGAGGTGATTAAGAGCACCTTCCTTCCCAAACGTTTGTATTGATTTTCTTTGTATAACTATGGAGGATTACAAAGTTGATAATAGTGAGCGTGTGTTTTTTGTGTTCCTCCAATGCTCAATTTAAATACAAGTTTACAAAGAAGAAAACCTATCTAAAACTAACTAACTTTCCTAAAATCTCGAGCTCCATCTTCAAAGGGTGGAGACGTGGTCAATGATGCCGTTGAGGGTTGTTTTCATTGATTATCCATACGTGCTTTGTGTTATTAACACCTGCAATATTATTAATAAAATAGGATATAATTAATAATGTTAAATATACCTGCTGCTCAAGACGTTGCAATCTTGAAGGTAAATGAAGATGGGTACAACTTGAAATTTCACCCACAACAATTGCCCCCAAACTTATCTGATAACGATGTACGGAGAAGATAAGTTTCTTGGATGAACGTGGCCTGATGGGACGGTTAGAGTAACCGGCGTTTCTACCCAATTCATCAATTAATTGTGCCTTGGGAAAGAGGAGTCTAGACTACTAAGGCTCATAAAATCCCCTAATATTTTCACTCTCCTCCTCATTCCAGGCGGTGCTTTCTAAGGTATTTCCCTTTCTTCTTTCTCTGCAATTTCTTTAACGAAAATCTCAACCTCGCATTATGAAGAAAATGTTAGAATTTTCAACTGTTGCTTCTTCTTTAAGATCTTCTGATGTTGATTCATTCGTCTCTAAGGGTTTAATTGCTAAACCTGATGAAGAGATTTGTGTTTTTAGCAATTTCCAAATTTCTGCCCTAAAAAATCGAAAAAGCTTTCCAAATCAAACTGTTTTTCGCCCCTTTGATGTGTCTACGAGGGCTGACTTCGTTTCTGTTGCTTGGATTTGTTTTTATGAGTATCCTTTTCTGCTATGGTTTAGCTTTCCTTTTCCCCCTTTGATTTTTGAGTTTTTTGAAAGAACGCAATTTGCGTATGTTCAAATGATGCCCATGACTTGGAGGGTTTTCGAAGTTATTTTAAGAGTGAACAGGGAACATGGGTTAGATATAGGTTTTAGTGAGATGGCCATTTTCTATGACCTACAATCTTTTGGGTCAAAAAGGTATGTCTTTAAGAAAAGGTCTAAAAAGGGTTTGATGGTCCCCAAAGCATCAGTAAATGATAGAGGGTGGAGAGGAAAATTTTTCTTTGTTGAGAGGGCTTCACTCGAAGGTGGAGAGAACTTGGTCAAGGAATGGAATATGGGAGGTATGGTTTGTAAATATCTCTTTGTTTAAGTTTGTAAAGCTTTCAAACTTATTGATTTTTTCTTTCTTTTGTAGGTATCAAGTGGGAAGAACTTTTTCCTCCAAAGGCTGATTCTGAATCCAAAATTGCTTCGTTCTTTTCTCTTTCTGCAGAAGAGAGAAGTTTCAAGATCAGGGTAACCACCGAGTCATTTGAAGAGGACACCATGTCTACTGGTACGATCTTTGGCTTTTTAATTACCTTTAGTCAATAAGATTTTCCTTCTTGCAAAAACTCATGAATTCCTCCTTTGCTTTGCAGTTTCAAAGCCAACCATGGAGATTTCATTTGATGACCTGGATAGCTTGGTAGGAGACCTTGGCACCAATCTAGTGGATAAGCCCCCTGTTATTCCGAAAAAGGAGGTTCAAGATGCTGCTACTGTCAGTTCAAGGCTGAAGAAGAGAAAGGTCGTTGTTGAGGTGAAGGAAATTATGGAGATTGATAATTTTTGCAACCTGGATGAAGTGAAGAAGAAGTTCTTGGCTCTAGTTTCGAGTGTAAGTTCTTAGTAACCTAGCTTTGTGTTTACACATACTTGTGCACCATTAATAGTTTATCTTGTTTCTGTATAGGCTTTTGGGAGTGTAGTGACTCAAGTTGAATCATTAGGTGATGCAAACAAGAAATTAAAAAGTGAAGTGGCTCGTATTAATAAGGATGCTAAAGAAGATAAAGCTATTTGGGAGAAGGAAAAAGAGGTTTCTGAGAAGAAAGTTGCTGACCTGGCTGGGGAAATTGCTGATCTAAAGCAAGGGATCGCATCTATTCAGGATGCTAATGTCCTTGAAATGGAGGAGATGAAGACTGCACTTACCAAGTCGGCGGCAAAAAGGATGGTACAGATCAAGATAAGGATGATCCAAGAGTTCCAGGAAGGCAAGCATGAGACTTGGGACCTTGAGAGAGAAGAATATCCTGAGAAGGTTGAATGGTGAAGCCATTGATGCCGGATAAGTCTCATTTACTATTGCATTGCCCATGGAGGAAGGTCAGAAAGGTGAAGATGGTCAGAAAAAAGTAGATGTCTAGGGGTAAGTTTGAACAATGTTTGATTTTGAATAATGTTTTTGGTTTTGATGGGCTGCGTCCCGAGAAGTTGTAAGACAATCTTTATTTTTCTGAATTTTTATGGTATTTTGGATGTAATGGCCCATAAGGGTCAAGGACAAGTAGTTATTTAGGTTTTCAGATGTTGGGTTGGTTCAACATGATGCCAGTTTAGGAAGTTGGTAGGTTTCAAACTTTGGCAGGTAGCTTTTGGAACTTGGTAGCCCGCTTTTGGTAATATAAATATTAGTGCTCCGATAACCAAGTTGTAACAATCTTGTGTAAGGTGTTATGACCTTTATAACACTTTGTTTGATATGAAAATATCAAAAACCTTTTGTCTTTAGATGACATGAATATGCCATAACCATTTGAAAATGCCTTAAGTTCAATATTTAATTAAGTGGAAATGGGGGGTGCGTATATATAAACATACGTGCCCATTCCTCACCTTAACTATTATTGAATTCTTGCGCTCCAGGCGAAGGTGTATCAACCTTAATTTGAAACGAAAGAAAGTCAATTTCTTTAAACCTTTGAAGGGATTGAGTACCTTGATCTTAAGATGAGATGGCCAATCTCAAGATGTTATCTTCTTGATATCTTAAAAAACAAGTGCTACTTTCTTGCAAAACTAGAATATGTTAATAACCCAACATCTTTGAATGATGACGTCTTCATTAATAAGAATAAACTTTACATAAATAGTTTTATTGGAAATAAAAAGAAAACAAAATTGAATCAAGGTAAAACTATACCTGGATCTTTAAGATGCTAACAACCTTTTAAGATGTTGACATCTTGGTGGATCTTTAAGATGCTAACAACCTTTTAAGATGTTGACATATTGGTTTATTGCATTTCAGAATGGTCGTCCTAAGTTTCCTTGCAAGACAGAAACATGTTAGGATTGGGTGTTAGCTTAGCTAACACCCCTCCGATGCTTAAGTCAGTAATAGTTTGATAAGTATAAATCAAATGGAAATAATTGAAATGACATTGTATTAAAAGCGTACCTGTCTTTCTGAATTTGAACGATAACTTAAAACTTACATAAAGTATGCTTTAAGATGGATAGCATTCCAGGATCTAGAGATCCTTACGCCTTCCAAGGTTGATAACCAATATGCCCCCTTTTTGCGTCTGCATCTATTAAGTAAGGTCCTTCCCATTTTGGTGCCAACTTTCCAGCATTGAGATCTCTTGTGTTCTGATGGACCTTTCTTAGCACCAAGTCACCAACTTGGAACTTTCTTAATCTGACATTCTTGTTGTAAGATCTTGCAATCCTTTGCTGGTATGCCGCCATCCTAACTTTTGCCATATCCCTCAATTCATCAATGGTATAAAGATCTTGTGCCAAGATGATGCTATTTTGCTCTGGAGTTAGCAATCCATATCTTGCCGAGGGGACGACGACTTCAGCAGGAATGACCGTTTCTGATCCAAAAACTAGAGAGTAAGGAGTCTGGCCTGTTGCATTCTTGGGCGTTGTTCTATCAGCCCACAAAACGAAACGCAATTCTTCAGCCCATCTTCCCTTCTTCTGATCTAATCTCTTTATTAAGTTGGAAATGATGATCTTGTTGCTAGATTCAGCCTGTCCATTTGCTTGGGGGTACACTGGTGACGATGTTACCATCTTAACCCCCCATCTTGTGAGAAAATCTTGAGTCTTCTTGCTAATAAACTGGGAACCATTGTCACATATTATCTCTGAAGAGATACCGAACCTGCTGAAAATGTTCTTCTTAATGAAAGATATAACCTCCTTATCACGGACTTGAACATAGGCCTCGGCTTCGATCCACTTGGAAAAGTAATCTGTCATTGCCAGTAAGAACACATTTCCTCCAGGAGCTTTAGGTAATTTCCCAACAATGTCCATTCCCCAAGTCATGAAGGGCCAAGGGGATATGTAACGACCCAAAAATTCGTTTTATTTATTTTAATATTTATTTTATATTTTGAGAAATTTAATTTAAAATTATGTGAGCATTTCTATGTGTTGCATATTATTCTAGTCATTTACTACTTGGTGCTTTATTTGATAATTAGTCATTTTTATTTAAATGATATATATGAATAAGTTAAATTAAGGAGGTCCTTAGTATTAGTTTGTATTGTAGAGGCTTAAGTGGAAACTTGAGTTTAGGGGCTTAATTGCAAAAAGGGGGAAAATGGGTGATTTATTTGTGAAAATTTGAAAGAGCCCAAAACCCATCCTTATCACCCCTCCCTCTCCTGCGTTTCCTTCCCCTACTCATTTACCAAACTTTCTAAAAAAAATTGACCTCCATTGTTGTAGAGAAGCAAAGGTAAGATTTTGTTTTGTTAATTTTCCCTATTTTAATTTACTACTCCATTTCCAAATCTAAAAATATATAAATGTTCAGGGTGTTGAATAGATTCTTTCTACCGGGTCAAATATTATTTTCTTGACACTTTTCCGGAAAATAGGTAAGTTACTAATCCCCCTTTAAATGTTAAAATGGTCATAAGTATGCTTTATATGCTTTATATGTGATAAAACAATGTTTTGGTATGTTTTATTTATACTTGTAAATTTGGGATAGAGGGAGTAGTAAGAACTTGTTACATAGCTTGTTATTGTTGAGAATGTTATAGAAGTTGGTGTTGGTATTGTTCTTAGGCTGGGTTTTTTTTTAGCCTTTGTGTAAGTTGCAGATGTAAGTGTTACAAATACTAGTAATTTTGGGTTGTGAAACGAAAGGAGTGAACTTTGGTTAAGTTTTGGTCTACCAGGTGATGTGGGCGGCCGCCCAAAAATGGGCGTGCGGCCGCACATCTATCTGAATGGTTTTCCTTCTTGGAACAGAGTATTTTGGGCGGCCGCACAGCCCTGTTTGGGCGACCGCCCAGTCATCTGAAAAGTTTAGAGTTTTCAAACTAAGGGATTTAGAGGTCAATCTTGGTCTAGTTTTTGGGGAGTATCCTAAAGTACTTGGATGATTGTTGTGGATCACTAAAGTGGTAGAATTGGTTCCTTTGTGAAAACAAGTGTTGTGAAATGTGAGTAATTGATTAAGTGAGCATTGTTGAACACTTGGTAATGCGTTGGAATGGTTCATCTTCTTGATGTGTTTGGCATGGTTCCCTACATTGGAATCATTGTCCCTGATTGTTGTTTAAGCAAGTATTTCTATATGGTGCTTGCGTGTTAAGTCCAGCTGGTACTTTTGTGTGTGTTTGGGCAGTGATAGGGATTATAATGGTCTCACGAGCCAAGTACATTATAAGGCTCCTATCATTGGTTTCCCATTTTTAACCCCCTTCCTTAGGCCAAAGGTTGGGCACTTTGGGTTATGGCTCTTTGTCATTTTCCCCGTTGTTGTTGTTGTTGTTGTTTGGTTCCGGAACCCGTTTCAGCTCTTCGATGCTGCTCAGTTGATGCCTCTCAGATGGTTATTGTTTTGGTTCGAGAACCTTGGCTCAGTATCCACGTATGAGTGTTTATTTCCGCTTTATGTGTTGCATGATGAGTTGGTCGTTATTTCCAACCGGTATGAGACGGTTGGCGATAGGGAGCCTCTTATATTATGTGCTATGTGCTATATGATCAGTTGTGGCATTGTTCCTTTAGGTTTATCATATTTGCATGTAATGTAGTTGCATTTTAGTAACTTACTGATATTTATTCTCACCCTTTATTTGTTTACTGTTTTAGATAAGAAGGAGCTCAGGGGATAGTTCATACACACTGGGAGGACGTCGAGGAGATCTTTGGGTAAGACATTTTGGGAAATGTTGTGTAAGTAAAGGATACATTATATAAATGTAATACCTTTTGGGTAGTGTACCCGTGACTCAGTTGTGGTATCATTTCTCTTAATAGATGTCCGTGTTGTAATTAAGTAAGTAAAGTTAATAGTTGTAGCCAAGTGGCTTAGAACTTGTTTGTGAAAGTTTGTTTTGTGACTTGTAGTCAAGTCTAGTAAATGTTGTTTAGTCATATAAGACTTTTTATGAAAGTATATTTCGAAAAATTTTCTTAAAAATGTTTGTGACGTCTTCCGTGCGTGTCCCGGGCGTGGGGCCAAGTAGGACCACGGGTCGGGGCGCGACAAGATAGAATAGGATGCATCAGTTCTGCCGGCTGGTGCAAGATGTCACCATGTCTCTGGCATGAATCACAGTTCTTGGAGTATTCTGCTGCATCTTGACGCATAGTAGGCCAAAAGTATCCCATCCTAAGGGCTTTTGCGTATAAACTCCTGCTCCCAGAATGATTTCCACACAAGCCTTCATGAAGTTCTTTTAATATTGATGCAGCTTGATCAGGTTCAAGACATCTTAAGTATGTGTAGACACCCCGCCTTGGACCGCTCACCCTGATTGCACACTTGATTTTGTGTTTCTCCCTCTTTTAAGTGTTTCCTGTTAGTTTCTGTTACTTTGGTTAAGTTCCAAACGGACTTCGTTAAATCCCGGGGCTAAACTGAATAACAGTTCTAACTTTCTAGTCCATTCTGTCAAAAATTGCTTCTCAGAGTCGCGCGCCTCCGCCCCTTGAGGCCAGACGCGCGCGCCTTCCGCCGCCTAGGTGGGATGCGCGCGCTTCTGGGGCGTGTCAGTTACAGATTCTGCCCAAGAATCTCTCCCTTGCTCATTATACATGATTTTGCCCGAGAAAGATTTCTTGGAGACTCCGTTTGGCTCCAAAAACAGTCACTTTTCAACTATAAAAACCCCTCCAATGATGGAGGAGGACCTTGAGGACTTGGAAAATCATTACTTTCAAACCTTTTTTACTCACTTCTTTCATAGACTTTTCTTGGGACTTCTTCAACAAAGTATTCAATCTCTTCTTCAAGGCTTCACAAGAGATTCTTTTTGAAGGATACTATAGGTAAAGGTCTTAAATATTTCTCCTCTCCTTCTTCTTCTTCTTCTTCTTCTTCTTCTTCAATCAAATGTGCAATCACCCAAAACCATTTGGGACATGACACCAACGGTCCTTTCATTACATTAAATTGGCCTAGGAGTCATCTCCCTACATTTCAAACTCTAAAACCCCTTTTTATCATCATTTTAATAGGAAGAACACATTTATCTTAAAAAGTGAATTATGAACAAACAAGACCGACTTTGCTCGGGCGAAATGGGTGTTTAATTACTTCCCATTTCGTAACCTAACCCCCGAACCCCTCATCTCAAGAATCTTTGGTTTCGTAATCAATAAAAAAGGCTATTTTCATAGGTTTTCTCGCGTTCCTCTAAAACGTGGGTGGCGACTCTAAAACACAATTAGACATCCTAGGATAATTCGCGCGCTCTAGCTAAGCCGTGGTCCCCCGGGGTATTTACAGTGGCGACTCCGCTGGGGACGCTTGAGGGTTAAACTTGTGTTTCAGTTCATAATTCACTTTTCTGGGCATTCTGGAAATTGACATGGGAAGCGCGCGCCTCGGACCTTCATGGTCTAAAGCGCGCGCGTCCCGCGTCAAATTCCAGAATCGCCCGCCTTCCATGTGTTCTTCCTATTCTTCCTATTATTTCGTGCTAACAACATTGCAGGGGTTCCATCACACAAACAGGACCAGGGCAATCCCCTGAGTCCATAAGTTTCTGATGATCTGACATGTGAGCCCAGAAGAGGGCGCCTCCCAGTTTCTATGCGCCAGTCGCGCGCTTCCCACAACACTAGCCCGAGGCGCGCGCTTCTGGGCCAATTTCCAGGGCAAGAACAGGTTTCAGGGACTGAACAGAACAGTGGGGTGTGGACACAGTTGCCTGCATCAGAACAGAATCGAACCCTTGGACTGTTTAATTTTATGTTTTTATTTACCGGTCACACGGGTGATTCGGGAGTTGTAATTTATGTGTTTATGTTTTCTTATCTTTTCTTTTCAAAAAAAAAAAAATTGTCACGTGATAGACCTCACACTACGCGCACAATTCCTATCAACTGCTCACTATCGAGTCGCACAAGTCCAACCCCAAGCCCGTCGAGGCCCGTCCTAGAAAGTTTCAAGCTCCACTCGACCTTGGCTCTTTCGAAGCGGTAAACCTCAGCCCGTGGCGTAGTTCATGACTACATGCCGGGGGTGACCTTTAAGCCTCATATTCAAGCCGAGCACAAACCACACAATTCTAGTTAGGGTCTAACACTCCGTGACTCAAGTCGGTTTCCATGTACCGAGATTTCCCTAAACTAATGTCTTCAAATCATACATGCCAACTTGTTTAAACGGACGCAATAAAAATCCGTCCCCAAAAGGTGGTTATTTTGGATGAAAATAAAAAAATCCGTCCCCGCATGTATGCTTTACTACATTAATTTAGTTTAATCCCGATACATGTAGAACGTGATGGAATCCGATGAGTATATGGGACCGCGAGATGGTCTATATACTAGTGTGACGATTCCATTATTTTCTTAGAAACCCCAAAAGGGACCCATTCCCTCCGACTTATAAAATAATAAAAAAAAAATCATTTTTCTTATGTGGTTCGAGTCGTGTGCCAAATTGTGTGTTCTCAACCTCTTCATGGACCGAAAGTGTGAACCGAGACTGACAAGGGCTACTTCTCCAATTATAGGTCCGATTGGTACTCTCCGCATCTACAGAGATTCATCCAACGGGCTTGTCCGTGAACCGATCACTCCAACAGCTTCTACATCATCAATGGCCGGCGACTCCAACACCAACAACACCATGACTCTCGAACAGCTTTCTGCCATGGTTCAAACACTCCAACAACAAATCACCACTCTCAACAACGAGGCTCAAACCAAAGAAGCCTTGTGGCAAGCTCATGTCGACAGTCAAAGGGAGGCCCACGAGGACGAGGTTGACCAACTGAAAGCCAAGCTCCTCAAACTCTCCAAGAACAAAGGGGTTAATGACAATGAGGAATCCGAGTGGACCAAGGGTTTGTTTGAAAGCCCGTATGTCAGTGCCCGTACCAAAAAAGTGGGGGGACCAAGCACCGACAACAACGACCCCAAAATGGTCGATTCCATCATGGCCTACATTGATCAGAAATTTGACGGCCTCAACATGGGAAAAGGCTCCAACACAAGCCTTTATCAGTCATCCATCCTCATGAGCACGATGGCCGCTCTTCCCGACAAATTCAAGATGCCCGACATTAGCAAGTTTAAGGGCAACTCATGCCCGATGGCCCACATCGAGACTTACATTTGGGCTATGGTTCCGAATAAGGTCTCCCCAAAAGTTATGGCTCAATGCTTTCCTCTCACCCTCGAGGGGGAGGCCAAGGATTGGTATGCAACTCTCCCGCTCACTGTCCGTCTTGATTGGGATGCCGCTATGCTTGCCTTCAAGAATCAATATCAAGGCAACACCACTCACCGGCCTACAAGGAAAGAGCTCGAGAATACCACTCAAAGAGACAACGAGTCCTTCATTGACTTCACAAGGAGATGGAATGACAAGCTCTCTGAAATTGTTGAGAGGCCGAACACAAAAGAGCAAATGGACATCTTTCTCAAGTGTCTCAAGATTGATCTCCGCACCAACCTAAGTGGGGCTTGCTACTCCGACTTCTCCCAAATGTATGAGGCGGGGGTACGCATGGATGACTTGCTCAAGGAGATTAAAAAGGCCACTCCTACTTACCGATACAAGGCCGCCTCTAGTTCAAACAAAGAGGCTTATGTCAATGCCGTTACTACTGACAAGGGGAATTACAAGAAGGTTCCCCCACCACAAGGCAAGCGGTTCCAAAACGACCGCGTCTACACTCCTCTCAACGGCATGACCATCACCGAGGCCTATGAAGATCTAAAGGCCAAGGGACAAATCACCCCTCTTCAAGGGTACAAGCAACCACAACCGCTCCGTGCCAATCATGCTCACCACAAATGGTGTGACTACCATCAATGCACCGGCCACCTCATCGAGGATTGCTTCTCCATCCGCAACACCATCCAAGACCTCCTAGACAAGAAGGAATTCATAATCCCTAATGAGGGTGGTGTCAATGTAATAGAGGTAGGAGAGTTTGAAGGAACCACTCATTCGATCCCAATTGTGAATGAGGGCTCCGATGATATAAATAAACTTGATAATTCTTGTTATGTTGTGACTTATGATGAGATTATGAGGGAAGTCTTAGAGAATAGGAAGAAGAAGCTACAAGGGACCGTGAACGTGCTCACTCGCAGTGGTCGAGTAACAACGAGCACAATCCCTCCCAATACTGCAGCAACCAGCACCTCTTCTCAAAGATCGCAAGCACGCGACATACCCGAAGATCCTTTGTTAACACAGCTCAAGAAGACACAAGCCAACATATCCATCTGGGACCTTATTGCATCATCAAAGAAACACCGAGACCTCGTCATCAAGAACTTGGATGACACATCAGTCTCTCCCGACACGACTCCTGAGGACCTCACAGCAATGATAGGTCACATTCACTTCGGCAATGTCATCACTTTTGCCGACATGGACCTCCCGCCATTTGGGTCCAAACACAATGAAGCCATCTACCTCAAAGTAAGGGCAAGGGGGAGACCCATCTCAAGGGTTCTAGTAGACGGTGGCTCTGCACTCAACTTAATGCCTAGCCGAGTCATGGGCATACTGGGGCTCAAAGGCTCCGATTTACAACCCTCCGCACAAGTCATTAGAGGGTACGACAGCACTGCCCGTAAAGTCATGGGAATGTTAGAAGTTGATATCGAATTTGGAAGCATGATCATGTCCGTCCCATTCCAAGTACTTGATGTCCCCGCTTCATTCAACTTACTTCTGGGCCGACCTTGGATCCACAGTCCCAATGCGGTACCTTCCACTCTCCATCAGTGTGTTAAGATCAGAAATGGGGACGAGATAGTCACTATCATGGCCGAGACTGTCACCATCCACAGAAATGGGGGACAACCAGTCCACAAAGTCCAAAACGGGATAGAAGATGCCACTCTCTCCGGCGTCAACACCATCGACAAAGAAGGGGGAAGCAGACAATGGGCCCCCGGCAATCCTAAAGTCCTCCGCATGATGAGGAACATGAATCACTTTCCCGGTTTAGGCCTAGGGAAGCATCAACAAGGGATATTGCACCCCGTGGTAGTTCCTTTTGTCATGAACAAGTTTGGTCTGGGATACGAGCCTACCAAGGATGACTTGAAATACGAGCAAGCAGTCAAGAATCAAAGGATCCAAGCTCGCAAAGAAGGTCTACGATATGAAATCCCTGACTTGAAACCCTACCGCAACACACTAAACGGTTATTTTGTTCGCCAAGGGGAAGATGTCCCGTACATGATCTTTCCCGAACCGTGGGTTAACGACAAGGGCGTCAGAAAGCCCGGTCTCGAGATCTTCACTGATTATGAATTCCCGACGCAAGAAAGGGAGCCTACTCCAATGTCACCCCGAGAGTGGTGGGGCAAGAAAGTGACTACAGAGTCCGAGGTAGAGATTACCGTGGGGGAAGAACTATCCGATCTAGCCTCCATGTTCGAAGAGTTTGCCATCATGGACGATTGTCAAGTCAACGCCATCTACGACACCGTTGAGGAAACCATCAGTGAGATCCCACCAAGCTCCGAACCAATCAACAACTGGTATTCAACGAAGGGGCCCTTAGTATCCGAGGATTTCTTGGTCCGAGAAATGGGTTGCATACCCCGCACAGCAACAAAGGAAGAGCGGATCACACTTACTTTCGAGTCCGAGAGTGTTTCTAATACCCTCACCCAAGAGGATATGGAAGCCATAGCCGAGCGTGTGTTTCCTTTCTTTGCTAATGAAAAATTTGATATTTCTGAGTACCCCGAGATTGCAAACATCATAAATGATGAATTAACTAATAACAAACTTAATGAACAAGTTAATAAAGATTCAAATTATGATGAAATAGACCACGAAAACATAACATACCTAAATGAACTAGCTCAACAGGTTCGTTGTCGTGGTGAAAATGGTCCAGGGGCTGATGAAGAATTGCATGTTGTTAATCTGGGTACCGACGAAGAGCAGAAAGAAACGAAGATTGGCAGCTTCTTCAAGGGGGAAGACAAAGACAGATTGACTGCACTGCTCAGAGAATTTGTGGATAAAAGTAAACATTATAATGGTTGAAGGGCTAGCAAGACTTACCGACTTCTTCTACTATATATACTAATGATTGGGTCTTAAATTTCATTGGATAAAGAGCTTCATCAATTCTTCTTCAAATTCAACTGGTACATCTTGGCCAATCAGCACCTTCAAATCTGGATTAGAGGGATCCAATAATACTTCTTTCACATCGTTCTCCCTTGCTTCCAAGACTTGACGTGCTTTCTTCTGTAATTGCTATGCTTGCCTCGGAGATGTCGATGCCTTCATGGATGTCATATAGCAATTCTTCGCCATCTGCTGATCACTGAAGATTGTAACAACACCCCAAGGTGTAGGCATCTTCACACACTGATGATAGGTTGATGGTACTGCCTTCATTGCATGGATCCAAGGTCTGCCCAATATTACATTATAGCTCGTCGCACAGTCAATCACACAAAACTGCTCCATAGAGTTAACACCTTCAATATACACTGGAAGCATAATCTCTCCCAGAGTATCTTTGGTTTCTCCACTGAAGCCCACAAGAACTGATGTTCTTTTCACTATATTCTCCATTGGGATATTCATCTCTTTCAAGGCCTCAGCTGTGAGAAGATTCACTGAGCTTCCCCCATCTACCAGAATTCGTCTCACCTTACAATTTGCAATCTGTAGGGCAATGACCAATGCATCATAATGAGGATCCAGAATATTCTCCCGATCTTCTTATTCAAAGGTGATGACATCTTGAGAGGTTGACTTTGCGATCTTCTTTTGATTTCTAGGTCTCTCATCCTTGGAGTCCTTGGCATGTCGCTTAGCTGCAGAATAAAAAGTACCACAAATATCAGAACCACCACTAATCATATTGATTACCTTAGTTACCGGTGGAGGAGAAGGTGGTTTCTCAGGAACTGCTTCCTTGTTTTCTTCTTTGTTCTTCCTGTGACTGAGGATTTCTTTAAGATAGCCCTTGGAAAGCAAGTAGCTCAGCTCTTTCCTCAAGGTGATGAAATCTTCAGTAAGATGTCCGAAATCTTCATGATAGGCACACCACTTTGATTTGTCCTTCCATCCTGTAGATCTGTCATTCTTCCTGGGCCATCTTGCTTTGTCACCAAGATTGTTCATTGCACACAAGATTCCTGCAACTTCAACAGAAAAGCAATAATCAGTTATTTTTGGACATTGAGTATCATCTTGATCTTCATCTTCCACAGAATTGATCTTATCAGAATCATTTATGTGATAGGGTCTGGATCTGTGTTGCCTCTTGTGAGATGACTCGATCCTCCTGTCTGGATTGTCGTATGTTGAAGCTTTCCCGGAGACCTTTGACTGTTGCACCTTGTCTTCTTCAAGTCTGATGAATCTTAAAGCCCTGTTGTGTACATCTTCCATCTTCTTGCAGGGGTTCATCACCAACTCCTCATAGAATGGGGTATCTTTCTTCAGGCCCATTCTAAATGCTTCTGTTGCCGTGGCCATATCAAGACTGGGTATCTCCAAGACTTCCTTGTTGAAGCGGTTGACGTAATCTTTCAATGTCTTATTAGGTTGTTGTATGATGCGGTAAAGATCACTAGTGAGCTTCTCGAATTGTCTGCTACAGGAGAACTGATTGTTGAACATGTTGACAAGTTGGGCAAACGAACCAATAGATCCTGGCGGTTGACGGATCAGCCACTTCAATGCAGGTCCGACCAATGTTGAGCCAAACCCTTTGCATAGGCAAGCTTCCCTATATTGCAGAGGTACTCTGACGATCTCCATCTTCTCCTGGTAATGGGCAATGTGCTCCTCAGGATCGCTGCTTCCATCATACAACTTCATAGTCGGGATGTTGAAGCCTTTGGGGATGTCAATTTGAGCAATAGCTGGGATGAAGCGTGACTGATTGTAACATGTTGGAGAGACCTGCTGGATGGGCGGAGTGATACCAGGTACATTCATCACCAAATGTCTTAGTTCTTTGAGTTGACTTGCTATATAGTTACCTGCAAAAGGATTAGTAGTAGGAGCAGTATTATCAAAAGAATTTGCAAAATTAAAGTTACCAAACGGATGGGTATTGTCAGCTGATGATGTAACGATCGTGCTACTGGTAAAGATGGGTCCATCTTGAGGTGTCCCAGAGACATTGAGCATAGGTGATGTGAAGGTGTTTCCTTCCGCCGTCAGATCACAGAAGACGGGAGCAACAGATGTTGTCATCATTGGAGATGTCATCATCTTCAGAGGCGTACTCTTCACATTTGCTGCCGAATTCATTGGGATCCAATCATTGAATATTGATGAACTAGCGCCGCCAAAATCGAGGATCCTGGGACGTATAGGAGATACTGAATCCACCCTCTCAGACAAGACTTGCTGCTCCTTCTGCATCTTCACCACGGCTTCGGCTATCAAGGATGTACTTTTGCCCTGTTGATCCAACTGGTGTTTCATCTGCATAAGCATACTTTTGAGCGCAGGATCTGGAGTGGGAGATGCTTGTTTCTTGCCTGCCCCCAAAGGTGGAGGTGGTGGCAATCCCCCAGAGCCAATCGTTGATGTCTTAGGACCGATGCCCCCAGATGAAGTATTAACGCCACTGGTAGGACTGGTCGTCTTGCCAATGCCGGAGATCATGGGTTGAGTAGTCATCTTAAATCAACAGCAATTCAATAGGTTAAAAAACCAAGGACCCCACGGTGGGCGCCAAACTGTTTTGGTAGAAAAAACAATAAAGTGGATTCTGGATTGATAATCGAAACAAATGAGGGACGAATGGAATTAATGCTAAAGAATTGAAATAATCAAGATTGCACGAAGATGTAACGAGGAAAGCCCTTGAGACAATGATCTGGCCGGCACAAAACCTCGGGAGGTGATTAAGAGCACCTTCCTTCCCAAACGTTTGTATTGATTTTCTTTGTAGAACTATGGAGGATTACAGAGTTGATAATAGTGAGCGTGTGTTTTTTGTGTTCCTCCAATGCTCAATTTAAATACAAGTTTAAAACTAACTAACTTTCCTAAAATCTCGGGCTCCATTTTCAAAGGGTGGAGACGTGGTCAATGATGCCGTTAAGGGTTGTTTTCATTGATTATCCACACGTGCTTTGTGTTATTAACACCTGCAATATTATTAATAAAATAGGATATAATTAATAATGTTAAATATATCTGCTGCTCAAGACGTTGCAATCTTGAAGGTAAATGAAGATGGGTACAACTTGAAATTTCACCCACAACAACAGTTACGATAACTTCCAGTTTATTACAAAAATGCCACCGCGTGCGTTGAAACAACTTCCAGTTTATTACAAAAATGCCACCGCCTCATTTAAAAAAACACGTTTTACCCTAAGATTAGGGTAAAACGCCTTTTTTACTAGTTTTTCACATCACTTAATGGTTTGTCAATTACAATTTTTAGAAATTCACAAGAATAATTAGATCGACATCAATGTTTGGTCAAAGTTCATTTATGTTAACCATAAACAATCAAAATGAGACAAATTTTCCGAGACAGTGAGAGTATATTTTAATTGCAAAAGACTAAAAGATCTAAACTCATCTGACTATTTTTATCTCTCTGGTCTTGTGTTTTTTCTTGGCTTATGTTGCATTCTTTTCCCGGCCTCCATCCATCAGCTATATAAGCATATGACATTCTGATACTTATGTTATTTCTAAAATAATTGAGATTCTAATTTTCATTTAAAAAAAAAATTGTCGCAGTTCAATGTTTCTTTCAACTATTAGATTGAATCTCATTTATGAACAACAGAGGACAGTACTAAAGATTTCAAACTACATCCCTAAAACATGTATATTTACAAAGCATTTCATGTCTACTATGTTACATAAGTGTTGGAAAAAGTGTGTTTTGAAGGAAATTGGGTATTACTTCCGTAAGGGTAATTTTGTTAAATTGCTAAATTAATTATGGGTTTGTGTTCTACTCCATGAGAAGAAAAAATCAAGTATTTATTTGTCCAAAATGGTTGTTGGATGAATAAGATATTAATGCTCAAAAGTAAGTGGGTTGGAAGAAGTAAATGAGGTTATCACACATTGGAAAGAAATGTAACATTTTGCTAGCCTAAGTACTTGGGCACATAGTAGTGTACAAGATTATGTAGCATAGAGGCTCTCTCTCGCGCCACGGGGTGCAAATCAAGTTCCAATTTGGCTTGCGAGTTTCGTGCATGTGCGCATCTTGGGGACACGAATGTAGCACCGAATTTGCCTTCCTAGACAAGCCCACCTTTTGTTAAATTTTGTGAATCAAAAATTAAGGAGCAGTTTTGATTTCAAAAGTTTTGTAACTGCCAAGTATCAATAAGGTTAATTGCAGTCATAATGACATTAAGAACAGCAAATAAAAACTGATTGAATCCAAATTAATTTCGGATTAATGGCCAAAAATCAGTTTTGATCCTTGCCTTTCCTCAGCTATAAAATGGAGTGCCCACAAACAGTTTGACACACAGAAAAAATCCTCCTCCATTTTCTTTTGCTGCATATTGCTATACATTTTCCCTTGGCCTCCTTGCATTAACAGTAGTGGTGATATTGTCCAAGCACAGTTCCGTTCGCCGGGAAACTTAGGTGCAAAGTGCCCCCGATCCGCACATTCTATCCTGGGAGACTAGCGTTCCAACAAGACTCAAGCACACTCGGTGAGAGGACGAATAAGTCTTAAGGAGACAGTGACTAGCATTGGGCTTGTGCAAACAGCAACCTAATTTTCTTTTGTATTTCCAGTTTATATTTGTATTTTATTATTCTGTAATTGTTCTTTTCTGTTGTAACCGTTAACAATAAGGTGTAATTTAGTGAATATTAGTGTTTGTTAGGACCAAATTAGTGTGTCTAATATGAGGTTAAGTACATCTGGACAAGAAAATCATTGGCACCTTCTCAAAGAACCGGACGGCACTGGACCAACGGAATCGGAACTAGTGGCTCTCAAATATATTGGTCTCATTTCGGTTCCAAATTTCCATAGAACCGATGTATTAGCCCCGATCCTAGCTTCATGATTTTTCAACAAAAAAAAAAAAAAAAAAAACAAAAACAAATCGGACCATAATCACCCTTAGTTTTTTTTTTTTGAACGAAAAAAAAAATAAAAAAATAAAAATCATGTGATTGTTATTGGTTTCAAAAATATTCGAGTAAGTTTCATGAATTCTTAGAATTGTTATTGGTTTCATAAATAATTGTGATGTTTCACGAGTAAATTTCAGACTAAGTTTCAGCAGGTGCATATAAAAGTGTAGTTATCGTCTCGCACGTTCTAAAAAGTTACTCCCTCCGTTCTTAGTTTAATTTTACACGCTTATTAAGAAATCAAGTGAAAAATAAAGGAAAATGGGTCAACAAAAGTAGGAGGTAGGATATAATTGTACTAAACAATATTCATAAATCAAATGGGTGAAAAGGAAGTTGGGTGAGTATTGGTTTTTTTGTAATAAATGAACATTTTGAGGGCAAGATTCTCCAACGCACTATTCATATTTTTCCATTTATGGAATAAAGCAACTAAAAACCTTACAGACAAAAAAAAAAAAAAAGTAAGAACCTTAAACTGAGACGAGACGGAGGGAGTATGTCATTTGCTTGAGTTGATATTGGAAAAGGAGATATAATATCTTTGTAGTCCAATTTTAGATCATTTAGTTGAGTTGATATTTGGAAGGAGATATAATGTGTGTAGTCCAATTTAGGGGTAAATATAAAGTCACAAAAGATATTCACAAAATTTGGCTCACAAATAAAATGATGTGTTAAGATGTTATTGTGCTTTTTAAGTAAAGTGTGGCGGGTCCACAATCGATGCAGTCAATAAAATATCGACACTTATTTTGTATCTATCACTTTTGTAAACTTCTTTTGTGCCCGATCATTGCCCTCAATTTAGATCATTTATGAATGTTACCCCTTTAAAACGTCATATCATATAATAATAAGATCTTCTATCAGCTTCAATACTCATGCAATCGTATATGTTTCCAATTATAGAATGGCAGATTCTAAACATCTACAGTATTTGCTTTTACTAGTTAAATTTCATCAGCCCTTAAAAGTCAACTAATTTGTTGTGATAGCTCGGGGTGTGCTTGGCTCGGTTTTAGGCCGAAACCGAGACCGAGCCGAATGATATCGGTTTTAGGCATGTGGGAACCACCAAGCTTCGGTGTGTTAATGGTTCGGCTTGTTCGGTTTTGGTTTCGGTGTCGGTTTGGTTCGGTGCCATTTGTAAACAACAATTGTATTGAAACTATTGATGTAAAATTTCAGTAAAGAAGTTTTATTATGGACAACTTTCAAGCTACCAGGAAACAAAACAGTAAATTTAAAAAAAAAAAAGAGGGTAATTCGATTTTAGAGTTCAGACACAAAATCGAAGGGTGATATAGTTAGAGACAGAAAGGGAGATTTGGAATTTCGACTTACTACGAACACGAGGTAATCCATTGCCAGCGGTGGAAGTCAACAATTTGTTGTTGTGTCTCCCGTCTTCAGCGCCGTCGTCGATTTAGCCTAAATCAACGAAGAGTTATATACTGGCAGTGGGATCTCCCTTGCAGTAGCAGCGCCGACGATGTAATCTCTCTTTGGCCGTTGCAGCGGTGTGGTTGATTTAGGCAGAGAGCTAGGGCGAATCGCAATTGTCAAATGCGGTGTGCTGGGTGGAAGAGGGGAAAAAGACTTTACATATACATACCAAGTATAAAACGACAGAGTTTCAAGTTATCGGTTCGGTTCGGTTCGGTGTTCTATCGGTTTTCTAAGATGAATACCTAAATCGAACCAAAATATTCGGTTTTTCAAAACTCTGAGAAAGAACCGGACGGGTCTAAAATGCCTCGGCTCGGTTTTTTCGGTCTCAATTTTTATCGGTTTTTTTTGTTTTTGTGCTCACCCCTAGATAGCAAGCGGAAGTTTGATCTGTTCCATAGTTAAAGAGTCTAAGGGGGGCGTTTGGTTCGTGGTAAAGTGAAGGAATGGAATGGCCAATTCCGTTTGACCAATTCCGTTGGCATGTTTGTTTTTGTTTGTTTTTTTTTGAATTTTCATTCCAATGGAATGCCCAATTCCATTCCATGAAGGAATTTATCATTCCATCCAAAAATGGGAAGAATGTTCAATTCCATCAATTTCATTCCATTGGCGGAATTGAAGAAATTCGGAATAATAATAATAATCATTCCATCAATTTCATTCCATTGGCGGAATTGAAGAAATTCGGAATTGAAAAGTATACCTGGGCAAGCATACCAGGTATTAGTGAGAATCGTCTTAGTTTGAGACCTTTCTCTCACTGGAATGAAAAGAAATGTACTAGGAAAAGACCTATAATTGAATGAAAAATCTTCCATCGACAGCAACTTACTACGCTCTCTCTGAGGAGACTTGAAGGGACGCTTTCTAACCAAAGCCTTGATTTTTATTATAGTCTAGGCGTCCTTTTGTCGAGTATATCTCGAAAAAGAAATCCCATGTCTATAATTATAATAATAATAATAAATAATAATAATAGTAATAATAATAAATAATAATAATAAATATTAATAATAATAATAATAGTAATAATAATACATAATAATAATATTATTAATAATAAATAATAATAATAATAATAATAATTAATAATAATAGTAATAAAAATAAATAATAATAATAATAAATAATAATAATAAATAATAATAATAATAGTAATAATAAAAAAAAAAAAATAATAATAATGATTAATTATTATTATTATTATTATTATTATTATTATAGTTACAGTAATAAATAATAATAATAATAATAATGTTAATAATTAATAATAAATAATAATAATAATAAATAATAATAAATAATAATAATAGTAATAATAATAATAATAATAAATAATAATAATAATAATAATGATAAATTATTATTATTATTATTATTATTATTATTATTATTATTATTATTATTATTATAGTTACTGTAATAAATAATAATAATAATAAATATAATAATAATAATAAATAATAATAATATTATTATTATTATTATTTATTATTTATTATTTTATTTTTTTTATTATTGTTTATTATTATTGCTATAATAAAATAATAATTATTATTATTTATTATATTATTATTATTATTATTTATTACTATTTATTATTATTATTTCTTATTATTATTATTAATTATTATTTATTATTTACTATTATTATTATTATTCCATTCTAAAAGTTTTGTCTTGAAACCAAACATGAATTGCCAAGGAATTGAATGACAATTCAATTCCATTCCGTACCAACCAAACACAAAGTTTGACCAATTTTTTTCCATTCCAATTTCTTAAGGAATTCAATTCCATTGATCATTCCATTCCATTAAAAAAAATTATCCGAACCAAACGCCCCTAAAGTGAGTCCAAAATCTCAATCAGCAAAGCTTTTGATCCCGTAGAAAGCATGACAATTAAACCAAAAAATAATTGAAATAAATTGTCACAGTTTGAGCTCAAAATGACATTAAACACTCAAAATGACACCCCTAAAAAAGTCCTCTAAATTTTGTAGATAAAAATTCCCAAAAAGCACCAACACTTTGAATTGCTTTATCTAACAATATTCAGCAAACTCATCAATCTTGCAAATTAAAAAAAAAAAGTGAGAATTGAAATCATCAGTAATCTACTAATACATCTTCAATCAACACGACCGAAAGGCAAAACTCCAACAACAAAGCAAAAAATCATTTTGAACAAGAAGGGATAAACACCATGTACCACATGAAATTTGAAATTAACGAAACGAAAACATTACAGACATCAGACAACCATCCAACTGTACGAATCCTAGTAAACCTAGCATAGAGGTTAGATTATAAATTGGAATCAAAAGAGGGGAAGTGATTACTTTCGATTTAATAGTATTTCGTTTTGGCCCTATCACCACTCCTCTAGTTGGGTCGAGATAAACAAGATATAGTAAACCCTTTTGCATGCAGCAGGGATGAGATACCTCCTTACCCAACCAGCATTTGAACATCACAGGCCAGCAACTTGTTTTACAGGAAATAATCAGGTGTTCTTCGAGTTACATCAGGTTCGCCTCTCCTTGGAGCAGGTTCAAACTGAAGAATGAAATCAGTCAGCAATCTTAGTTTGCATCAAGCGCATATTTCCACCTCAGCACTTTCAGAATGAGTAGTGTGGTTTTTTTTTTTTTTTTTTTTTTTTTTTTGAGGGGGGGGGGGGGGGGGGGGTGGGGATTGAACCCAAAAAGAGAAGTGATGCAACAAGTCAAGAAACTCAAGAACAGATACTCCCTCCATCCATAAATGACTTTCCAAATTTCATTTTAAGGAACCTGAAAATCTCTACTTTCTATACAATTTAGTAGCCAAGATTCATATATGTTCTTGTAATCCTCTGCCAAACACTAAGCTTTGCAAGTAAAAAGAGACTGGTAAAAAAAATATTTAGAAATAAAGTTTTTAAGAAATGACATTCATTTAGGGACAGAGGGATTATGTAACTTGTTCTTTCTCAATTCCAACACAAACAGCTTACCTACTCGGCTACTCGACGTATTCTTCTGCAACAGTTTCATTATATAAAAGTTGAAGAGTGCTATGCTTATGATATTCCAACATTGCTGACACTTAATGAGATTAAGGATAAAAACACAACTATTTGCGTAAACATGATTTCCAAGTAAAGAACGCAATCCTTAAGATTTAATTTGGATTGTCAATTTATCAATTTGAGAGCAAGTAGGGAGCAATAAGAGAAAGTTTCTCTAACACTCAGGAAGAGGGGTTGCAATACTGTAAGTATCAACAATACTGGTGGTTAGCTGCATGAGGTAAATCATAAGGGCATTACATCAATTTATATGGAGCTGGTAATAGCTGTCTGCACTATCTTGCAAGATATATACATATACTCCCTCCGTCCCTCTTTAATTTACAAAAATTGCCATTTTGGTTGTCCCACTTTAATCTACAAAATCCCAAAATGGAAAGTTTTTAATACTTTTTTAAATAATGGGACCCACTTGTCATACTCACAACAACTACCCACTTACTATTCTCTACTCCACTTTCTCCTTCCTACCCAACCATCTACACTCACAACACATCACCTTTTCTTTAATTCTAGAGCCCAACCTTTGTAAATGAAAGAGGGACGGAGGGAGTATATATATAAAGAGAGAGAGAGAGAGAGAGACCTGGATAAATGTGTGTCCATTGCAGTCGTCAACCTCCAAAATTGATGCCATGTTCCCACATCTGTAACAATAATTTGGTGCACTAAAGATGGTGACAACCTTTTGATCCTGTGGTAAAAAAAAAAAAAAAACAATAAGATCAGTAGCAGTTTTCTTATGATGACAGATAGCGCCTCAAGTGTTCAAGTTTAAGAATTACATGGCCCCAGTTAAATCCCTCCATGACCAGCTGATGAGCTCTTGCAATGAGCTTTAGGTTGTTGGTATGGTTGAATTGTTCTGATATATCCTAAAAATAAATAAAAAAAAATATTAGTAAAATACGAATACGAAGAAAATGATGTCACATGTGAAGTGGGCTAGAGGAAATACTTGGCCAAAGGTGTATCCAGCACCACGGGGAGAGATACCCCAGCCACAGCGGTCATCGGGATCAGACCACAAAAGATCACACATAGGGCCTTCATGAGGTACTTCTTGAACACGGTCAAAGTTTCTAATATTATCGAGTGTTTCAATCGAAGGGGATAGTCCACCATGCAGACAGAATATTTCTGACTCGACCTAGTACACAACATGAAATCATAAATGAATCCAAACCACATAGAAAAGACATAAATGCAAGTGTACACATACAACCATTTGCACATGTATCTTGGTGTGAAAAAGAGCAATAGTATAAATTTTCAGCCAGATATTACCATACTTTACCCAATTTGAAAAGGAAAAAAACACTCCCTCCGTCCCAAAATGAACTTCTCATTTGCCATTTCTCTGTCCCAAAATGTTCTTCACCTTTCCACAATTTAGGCTTAAAATTGCATTAACAAAAATATATTAAAAGGGTCTGCCAAGTCAAGAAAATGCAGCTATATCCACCGGTATACTTGTATTCCCAGCACGAAACACGCATTAAGGTTGCATGCGCTTGTAAAAACAAACACAACAATCAAAGGTAGTTACTTTTCTTAGTAGATCACTTAATTAAATTAAAAAACCTCAGCTGACCTAAAAGTGCACCAGTGCAATGAAAGCAAGATGGCCCAACCCTATGAAATAACTAGCAAATAATAACCCAGGCAGTGATGCAGGAGATCAACTGAACAATAAATATGTTTACAAAGCTTTCCGTACCAAGGGACTGCTTCATGATAAAAAGTAAGTGCCATGCAAAATCATCGCCAGAACAACCTAATGTATCTAAGCCAGTACTTTGTATACCCTTCCTCCAAAGGATTAATGAAAAGGCCAAACTTGGGAGATGAATATGCTACTAAATCGAGGAGGAAACTAATTGAATTTATCCGCCTTCACCTATTATTTGAAAAGACAAATGAGCTGGGGGTGTAGGGTGTTGCAGGAGAACAATGTCGAGACTTGGTGCATTATCAAATAGAGTAACAGGGTAAACCGACAAGTCGAACTTACCAATGCAGTCAACGGAAAATAGTCAAATAGGTCTGTGAAAATCTTCCAAACATTAGCATTTCCATACCTGGAAAAAGAAATGAATCAAGGCTAGCTGCAAGAAAACTCAAAGGAGAAAAAGAAAGTTTCATGGAAAAAACACGCTACTCTACTGATAATAGCAATGGAAGAAGTTCAATGGAAAACAAGCTACTGATGAAAGCAACATAGAATAAACAGGAGCTTGTGTGATGCTCAACTGGTGCATCTTTATGAAACCAAGTGATCGCGCCCTAGTCTATGGCAATTGAGAGATAAGAGCATGTTAGGTCGAAAAAATGCGCAATAATAAATTAAGTTAATAACAACCTATGGTACCCGGAATCAGTTGAAGTCATGCCTTATCCATACATAGGATTCGCTGGTTGGAAATATAGAGAATGTTTGGTTCAACTGGCTTAAGGAAACAATCGTTATATTTATGAATATGACCTTCACTAGTTGCGCAAATAGGTGTATAAACTTAGGTCAAATACACTACTAAAACTACAAACTTCAAGCTGCACTATAAGTACACATTTATTTGTTTATGTATTTATTTGTAGGTACCTGGATCCCAAGGTCTTGCCTTGGGGGAGCAGGACGAGGTCACTTAAAACAATAAATCAATAAATCCCACTGTTACTGAATCTTTTGGAAAACCAACAATTACCTTTCGATTCATATTCACCTTTCAATCAACCCAACCATTTTACTTCCCCTTCGTCTGACGAGTAAATACGGAGTAAATTGGAAAATCAATTGAAATATAGCAAAAAAGATTTTCCCAAGAAATGTTATGTATTTAAATTCAATTGCCTTCACTCAGCATTGCCTTTCCCATTGTATATAAATGTAATATCAAAAGTGGGGCTACATCGTCCATGAAGGAGAAAGTGGCTAAATGGATCATGAAAGTTTGAGAATGCAAAGTGTTAAACATCATAATAAATTTCTCATTTTTGTCACTTGCTAAAAACAATCTCAATGAACAAGGTTCCCACCATTGTTCGGTCTGGGAAGAGTCTAATGGGCAGTCTTAACCACTATAATCAGAGAGACTGTTTCAGTAGTTTGAGCTGTGACCTCCAGGTTACAAGAATCTTACAGTTAAGCCTACTGCAAAGGCTAATTCCTACTTGCTAATTTAAGTAGAGAGAGCAGGGCAATTGCTAAAGAAAGCTGCAAAATCAGTTATTATTTGGAATTCTGCCCAGAGAAGACAAATGATGAACAACAAAACCGTTATATAAAGTCTCAAAACATTAGTTCACAAAATCACGCTCAAATGGTGACGCCTTTGCATGATCCATAAAATACTTATATCGAGACATCATAGATTTATTTATATTGCGTTTTACTGTTTACCATCAAGGTCTTTCAATATTTTATCATACTTCACAAGGGGATGGTTATTTTTCTCTGCGTACGATAAAGAACAAACAATAAAATCTTGATTTTTAACTTGGAAACTCATCGAACAGAATGGTGCAAGGAACTTACTTCCGGAGGCATTCATCATAAAACCCATAGACTTGAGTAATCTGCACAAAAACATATAGACCAGCGTTCAGCTCATACACAACAATGCATCTCAACTACAAACAAAAAGGAAACAAGAATATCTCATAGAAGTAGGTTCAGAAAAATATTTGCAACTTCAAAAAAATGGACGAATTTAGCGCATCACAGGATTCACCGACACTTCTAAGAAACATCATTTTCTATCTCGATATAATGAGAAAAAAAATGTAAATTTGTTTCAGCTTCCATTCCTCGTATGAAAAAATGCTTCGGTTGCCCAAGCAATCATCATATAGAGTTCGAGAAATATGAATGAGCAAGACTTCGAGTTAATCACTTCGAAGACCAAGTGTCTTCAGAGCAGCTTCAGCCAGTCACATACAAATGTAAAATCATAAACTAAGGCTCATTTTTCTTGTCAAATGAGGTACCCAACTACAAATGCAAGCTTGGGACCATCAAATATAGAGTAAACTACCAAAATGACCCGCGTACTAACAATATTTTACATATTTACATGTGTACTAACGAAACAACCAATCTAACTTGCGTGCTATAAACAAAATAACCAAAATAACCAAAATCGTTAAAAAAGTTAATAAAATTAGATGAGCGTTAGTTTTCTAACGAATATTACTTTCATAATTTTTAAATTTCCCCATAACAACAAACCTTAATGGAGGGGTTAAATAGAAAATTCTTATACCCAAATATAAAAACCAAAACCTAAATTAATCTAACTCAGTCGTTCCTCTTGCCCTTGCCGTCATCTCCACCGGCCACCCACTCCTCCTCAAATTCTTCCTTTCCTTCATCTTTTCCGGCAATCCTCTACGACCCCACCCCCTGCCATCTCTTCCTTCTCCCATTCTTTCCTCCACCAACACTCCTTCCCGCACCTGCTGCCTCCGTCACAACCACAAGTATCATCTCTCCACGGCAAGTACCGTCTATGGGTTTGTGCTTGTGTCCTACAAACCGTTCTTCGACCGCCACTACGACCCCCGCCATCTTCGCCCTCTTACAGGTACTCTCTCCGGGCCTCACTGTCTCTTCCCTTCACCGCAAGCACCAGCTTTGTGTTCGTGTGTTTGTCCAGAAATTGGCAAATCTAGAAATATCTACATTGTCGATCTAGAAAGATCTACACAGATCAGGGTTTATGTTCGTGTGTGGTTGTTTTCGTGTGTGTTTGTGCTTTTGTGTGTATTTGTGGTGCAAATCTGGGTTTTTGTGGCTAAATTGAGAAACTATGTTTTTCATTTTTCTCTTCTTGTTTGTGGGCAGATCTGGAGGTAAACTGGTAGAAGATATGAGGATGAACATGGCAAGAGATTTTTGAATTTTCCAACAAGAAATGGCGTTTGTTTTATTTGTATACTCCCTCCGTCCCATAACAATGTGGACAAAATGGGTTTTGCACGGAAATTAAGGGATGAATAGTAGTGGGTAGTTGTTGTGAGTGTGAAAAGTGAAATAGGAGAGAGAAAATGGGGTAGGGAATAGTAGGTTGATTGGTGTTGTGAGTATAAAAGTAAAGTAGGAGAGAATTAGTGGGATGAATAGTAAAGATTCTTTACCATTTTAGGAAAGTGTAACTTATCAATGGGACACCCAAAATGGCAATTTGTCCACATAGTTATGGGACGGAGGGAGTATGTGACTTTTCTGTCAAAGTTTAGCTTGTTATATCTTGTAATTTGATAATCAATTTCGTTTTATTGAATTTTTGATGTCTAATTGGTGGCGGCTGTGGCTGCGATGGCAGCGGTGGTGGTGATGGTTTTGGGACGGAGGAAGTAATGGATATTGAATTTTGTTGAACATAAAATAGTATTGTTGAAATCAGATTTAAATATTATTTTTGTGAGCAATATTACATTTTTTTATGACATATTTTAGATCACAGATTTTGGATTTAATTATCAAGAAATAGAATTTTTTTTACTGTTTATTTCTATCCTTTTTCTTGAAAAATTATTAAATACTAATTTTATTATAAATCTGAAATAAAATGTAAATAAAAAAGTCCAAAAAGTAATTATTAAATTTGTAGTTAATTGTTTCAAAAAGAAAAGGTTTGTAGTTATAGGGGGCAATTCGAAAATTATGATAGTAATATTTGTTATAAAACTAACGTTCATTAAATTTCATTAACTATTTTAACGATTTTGGTTATTGAGTCTATGGTACGCAAGTTAGATTGGTTGTTTCGTTAGTACGCAGGTAAATATGTAAAAAGTTGTTAGTACGCGGGTCATTTTGGTAGTTTACTCATCAAATATATTCTTTGAGAATGAATCTGCTTGGTCAACCCAAGCATAATACCGATCACACAAACAGCTTATCTGACAAATAATGCATCAGCATGACAGCAGTGATACTCGTGTGCAATATGGTGAAAAGAATGTAGAGAGAAACTAATAATGTGAAACTAACCAGAAGCTGTAATCGGGTCAGATGCTTTACAATATATATACAGTTTTTGTAATGAACTACACAAGAACTACAATTTTATCAATGCGGTTGTGCATATAATGAAAGAAAGGCGAAGAAATATGATGAAAACACTTCATTCAACTGGATTGAGAACAAATGAGGCAGTAGAAAACCTGACGACTTTCATGATTTCCTCTGAGAATTGTGATTCGCTGGTGATAACGCACTTTCAGAGCCACCAAGAGCTGAACAAATTGCAATAGAACAGTCAAGACTCAACGCACATATTCACGAAAAAATGCATTATTGTGGCACAAACTTTATTTAATACTCCCTCTCCCCTCTCCCCCCTCCCCTCCCACACACACTCATACGCACACAAAAAGGCCCACTATCCTTTTTGGTTTATCCTAAATAAGGAAATAATTACAGTGCAATTTCAAAAAGGCACAAGCAAGTCAAGCATCATCCATAAAAAGTTTGAACTTGTTCAATGGGACTACTTTTTGGCACAAAAAGGGCAGCCCGGTGCACAAGGCATCCCCGCATAGCGAGGGTCCGGGGAAGGGTCCCCAGGGAGTAATATTTAATCATTCTCTCGAGCAAGGGTATGTAAACTATGAAGTAAAATCTTGCTGAATGTAAATATTTATCAACTCTTCCAGCAGCGTTCTGCCTCGAGGGTTCACATAATATTTACACTATTTATTGTCACGCTTCCACAAAGCATTGTGCGAAAAAGATATTTTTACCCCCCCCCCATGTTTCTTATTACTATTGATAAAAAATTTGGTGCCTCCCCACCGTCCCTCTCAAATGCCCAACTATGTGAAACAATCCGAAAAGAATTTTCGGTGCCTCCCCACCGACCCTCTCAAATGCCCAACTATGTGAAACAACCCCAAGAGATGATGCAGGTGCACTCCCAAAGGCAAATATAGCAATAAGTACTTAATTCATTTTTCAAATAGCATGCTAGATGATACTCCCTCCGTCCCAAAATGAATTTTGCCCTTCCCTATTTAGTCTGTCCCAAATAAACGTAGCGTTTATAAATTAGAAAATAGTCTTAATCCATATTTACAATTGTACAAGCAATGCACAAACAAGTAAAGCATATTCCTTAAAAAGGTTTACAAGTCAAATATGACATTTATCATGGAATGGAGGGAGTATCAATAAGCAGGAAAAACAGATGTACACCAATGGTAATATGTTTCCCTAGAAACAGATATGGCACTTACCGTGACAGTTTCAACTGAATAATACCCCCGATCAACGTAATCCCCCATAAATAAATAATTTGTATCTGGACACTGTCACAAGTAATGAAAAACAAAAAAACATCAGACAAACGAAATCCATAACAAAAGATTGGCATCAAAAATAAATAAGTATTGCTGGCAAATATCTAAAAAAACAGAGAAGCATTTAGGATAGATCTTTTTGTATGCAAATCAGCATGCGAATAAGATATTAATGCCTCAATAACTAATTTTGGACATGGAATCCATTAATAATTGTAAATCAGTAATTCTTAAGTTTTCCCTCGCAGAGAGATGGCAGTAATATGCAAATGTGAGTAATTTTGGACATGAAATCCACTAATTATTGACAGCAAAGTATCCACTTTCCTTTCCTGGAATGCTAGAATCATATGTGCCCACAAGTTGAGATCCACATCTGAAGCGTTTGTACTAGTTTCTTATTGTAAATGGGTAAATTTGGTTTACTTAATCTGTCTGCCCAGGTAAAGTGGATACTTTTGTGATAGGAAGGGGTACTTTGATATTCCAATTCTCCCAAACTCCAGCCTACCACCCATGAGATTTGAACTTGTACATCTAAGCGTTCATGTATATTTTTTGTAAGAACTAAGCATTCATGCATACATAAATGATATGGACCATGACAAACAAAGTGGACGATGGCAACAAGCAGTTACTTCAGATATTTATCCTGCAGTGTAGAACTTTACCCTAATTGAACTATCAAAATAAGCACATCAGACTATTTTGTCAACTAATTGACATATTTTAAAAGTTTGCATTTTTTTCAATTATTCATAATTAACACAGAAAAGTGAGCATTATAACAAGCTAAAACATCATGTGTCACCTCTGATACTGAATGCATATTCACCCGTCTCAGCTTCACTTCTAGTGTAGAAACAAAATAACATTAGTAGAATCGCGTTAAATAAAAGACATACCTTTCCACCAATTCGGAAAAGTTCCGCAAGATCATGAAACTGCCCGTGAATATCACCACAAATTGTAACCGGGCTTCTAACAGGCTGCGCATAAGAGGTAATCACTAAGTCTTTGAAGTATCAGCAAATTTGAGTTGCGTTATTATAAATAAAATCATAATTGTAATTTAACAACTCTAAGACATAAACCAAAATGGTAAGAACAGGATGTGCGTGTTTCAAATTATGTTCTCGTCTCAATGTGCACACTTATTGTTGAGCGCGGGAATTAAGGAGTGAGTATGGATATTCAAAAATAATGTGAGTGCACAAAGGGTTGTGAGTATGATAAGTGGGATGGGATTTGCAAGTGAAACCCACAATTTAAGTGCGTAAGACAAGTTGGGTGAGGTAAATAAAATAAAAATGATAAAAGTTGTTCGCTTTAGGAAGTGGGATACATCAATGGCACCCCCTCCCTCCCCCCAAAGGGAAAGTGTGCACATTGAGCGGGGGAGGGAGCTGTGATGCTCGGGCTCGGGTACAAGTGTCTGACATGGGTAGGGATCCGAGAGTAATCCTCCAAAATTTTAAGATTCTACACCAAATGTGGTGAAAATAGCCACATCCATGTCCTGTGGACATGGCTACTTTGGCGAAATTGAAGGGTTCGAGCATCATAGGGAAGGAGTACGTAATATTCCTTTGAAGTGATTGTATCCTTATTTGAGGTATCCCTGATTAAAAAGGCACACTTGCGTTTCATGCACAACGATTCATTTCGAATCTAAAAAGTCAAGCACCATTACTACATTTGTTACTTAATTTGGTAACTAGTTTCAGACCACTAAAAAGAGCGATTCACTTTGTTTCTTTCAAAATAAAGATGTACCAAAAGCCAAACAGGCTAAATCAATGATAATATCCAAATAGATCATGCTTCTAATATAACTAAAAATATTTCATGACTTTATTTTTAATTTTCAAACCTGTAAGTAAATTTTACTTCATACTGTCAAACATAAAAAGAAAAATAACACTCAATCAGGAGTTACTAGCTGTTATATCCATGATATGCAGTTACTAAAACCATATTGATGGCAAACAGATGTAGTAACCATACATTTGCCGATAAATCAATAGCAACCATACCTGAACATTACTTTCCTCCATTAGTATCTCTTTTGCCTTCTCACATAATCCCCTAACCTATATCAAAGCAAAACACAAACTTTCCACCATCAGCTTGACATCAAACATCTATTAAACGCATATACATCCAACCAAAGGCATCATCATATCCTCTACAAAGCTACATATACCAAAATAGCCCTAGTGGCAAAAAAGCAACGGTTTTCCAAGGTTCTTGGCGTAGCACGGCCTTTACCAAAGAAAAATCATCCAAGGGGAAAAATAAAATAATTTTAAAAAAACATACGGCAGGACTAAATGTACAGTGGCATCAACTGGCTAAAGAAAAAATCTTCGCAGTCATATTTAAGAAGAAAGAGCATAAATCCATCAGAATCATTGCAGCTTACGCAAGATAGCATACATCAAATGCAGGTTCTCCATTCAACTTGTGGTGGTGATCCAACAATTCCCTTTACATGAGTATATATATTCAGAACGTCTTTACCTCAGGCCAAACCATTCGACACTTTCCTCTTTGATCAACAAAAGGGTTTGGCCTCTGGCAAATCAGTCTTTGTATTCAATTATCAACTGTCGTTGAGATTCTTATGTAAATTTCAATTATTAACTGTTGTTGGGATTCTTATGTAAAAAGAGTTAATGGAGTTGCAATAGCAGCTAAAATCTTCTGCAATGAAGTAATTTGGGTCTGGGTTAAATGTTAATCACTTTCCCGTAAATAAAGGCTTGTATGAAATGAAGGTTCTACTAAATAGCAATTTCATTCCAGGGTATAAAATGAAAATGTATTGCTTGCAGGAAACGTGTTATAAGGGGGGAAATCTTGTCTAGATAGGAAAAATGATATTCACTTAAGAGTTTTCTCTAATCTTATGAGCGCGAGTAATTCCAAAATATTTATAAAGCCACAGCATGGCCCACCCCACCAGGAAAAAACAAATGTTTCAGTAAGCATCTTTGGCCCGCAGTGGAAAATTTCCCGGGATCTCTCTCAGTCTAAATACCCTTGAACATAACGATATTATGTGTCAGAAACATACTCAATAGAACTTGAAAATTTAATAAAATCATGTTGCATAAGTTTCAACTAGACAGCAAATATATGTCAGCCCTAAAATTGTTTAGACCAATAAGACTAACTTCCTCAAGCTGGTTACTCATCTAGCTCAAGTTGACCTATACCACAGTGACTAAGTAAGCACGAAATAATCCATCACCTGAGCACCTCAAGCCATGAGCCAACATTCAGGTCACCATTGACAGTGTCTTATAGAAATGGATATCTACCGAGTCTACATTACCTTAAAATCAGACAAAAAGAAAAGTTGAAAACACTCCCCTAACCTTAAATCACCCCCCCCCCCCTTATCCTCCTCATCCAAGCCAACATAACTAATGGAAAAAAGAATATTGCATTCAAACAAGGATGTTCAAAAGCCGACAAGCTAGCAACCAAAAAGACAAAAGGTCAAACAACAAGACAAGAGAAATACAAGATACACCAAACTGTTCTGAAGTGTCTTCCATCTATTCCTAGGAATAGGTCAGTGATGGGAAACCATAGAACATAGCAAAAGCCCTAGCTGAAAGAGAAGCCAGATAGAAAAGCAAGCTAACGAAACCGTCTTCTCACCAAAGATTCTTGAGTACCTTTAAGTATAGGTCCACCATAGAATGATAACGATGGCCTCTTCACTTTTTTCCAAAACCATCCCATTCTATATCTAGTAAACCATCTACTGAGATAAAGGGCTAGTCTATGACTCACACCATAACCCCAAATTCCAGCCACTATTGCAATGAAGGAAGAAGTGTCGATGTGATTCACCACTTGCCAACATACAGAGAGCACAAACCATCTGGACCCAACTTACTCTCACAAAACCAATCTCTCTCTATAGTCTATACATATGTATATACTCCCTCAGTTGTATAACAAGGGGCAAAATTTCCACTTTGGGTGTCCCATTGATAAGTCACATTACCCAAAACAGAAATTTTAAAATACTTCTTTATTCAATAGGACCCACTTGTCATACTCACAACAAATATCCACTTACTATTCCCTCCCCGCTTTCTCTCTCCTACCTTACTTTTCATACTCACAACCCCTATCCATTGTCTTTTAAAATAATTCCCGTGCATGGCCAATTTTGTGCCCCTTATTATGGGACGGAGGGAGTATATATACATAAATGTATATATGTATATGTTATATAATCTATCTATTCTATGAGAGCACTATAAATTAGAATATCTACTTCATCTAAAGATGTAGTGGCATATAGTTCCCTAGACTCTCAAAGTGGTGCCTTCTGGAGTACCCCATCAAGATTCTAGAAAGCCATTAGGCCTTATTCCCATTCTGAAAAATGATATCCTAACCTACTTCAGCTCAAAGGCCACTCCTGAACTAATCTCTGAGCAGTTAACACCATAATCCCAAGACTGGCAAAATGGAATCTAAAAATCTAAGCAAACAAAACTGACTATAAATATACAATTCAAATATTAACAGTAGACTACACACTGTTACAACTAACTCTACAATTCAACAAAATGACATGAATACAGCTAGTTGAATCCTTTTATACTTTTCTGCGTATACAATAGTTGAAAGCTGAAATGCTAAAGTGGAAAGAAGAGAGTAGTATCAACGAAAAGCATGTACTGATCAAGTAGACGATTATATGAAAAAACTGACTATAAAATTCATAAACATTTATAACTTTATGCCTCAACATAAAATTCCTCTACGCATACAAGAACAGTAAACCCGGCCAGATATCTTTAAGAAAATGTACCTTCCCAACTTACTTAAAGAAGCACTCTTTCCTTCTAAAGTTCAACAAAAGTGCCATTTTCTAAAATTCCTCAAAAATCCATGTTTACCTCCCATATGCTACCAAATAAACAAGTCCAATACAATGACAGATTTCCTTATCGTTGTACAGCAGGAATAGATATGTGTTCTAGAAAATGTATAATTTAAGGATGGGTATAAGATTAGGGCATAGCTCTAAGATCATTAACATTTCAAACCCAAAATATGGATTAATCACCAAAACCCTGTCTCAGCTTCTTTCAAGATCAACCCCAAATATAATAATCGACAAACAAATATAATCTCAGATCCGCCAAAAATCAACAATTATGAACTATCAAATGAGATCTTTACATTTGTCGAAGGAAGACCTAACTACAAAATCAGAGGAGATGAGAGAGAGGGAAGATGAACGACCTCGGATTCGGACAAGGGTTTGCACTGCATGAGCTGAGAAATCTGCTCATCGAGGTTTCCATGTGAGCTTGAAGTTGTCAGATCCACACTCATCTTTCTTGCTTTGTACCGTGTGTTTTTCTATTTACAAATTTGGGGATTTTTTTTTTGTAGCAATACTTTCTCGATTAACGAACAAATCAATGGAGAATTTTGACCTAAACAACTGTACTGATGAAGAAGGTGGGGAGATAGAGAGAGAAAGCTCGCACTCTTGCGAGAGCGAGAAATGGTGAAACCAGAAGGAGAGAGAAACCCTTGTTAATCGTCGATCGATGATCTGTATCTATCTTTTTCATTTGTTACAATTTGCCCCTCTGATTTTATGATAGTAGCACTCTCACCCCTAAACTGAATCTGGTTACAAAAGTTAACAAAATCCATCGCTTTGTGATTCATTTCATAAACAAAATCTATACGGGTATTCAATCGTATAATAAGGCCTCGTTTGGTAGAGCGATGCGTTTAAAATGAAGTGAAAAAAAAACTAGTTTTTTGCTAGTTAAGCATTTCAATAGAGAGTTTTTGAGCGGAGCTTTTTTAAAATATTGGCCAATTTTGACCGCTCAAAATACTAGCGTCCAAAAATATCTCCGTTTTGAAAAATCTTCGTTTTTGAAACCGTGTACCAGACGAGCCCTAAGAAGGGAATTAGAAAAACTACTCCCTCCGTTGATCGTATACTTTTTTCCCCGTTATTACGAATGAACTTTATGCAATAATTTTAAGTTGATTTAATTGTCCTAATGAAATCTAAAACTTGTTATTGATAGTAGTGTTGATGGTGTATCAATAATAAGTTTTAGATTTGCATTAATATAATTAAATCAACTTAAAATTATTGTTCAAAGTTCCTTCGTAACAACTGTGAATAAGTATAAAGATTATTTTGAAACGGGGGGAGTACATTTTAATCGACAATGCAAATTTTTCCTTCTAGTTTTCATACTCTCTCTCTCTCTACAACTCATAACATAAGAATTTGATGGTTTATAAAATTTATTAATTTATAGAGTTATTAATTTATCGATAAACTAATAATTATTAATTTAAAGAGTTTTAGAAGGTTTGACGAGCTTAGATCTTCGTATCTACTAAATTCATTGTATACTTATGTACGTAAAATGTTGAAAAGCATTCGAAGTTGAAAATTTATTTGAATTCATTGTACACAAGAAGAATAGCTACAACGTATTCTTGAAACAAAACTAGTATATAAAGGACATGAAGACTTTAAAATATTCAACAAATTTTATACAATGGCTTCTCACTTAAAAGGTGTTGCAAAATAAATATATTCACTAAATTGTAATATACTCCATATTTTTCAGTTTCTAAGAATTATTAATTTATAATTTTCGTGGGACATAATATTATATAAGGGTCATCCAGAAAATTATTATCTTATTATTTTATCGATTTTTGTAATTTTTACATCTGGCCCAAGTCAGGACTGGTCAAATTTATTATTTTAGAGATTTTATTAATTTACTAAGTACTAATTTAAAGAGTTTCTACTGTATTTTGAAGCTACAAGCAATCACATTAAACCACATTCTTAAAAAAAATCTAGATTTCTAAAAATATAATAATAAATAAATAAATAAAAAGTAAATAAAAATAGTTTTCTTTTTCAGAAAAAAGACGGAGTGTTATTTACGCGCACTCAAATATTTTATTGAACTACTCAAATATTTTTGATGAGGCGAAGAGAGTATATCATGAAGACAAAAACTTGTGTGAGACGGTCTTTCGTGTGAGACGTGTCTTATTGAGAGAGTAAATGGTTTATGATGAATCACTATTGCATCATGCGATCGCATAAATAATATCAAGTTGGAATAAAAATGGTAATAAAAATCGTACTCTTTCTATCCGGGATAATTGTCATACTTTCCATTTTTTGTCCCAAAATAAATGTCATCTTACTAAAAATTGAGTATGAAGTTTGGTGATCTTCCAATACTACCCATTTTAATAGGCACAAGTATTGCAATGCTATAAGAGGTGCTACTCTATCCATATGAATAGATTGAGGAGATCATGGAAACACAAATAAAAGCTTAAAAGCATTGACTTGTCAACTATGACATTTATTCCAGACAAAAAGCACAAAATTTTAACAAAGTTGAAGTTGTGAAAGGTTCAACTAACTGAATACGTATAAGTTAATACAACTATCATAAAGCTGAATGTGATTTAATACTCCATTTGTCTTATTAGAAAGATAGTCTCATTATGATTTTTTTATAGTCAATAAAAATAAACTTTGACCAACCATTATTGGCGATCTAATCATTTTAGTGAAAATCTAAAATTTGTAATTGATGAATCATTAAGTGATTTATCAATAACAATTTTTAAATTTTATTATGATCATTAAATTGACAACACTGTTTGGTCAAAGTTTATTTTTATTGATCATAAAACATCAAAATGAGGCTATCTTTCTGAAACAAAGAGAGTATAAAATTAAGAGGTGGATCAATGGGAGGTGGTAGGAAGAGGATGATCCCATGCAGTGGCTTAATGAGGAATGTTCAAAGAACCCCTACTATTTTAAAATATGTCAATTTTATTGTTTAAAAAGAAATATAAATATTCCCTCCATCTCCAAACAATCTTCACACATTTTCGCCCGTTGTTATTATGAATGAAATTTAATCAAAAAATTTAGGTTAATTAAATTATACTAATAAAAATCCAAAAGTTGTTATTGATATACCATCAACGATACTACGAATAAAAATTTCTAAATTTTAATTAAAATAATTAAATCAACTTAAAATTATTGGTCAATTCATAGTAACGACTAAAAAGATGTGAAGATCATTTTGGGAAAGAATGAGTATTTTTTATTACTGTTAAAAATATGAATTTATAAAATCACCTAGCATTCAGCTTCAATTGACAATCTCTCTCCGCCTCCGGTAATGCCTAATCTTCTCCTTAGTCCTTACTCATGCAGACATTATTGTTTATTGCTTCCAATCAAACAAACGAGGTTTTAGTGGCACTTTTTTCTTCTTCTTTCAACAATACTACGTACTTGTGTTTTTTTACTTTCAATCCTGCAAACTCCTAAAGTATCCAACACTAAGGCAGCTTTCGGGACTCCATCACCCATATGTTGTAAACATTTTAATTACCGGACACCTTCATGTAGTTGAGAGGTGAAGTTTTACCATGATGCTGCTCCTTAAGCTTGATTGAGAAGCTCTTTCATTACCTTATTCTGCTTAAAATATGAGGCATGCAGACTAGAGAAAGGAAAAATAGTTACCATAAAATTAACTTTGTTTTGTTTTGGGTGGAAATTTTTTATCAAGACAAAGGGGATCTGTAACACCCCCAAACTTTTCAATAATAAAATAGTTTTTAAATTAAATAATATCTATCCCAAAACCAAGTAATCTCAATCGTCAAACATAATTCAAAACCCAACAATTAATGTAACGGCTAGTACTATCTAACCACAATTCAAAATAGTGCGGAAGCATAACTATCTTTCAAACTTAACGGCTAGTACAACCCACTAGCTCCAAAATGACTGTAAAATAACTGTCTTAAACTCTTCAATAAACCCAAGAGCCGCTTCCTTTGTGATCTAACCATTCCTCTACTCTTTACCTGGGAAAAATAATATAAAGAAGGGGTGAGCGAACAATGCTCAGTAAGTTCATACGAGATCTCTCCTGGTACTAAGAAGAGATAACCGAAAGAACGGAGCCAAACAATACTTTCAATGAAAGGCTAATCATCCATAACTTAACTGTACTAATCTCAAAGTACAGTTACGAATACTTAAAAGAAGTTGTGGCACTATTACAAGTTCGTCAATTCCATAGTAACAATACACCTTTTCAGGGTGTTTACACCTTTTCAGGATGTTAAGTGAATAAGACACCTTACACTTTTTCAGGGTGCTCCCTTATTAAATTAGATCATGATCATTAAATTACTTCATCAAGTAGCATATAAGTGTCTAAGTTCTTTTCAATCAAACTAGACAGTTCTCATTTAGTCCTTTTCAATCAGACTAATTCCTGCTAAGTTCTTTTCAATCAGACAAAGCTAACTGCACTTGTTTCATTTAGATACAGCAACATTCATTCACTTTTGTTCATAGGTACAAGAATACATAACACAATTCAAATTACTTTAGATACCCATTGAACAACCACATATCAAGGGTAAGATCATTCCAAAAGACGTTCATGTCACAAGAGTTCAAATACTACCGGCCACTAGGTAGCTACACTTTAGAAAGAATATGAGGATCCTATTTCAAATAATGAAACTCAAAATACTTAGGAACGTAATCCCTTACCTTGGCTTGCGTACTTCTCTTTGCAAAACCACGCGCACGAATCTACAATCATGCAAAATAATACTCTTAGACAAAAGTAAACACTATTTACATTCCGTCCCAACATACTTTACTTCCTTTCGTTAACCTTTGAGTTGATTCATTTTTAACTCCTTCTAGGGTTAACTACCATTCCAGGGTTTCCCAACTACCCAATTAAATTTACCAAAATACCCCTAGGGTTTACCATCTTCAATTCCCGTTATTATATTCTAACACTAAATTACACACACTAGTTTCACCTTTCACAGCACACACAAACACACACACACACACGCACACACACACACACTGCGCACACCACACCCACACACACACACATGCACACACGACGCACTCACACATGCACAACGCACACACAACACACGCACACACACTGCGCACAAACACACACAGCGCACAAACACAACACACACGCACACAACCATCATCTTCTTCCTTAAACCCTAAGCATGCAAAACCCTAGATTATCATAATTCTCTTTAGGGTTCTAAATCAATAATTCCCATGCTTCAAAGAAAAAGAAAAGATTAGGGGAATTGGGGAGTACCTTCGAAGATCAATTCCGGACCCTCTTCTCCTCTCTCCGCCTTCCTCTCTCTCTCTCTCTCTCTCTCTCTGCCCGCCTCTCTCTTTCTTTCTCTCGATTTTATTTTCTCCTTTGACAAATAAAGAGGCTAGAGTTTTCTTAGAGAGGTTTATATAGAATAGGGTTTTCAACTACCAACCCAAAAAGGATTCCTTCTCCAATTAAAATAAAGACTTGGGCTTTTCTATTTTGACTTAATAACTAAAGTCCAATACTTCTTTAATGACTCGGCTCAAATAATAATTAAAGAGTCCAAAATAAAATAAAAAGGGAAAGGGGCCGGTTATTACAGGATCAGAAAAGGATCTTCTCATGAATTTTTTATTCTTTTTTGTTGATTGGTGCTCAGAAGAATCGATGTTTAGTTGATGTTTCTTTCTTCTTCTTATGCTGCAGATG
Source organism: Campanula takesimana (assembly GCA_026119855.1). Lineage (NCBI taxonomy): Eukaryota > Viridiplantae > Streptophyta > Magnoliopsida > Asterales > Campanulaceae > Campanula > Campanula takesimana. The sequence continues at coordinate 322,346 of JAOWBW010000120.1, forward strand.
AATAGATGCTGCCATCTGATATAATTTTAGGCAAAAGATGATGGTTTTCTTCTTGGTGGCGCAAGCCTTCATAGGTGCACGACTCCCCACGAACCTCACTCCAAAGCTTACCACATGACCGATGTTAAACACCCAAGAGGAAAAGTAACTTGCTTTTGGATTAGGCTCCTCAATGAGTTTTTGGTGTTTGCCAAATTTGAAGTTATTTAATGTTTAGAATCCTTATTTTGTATTTTTTTTTTTGGTTAAAGTGTAATCAAGTTGGTCATTAGTCTCAAGTGAAATGGGACGGAAAAAGTATGTTATTTCATTTTGTCATAGTTTTTTAATAACGCACGGGTGTTATACTAGTTTTACAATAATACCTTCATTGTAAAATTTATCTCAAAAGAACATTCATTTTAACACCCTTTCATAAAGTTCATGACTTCATCATGGTCATGATGACATTATAATACCTTCGCATCCAATTGGGGATGGTATTGGGTCGGGTTTTAATGAACCGAACCCAACCCAACCCGCTTAACACCATCGATCTGATCTGAAGACATAGGAACTCGAACCCACCCACCCCCCAAATCCTACCCGAGTTTTATTAAAAGTGTATTATTTAGCCCAAATTTGTTGGGACTCAATTTATATTTAAGCCCAATATTAATTGTTTTATAGAGAAAAGTTCAAAATCATCGATCAAGACTGTGGTCCGGCGAAAAAACAGCAACGACTGAGATTTTCGGGCAAGGAAAGATAGAAAAATTCTCACTCACAAAGACACAGATAAAGAAATACAATTTAGTAAATCATTAAATATATTTCACTTATATTTAATAATTACCTTTTATTTTGATTTCGTGCCGGGTCGGATCACCTCTCAAATCGGGTTAATTTCGGTCAAAATGCCATGCTACATCCAATATTTCTCGCTAAGTGCTAAGATTGATGTCTAAAATGCTATGCCAAATTCTCAGGGTAGACGGTCTCACCTTGTAAGACGCATCCTCACGGGTCGACCCGCCCTCCCAAGCACGCCCTGCCAGTCTTAACCCGCGCGCGTCAGCTTCCGCCACGTGGCAACTTTAAAAAAAATCTCCAACAACTTTAAAATGATATATCTTGTGATTTTGAAGTCGAAATTTTTTTGAAAATACCGGTATTTTCGTCTCGACAAGATGAATCATACTACATAGGTGACGATATGTTTTTAACAAACCAAAAGGCTGAGTTGTTTGTCGCATGAAATGTAACACTTGATGGGAAGGGATGTAATAGTTGGATTCTGAAATGTAACTGTTTTTATTATAAAATGTAACTGTAGTTTTGCATAAAATTTTAAATGGTTTGATTGTTTTTTATGTTTTTGTATAGAAAAAATAACAATTGAAATGTAACGGAGTATATATATAAGTATAACTTATACTACAAATGATTATTATTGTATAACATTTTTTATAGAGTAAATGTTACCATTTTTCTTTAAAAAAAAAATAAGTAAGAATTCATGTATATAATCGATTACATTCAATTGTTATTTTCTAAAAATAAAATAAATTATCAAACTATTTCAATATTTTTTGCAAAACTACTATGTTACATTTTCAAATTGATATATTCAACCTTGTAATTGACAAATCATTAAGTGTTTTACCAATAATTTTTTTCCACAAATGAATGTAACAACTTTTATAATAAAATATAAATGTATTATTGTAGTAAATCTTATATTATCCTCCATCCCTTTTGTGCAACCTATGGTTACATTTCAGAATAAAAATTGTTACATGTCAGAAAAAAATGTTACATTTCAGAATAAAAACTGTTACATTTGAGAAAAAAAAAAGTTACATTCATTTATTATAAAATGTAACAGTAGTTTTGCAGTTGATCTTATATTATCCTTAATCATTTTTTGCAGATTATAATTAAATTTATGAATAAACACTATTTCATTTCAGGAAAAAAAATGGTTACACTCCTTTATCGTAAGTGTTACAGATCTTGACGAGGAAAAAAATGGCGGGCAAAATAAATAAAAACAGGCAGGTCGGCGAACGAGCGGGCGGGACGTTCCATGGGCAATCAGTCTCACGCGGTGAGACTGTCTCACATGGGGGCAATCCGTCTCACGCGGTGAGACCGTTTCACATGAGTCCACCCATGCTACTCACATGAGTCCACCCATGCTATTGGCGTGGCTCAAACTAAAAAGAAGGCTGCGGCTCAAACTAAAAAAAAAAAATTCTAAGATACTCCCTCTTTCTCAAAATGATAGTCTCAATTCTTTTTTTGTTTGTCCAGAAAGTTCGTCTCATTTTCAAAATTAAAGCTTCAAAATCACTTGATTTTCAAAACTTAGAATAAGGTAACCTTAAAATTTAACTTCATTTCCAAAACTTAAAAAGTAACCTTAAAATATACTAACTATATACTGTAACCTTCAAAAAATGTTAAAAAATCAAACAGGACTGTCAATTTGAGTTGAGAAGGAAGGAGCATTACTTTACTACTCTACTAGTAAAGAACCCGTGCTCTGCACGGTAGAACTTTACTAATATTATTCTATAGAAGGTGCTTACTTTTTTATATAGTAATCATCATTTTAAATATAATGTTAGCTAGTAATAGTAATCTTATTTATATAGAAAATTGAATATTTAACAATATAGTAATAATTATGAGTAACTAATATTGTATTATTACTTAAAATATTCTAATGTATTAGTAAAATAATGTTTTTAATTATAATTTATTATAATAGTATCTATGTTTAGATTGTAAATGTAATAGTTATAATATACAGTAACTGTTCTGGTTAACTAATACTATTAACAGTAGTAGTTATTAGTTAACCATAGAATAGTTACTCGTACAATATATAGGTTAACTAATATTATTAACAGTAGTAGTTAACCTATATAGTAACTATTATGGTTAACTAATACTATTAACAATAGTAGTTAACCTATATAGCAACTATTATGGTTAACTAATACTATTAACAGTAATAGTTAACCTATATAGTAACTAAACTAATAGTAAGAATTCCAAAAGTCAATTATTAATTTGAGAGGTGATGATGTGGCTTCATGTAAATCAAGCTTTGTCCACATGGTGACTATATAGGGGTCTTCCTCGACTTTTATATATATAGATTTCATTTTTAAATCCCATAATACAATATTTGAGGCATGAGTGCACAAATAAAAAAAAAATGCTAGCAGGAACATTAAACATAAATAATACTACATACAAGGATTGGGATTTTTGAAAGATAAATAGAGGCAAGTTAGAGCCACTGAGCCCTGTAAAAGAGGTGACCGTTATAAGCTGGTCACAGCCCCAGTATTTGGTCTACTAATAACCCAGAAACATACAACAAGAAGGAACTTCAAAGTTCCTCTCTATACAAAGTTTGGATATATACACACACACACACACACACACACACACACATTCTTCTGCTTCTGCGTTGTTGCTAAAATCAATTCAAATCGAACCCATTTTCAAGGGTCTTCTAAAAGTGGTTGCGTTAGAGGTTTCAGAGTCGGGGTGTGGAGCTTCATTGTGAATGTTACTACCACCCCGAGAAAAGCAGATATTGCTGGAACAAGTCCTAATCCGTATCTTGAAATCGAAATACATGAAAATATACCATCACAGACTTGCAGGTTCCGGGTGTTACCTGCACAATAAATGAGCAGAATTATGGTGTATAACTTTATATGATCAACTTTTGTGGATAGTCAAAGTCAGACCAAATCTTGTATTTTGACTTCATTATAGAAAAGTCAACATGGTGTTACAAGAGTTTTCACTATATGTGGGGTTCAGGGAAGGGACGGACTCACATGCGTGGGGTCCATCGAAGTAATTTACAACAAAATGACTGAAGAACTTACTTTGATAAGATTCGAGCATATATAATGCAATCCCACACGCCACCTTGTCCATAAAACTCAATGACCCATAAACAAATGCACACCCATTGAGGTCTTCACCGACCAGAACACTTTGCATGCCTGCCCCAGTAACCTGATCCTCCAAATGAACAGCAATCAGATTAAATAACTCGATAATTAAAAACAATACAGAAATTAATGATGATAAATTATGTTTCTGATAGTATCAAATAACTTATCATACCGTCATTAGAGCGTTTGCTATGCCAATAAATATTGAGAACATGTACATAAAGGCATTCAAGCTTCTCGGTAAAAAGAGAAGTCCTGAACCACAAAGTATCCAAAGAACACCTCCTGCAGAATAATAGGCCTTCAAACGTTGGTCTGTCCATGTAAACTCCTACAACATGGATAGAATCAGAAGTAACAGAAGTAAAATTATGTAAATACTTCCTCCGTCCCTAAATGAATGTTCAATTATATTTTTTTTCCAATTTTCTCATGATCAAGATCAAATATGAATTTTTTTTGGACATTCGTTTTGGGAAGGAGATAGTAGCTCTTATGGAATATATAATGAAACAAAACTGAGTTCCATGAAGATACCTGTAGGAGAACAGATACAATGAAGCTGCAAATATAGATGATGGCTGGTATCTAACAATTACATTTTGTTGTCAGCAACAATTTCATCATCTTCTTTTTCCATTTTTTTTTTGTTGGCCTTATAATAAATGTACATGAAGAATGTGACAGCAAGGTCCTAGGAATAATTAAGTACCAGAGCTTTAGAAGATGGAGCCATCCGAAGATCATTGATTACATAGAACGCGAGAAATGCCTGTATTTGTGCAGGCACACACACACAACAACAAGATAAGACACTGAGACGCAAATTCCCTCTCTTGGGATTTGATGTTACAAATATAGTTTCTCAATATATATACATATATACATACAGAAACGCATATATACATACATACATATATATATATATATATATATATATATAGAGAGAGAGAGAGAGAGAGAGAGAGAGAGAGAGAGAGAGAAATGCATAGTGACCTGTGAGACATTTGTGATTAGTCTGGTGAAGACATACACGAGAGCTACTTGGTAGTATAGAGCTCTCTTAAACCAGTAAGTCCAAGAAATCCTTATATACCTTTTCCCTTCAACTTCTTCCTTCAAACTACAAGAAATCAAGTAAATTTCTCGACAGAAATAATTTTACAACTTAATAAGATAAAGGGTATCGAAAAGAATCTTTGTCAATCACAGATATCTGACAAACCTTGGTTCTTTTGTCCCGAAGTGGAATATGCCCACAAAGCAGCATCCAATAAATATTGATATGTACGCAATCCAGCGGTACTGTGAAAATTAATGAATTAATGATACCAACATTTTTTTTTATATGCTATAGTAGATTCTTTAATACCTGATTTTCAATATCGGCTGGCATCACTGCTGTTTTGACACTGAAGATCATTAAGGCAACGCCATACAAGCTGAGGTTAGCAACCTTTCAAACAATGTTGTAGGTCGCATGAAGAGAGTAAAAAATAGGAAAAACAAGTTAGATGACTCGTAAAGGACTCGTAAAGGGTACTGCTCCCTCTGTCTCATAATAAATATGTAGCATTTGACTTGTCAACATTTTTAAGAAATGTGCTTTTACTTGTTTGTGCATTTCTTGCACAATGGTAACATTGCACTAAAACTATTTCCTTACTTGAGACGCGATACTTATTTTGGGATGAAAAAAAGAAAGTGTGACAGTTATTATGGGACGGAGGGAGAATGTAAACTCTGTGCATGAATGCAAGGAACTGTATTGCTAAAACTAACCATTGTAAAAGCATTCCGACAGCTAGCCATTACTACTCTGCTGGTCGAATTACGTGTGATGCAATTCACCATAGACCTAGAATGAGAGGAGTATAATAAAGATTAGTCATGCGAACTTCTTTTGTTCCCATAAAAAGAACCAAAATGTGAAGGCGAAAAATAATGCCCTAGCCTCTGTCATCGAAGCTTGAAAAATATAAAGATGGGGTTCTCTCATTTGAAAGAAGCAGAGGAAGTCGTTACATGTGTGAAACTTGAGTAGCAGCCCATCCTACATTGAAGACTGCTGCAAAAAAACTATAGCCAATAGTTTGTAGAGTCGAGGAGTTGTTACCAAAGATGATGCAAGGTATGCAACCTCCAAATACAGAAGAGAATGAAACAGCAACCAGAATTGATCCTGCTGCATGCCATAGCTTGAAATGTCCGAACCGGTCTATCTATCAAAGTAAAATCAAGAAATTATTTAAATCATAGAAGGGCACAAAAGAAATGAAGTGCCAGGGAACTTAAGTGCCGGTTAGATCTTGTCAGTAGGTTACTTTAGTAATACCTCTGTCCCAATTCCCGAAATGAATGTCCAAAAACCTTTCAAATTTGCTCTTGATCAAGAGCGAATTTGAATTTTTTTTGGACATTCATTTTGAGACGGAGGAAGCAGTATTGATTGAAAGTCATAAATATATGGTAATCAGGTTTCTTCATGAACTAAAAAAACTCCCTTTGTCCTGAAATGATCTTCTCATTTCTACAATTTAGGCTTAAATGTGTATAAACACAACATGGCTAGTGAAGCAAGGGTTCACATCCTTAAAAAGTTTGAATAGTCAAATGTGAAAATCATTTTGGGACGGAGGGAGTATACAAATATGTTGATGTAGATAAATGTAGAATGACGGAAACCATAAGAGTTACCCAATACCAGTTCACCAGCAAAATAGTTGTAAAGGCATATGATTGAAAAGAAATAGCGTGGGAAGAAGAAAGATACAAGCTCATACAAGTAGAGCATATCAAACGAAAGGAAAGCCCAGGTAGCTGAGACAAAAACCAGAGTGGGAGTTCCAACAAGTCGCATTATAACCACAATGAGGAAAGATGCAAAAGCGAGTCATATGGGAAATGGCTCAAAAATTGGTCATCGTGCAGTTGGTGTTGCCTTGTGATAAATTAATTCTTAATAAGCTGTTTGAGCTAAAGCACAAACCAATTAATCCCTCTGTCCGATATATATTGGTCACATTGGTCAACACAAGTGAATTTTGACAAAACATTAATGCCAATCTAATCATCCTAATGACATTCTTAAAATTGTTATTGATTATCAATAACAGTTTGTAATATTTAACAAGAATGATTAGGTTGATATTAATATTTGGTCATAGTTCACTTGAATTGATCAATGTGACAAATATAAATGCGACTAAGGGAGAAATAAAGATGTGGATTGGTGAAGATCAAGATAGAGATATATTTTAATAATAGAGATAATAATAGGAATAGATTTATTTTAATTATTATGGTTATTTTAATGTATTTTCGGATTTATTATTTAGTAGGTAATATTTTCATGCTTAGAAGTAGATTTAGGGTTTACTTTGTTATTTTAGGCTTCTATTAAGTTACCATATAGATTAGTCTTATTTTGAGAATGTTTTGACTTGTTTTTCAAGTCCTATGATCCCTATATAATTAGGGGTATATTTAATTCCGAAAATCAGTTTATTGATGAATAAAATTTGATTGAGCGTTGCTCTTTTGTTAAATCCGAAAGTTTGAGTGTTTCTCCTTTCGTCCAACTCTTAGTATTGATTAAATTCTACTAGTGTTGAAGGATCAGTTACTTGTATTGATTAAATTCTACAGTAATTGATTATCTATCCCAACTTTAGTATTGATTAAATTCTGCTAAATTGAAGATCGTTTACGGGTATCGATTGAATTCTACCGTATTCGATTATTTATCTCTCTTATGCTTCCGCTTGCCTACATCATTTGGTATCAGAGCCTGAACCTTAATTTTTCTAAATTCAGTTAAGGTATTTGTTTATCTATTTTTTCTTCTTCTCCGAAAAAAAAAAATCAAAAAAAAAAATATGTTTGATTTTTTGTGGCCTTTTGTTGAATCAGTAACAACCGACATTCTTGTTGATTGGTCAAAACCTCCGATTTACGATGAATGTCATTGCGAAATTTGTCAATTCAACATTGTTCTTTGTTCTGCCAATTCACCCACTTCACAACCTACAAATGTGTGGTATCAACCTCTGACCCATGATGAAGAATCTTTTACACATCAATTTTTCGACCCCTTTGATGTTCCTCCTATAAAGTCATCTTCTTCAAATTACATCAAAAACTTGCTACTCAACGCGTTTATTAAGCTTCATTGGACGGATTGGATGGATGTTGTCACAAATATTAGCAAGTTCAAAATTCTTCAAAGATTGAATGTTTTTCAAGTTCTATTGTCATGTTCCCGTGGAAAAACAATCATGTCATGCTCTCTTTGAATGGCTACAAACTCAAGTGCAAAGCTGTTCCAAATTCGAGGACGAATTTTTCGCAGCCGAGGAGAATGGTGAAGATCAAGATAGAGATATATTTTAATGATAGAGATAATAATAGGAATAGATTTATTTTAATTATTATGGTTATTTTAATGTATTTTCGGATTTATTATTTAGTAGGTAATATTTTCATGCTTAGAAGTAGATTTAGGGTTTAATTTGTTATTTTAGGCTTCTATTAAGTTATCATATAGATTAGGCTTATTTTGAGAATGTTTTGACTTGTTTTCCAAGTCCTAGAAACCCTATATAATTAGGGGTATGTTTAATTCCGAAAATCAGTTTATTGATGAATAAAATTTGATTGAGCGTTGCTCTTTTGTTAAATCCGAAAGTTTGAGTGTTTCTCCTTTCGTCCAACTCTTAGTATTGATTAAATTCTACTAGTGTTGAAGGATCAGTTACTTGTATTGATTAAATTCTACAGTAATTGATTATCTATCCCAACTTTAGTATTGATTAAATTCTGCTAAGTTGAAGATCGTTTACGAGTATCGATTGAATTCTACCGTATTCGATTATTTATCTCTCTTATGCTTCCGCTTGCCTACATCATTTGGTATCAGAGCCTGAACCTGAATTTTTCTAAATTCAGTTAAGGTATTTGTTTATCTATTTTTCCTTCTTTTCCGAAAAAAAAAATCAAAAAAAAAAAAATATGTTTGATTTTTCGTGGCCTTTTGTTGAATCAGTAACAACCGACATTCTTGTTGATTGGTCAAAACCTCCGATTTACGATGAATGTCATTGCGAAATTTGTCAATTCAACATTGTTCTTTGTTCTGCCAATTCACCCACTTCACAACCTACAAATGTGTGGTATCAACCCCTGACCCATGATGAAGAATCTTTTACACATCAATTTTTCGACCCCTTTGATATTCCTCCTATAAAGTCATCTTCTTCAAATTACATCAAAAACTTGCTACTCAACGCGTTTATTAAGCTTCATTGGACGGATTGGATGGATGTTGTCACAAATATTAGCAAGTTCAAAATTCTTCAAAGATTGAAGGTTTTTCAGGTTCTATTGTCATGTTCCTGTGGAAAAACAATCATGTCATATGCTCTCTTTGAATGGCTACAAACTCAAGTGCAAAGCTGTTCCAAATTCGAGGACGAATTTTTCGCAGCCGAGGAGAATGGTGAAGATCAAGATAGAGATATATTTTAATGATAGAGATAATAATAGGAATAGATTTATTTTAATTATTATGGTTATTTTAATGTATTTTCGGATTTATTATTTAGTAGGTAATATTTTCATGCTTAGAAGTAGATTTAGGGTTTAATTTGTTATTTTAGGCTTCTATTAAGTTACCATATAGATTAGGCTTATTTTGAGAATGTTTTGACTTGTTTTCCAAGTCCTAGGAACCTTATATAATTAGGGGTATGTTTAATTCCGAAAATCAGTTTATTGATGAATAAAATTTGATTGAGCGTTGCTCTTTTGTTAAATACGAAAGTTTGAGTGTTTCTCCTTTCGTCCAACTCTTAGTATTGATTAAATTCTACTAGTGTTGAAGGATCAGTTACTTGTATTGATTAAATTCTACAGTAATTGATTATCTATCCCAACTTTAGTATTGATTAAATTCTGCTAAGTTGAAGATCGTTTACGAGTATCGATTGAATTCTACCGTATTCGATTATTTATCTCTCTTAGGCTTCCGCTTGCCTACATCATGGATTTATGTCATGAAGTTATTATAGGAAATCTTCCCTCTTGGAAAGTAGAGAAAATTGTGTAAGTTGATGTGTTTCGTTTATCAGGTGAAATCTGTTGAAGTAAATCCACATCTTTATTCCCCCACCCAAACTACAAGTTTACAAATCAATCATACTCCCGGTTTTTTAATCAAATGTGAAGATCATTTTGGGACGGAGGAAGTAAAGAATATGTTGATGTAGACAAATGTAGAATGACGGAAACCATAAGAGTTGCCCAATACCAGTTCACCAGCAAATATGGTTGTAAAGGCATCAGCTATCTGGCCAGCGAGCATGACAACCGCAGCATCCCTACAAAATATATAGGTAATAGATAATAACAAATCTGCAAATTAAGAAGAATTCACTATGGAGAATAGGTGAGAACTATTCAGAAATAGAAATCAAGTTTTACATTTGAAATCTGGGTGCAAACAGAAAAGTGATTCCCATTCGGTCTTGAGAGACACAAAATAAATTGAGTTGTCGTTTTATTAGCTGCTATCATGCCACAACGAACCAATTGCTAAAAGAGTCGACCAAAATAATGTGGTCTTAAGTCAAAAAACTATTAAAAAAAGTATCCCCAGCTTAATCTAAGGGCAGAGAGGAATATAAGCATATAAGCAGGGATTCAATTGCCAGTTACCTCCAAACGTCACCTGAAATATTTCAACATTACGTCATAATTTAAAACCTTTATGTGAACTATACACTACCTTTGTCCCAAAATTAATGACCTTTTTTTTTTGAGAAAATTACCATAGGATCCCCCATCCTAAGCCTAATTACCACCTAGTCCAACCTAATATTTTCATCTACCATCTAGTCCAAACTAATATCCTTATTTACCACCTAGTCCATTACAATTATTAAATCCCTAAACTACCCTGCTACAAATAAAACCCTACCACCCTCCTCCCTCTCACAAACACGTTTCCTGTCTCTCTCTTGTTGCAAACCTCCGGCAGCCCTCCTCCCGACCTCCGGCCAACTCCCTCCATCTTCTCCGACCACCTCCCTCCTCACCTCCGGCGAACATCTCCGACATCCATCACCATCGCCGGACAACCATTCTCTCCCAGATCTGCTCTCGTACTCTCTCTCTCTACAATCCCATCGCCGGCGACCCCTTCTCCAACTCCGGCAACCTTTACCTTCTTCAAATCCTGGCGACCATCTTCTTTCTCAGGCCATCATACTCCATCTCCGGCAGTCGTATTCCCTGAGCCAACGACAACAACAAGTCCGGCCAAAGAATTTCGTCCAGATCTACTTTCTCTCTCCACCCCCACCACCGGCGAGCCATCCCCCACCTTCGGCAACCCCACCTCACCTCCGGCACCCCACCCCTCCTTTAACACCGCCGACGACTCCCCTCCCCCTCCCCCTACTCCGGCAACCAGTCCCCTCCCCCATCTCCGGTAAAACCCTTTTTTCAGACTTCAACCATTACTCCCCACATCCGGCCATCAAAGCTCACTTACGACCCCCTTTCCCGGTGACATTCCAGTTTCACAAGGTTACAAACGCCAAATCTACTACAGCTCACTCAGCGTCTCCATCATTCATAGCCCCGTCAACCAAATTGATTTTCATTAATTAAATTGGGTTACAAATTGATTTTCTTTCCTTACTGATTAGTTCACAGTTGTTTGGTCACCGGAGTTGGTGGTTGCCGGAGTGGATCGTGTTCTTAGTAGTTTGGTTGACAACTGTGAACTGACTGATTAGTTCACAGTTTGTTTGGTCGCTGGAGGTTGTTGCCGGAGTTGTTTTGTTGACAAGAACAATTGCGAACTTACAATTGCGAACTTACAATTGCGAACTTACAATTGCGAACTTACAATTGCGAACTTGTTTTTGGAACAATTGCGAACTTACAATTGCGAACTTACAATTGCGAACTTACATTTGTGAACTTACAGTTTTGAACTTTACAATTGTGAACTTGTTCGAACAAGTGCGAACTTACAATTGCGAACTTGTTTTTGGAACAACTGCGAACTTGTTATTGAAACAATTGCGAACTTACAATTGCGAACTTATATTTGCGAACTTACAATTGCGAACTTACATTTTTGAACTTACAATTTGTAAACTTACAACTGTGAACTTGTTCGAACAATTGCGAACATGTTTTTGGAACAAGTACGAACTTGTTATTGGAACAATTGTGAACTTACAATTGCGAAACTTACATTTGCGAACTTACAATTGTAAACTTACAACTGTGAACTTACTGATTAGTTCACAGTTGTTTGGTCGCCGGATTCGATCGTGTTTTTAGTAGTTTTGTTGACAACTGTGAACTTACTGATTAGTTCACAGTTGTTTGGTCTCCGGAGTTGTTTAGATGACAACTGAGAACTTACTGATAAGTTCTCAGTTATTTGATCACCGGAGATGGTGGTAGCTAGAAAATGGTGACCGGAAAGGTCGACGGAGGTGGTCGCCGGATTATGGCACCAAAAAAATACTTGCCGAAGGTGGTCGCCGGAAAATGGTTGACGGAGGTGGTTGTCAAAAAATGGTCGCCGGACAAGGTGACCGGAGGTGGTCGCCGGAATATGATCGCCGGCAAATGGTGGCCGGAGGTGGTCGCCGGAATATGATTGCCGGAAAATGGTGGTCGGAGGTGGTCGCCGGAAAATGGTGGCCGGAGGTGGCCGCCGGAAAATGGTGGTCGGCGGTGGCCGCCGGAAAATGGTGTCCGGAGGTGGTCGCCGGAAAATGGTGACCGGAAAATGGTGGCCGGAGGTGGTCGCTGGAAAATGGTGGCCACCGGAAAATGTCACCGGAAAAAAAGACCGGGGGTGGGCGCCGGAAAAGGTGATCGGAAGTGGCCGTCGGAAAAAGGTGCCGGAAAAGTGGCCGGAAAAAGGTGGCCGGAAAAAGGTTGCCGGAGGTGGTGGCCGGTCGGTCAAAGTTGTTGACCGGTGAGAAGGTGAAAGGTTGAGGAGGGAGGGGTAATCATGTAATTTCCAGTCATTTAGTAAGGGCATTCATGCCCTTTTAATATCCCTTGGACTAGATGGTAATATTGAAAATACCTTGGACTAGGTGGTAATTTAGATTCTAATGAGGGATTAAATGGGAGTTGCCCCCTTTTTTTTTTTTTTAAAAAAAAAATGTGCCCGTTAATGATTTTTCACCATTAGTTTTTCAAATTTCATTTTATACTTGCAAAAATAACATTTTGAAAGCGGATAGCAAAGATATTTATGAATTCTTACAATTAAAAGTCACATTTTCAAAGTGTTCCTTAAATCTGAAATAGTCATTCATTTTCGGGCGGAGGGAGTATAAGTTTCGTTCAACCTCACCACTCGAAAGGTACATCATCACCAATAGGAATGTACATGTTGACCAACATAACTGTAAATGAATGTCCAAATTTGCTCTCGATGAAGAGCAGATTTGGACATTCAATTTGGGATGGAGGGAGGGGTAATCATGTAATTTCCAGTCATTTAGTAAGGGCATTCATGCCCTTTTAATATCCCTTGGACTAGATGGTAATATTGAAAATACCTTGGACTAGGTGGTAATTTAGATTCTAATGAGGGATTAAATGGGAGTTGCAAAAAAAAAATGTGCCCGTTAATGATTTTTCACCATTAGTTTTTCAAATTTCATTTTATACTTTGCAAAAATAACATTTTGAAAGCGGATAGCAAAGATATTTATGAATTCTTACAATTAAAAGTCACATTTTCAAAGTGTTCCTTAAATCTGAAATAGTCATTCATTTTCGGGCGGAGGGAGTATAAGTTTCGTTCAACCTCACCACTCGAAAGGTACATCATCACCAATAGTGTACAAAACATAACAAATGAATGTCCAAATTTGCTCTCGAAAGAGCAGATAATTCAATTTGTGGAAACAAGAGACCAGTCATTTCTTATACATTTATACAAGTAACATGAACCAAGCATCATAGACGTTATCCGATATCTGTCAAAAACACTAAGAGATAAGAGCATGTGTCCTACACCATAGTAAAAGACAGAGCATCTTCGAATGGGCTTGCTGCCCGATTCTTCATCCCCCATGTCACCAGCCATGATATTTCACAAAGTTAGGCTTTCATTTTCCAATCAGTAACCTGCAATAAATAAAAAAGCACATTGGCCCAACAAAGGCAATTAAGACAGCGGTAGGCCTTTGTTTGCCCTTAGGGGCATTTCATGGATGGCCGGATGCATGTTTAGGGGTTATATGTGTCAGGGTGTGTTTATATAAAGAGAATGATGAATACATAGATTGTATGGGCTTTATTGTAAACATGACAAATTGTGATATTAGTGTATATCCTGGCCAGTGGCGGAGCCAGAATTTTTTGTCAATGGGGGCAAAGATTGCACAACATTCAAATTTTAACTGTATTTTAGTCGATGGGTGGGGGCAAAAAAAAATTCTGGCGTATTTGCACTAAACTCCTAATTTTTTGTAAATTTTGCGCTAGTAAATTTGGATTTTTTAAAAATCAATGGGGGCAATTGCCCCCTTTGAGCTTCATGTAGCTCCGCCACTGATCCTGGCTTTGTATGCCCGTAGATGTAATCTAATCATGTGACGAGTTGGATAACCAAATATCGTGTTCTTTTCTTGATTATTATTTTCATATGGATTCGTGTAGGCATGTTGTTTCTTCCCATGTGCACCTGGTATCAGACAAGTACAGCGCAAGTACCACAAATCCCGAACACAAGCTTCATTTGTACGAACTAGGTCTTACTCCAAGAGTGTTGACATTCTAACAATGTATGAATCACAGCTTTTCTAGTTAGCTTATGTAAGTACTTAAATCTTTATGTTATTTTCCACTTCCGTAAGGTCTTTCATGCCAAAAATCCATAACCAACAAATCAGTTCTTCTCAGCACAAACATTCAAATAATTGCTTGAAATGTTTGCTGATTGTAAGCCTTTTGGGCTAACAATGAAGCTTAACTTTGCAAACAGTATTTGAGCTTTTCCACAACCTGAGATGAACATTCTCAAACAAGCTATGTTCACAGACAACTATATACAGAAAAGACATGACCACCTCTGAATTCTGATGAAGGCTTGAAAACCCAAATTATGATTATAATGAGCACTCGCGAGGAAGAATCATTTTCTATTCAACACCCAGTTTTCCTTGGTACACTTCTGCTCAAGTCATTAAATTTTTCAGAATGACGACAGGAAAAAATGACTTCTCACAAATTTGTGTGGGTGGGGGGCGGGGGAGCTAGGCCTCACAATCCATGCAATTAAGTTTGTAATGTAGCTAAAGTCCATATGCCAGAGTATTTCTTATTCTGTGAAGACTGATATCTCCAAAACTTTCTTTACTTCTTAACCTATGTTACTCGGACTCACCTAGGAGTATCCGGTACGGGTACGTATCCGAGTGTCGGATTCAGGGAAAAATAAAAGATTTTACACTAAATGTAGTGTAAAATAGCCATGTGTCGGACTCGTCTACGAGAATCCGACATGGGTGTCAACACGGGGGCGGCGGGGTGAAATGAAGAGTCCGGGCATCATAGGTCTTAACCCACTCAATACCTTATATTCTCTACGCGAAGCACACATACAAATGCAGCTAAAAAATCTAAGAATCACTACTAAAAGATGGTGAAAAGATACCATGTAGTGTAGCTAGTTATGAATTCTTTTAGCTTTGTTCTGGATAATACATTTTGGAAACAGAATGCCCACTTTCTCAAATGCAGTATGACTCATTCAGAAGATTTTCACCAACGTAGTTCAAGAAGGTAAAAATGTGATCCTCAATCAAATGATCTTGCAAAAAATAATAAGACCAAACCATAAGTAGTAAGGCCTAATTTCAATTTCTTTCGCCTTCTGTAAATATAAACAACCAGGCATCTCAAACACTCTTAATAATCTCATAATTTTAAACCAAGAAAAGTAAATATTGCACCCTCCAAGTATAATTCATCTGTAAAATTATAACTGAACAATCATGGCATAGTCATTCCCATTTCCCACTCTCTTCCAAATGAACATTTCAGACCAATTTTTAGGCAAAATCGCTTTCATTTTTCCCTATCCATTGAAATAAAACAAAAGAAAGGAAACATATCATAGAAAAATTGGCAACAATCAGTCAATCACATTACATAATTCATACTACTAAAATACTCATAATTTTAATCAAACCTCAAATTGCATGTCATCACCGATTACTATCGAGGACGAAAACAACAATTCCGGTACAAAATCCATAGAAATTCTCAGTTTACACTAATTAATCAAGAACAAGACCAAAAATAAAAAACAAAAAATAAATCAATTTAATCATACCTTTGTAAGTTACAGAACCGAATCAAAGGAACTGAAGAATGGAGAGAAAGAGAGAGGACTATCTTATGATTCTCCTAATCCAAAGATGATAACTTTGGTACAAAGGAAGTGAAGAATGGAGTAATGGGGGGGAGAGACGCCTATCGCTTTTGAATCTGCAGTAGTGTGGCGAGTACGGTGCTACGACGTGCTATGCTGCTTACTTGAAATTACCTTTCTGTACACACGCCGGACATGCCCAAATGGTTCTGGTTCCGGTTATGGTTTCAGGTTACCGAAAAGCTGGAACCGCATTCGAACCGTCCTAATCCGGTTCCCGGATCCCGTATCTATCCGCCGGTTCCCACGGTTCTTGCCAGTTAACCCTTTTTCTTCTTTTTTATTGCAGTTTAGTCCAATTCCGTTAGAAAAATAACTGAACCGAGCTAAAAAGTTGAAAAACTAACTGATTTAATTTTTTTTAGCCAAATTATTTAGAAAAACTAACAAATTAAATTATTTTTTTTAAATAAATTTGGTTACTTTATTATCAAATATGTAATAAAAAATCAAACAATATTTTTTAAAAAAAAAGGACGGTACCCTTTATAGTTATATTAATATAATTAAAAATGTTACAATCAGGCAAGTGTTTTTCTTTTTTTGAACTAAAAATCCTCAAAAAATGAGATCAAAATTGGTCAAAACTGACCAAAAAGTTAAATAAAGTCGTTACTAACGGCTATATTCCTCAAGCGCCTAACGGCTATTAACGGGAAGGAAGGGAGGAGGGGAGCAACCAACGGCTAGTTTGAATCAAGTGACCGTTGCAACCGTTCGGTTACACAGTTCCGGTTCCCCGTTCTGTAACCGGCAGTTCCAAGGTTTTGGTGATATTTGACCCGTATTTAGGATGACCAAACACGGTTCCGATTTCTGTTCCGAAAAAGCTTGAACCGGAAAAGTGTGATCATCTTTTAGTTATCTAAATTTACATTTTTATTTTTGACTTTTGTGCTGGGACGGAGGAGTAAATATATTTTGAGTAAAATAGTTTGGGTAAAGAAGATTAATGGGATAAGCTAGGTAACCATGGTTAAGGGCATTTGGGTATTTTTGGCATACCTGCAAAGTGCAAAGTATAGTGCAAGTTATGTATGCATAGTTTGTAATTTAGCGACGATAAAGCAAATATGCGTTAGGGCAACTCCAACAATGGGTATCAAATGCAAATTTTGATACCCATATGAAGGTACTAACAACTCCAACAATCAAAATAATAGGTATCAAAATTAGATGAGGTACTAACAAAGGTAGCAAATATGCTACCTTCCTTAATACCATGAACCGTGTACACGCGCCGCAAGTGAAGAACTTTTGGCTTGAAGACCAACCCACAGGAGTTTGTCCCCTCATTCCAGCAAGTCAGTTCAAACTCCCTTAACAAATCACAATATGCCATGTGGCACTTAGCTAGAAACCAGAAAAGAAGAAGGTAATCAACATTGTTCCTTACATTTTATTTATCTTGGTTTTTTTAGGTCAGATTAATTAAAATTGGGCAAATAAAAAGTTGTTATCATATTTATAGGAGATAATTTTTGTGATTTAGGTCAAATTAATTAATATTAAAATTATATTTATACTATCCTATCCCGAAACAAAAAATGATTATTAAAAAATATTTTATTTTTTGATTTTAAAGCAATAGAATTAAAATTAAAATCAAATTTTAAATAATAAATGTATTTACATAAAAATCAAATTTGTAAATTTTCTATAATATTGACATATTTGACGTATGTTAATTTTGAAAAATAAAACTTATACTTCTTTCGCCTCGAAATTAATGTACAAATTTTATAAATTTTTCTATTGGCTAAAATAAATTTTATTTTTTTATAATTACTTATTTTGAGACAAAGATAATATAATGTTAATTTTTTAAAGAACTAACAATAAAATCAATATTTAAACATATTACAAATAATAAAAATTAAATTTGATACCTTAAATTTGATACCTATTGTTGGAGATGAATTTTTAGTACCTTGTGAATAGTGGCCAAAAGGTATCAAATTTTGAATTTGATACCTATCATGCTAATATGATTGCTGGAGTTGCCCTTAGACGCCATCTTATCTAGGGAGGAGGCAGTCTCCTGTACCCCGGATGCACGCCGTGCGGTGGGCAAACCCGCGACGACCCGGCCCGCCCGACCGCTTCTCCTCTACTTCAGAAGCGACACATGGCGCGCTGTGAGCCACACCTGGTTTACCCAACCGCGCGCTGCCACGTGTCGTCTTAAAAAAAAAAACCCAAAAACTTTAAAATGCTATATCTTGAGATTTATAACTAAAAAAAAATAATTAAAAATACCGTTGTGTTTGTCTCGACGAGACGAATAAAACTACATAGGTCATGATATTATTTGATTTTTTTTTAAAAAAATATTTTTTTACACACAAAAAGTTTTGAGTTGCTTGTCAGCTGAGATGTAACACTCTGTTCTAATAAAAGTAACAGTTTCATATTCAAAAAGTAACACTCTTTACAGTCAAATGTAACAACAATTTTACAAAAAAAAAAATTGGGTTTGCATTTCAATTGTTACTTTCTCAATAAAAAATTGTTACATTTCATATATAATGTTACATTTATGAATATAAACTGTTACAATTGAGAAAAAATGTTAATTCATTTTTTATAAAATATATCATTAGTTTAGCTGTCAATCCTATGTTAATTTTCGGAGAAAAAAAGTGTTATATTTGAAAAAATAAGTGTTACATTCATTTATAAAAAGTGTTACATTAGTTTAGTTGTCAATTTTTATGTTGTCTTTTAATCTATTGCAGCAAAAATGTGGTACATTTTTTTTAAAAAAATGTTACATTTGAAAGAAAAAAGTATTACATTTCGTTATAATAAGTGTTACTTTTGTTGGGAGGAAAAAAAGTTTTGGGTGACAAAAAAAAAAATAAAAAAATCTCAGCCGCAAAAAAAAAAAAAACAAAAAAAAAGGGACAAGTCTGGCCGCCGCACCGCCGCACGAAGCATGGCTGCCGCATTTGAGAATTGGTCTCTAGGGAATGGGCGTGTCAAATAACCGCCCATAAATAACTACCAGTCTGATGGATGCCTAATAAAATAAGCTGGTTGAGTTTTGTGTTTTTGGTTTTTGAATTGTAGATTTTATTTTTTATTTTACAATTTTTCTTAATTATTTGTTTTAGAATCAAAATCAAATTTATTTATTTAATTTTTACAAAATTCTTTTCATTTAAAATTGATATTTTACTTTTTTTTAATTGATAATATTGTTGATGTTTATCAATGATAATTTTAAATTTTTTTGTTAGTATAATAAACTTAACTTTTGAATGATTAAAACTTATTAACTGTAATTACTACACACAATTCACAAAAGAATCTTTTATTCTTATCATGTGCCTATGGGCACAAGTTAGAAAATTCCATCAAATTTTTTAATGACATACTAATATAAAAAAAAAAAAAACGGACAAGGATTTTTAGCTCTTTTCCAGGCCGTTATTTGATTGTGTCATTGTTTGACCATATCCATTGAAGGCCGCTTCTTTGGAAATGTTTGGATTCCAGAAATCCTGTTACTTTGCACATCATCCATGACTACTTATGAGCTCGAAATTGATGAGAATGAGACTTTAGTTATACTCCCTCCCGTCTCAAAATGATCTTCCAGTTTGATTATACAAACTTTTTTTTTAAGGGTATGAACACTTGCTTCACTAGCCATGTTTTGGTTGTGCACTTTTAAAGCCTAGATCGTAGAAATGAGAAGAACTTTTTGGGACAATGAAACATGGCAAATGAGAAAAACTTTTTGGAACAATGAAACATGGCAAATGAGAAGATCATTTTGGGACGAAGGGAGTATATTCTTTTAAGAAAAAAAAAACTTTAGTTTGTTATTCGTTCTTAAATAAGAATGACCCTTTTTTTCCCATATGGAAGACATTTTGAAAATGTTTAATTTCATTTTTAAGGAATCGATGAGAGAGAGGTATAATTGTTTTTTCAATTTTATGTTTACATTTTTAGTTTTTCATGTATATATAATGAATAATGAATTTAGTTTGATAAAACACATTTAGGGGTTTCAAAAAAATACACATTTGTTTTGCTTATTTTTTAAGAAAATATATTTTTATTTTAGGATAGATGAAGTACTTATATTAAAATACTCCATCCGTTCCAAAACACTATTTCGTAGTTGCACGAGAATTAAAGAAATGATATATATATTCAAAAGTATTGTGAGTGAGAAAATGGTTGTAAGTTTGATGATTGAGTAGGTTTGGGACAAACTAGCTAGTTTTTTCTTATATTATAGAAAGTCTACTTTTTTATCTACTTGCAAGCATTTGGTAACATTTATGAACAACTAGAGTAACACCCGTGCGTTGAACGCACGATCAAAACACTCTCACAAGCAGGTTTTAGGATTGGGGATGTTTGCAAACTAAACATTTAAAATTCCAATAATCACCAGTAGAATCATAACTTCACGCTTAACTCATGTCTCAAGATGAATGACAGAGTATCCACCCCATTATATTTTTTAATAACGTATTTACAATAGACTAAATTATTCCGAAAATGCTGATTTTTGGAATTGTGATAGGATTGCAGGTTCGAAATTGAGATATGATTAAAACTAATCAAGGTAGTTGGCATTTTTATTTTTCTTAATAATAGTTATAAAATGTTGATTTTTCGAAATTGGGATATGATTGCTTGTTATCTGATTAATAATATATTTATGATTAACAATATACTCCATCCGTCCCACCCGAATTAGGATTTTTGGGTTGGGCACAAAGATTAAGGAAAAAATGTTAGTGGAGTAGGTGTTGTGAGTATGAAAAGTAAAGTAGGAGGGAAAAAATAGGCTAGAGAATAATGAGTGGAAAATTGTTGTGAGTGTAAATGTGGGTCCCATTAAATAAAACATTTCCATTTTTGGGTTGTCCTAATTCGAATGGGACACCCAAAATGGAAATTTGTCCTAATTCGAGTGGGACGGAGGGAGTATCTTTTAGTGTAATATTAGTTTGTATTTTTTTTCGATTGATTTAGATTTGATCAAAAATGTTGATTTTCGGAATTGAGATATGATTGCAGGATCGGAAATTGAGATACGATTGAACCTAATCAAGATAGTTGATATTTTTATTTTCTTAATAATAATTGTGAAATGCTTTTTATCGAAATTGGGATATAATAGAAGGTTCTCTGATTAATAATATATCTTTAAGTGTAATATTAGGTTGTATTTTTTACGATTTATTTGATTTGATAAAAAAATGCTGATTTTCTGATATGATTGTAGGTTTGCTGGACTATTTTGGGGTTAATCCAAGAACTAATTCAAATGGAGATTTCATCAACAATGATTGCAGGAGTGATTTTCAGTTATGATTTTCTAGATGGTTCTCTGATTAATAATATGTCTTAATATATGTTTGATTAATAATATATCTTTAAGTGTAATATTAGGTTGTATTTTTATGATTTATTTTGATTTGATAAAAAATACTGATTTTCTGATATGATTGCAGTTTTGCTGGATTATTTTGGGGTTAATCCAAGAGCTAATTCAAATGGAGATTACATCAACAATGATTTTCAGGAATGATTTTTGAATATGATTTTCAAGAGTGATTTTCGGATATAATTTCATCAACAATGATTTTCATGAGTGATTTTCAGGTTTGCTGGACTATTTTAAATTACGGCTATACGGTAATTTAAAAGTAGGTATAGACACGCAAATCTAGGAGTCTTTATCAAATATGATCAAGAAATAATCTAATCAAGGTTTCTAATTATAAATGGGTGAGTTTGAGCGGGAAACTTATTTAGAAAGAGGCTCTAATGACTTCAACCATTATTTATATATAGATTTGAAAAACAGAATATTCTATAATTTAGGGAGATATTGTTTCCCCAAGATTTTGTGTTGATGATTTGATAGTGGGGTCTACTATTTAAGTGTGTGAGTATATTAAGTGGGGTAGAGCGAATGGAAAAACAATAAAAATTAGACATTTTAGACCATCTCCAACGGTATTCTAAAACTCCAAATATAGAGTATTGTTGTACTCCAATGGTACTCTAAACATTGCTCTATTTATAGAGCAACTCTATCACTTGCTTCAAATTTGGTGCAAGGGATAGTGCTGCGCTATCCTCTTTTTCTTCTTCTTTTTCTTTTTAAATATCCGTTTTTTGTTTTTCTTTTTGATATATATGAAAATATTTTACAATATAAAATTATATAACTTACTATTATTTATATATGTGAAACAATAATGAATATTTTTATTATATTCTTATTTAGTATAAGATTTGAAGCAAACTGTTGGAAATATTAGGTGTAAAAATTATTATAAAGAATAGTGCAATTTTTGCACTAAACTGTTGGAGATAGTCTTAGAAAGTAAAACTTACCTATTAAACACCTAAAGGAAATTAATGAAAATTATTTTAAGACAGAAAGAATAATTTTTAATTTATATTTTTCATACTTTGTAAACACACATGCACCTTTTAAATAAAATAAAAATAAAATTGTATGAAACAAATGCATGCACGTTTATTACTAGAGTTATACTCCGATATGATTTGTCAAACATTATTATAAGGGTAGATCTCTAATTTTGTAACACCCCACATCAGTGGGAAATATGAAAATATGAGTGGTACTTAAAGTAGTACAAATTATCAATTAATATTAATATGTTTAAGGATTTGTGGGTGGGCCTGTGGTAAGTTAAGTGAACCTAAGATATTTGTATTCATTGGGTCAGTATGTTGTGCTTAAGTAATGGGTCAGACTTTCGAGCTTGAGTCGTTACAAATGGTATCAAAGCGGACCCCAGCCGGAAATGTGGGGCAAAGTGCTGTGCGGAACAAAATGCGGACCGTAGAGACGGTGGGAGTTACCTCTTGAATCCGTAAGAGCGACCTCTTAAATCCACCACTGTCCAGGATTCCGATCTTTGTGGGCCTTGCCGGGGGTGGCAAGGATCCAAGTGGGGGAGATTGCAACATCCCACATCGGTGGAGAATGTGAATACAGGAGTGATACTTAAAGTAGCACGAATTATCGATGAATACCAATACGTCCAAAGATTTTTGGTGGGCCTGTTGTAAACCAAGATGTAGCGGGTCGGACCTTCGAGCTTGGGTCGTTACAAATTTAGTATTTGGAACTGCTCCAGTGGAGTTAACGCTCTAGCGTGTAAAAATTACACAACGTTAGGTAAAACGTTTTCCACACAATGTAAAATGGGCACTTTCCAATGTAAAAACGTGGAGCTAATACGTTTGATGTCGTTTTTACACCGGATACTGCACATTTTACATTGTGTAGCAAATGTTTTACATAACGTCGTACGAATTTTACACGCTGGAGCGCTGCAACAAACGTTCACTGCACCACTTCGAAACCCACTAATTTATTGCACCAAAAACTTGCAAAAATACACCAAATTTTACACACACATAAAAAAAAAAATCTATACTTATAGTATTTTAAAGTTGGTGAAACTAATCATGGGTATGACTCGTAAGCAACAAAAATGATTTATCTTGATTGTGAGGCTTCCATGTAGGATGACTGTTTCAATTCCAAAGGTATTAATATTAGTTGACATAAATAGGTATGCTACTAAGTATTTTTTAATTAGTGTTCTCTTTACATAAGTTCTATAGAAAACATATATATGAATAGAAGAGTCTTCTATAAGAATATATTAGTATCAAATATAACTCATACTCTTATATATATAGAATAGGAGTGTAGACTAGGTAGGGCGTGCATTTAAAGGTGTGACTTTTCACTAATGTAACTTTTCAACTAATTAAATTTTATTAATCAAATGATAGTATAAGACTCAATGTATGAAGTTGGTGCATGAATTACAATAACTACTCCTAAATGAAAAAGGAAACCTGATAAAGAATATGAAAGATTAGATATATTTATTTAAAACATATCTTTTGCAAATCTCCATCCAATACCTACCTTAGTTTGAAGATGAAATAACCTAAATGACTCTTAAACTTTATAATACAGATGGACTTTGCAAGGGATATAAAAAATTCCATGAAAAATTGTGCTTATTGTTGCATGACATGACATACTTCCTCATACTTCTTTTCTTCTTTATACATTAATGTAAATGATTTTCCACGATTTTTTTAACATTCTCTTTATTTATGTGTATGATTTTCGCTTTAAATAGTTTCTCTTACTTTTTTTTTTCCCTCTAGGTTTGGGAAAAATTTGTTTGGGGAAATTTGGACGAGAAAAAAATCATTAGATTGATTGAGAAAAATTGAAGTCACTACCCATTTAGGCAAAATGTCGACGTTGTACAAAAATACATCACTTGAGGAAAAAGTATGGTGACACTGTATTGTGAGAGTGAAAAGCTCATCCCCGTAACTGATTCAATACCCCAAAAGGAAGTGTTCTAGAGACTACATAGTTGAAAGAAATCTCATTGAATTCATGTGTGTTAAAACCGGGCCATTGGATATGTTGACCATACATATCACACCAAATTGAGAGACAAATCTCCACTATGTGTGCTTGTTAGGCATAACTCAAAATTAGGGTTTTTTTTTTTTGCCTCATGAAAATATCATTTTGTTGATTATTTTCATAAAATTGTGGGCTAATCATTTCTTGATTAACAATATGTTTAATGAGTGTGTGCCCAGGTTTATGTGCAAAGGAAATGTGAGCAGAACAATCTTTGGGGGTTCAAGTGGATATTATCTTCTATGGTATTGCAATGGGTCACAAAATTCGGATAAAATTTTAGTTTTTGAATTCATGTTCTTTGGCCAATTTGATCCTCCAAAAGGTTAGGTCGCCTTGAATTTCGTTGTTCCTGAACTGAGTGCCTTCTTTCCAGCTAAATCAGCAACATTGATCTCTTCTCTCTCTCAGGAAATTACAATTTTTTTGTGAGAATGTCATCCCTGCAGTTGTCTATGATGTTGTTTTGGAAGTTGTGTGCACATCTCTGCACTCAACTGGTTACACAACTGTGCAGTTGTTCTCTTCTTCTTCAAAAAAATCTGTAAGTATTGTCTTCTTCCACTTGTTCCTCTGCCTCTGATCCTCTGAAACTGCAGCTCTGATCATAATTTATAAGGGGTTTCTTGAGATATTTTCATGAATGCGCCCATATTTTTTTTTGAAAATATCTAAAAAAAAGGGAGAATATGGAGATATTCATTCATAGAGGAGATGATCATCAATGGAGATGTAGAAGATGATCATCAAGATAGATATAATCCATTTAGGGGGAGATATTGTGGTGACCAACCATAGGAGAGCAAGCTCGAGTACATGAATAATGATGAGTTGGAGTTTGATTGATGACAATGAGTTTCTTAAAGCTGCAATGCATTTAGGTGGAGTTGATCCATATTGGCATTGCACACTTTATTCAATGGGTGAGCATTGAGGTTTGAGTTTCTTGTGCTAACATTGTTCTTGCAGGTTTTTATCAGAACCACAAAGATAGGGGGAGATTGAAAGAGTATGAAATACTCTTTAATTTATTTTTATATCTTTGCGATTCTGATGTATAAATTGTAAATATTTAGTTTAAGTTATTTTAGAATATTGTGTTATTTATATTAGGAATAGTTTATTTTAGGATAATTATTTTTATTTGATCTACTTGACTAACTTACTAATATTTATCTTTGGTAGTTATCTTTTTTATTTTAGGTATGGGTTGGACTCTTGTTGATCAAGCAATGGAGAGGCTATAAAAACAAGTAGAGGCCAACCATAATTCAAATGGATTCCAGCGATTAAGAGAGAAAATCATATTCTTCAAAGAGTCATTTGTTACTTGAAGTCTTTTGTTCAAGAGTTTGATCTTCAAGTTGTTTTGATTTTTCTATTGTTCTAGATCCGTGAAGAACACTTGTTAGGAATCAATTCTTTATTATTTTCTGCCTTGTGCAGATTTTGGGATTAGATTCATAAGTTTTAGATCTAGAGTTTTAGTCTTTAGTATTTTGCAATTGTTCTTGAGTCAAGAACATATTGTATTTTTATTTTCTTTCATTGTATTCGTTTAGTATCTTGTATTCTGCAAGATCTTTTATTAATGAAAGTTTTCCAGCAAGCATAGTCTTGCTGAGGTGTTCAATTCTGAGTTTTAATTTCCGCTGCATTTATTCTCTGTTCGTCGACAATTGTCAAGTCAGTTGTGTTATCACTTGTGTGATCATCCTTGATAACAAGTGTCCTCACAAGCGGTCATTTCCTGAAATAGTCCTAGCTACAAATCTTTCAGATTCATCATGATTTTTTATTTTTTTTATGTCATAAGTCCTAAATGGAGATGAATGAGTAGGTGATTAGTATTTTGATCAAAAGTCTCTTATTTTTGAATCAAGTTAAATTAAAAATTAAAACATCTAATAAATATATGTGCATCTAATAAGTACTAGAAGATGAAATATTGGTTCAAGAGATTTGTGAATACCAAAATTCTCCTAATTTATTCATCAATGAAATTTAATTAACTTGAACCGAGGCTCCGTTTGTTTCACCGTAAAATGTTTTACGGAAAATGTTTTACATGTTTTCCGGTGTTTGGTAACCAAAAGGGAAAAAAAGTCAATGTAAAATCTTTTACGGTCAATGGAAATAACCAAGGTTTTCCGTAAAACAACTTACGGATTTCTCCTCCGTAAGTCATTTTACGGAAAATGTTAACTCCCTCACTCATACACCAACTCCCCCATACAACCCCACCCTACCCACTCCACTCCACCTCCAACCCATCCCCACCCTCCAACCTTACGTTCCCTCCCCCACCCACCCCCCTCGCCCCACCCCCCACCTACCCACCCAAAAAAAAAACTTCTTTTTTTCACTCATATTAAAATTATCTTTCAACACCCATTGCCTTCGGCCCCCTTTACCTCACACCCCACCCCCCACCACCCAACCCACCCCCCCCCCCCCAAAAAAAAAAAAAAAACTTTTTTTCCACTCATATTAAAATTATTTTTGAACACATCCCCCGCTCCCCACTACCCCACCACCCACCTACCCCCAATTTTTTTTCACTCTAATTAAAATTATTTTTTAACAACTCCAACATTCGCGCTCCCTACCCCTACTACCCCACCACCACACCACCTACCCCCACCCCACCCACCCACCCACCCCCTCCCCCCCAAAAAAAAAAAACTTTTTTCACTCTTATTAAAATTATCTTTCAACACCCATTCCCCCCGCCCTCTTTTACCCCCCACCCACCCACCCCACCCACCACCAAATTTTTTTTTCAATCATATTAAATTATTCTTGAACACCTTCCCCGCTCCCCGCTACCCCACCCTTACCCCACCCCACTACACCACCACCTACCCACACCCACCCACCCACCCACCCCCCCACCCAAAAAAAAAAAAAACTTTTTTACTCATATTAAAATTATTTTTGAACACCTCCCCCACCTACCCCACCCACCCCACCCACCCACCCCCCAACCACCCATCCCACTCCAATCCATAATCCCCACCCACATTCAAAAATTTTCTCATAATAATTATTTTCCTCATATTAAATTATTCTTATTTTCATATGAAAATTTATTTTTCGGAAAACATTTTCCTTAGATTTACCAAACAACCAAAAACATGTTTATGTCATTTTCCAGAAAACATTTTCATATTTCATTTTCCGGAAAACATTCTACGGGAAATCATTTTCCGGAAATTGTTTTACGCGAAACAAACGGAGACTGAATATGAAATGCTATGAAATCAAAGTTAGATTCCTCAAAAATTAACTTTAGTTTGTTTTTAATATGTACTACTCCTTAATGAATATGAACTTAAGTTAAATAAGTTTGAGATTATCAAAAGATTCATATTTTAATTTAATTAATAAAACTTAAATAACAAATAATGAAAAGTCAAACTCATCATCAGGGCCGGCTCTAACATTTTGGAGGCCCTGTTCGATATTTTAAGATGAGGCCCTAAAGGTAACTAAAAAAGTAAAATAGAATAATATATTGTGTTATATTAATATAATTTAACATGTATTTTCATGTAAATGAAGTACCAAAATTTCAGAAACTACAAACGATTATCAAACTTTTATTTGAAAAGTAACGCTCGTCTAACATTCTTCGAAGCGAAATCTTCAATCAAGTCTTCGTAATGAATTTCATCGAGCAGATCATGTTCAATTGCTATGAGAGCTAATCCGTTGAGTCTTTCTTGAGTCATAGTTGAACGTAAGTAGGACTTTAATAACTTCAATTTAGGAAAGCTTCTCTCTGCAGATGCAACAGTCACAGGAAGAGTCAACAAAATTCTATATGCAATAATTGTATTAGGAAAACAATCCATACGGCTTAAATATTTCAAAATATCAACATGTCCCATCTTTTCCTTTGGAAATATTTCTTGGAGTAACTTTAACTCCACATATAGTTCATGTCCATTAATATCAGAATGTTCCCCATTTTTAAGTGTAACTTCAAAACGATCACAAGAAGACTTTAAACCCGCATCGTCCAAGGAGTACAATTTATCAAAGTAAACAAGAAACCGAAATTATTTTCATATTCTTGATATTGCTCAAACCTCCTAGTTAATGAAACAATTTCTTGATCAACAATATATAAAAAAATAATTGACCCTAAAAGACTCCTCTTCAGATTGTGCATCAGTTGAGGATGTATCATTTTGATTTTCATCAAATTGTTTTTTTCTTCGAATTTGACGTTTTTTAGGAAACACATGATCAATATGCATTGCAATTGCAATTTCTTTCGTTGTATCGAATTGCAGTTACAAAACCATTCTCCCTATATTTTTCAAAAAAAGATATCAACCCTTTTATCTTTTCAATTGCAACATCAATAAACATATATTTTGATTGTAAACTTTTACTAACTAAATTAACCATAGATAATATTTCATACCAAATGACTATTGCAAGCAAAAACTCAAAATTACCTAACTCATTTTTTGCTAAAGATTTAGCTTCACTTCTTATTTTGGAATCGTTATCACTTTCAGCTACTTGAAATAAAGCTTCTTGTATTTTCTAAAGTTTGAAATCTTATTGCTTTAACGCTATCAATACGACTCTCCCAACGGGTAGTAGATAATGACTTAAGAGTTAGTCCTTTGACATAATCTTTCAAAATCTGCCATTGCTTAGTGGAATTAGCAAATATTGTGTAGATACGTTGTATGACTCCAAAAAAATCTATAGCGTTTCCACTAACTTTGGCCATATCACATAATGTTAAATTAAGACTGTGACAACCACAAGAAGTATAAAATGCTCTAGGATTTAAATCTAAAAATTGCTTTTGCACTCCTTGATGTTTACCTTTCATATTTGCCCCATTATCATATCCTTGGCCTCGTACATCATCGATACTAAGATCAAGAGACTTTAACTCATTTTGTAAAACTTCAAAAATACCTTTTTCCAGTTGTATCATATATACCTAAAAATCCTAAAAATGATTCTTCAATAGTAACTGAACTTGAAGAGACGTCTACATATCTTATAATCAAAGACATTTGTTCTTGGTTACTTATATCTGGAGTGCAATCAAGTATCACAGAGAAATATTTTGCTTTTTTTATTCTTTTAACAATCACTGATTTAACTGCCGAAGCAAGCAAAAGTATTAACTCATTTTGAATATTATGACCAAGATAATGACGATGAATGTTATCATTCGCAATACCTTGAACATGTTCTTGAATTATAGGGTCAAACTCGGCCAACATTTCAACTAAACCTAAAAAATAACCGTTATTATTTTGATAAATTTTCTCATTAGTCCCACGAAATGCTAAATTATGTTTTGCAAGAAATTTTGCAATGGAAATAATTCTAAATAAGACTTTTTTCCAATGTTTTTTTTTCTTTCTCAAGAAGTTGTTGTGCCACTTTATCGATAGTTTCATTGTTTTGAAATCTTAAACGCAAATCATACCAAGTAGCTATATTTTTAACATGTTCTGCACTTGTTTCATGTTCTCCAAGTCTATTAAAAAGATGTGCCCAATCCTTAAAACCATCATTTATTAATTGATGTATTCTATTTTTTTTTTGCAAAAAATTTACAACAGAAACAAAATACTTTGTCAAGTTCATTCGAATACACAAGCCAATCTCTATCACACTTTTATCCGTTTGGCAAAATTCTTGTATAAGATAATGCAGAAAATCGTCTTGAATTTTTATCTATAGGGCCATATTGAATGGACAAATCTCGCTTAGGGCCGTTTTTTTATTAAAATATCAAGCATTTTAGAATTTAAAGCATCCCAATTTCTTGTATCAAATATATCAACCCTATGGAAAGTATCATCAATTTTGTCATCATCAACATTAGCATGTAAATTTGAATTTTCAACACCATTGTTTTGAATACTGGGTAGATTAGAATCAAGATTAACATTGCTAGCATTAACATTAACATCAAAATCATCATTAACATTAACATCAAAATCATCAGTGACATCAAGATCATCATTAACATCAAAATCGTCATTGGCATCAAGATCAGAATCATCATCAACATCAAGATTAGCAACATCCTCTAAAAAATTTTAGAAGAATTATGCGATTTTTTTTTATCATAAATTTATCAAGAGCTCCTCTTTGTGATTTTTCTAACTGATCAATTCTTTTTTTCTTTTTACGTTTTTCAAATCCACATTCTTGTTTTCTAATTCTAGAACTCATAACGGAAAGTATTAAAGTATGCAAAGAACGAAAGAACCTGGTAAAATCTGTGACAGAGAGAGGTGCACTGACAGTAGCTTATCACTTTGCAATGGACGTCGATCGAATCGCAACAAATCTTTCACAAAGGAGAGGGGAGATGTATGAGAGAACAGAGGATAGAGAATCAGAGATGTGGATTTAGAATTTTGGAGAAGAAAGGTTATCAATAAAAAAGAAAAAATAAAGACGTTGAAGGAAAAACTAATCGGCGTTAGTTGAGGAAGACCAGGAGGCGACGGGTAGAATGCGTTTGCGTTGAATTCTGTACGTGCGTTGATGAGTTTTTTTTTTTTTTTTTTTTTTTTTTTAAGGAATGCGTTTAGTTATTTAAGATAGGAAGTAAACTGTGCACGTTCATATTGTAAACCAATTAGTTGGGATAAATAATTTAGGTAGTACGTATATTTTAGATAGGAAACTATAATTGAATTTTTATTTATTGCTTAATTTATGTCAAAGTTACCTATTTACATTATAATTATACTTTATATACTTATACACATATTATATATACATAAAAAAAAATGGTGCCCTCTTAAATTTTGGGGCCATGTGCGGAAGCTCCTCCGGCTCCCCGTAATACCCGGCCCTGCTCATCATGCATTAAAATAAGTTAAAGAAACATTGTGTAATAAATATAAGTTATAACAAGTTTTAAAAGATACTAATAAAATTGGGATTATCAAGAGTCTTATAATTAATTTTAGTAATAAAACTTAAGTATCAAGTTGACTCAAGAAATCGAGTAAAATTGATTTGGCATGCGGAAATTATAAAAGAAACAACTTAATTATGTTTTACTATTGATGATGCTCTTAGATTTAGTAATATTGCATACTAATTTTTTTTAGTAATATAGGTCAATTTTAATGTTGACATACATAAAAAGGCCCTTGGAGTATAACATAATGAAAATGATGATTTAACGTTTCGGCCAATGAGAATAATTTTATTTATTTGGTACAAGTCATTAATAAGATTTTGTAGCCTATTGAATTTACCTTATCAATACAATTAGTTTAACTATTTCATAACAACAATATAATAATAATAATAATAATAATAATAATAATAACAATAATAATAAATATATCATTTAAGTGATAAAATAATTAAGTAATGAAAGCCTAAAAAAAATAAAAGTACTCAGTGCAAAGCACGGGATTCACACTAGTCTCTATTATTTCCGGCAAATATTTTCATTTGCACAACATCTTCCATTACTTGCATTAATTCACGTAAAATACTCAAAGTTATAAATTTACATATTCACTCCTCTATGCTTTTGTTATATAATATAATTGTGCTAATAATGTTATATAGATTATTTTATTTTATTTTTTAGTATATTGCACTATAAAGTTACACTTTATTTTATTTCATTTTCGGCACCAAAAAAATTTGTTTTAACTTATGCTAATCTTTGTAAATCTGTTTACATTTGGGATGAGTCTCCGACTATTGTGGAGCACCATCTTTCTAATCTTTATTAATGCACATAGTTTTGGTTGCTATAAAAAAAAACTTATGTAAAAAAATGTCTCATTTAAAAGTGAAAATAATTATATTGTAAGAAGGTACAATTAAGTAAATCACATTTTCAAATTATTAATTCATAATTTAATTTACTTAATTAACAATATGTAATTTATAAAATTAGAGGGATCAACATGTACAATTGAAAGTCACCAAATTTGGTGCAAGAAATGTTACAGATTGAATTGAATAGATGAATACTGGTGAATTAGGTGATTTGATGCAACGTTGATGCACACTAGAGATGGCCTAAATACTATACTCACTCAGTCTTAAAATACATTGCATTATTTTGAGAATGCACGAGAATTAAGGAAATGGTATATATATTTAAAAATATTGTGAGTGAGAAAGAGGTTGTGAGTATGATCAGTTGAGAGTAAACTACCAATCTAACCCGTGTACTAACCAGTTTTTTTCATATTTACCTGCGTACTAACAAAATAACAAATCTAACCTACGTACTATAAACAAAATAGCATAAATAACCAAAATCGTTAAAAATATTAATGAAAGTTAACGAGCGTTAGTTTTTTTAACTTATATTACTATCATACTTTTCAAATTGCCCCCATAACCTAACAAAATCGAAATTCGTTTAATTAAGTGCTTAAATGACCCAATTACCCTTTTTATATTTATATTTCCAACAATTAGTATCCCAAAATTTTACCCTCTTCTTATTTCCAAATTTTTTTTTTTTTTTTTTACTCTCTTCTCATTAAATTAAATCTCTCTCTCTCTACGGGTCTGCTCCCGAGTTATAAAAAAAGAGAGAAAAGAAAAGAAAAGAAAAGAAAAGAAAAGAGAAGAAATCAAAAAAAAAAAAAAAATCCTCTCAACGGATGCTCCCGAGTTTTTTTAAAGAAAGAAGTGGGTAGAAAAGAAAGGAAAATTTGACAAATTTACTCCCAAATCAAATCTTCTCAAAAGTGAGAAGATTTGAGAGGAAAGAAATAAAAACGCATGGAATATTTTCATAATCCCAGTTTCACCCTCTCTTGTCCCTTTATATTCCACGCAACGCAAACCCTCGTCTGCCTCTGCCGTTCTCATTCTTCAGCTGCGCAAAGTTCCAAACTCGACACAACTCCATGGCAGAGGTATGTAAATATAT
Source organism: Campanula takesimana (assembly GCA_026119855.1). Lineage (NCBI taxonomy): Eukaryota > Viridiplantae > Streptophyta > Magnoliopsida > Asterales > Campanulaceae > Campanula > Campanula takesimana. The sequence goes on from JAOWBW010000120.1 coordinate 356,194, forward strand.
TTTATGTACCTATATTATACATAAACTAGTTCAAATAATGTTAAGCAACACCTTTTTTTGAAGAATTCTGAACACCAAATTCTACTGTTACTGTTATGAGCTCATAATATACATATATGATTGTACCATGTTTTACTCCGTTAAGGCAACTTTGTTTGAAAAATCCCTGTTTTAGTAGTAATTTTCGTCATAATGGAGGATTAGACAAAACATTGTAGTTACACGTAATTATAAACTAATAGCAACATAGTCCTTTCGTCCCGAAAAATTAGTCACAATATTTTAGTTGTTAAATTATTGTTCAAAGTAGGGATGACAATTTGACCGAAACCGATCCGTATCGAATGCGATCCGATCCGAAAATTTCGGGTTTGGTTTGCAATTTTAAAAATCCGATCGGTTTCGGTAACACCCTTTGATCCGACCCAAAACTGCTTAAAGTTACAGATTTTACTACTACCCCCTCATGGTCTTGAAATATACATATCACCCTAAGTATATAAGAAAAAAAAAACTAGGGTTAGGAGGTTAATTTTTGTTAACGGTCTGGGCAATCAACGCCGACTCCTCTCCCTCTCTCCGTAGTTCGCATCTCTCTCGTTGCATGTTCTTGAAATATACATATCACCCTAAGTATATAAGAAAAAAAAAACTAGGGTTAGGAGGTTAATTTTTGTTCACGGTCTCGGCAATCAACGCCGACTACTCTCTCTCTCTCCGTAGTTCGCATCTCTCTCGTTGCCGTTGCCCAGTGACGCTGTTCTTCTCCTCTCTTGGCTCTCCTTCTCGCCGCCCAACTTTTACCCAAATCCCTCAAAACTCAGATCTTAATTTCCATTGAAATCTACTAAAATTTCCAACGAATTTCAGCCCTACTAAGGTAATATTGCAATCCCTAGCCATTGAATTTCTGTATTTTTTGTTTTGTTTGATTGATTGGTTTTGCTTCCCCAATTTCTTGGCCCGCAAAGTTTGAGCAACAACATAATTGATCATATATGCCTTAGTGTGGTCAAGATCTTCAACATAGTCCTTCAATATCCTATCAAATTCTTTCTGCATTTCATAGGAAAGAAGGTATCTTTTTTTTTTTTTTTTGTAACAGCAGACTAAACAAAAAGAAAAGGTAATGGCTTTGGATCGGATCGGGGCGTGGATCGGAGGGTGGATCAGGGACTTTCGGATAGGATCGGGTTCGGTAGAGGGCTCCAAGTGTTCGGATCAGATTCGGATCAGGCCTGATCCGAGCCGAACCCGACCCGTTGCCATCCCTAAGTAAACAAAAAAAAAAACTAATTTTTCGGTACAGAGAGAGTAGTACATCACTAAATTATGCATCAATCCAACATGCATTTTTGTGTTTCATAAATGCATATTTCGTATATTCCTACTAGTCTTTTCTCATTTTTTTAATTTTTAATATATCTGCACAAAATTTAATTAGTCAGGAGCAACATGCTGGGGGCATGCAGCCACCAAGGTGAGGTTATAAAGATAGTCTCCATGCCTGAAGAACATGAGTAACATGCTGTGGTGTGTGTGTGTGTGTGGGGGGGGGGGGTTGTTGTGTTGGGGGTTGAAATTGTGTTGGGGTTTTATAAGTGAGGGTATAAATATAATTTTCTTTTTATTTCATCTCATTTCATCTAAGTACTCTGGAGCAAGAGAAAAGAAAATTGAGTGTTTCTTTCTTAGCTCGGGAGCACGCCAAGAAGGAACTAAATTCTCTCACCTTCCTTTCCTTCCCCTTCCCTTCTCTCCCTTCCTTTCTTTTCTCTCATTTAAAAACTCAGGAGCATACCCTACCAGACACCTTCTAGAGAGAAGTAAGAGCATATCTCCACCACATCTTCTGCCACCATCGAGCGCTGGCACCACCGCCACCATCCGCCTTCCGCTTCCGCAGTCACCTCCCTCCGTCTCTATCTGTAATACCCGGCCCTAGGCCATTATTTATTTAATTGTAAAACTCTTTAAATTTATCTTGGACTCACTAATTAGGAGTAAGTAGTGGGCTCATGTTGGGATTTAGTAAAAAGGTTAATGTAACCCTTTCTTAATAGGAAACTAATAACCCTATTTAAACTAAATACTCTCTCTTAAACCCTAGCATTATTCTCTATACCGCAAAGAAAGAAAAACGGGAAAAGGGAAGGGGTGGCGCAGAGGAGGCGCGGAAAAGGGAGAGAAAGAGAGACGCGAAGAAGAAGAAGAAGAGAGAAAGAGAGTGTAACACCCCAACTTTCCACAACTATTAAATAGTCATTAACTTGAATAAATCCTTAAATCAGAATCCCCAACGACTACAAATAACCACAATTCAAACTTTAACTAACAATCAAACCCATAACGGCTAGTACAAGTCACTAGCTCAGAATGGTAACCAACGAAAATATAACGTTCAACTTAACTTAACTTAACGGAAACATATAACTACTAATTAACTTTAATCGCAAGTAGCTTCTACGCCAACGGTTCCTTGTGACCTTTAGTATCCTTACTTATAACCTGGAAAAAAATGAGGATGAAAGGAATGAGCGAACAATGCCCAGCAAGTTCATACGGAATCCCCTCGGGTACTAAGAGGAGATAACCGAAAGGAACGGTAACAAGAATTCACAACGAAAGGATAACTCAATGATCAAACAACTCTCAGTTTAAAAACATTTAACTTGATGAAAAACAATTCATTTCTTGAAAACACGTGGCTTCAGAGACAGTTTCCAAAACACAACACTTTTCACAAAGCTTTACTTTTCTTTACTTTACTTTACTTCATTTAGGGATTAAGCACGCGCTGTACCCAGGGCTCAGGTTTCTACTGACCGCACCCAAAGTCGGTATATCATGATAACCTACGTTACTTCATCGAGCAACGCAAAGGGGTCCACATGTTCAACTTGGAACTATGGATAACTGTAAGGGGTCCACTTATCCGTTTCAGGATTATGGATAACTGTAGGGGTCCACTTATCCGTTTCGGGATTATGGATAACTGTAATCACTTTACTTATTACAAAACTTCACTTTACAAAACTTCACTTTAAAGAGCTTTACCAAAACAAAGCTTAACTTTGCAAAACTTTACTTGATCACTTTTGAAAAGGTGTACATCTCACTTTAGACACCAAGTCACAATACAAATCATACACATGATAACCCAATTGAACAACAACAATATCAATAGGGTGGATAACAAAGGACGGTAACATTCGCAGAACGGAATAGTTTTTAAAATACTATCTAGCCACATAGATAATTTACTTTAACAAAACAGAGATTCGGAATCCTACACAAAGGATTGAAATCAAATACTACTAAGAGAGTAATCCCTTACCTTAGCCTTGCGTTTAACTAGCTCGCTTACTCCGCATGGACAATCTACAAACATGCAATAGTCTAGTCTTAGACATGAGAAAATACTATTTTACTTCCGTCCCAATTTACTTCTTTTTACTCGATTAACCCCATGATTTAGTCATCTATAACTTCTTTCATAGTTAACCAATAACCTTAAGAATGACTACAACACCCCTAGGGTTTTTATTAATCAATTCCCAACTTTCAATTTCACTATATGAATTACACACACTGATTTCACACTTTCTGCACACACTTACTGAGTACACCTACAAACTGGTACACCCACACTCTGATGCACCCCCACTCTGGTACACCCACACACACTAAAACACCTTCCAAACACACACAAACACACGCACGCACCAGTCAGCACTCACACACACACTCGGCAGCCATTGCCACCACACGCACACACACGCACACACACACACCAGTCAACACACACATACCCTGCACACACACGCGGCACACACATACGTACACACACCCATAGCAAACACGAACATCACACATACCATCAGCACACACACGCCACTTCTCAAACCCTAGCCCCAAATTGACCAAATCCCTAGTTGATCAATCACTAGCTTAGAGTTTCTTAATCCAACAATTTGATTAACAAAGGTGAAGAGGAGGGTTTAAGGGGTTCTAGGATTACCTTTGGTGAAATCGATCCTTCCTCTCTTTCTCTCTTCTTCTTCTTCTTCTTCTTCTTCGCGTCTCTCTTTCTCTCCCTTTTCCCGTTTTTCTTTCTTTGCGGTATAGAGAATAATGCTAGGGGTTTAAGAGAGAGTATTTAGTTTAAATAGGGTTATTAGTTTCCTATTAAGAAAGGGTTACATTAACCTATTGGACTTCTATTTACTAAAGCCCAACATGAGCCCACTACTTACTCCTAATTAGTGAGTCTAAGATAAATTAAAAGAGTTTCACAATTAAATAAATAATGGCCTAGGGCCGGGTATTACATTCTTACCCCCTTAAAAGAGTTTGGTCCTCCAAACTAAACGTACCTTAAACATCAAACAAAGCGGGATACATATCACGCATTTCACTTTCGAGCTCCCACATGGCTTCTCTTTTCGTGTGATTGCTCCACTGCACTTTTACGTACGGAATCACTCGCTTCCGCAAAACTTGATCTTTACGGTCTACAATCTTTACTGGCTTTTCATCATAACTCAAGTCTTCACGAAAACGTAACTGTTTGTACTCTATGACGTGGCTCGGGTCGGCTACGTACTTCCTCAACATCGATACGTGAAACACGTTGTGCACACCAGACAGCACAGGAGGTAGAGCCAACTTATAGGCTACCGCTCCTATTCGTTCTAGAATCTCAAACGGACCCACATATCTCGGACTTAACTTCCCGCGAATCCCAAATCGCATGACTCCTTTTGTCGGTGAGATCTTCAAGAATACGTGATCCCCTACTTGGAACTCCAGATCGCGCCTTCGATTATCCGAAAACGATTTCTGTCTACTCTGCGCAGTTAATAACCACTTGCGAATCTGTTGAACTTTATCCGCCGTTACTTGAACAATCTCAGGTCCAGTTAATTTCCTCTCACCTACTTCATTCTAACACGCAGGTGATCTACATTTCCGCCCGTACAGAGCTTCATACGGCGCCATTCCAATACTAGAGTGGTAACTGTTGTTGTAGGCAAATTCTACTAGTGGTAGATGATCATCCTACGCTCCTTGCCAATCTAACGATGTTGCTCTCAATAGGTCTTCGAGAGTTTGAATCGTCCTTTTGACTGTCCGTCTGTCTGAGGATGAAACGTTGTACTCATAGTTAATTCCGTCCCCAACGCTTTCTGTAAACTCTTCCAGAAATTTGATGTAAATCTCGCATCTCGGTCTGACACTATAGAGACCGGTATCCCATGTAACCTCACGATATCATCCACTACTTCTAACTAGGTAGACGATTTAGTGAGCCTATCCACTATGACCCAAATTGCATTATGACCCTTCAATGTCTAGGAAGTTAAATTACCAGATCCATAGTGATGTGTTCACTTTTAACGATTGTAGCAGTCCTGCGGGTTTTTGGTGTTCAATTTTCACTTGTTGTCACTCTAAACACTTAGAAACGAATTCCGCTACCTCACTCTTCATATTGTTCCACCAAAAGGATTCCTTTAGATCCCTGTACATCTTAGTACTCCCAGGGTGAACCGAAAACCTTGAACAGTGAGCTTCCTCAAGAATTTCCCTCTTGATACTATCATTATTAGGCACCCAAATCCTTGATCGATACCTCATGATCCCATCGTCGCTAACACGGAAATCCACCATTCCCTTTTTGCCTATGACCTTGTGGATTGCTAATAACTCCTCATCCACATTTTGAGCTTCCTTGATTCTCACCAGTAATGTTGGTTGAACACTCATCTGAGCCAAATAACCTTTAACTCTAACCTCCATCTTTACCATTTCAGTATCTCCCAATTCACTTACCCCCTTAGAAATCATAGTCGCTAATGTTCCATGGTTCTTTCTGCTTAACGCATCTGCCACCTTATTGGCCTTTCCAGGATGATACAAGATTTTGCAATCATAATCCTTAAGTAATTCTAGCCATCTTCTCTGCCTCATATTCAACTCCTTCTGAGTGAAAATATACTTAAGAATCTTGTGGTCGGTGTAGATCTCACATGGTACTCCATACAAATAATGTCTCCAAATCTTCAATGCAAAAACCACGGCCGCTAACTCTAAATCGTGGGTAGGATAGTTTTTCTCGTGGTTCTTGAGTTGCCTAGACGCATAAGCCACTACTTTGTCATTTTGTATCAACACACAACTCAAACCTTTCAATGAACCATCACTATAAATCACAAAGCCATTACTGTTTGTCGGTAACGTAAGAACACGTGCAGACACCAATCGCCCTTTCAATTCTTGAAAACTCCTCTCACAATCGTCTGACCACACAAATCTTGTCCCTTTTGTGGTTAACTTGGTCAATGGTAGAGATAACTTCGAAAACCCTTCTACGAACCTACGGTAGTATCCTGCTAAACCCAAAAAGCTCCTTATCTTACTAACAGAAATTGGTCTCTCCCAATTAACTATAGCCTCAATCTTTGCAGGGTCAACTGCTATCCCATTCTTAGATACCACATGTCCCAAGAACGCTACTTCCTCAAGCCAGAATTCATACTTCTTAAACTTGGCATACAACTTTTGCTCCCTCAAAATCTGTAATACTAATTTCAAATGCTCTTCATGCTCCTCTTTTGACTTCGAATACACCAAAATGTCATCGATGAATACTATTACACACTTGTCTAAATATTCTTGAAACACTCTATTCATAAGCTCCATGAACACAGCAGGCGCATTGGTCAGCCCAAACGGCATTACTAGGAACTCGTAGTGTCCATACCTTGTCCTAAAAGCCGTCTTTGCCACATCTTCCTTTTTCACTCTTAATTGATGGTAACCAGAACGCAGATCAATCTTAGAGAAATAGCATGCACCTTGGATTTGGTCAAACAAATCATCGATCCTTGGCAAAGGATACTTATTCTTAATTGTCACACGGTTTAACTCCCGATAGTCAATGCATAACCTCATCGACCCATCCTTCTTCTTTACAAATAATACCGGCGCACCCCACGGTGATGCACTCGGTCTAATCAGACCCTTGTCCAAAAGTTCTTGTAACTGCTCCTTTAACTCTTTAAGTTCGGCGGAGCCATCCTATATGGTGCTCTCGAAATCGGTGAAGTCTCAGGTGCTAGATCTATCAAAAACTCCACTTCTCGCTTCGGCGGTATTCCTGGAAAATCCTTAGGGAAAACATCCTCAAAATCTTTTACTATGGAGAGGGATTCGATGGTCACTTCTTTCTTGTTTGACTCACCAACATACGCAAGAAATCCCTCACAACCTTTCCTTAACAGTTTACGAGCCTTCATTACAGAAATCAGGCCCGTTCGGACTCTTGGTTTCGACCCTTAAAAACAGAATCCTTCTCCAGAGGGTAATTCAAAATTCACTTCTTTTCTAAATCAATCTACTTTGGCATGATACACAGCCAACCAGTCCATACCTAGGATGATGCCAAAGTCACTGAGATCCAGACATATAAAATCAACCTCGAGTTCTCTATCGCCTATCCTTAAGGACAAATCTGAAACACTGAAGTAACTGGGATCGACTCCTTAGTCAGGGTATCAATTACCAAGGGTACTTCTAACGCCTTAGGTGACAATTTCAACTGTTTTGCCAACTTAGAACTAATCACAGAATGAGTGGCACCAGAATCAATCAAAGCGTATACGTTGCAAGAATATAACTGAAGCGTACCTGCCACCAAGTCATTTGTGGCTCTAGCATCTCTAGCAGTCATGGTGAACACACGCCCCTGACCACCAGTCTTACTTTTGTCTTCATCCTTCACTCCATGAGTTGGTGCATTCTTTTTCGGTTCTGGGCACTTCCACTGCGGATGCCCAATCTTCTCACAGTTATAGCACTTCCTGTCTCTGTACTTGCACGCGTCAGCCTTATGATTTCCATCACACGCAGGGCATACTTCGGCGGTCCCATGCTCTTTAGCCTTTCCCTTATCGTAAGCGGTTCGGTTTCGAAAGTTCCTGTTCGGTACTTGTTTGCTGTACGATCATAGCTTCCCTCAGCTTTCCTCTTCCCATGATTGTCACGGTCTCGGTCGTTGAACTGTCCCTTGTTCCCAGCTGAGTCTTTACTAGTAGCCTTATCTCCAGACTTCTTCTTTTCATCCCTCTTGTTGCGGTACTCATCCGACTCCCTTTCTACAATTCTGGCTCTGTCTAGCACTAACCCATACGTTGCTAACTGCAGAGGTGTGATTCTGTATCGAATTCGATCACTCAGCCCGGCTTCGAACTTCCTGGACTTTTGCTCCTCGCTATCGAAGAAGGTCGGTGCAAATTCCAGCAGATCTGTGAACCTTTCACTGTACTCATCCACCGTCTTGTCACCTTGAGTTAAAGTCAGAAACTCTGCCACTCGGGCGTGACGAACACTAGCCGGGTAGTATTTCTCATTGAATACTACTTTAAACCTTTCCCAGGTGAAATTTCCTTCACCTTTAGCCAAAGCTGCTCTCTTTTCTGCATCCCACCAAGTGCGAGCCGCACTCCTAAGCATAAATGTTGCAAAAACTACCTTCTGCTCTGTGGTACATTCCAAAGTCTAAAAAATGTGCTCCATATCCTTAATCCAGTCATCCGGCTTCTCCTTTGAGGTACCGGAGAAAGTGTCCGGCTTTCTCCTTTGAAACATTTCCAGCGGGTCTCTCATTGGTACCTGCTGAGGTTGGTTTTGAGGTTGTGCTAGTTGGTTCACCACCTGTCCGATTCCAGCCACGGTCTGGTTCAGCGTTTGCAAAAGGTTTGCCATGTTCGGATCAACATTGCCTTGGTTTCCCGCGTTGTGAGCGTTGCCACGGTTTCCTCTTCCTCTTCCAGACATCTGAAGTTAAGAAAGATTGAATTATAACTGATTGATGACCCACCACGAAAACGGGTTTTACATATTAATGACAAATGATTTAACTAGGTCGGTTACTTGAACTCACAATTTACTGTTTCATCGAGAGTCTATACTTAACTTGGTCTCATACTAACTTCACGTACATACTTTATATATATATATATATATATATATATATATCGTCTAACTTTAGACTTTTCACTGCATCGACCTTACTTTAGGTCTTTAACTGTACTAGTCGTTGTACCCAAACGAATTTCAAATCTTTATAGACCGTCCCCACTAGATTAACTATTAAAATTATTGATAACAGATTCAATCGAGTTATACGAGTAGAACTAAATTGAGAACATATAAGATTTGGAGTAACTCAACTCGAAACTAACTTTTATTCCATTGATCGAAACTAACCAGAACAATGACTAAGTTCTTTATTACTAAACTAAAAGAATACTAAACTACTAGTAAAAGAATACTAATACTACTAATCCCCTCATAACTTATGGGGTTACATTCTTCTTAGGCCTACCCCTAGGCCTTCCGGTTGGCACATAAGCTCTCCTTGAACCTCTTGGCCTTCCTCTTGGCCTATGAACCGGTTCTTCCACTAGTTCTTCATCTTCAATTTCAATCGGGGCAGCTTCACCGCCCTCTACAACAATATCAATTTCGGCGGCTTCTTCTTCAGCCACCACATCTTCTGCCACTGGATCTTTGTAGAAATTTCTATAAAATTCTTCCCTTATATTGGCTATATCCTCGTCCTTTTTGTTCACTGCTTCTTTCAGCTTCTCTACTTCTTCTCGAGCCTTATGCCACCAATCTCTAGTTTGCATCCATTTGTTCCATGCAAAGTCAGCCTCCTTCTTTTCCTTCTTCAGCTTCCCTTTCAGCTTCCTAATCACCCACGCACTCCTTACCAATGACCTTTCTTTGGGTGTTTTTGTCTTCAAACTCAAACCTTTTAAGCCATTTGGTTCGCCCATGATCTACAAATAAACACACAATTATTAGAATCACATATATCCCATAGTGTATTCATTCTTAGAGAAAATAACATTCACTTAAGCCATGCCCAAGTACATACTAATCTTCTTTTAGAACCTCCCTTTAGGTTCTTTCCTAAAATAGCAATTTTCTATAAAAGGAAAGTTTACTAACTTAGAAAGTTTCCTAAAATGGAAAGTTTTCCTAAATAGCAGGTTTCCTCAATTAGTGCTTTCCCCAGAAGTACTTTGCTCTTATCAGAGTTCTAAAGCCCACAATAGTTAACTACTACTCTCCTAATAGTCTTAACTTCTAAATTCGAGTCTCCCAAGTAATCCTAAACCGGGGCTCTGATACCAACTGTAACACCCCAACTTTCCACAACTATTAAATAGTCATTAACTTGAATAAATCCTTAAATCAGAATGCCCAACGGCTACAAATAACCACAATTCAAACTTTAACTAACAATCAAACCCATAACGGCTAGTACAAGTCACTAGCTCAGAATGGTAACCAACGGAAATATAGCGTTCAACTTAACTTAACTTAACGGAAACATATAACTACTAATTAACTTTAATCGCAAGTAGCTTCTACGCCAACGGTTCCTTGTGACCTTTAGTATCCTTACTTATAACCTGGAAAAAAATGAGGATGAAAGGAATGAGCGAACAATGCCCAGCAAGTTCATACGGAATCCCCTCGGGTACTAAGAGAAGATAACCGAAAGGAACGGTAACAAGAATTCACAACGAAAGGATAACTCAATGATCAAACAACTCTCAGTTTGAAAACATTTAACTTGATGAAAAACAATTCATTTCTTGAAAACACGTGGCTTCAGAGACAGTTTCCAAAACACAACACTTTTCACAAAGCTTTACTTTTCTTTACTTTACTTTACTTTATTTAGGGATTAAGCACGCGCTGTACCCAGGGCTCGGGTTTCTACTGACCGCACCCAAAGTCGGTATATCATGATAACCTACGTTACTTCATCCACATGTTCAACTTGGAACTATGGAGAACTGTAAGGGGTCCACTTATCCGTTTCGGGATTATGGATAACTGTAGGGGTCCACTTATACGTTTCGGGATTATGGATAACTGTAATCACTTTACTTATTACAAAACTTCACTTTAAAGAGCTTTACCAAAACAAAGCTTAACTTTGCAAAACTTTACTTGATCACTTTTGAAAAGGTGTACATCTCACTTTAGACACCAAGTCACAATACAAATCATACACATGATAACCCAATTGAACAACAACAATATCAATAGGGTGGATAACAAAGGACGGTAACATTCGCAGAACGGAATAGTTTTTAAAATACTATCTAGCCACATAGATAGTTTACTTTAACAAAACAGAGATTGGGAATCCTACACAAAGGATTGAAATCAAATACTACTAAGAGCGTAATCCCTTACCTTAGCCTTGCGTTTAACTAGCTCCCTTACTCCGCTTGGACAATCTACAAACATGCAATAGTCTAGTCTTTGACATGAGAAAATACTATTTTACTTCCGTCCCAATTTACTTCTTTTTACTCGATTAACCCCATGATTTAGTCATCTATAACTTCTTTCATAGTTAACCAATAACCTTAAGAATGACTACAACACCCTAGGGTTTTTATTAATCAATTCCCAACTTTCAATTTCACTATATGAATTACACACACTGATTTCACACTTTCTGCACACACTTACTGTGAAATCAGTGTGTGTAATTCATATAGTGAAATTGAAAGTTGGGAATTGATTAATAAAAACCCTAAGGGTGTTGTAGTCATTCTTAAGGTTATTGGTTAACTATGAAAGAAGTTATAGATGACTAAATCATGGGGTTAATCGAGTAAAAAGAAGTAAATTGGGACGGAAGTAAAATAGTATTTTCTCATGTCTAAGACTAGACTATTGCATGTTTGTAGATTGTCCAAGCGGAGTAAGGGAGCTAGTTAAACGCAAGGCTAAGGTAAGGGATTACGCTCTTAGTAGTATTTTATTTCAATCCTTTTGTAGGATTCCCAATCTCTGTTTTGTTAAAGTAAACTATCTATGTGGCTAGATAGTATTTTAAAAACTATTTCGTTCTGCGAATGTTACCGTCCTTTGTTATCCACCCTATTGATATTGTTGTTGTTCAATTGGGTTATCATGTGTATGATTTGTATTGTGACTTGGTGTCTAAAGTGAGATGTACACCTTTTCAAATGTGATCAAGTAAAGTTTTGCAAAGTTAAGCTTTGTTTTGGTAAAACTCTTTAAAGTGAAGTTTGTAATAAGTAAAGTGATTACAGTTATCCATAATCCCGAAACGGATAAGTGGACCCCTACAGTTATCCATAATCCCGAAACGGATAAGTGGACCCCTTACAGTTATCCATAGTTCCAAGTTGAACATGTGGATGAAGTAACGTAGGTTATCATGATATACCGACTTTGGGTGTGGTCAGTAGAAACCCGAGCCCTGGGTACAGCGCGTGCTTAATCCCTAAATGAAGTAAAGTAAAGTAAAGAAAAGTAAAGCTTTGTGAAAAGTGTTGTGTTTTGGAAACTGTCTCTGAAGCCACGTGTTTTCAAGAAATGAATTGTTTTTCATCAAGTTAAATGTTTTCAAACTAAGAGTTGTTTGATCATTGAGTTATCCTTTCGTTGTGAATTCTTGTTACCGTTCCTTTCGGTTATCTCCTCTTAGTACCCGAGGGGATTCCGTATGAACTTGCTGGGCATTGTTCGCTCATTCCTTTCATCCTCATTTTTTTCCAGGTTATAAGTAAGGATACTAAAGGTCACAAGGAACCGTTGGCGTAGAAGCTACTTGCGATTAAAGTTAATTAGTAGTTATATGTTTCCGTTAAGTTAAGTTAAGTTGAACGTTATATTTCCGTTGGTTACCATTCTGAGCTAGTGACTTGTACTAGCTGTTATGGGTTTGATTGTTAGTTAAAGTTTGAATTGTGGTTATTTGTAGCCGTTGGGCATTCTGATTTAAGGATTTATTCAAGTTAATGACTATTTAATAGTTGTGGAAAGTTGGGGTGTTGCAGTTGGTATCAGAGCCCGGTTTAGGATTACTTGGGAGACTCGAATTTAGAAGTTAAGACTATTAGGAGAGTAGTACTTAACTATTGTGGGCTTTAGAACTCTGATAAGAGCAAAGTACTTCTGGGGAAAGCACTAATTGAGGAAACCTGCTATTTAGGGAAACTTTCAATTTTAGGAAACTTTCTAAGTTAGGAAACTTTCCTTTTATAGAAAATTGCTATTTTAGGAAAGAACCTAAAGGGAGGTTCTAAAAGAAGATGAGTATGTACTTGGGCATGGCTTAAGTGAATGTTATTTTCTCTAAGAATGAATACACTACGGGATATATGTGATTCTAATAGTTGTGTGTTTATTTGTAGATCATGGGCAAACCAAATGGCTTAAAAGGTTTGAGTTTGAAGACAAAAACACCCAAAGAAAGGTCATTGGTAAGGAATGCGTGGGTGATTAGGAAGCTGAAAGGGCAGCTGAAGAAGGAAAAAAAGGAGGCTGACTTTGCATGGAACAGATGGATGAAAACTAGAGATTGGTGGCATATGGCTCGAGAAGAAGTAGAGAAGCTGAAAGAAGCAGTGAACAAAAAGGACGAGGATATAGCCAATATAAGGGAAGAATTTTATAGAAATTTCTACAAAGATCCAGTGGCAGAAGATGTGGTGGCTGAAGAAGAAGCCACCGAAATTGATATTGTTGTAGAGGGCGGTGAAGCTGCCCCGATTGAAATTGAAGATGAAGAACTAGAGGAAGAACCGGTTCATAGGCCAAGAGGAAGGCCAAGAGGTTCAAGGAGAGCTTATGTGCCAACCGGAAGGCCTAGGGGTAGACCTAGGAAGAATGTAACCCCATAAGTTATGAGGGGATTAGTAGTATTAGTATTCTTTTACTAGTAGTTTAGTATTCTTTTAGTTTAGTAATAAAGAACTTAGTCATTGTTCTGGTTAGTTTCGATCAATGGAATAAAAGTTAGTTTCGAGTTGAGTTACTCCAAATCGTATATGTTCTCAGTTTAGTTCTACTCGTATAACTCGATTGAATCTGTTATCAATAATTTTAATAGTTAATCTAGTGGGGACGGCCTATAAAGATTTGAAATTCGTTTGGGTACAACGACTAGTACAGTTAAAGACCTAAAGTAAGGTCGATGCAGTGAAAAGTCTAAAGTTAGACCGATATATATATATATAAGTATGTACGTGAAGTTAGTATGAGACCAAGTTAAGTATAGACTCTCGATGAAACAGTAAATTGTGAGGTCAAGTAACCGACCTAGTTAAATCATTTGTCATTAATATGTAAAACCCGTTTTCGTGGTGGGTCATCAATCAGTTATAATTCAATCTTTCTTAACTTCAGATGTCTGGAAGAGGAAGAGGAAAGCGTGGCAACGCGGGAAACCAAGGCAATGTTGATCCGAACATGGCGAACCTTTTCAAACGCTGAACCAGACCGTGGCTGGAATCGGACAGGTGGTGAACCAACTAGCACAACCTCAAAACCAACCTCTGCAGGTACCAATGAGAGACCCGCTGGAAATGTTTCAAAGGAGAAAGCCGGACACTTTCTCCGGTACCTCAAAGGAGAAGCGGAGGACTGGATTAAGGATATGGAGCACATTTTTGAGACTTTGGAATGTACCACAGAGCAGAAGGTAGTTTTTGCAACATTTATGCTTAGGAGTGCGGCTCGCACTTGGTGGGATGCAGAAAAGAGAGCAGCTTTGGCTAGAGGTGAAGAAATTTCACTTGGGAAAGGTTTAAAGTAGTATTCAATGAGAAATACTACCCGGCTAGTGTTCGTCACGCCCGAGTGGCAGAGTTTCTGACTTTAACTCAAGGTGACAAGACGGTGGATGAGTACAGTGAAAGGTTCACAGATCTGCTGGAATTTGCACCGACCTTCTTCGACAGCGAGGAGCAAAAGGCCAGGAAGTTCGAAGCCGGTCTGAGTGATCGAATTCGATACAGAATCACGCCTCTGCAGTTAGCAACGTATGGGTTAGTGCTAGACAGAGCCAGAATTGTAGAAAGGGAGTCGTATGAGTACCGCAACAAGAGGGATGAAATGAAGAAGTTGGAGATAAGGCTACTAGTAAAGACTCAGCTGGGAACAAGGGACAGTTCAACGACCGAGACCGTGACAATCATGGGAAGAGGAAAGCTGAGGGAAGCTATGATCGTACAACAAACAAGTACCCGAACAGGAACTTTGAAAACCGAACCGCTTACGATAAGGGAAAGGCTAAAGAGCATGGGACCGCCGAAGTATGCCCTGCGTGTGATGGCAATCATAAGGCTGACGCGTGCAAGTACAGAGACAAGAATTGCTATAACTGTGAGAAGATTGGGCATCCGCAGTGGAAGTGCCCAGAACCGAAAAAGAATGCACCAACTCATGGAGTGAAGGATGAAGACAAAAGTAAGACTGGTGATCAGGGGCGTGTGTTCACCATGACTGCTAGAGATGCTAGAGCCACAAATGACTTGGTGGCAGGTACGCTTCAGTTATATTCTTGCAACGTATACGCTTTGATTGATTCTGGTGCCACTCATTCTGTGATTAGTTCTAAGTTGGCAAAACAGTTGAAATTGTCACCTAAGGCGTTAGAAGTACCCTTGGTAATTGATACCCCGACTAAGGAGTCGATCCCAGTTACTTCAGTGTTTCAGAGTTGTCCTCTAAGGATAGGCGATAGAGAACTCGAGGTTGATTTTATATGTCTGGATCTCAGTGACTTTGACATCATCCTAGGTATGGACTGGTTGGCTGCGTATCATGCCAAAGTAGATTTCTTTAGAAAAGAAGTGAATTTTGAATTACCCTCTGGAGAAGGATTCTGTTTTCAAGGGTCGAAACCAAGAGTCCGAACGGGCCTGATTTCTGTAATGAAGGCTCGTAAACTGTTAAGGAAAGGTTGTGAGGGATTTCTTGCGTATGTTGGTGAGTCAAACAAGAAAGAAGTGACCATCGAATCCCTCTCCATAGTAAAAGATTTTGAGGATGTTTTCCCTAAGGATTTGCCAGGAATACCGCCGAAGCGAGAAGTGGAGTTTTTGATAGATCTAGCACCTGAGACTTCACCGATTTCGAGAGCACCATATAGGATGGCTCCGCCGGAACTTAAAGAGTTAAAGGAGCAGTTACAAGAACTTTTGGACAAGGGTCTGATTAGACTGAGTGCATCACCGTGGGGTGCGCCGGTATTATTTGTAAAGAAGAAGGATGGGTCGATGAGGTTATGCATTGACTATCGGGAGTTAAACCGTGTGACAATTAAGAATAAGTATCCTTTGCCAAGGATCGATGATTTGTTTGACCAACTCCAAGGTGCATGCTATTTCTCTAAGATTGATCTGCGTTCTGGTTACCATCAATTAAGAGTGAAAAAGGAAGATGTGGCAAAGACGGCTTTTAGGACAAGGTATGGACACTACGAGTTCCTAGTAATGCCGTTTGGGCTGACCAATGCGCCTGCTGTGTTCATGGAGCTTATGAATAGAGTGTTTCAAGAATATTTGGACAAGTGTGTAATAGTATTCATCGATGACATTTTGGTGTATTCGAAGTCAAAAGAGGAGCATGAAGAGCATTTGAAATTAGTATTACAGATTTTGAGGGAGCAAAAGTTGTATGCCAAGTTTAAGAAGTATGAATTCTGGCTTGAGGAAGTAGCGTTCTTGGGACATGTGGTATCTAAGAATGGGATAGCAGTTGACCCTGCAAAGATTGAGGCTATAGTTAATTGGGAGAGACCAATTTCTGTTAGTAAGATAAGGAGCTTTTGGGTTTAGCAGGATACTACCGTAGGTTCGTAGAAGGGTTTTCGAAGTTATCTCTACCATTGACCAAGTTAACCACAAAAGGGACAAGATTTGTGTGGTCAGACGATTGTGAGAGGAGTTTTCAAGAATTGAAAGGGCGATTGGTGTCTGCACGTGTTCTTACGTTACCGACAAACAGTAATGGCTTTGTGATTTATAGTGATGGTTCATTGAAAGGTTTGAGTTGTGTGTTGATACAAAATGACAAAGTAGTGGCTTATGCGTCTAGGCAACTCAAGAGCCACGAGAAAAACTATCCTACCCACGATTTAGAGTTAGCGTCCGTGGTTTTTGCATTGAAGATTTGGAGACATTATTTGTATGGAGTACCATGTGAGATCTACACCGACCACAAGATTCTTAAGTATATTTTCACTCAGAAGGAGTTGAATATGAGGCAGAGAAGATGGCTAGAATTACTTAAGGATTATGATTGCAAAATCTTGTATCATCCTGGAAAGGCCAATAAGGTGGCAGATGCGTTAAGCAGAAAGAACCATGGAACATTAGCGACTATGATTTCTAAGGGGGTAAGTGAATTGGGAGATACTGAAATGGTAAAGATGGAGGTTAGAGTTAAAGGTTATTTGGCTCAGATGAGTGTTCAACCAACATTACTGGTGAGAATCAAGGAAGCTCAAAATATGGATGAGGAGTTATTAGCAATCCACAAGGTCATAGGCAAAAAGGGAATGGTGGATTTCCGTGTTAGCGACGATGGGATCATGAGGTATCGATCAAGGATTTGGGTGCCTAATAATGATAGTATCAAGAGGGAAATTCTTGAGGAAGCTCACTGTTCAAGGTTTTCGGTTCACCCTGGGAGTACTAAGATGTACAGGGATCTAAAGGAATCCTTTTGGTGGAACAATATGAAGAGTGAGGTAGCGGAATTCGTTTCTAAGTGTTTAGAGTGACAACAAGTGAAAATTGAACACCAAAAACCCGCAGGACTGCTACAATCGTTACCTATCCCAGAGTGGAAGTGGGAACACATCACTATGGATCTGGTAATTTAACTTCCTAAGACATTGAAGGGTCATAATGCAATTTGGGTCATAGTGGATAGGCTCACTAAATCGGCTCACTTTCTAGCAATCAAGGTGACTGATTCGTTGGAGAAGTTAGTTAAGTTGTACGTGGATGAGATCGTGAGGTTACATGGGATACCGGTCTCTATAGTGTCAGACCGAGATGCAAGATTTACATCAAATTTCTGGAAGAGTTTACAGAAAGCGTTGGGGACGGAATTAACTATGAGTACAGCGTTTCATCCTCAGACAGACGGACAGTCAGAAAGGATGATTCAACAGATTCGCAAGTGGTTATTAACTGCGCAGAGTAGACAGAAATCGTATTCGGATAATCGAAGGCGCGATCTGGAGTTCCAAGTAGGGGATCACGTATTCTTGAAGATCTCACCGATAAAAGGAGTCATGCGATTTGGGATTCGCGGGAAGTTAAGTCCGAGATAAGTGGGTCCGTTTGAGATTCTAGAACGAATAGGAGCGGTAGCCTATAAGTTGGCTCTACCTCCTGTGCTGTCTGGTGTGCACAACGTGTTTCACGTGTCGGTGTTGAGGAAGTACGTAGCTGACCCGAGCCACGTCATAGAGTACAAACAGTTACGTTTTCGTGAAGACTTGAGTTATGATGAAAAGCCAGTAAAGATTGTAGACTGTAAAGATCAAGTTTTGCGGAAGCGAGTGATTCCGTACGTAAAAGTGCAGTGGAGCAATCACACGGAAAGAGAAGCCACGTGGTAGCTCGAAAGTGAAATGCGTGATATGTATCCCGCTTTGTTTGATGTTTAAGGTACGTTTAGTTTGGAGGACCAAACTCTTTTAAGGGGGTAAGAATGTAATACCCCGGCCCTAGGCCATTATTTATTTAATTGTGAAACTCTTTTAATTTATCTTGGACTCACTAATTTGGAGTCGTAGTGGGCTCATGTTGGGCATTAGTAAATAGAAGTCCAATAGGTTAATGTAACCCTTTCTTAATAGGAAACTAATAACCCTATTTAAACTAAATACTCTCTCTTAAACCCCTAGCATTATTCTCTATACCGCAAAGAAAGAAAAACGGGAAAAGGGAAGGGGCGGCGCAGAGGAGGCCCGTAAAAGGGAGAGAAAGAGAGACGCGAAGAAGAAGAAGAAAGAGAGAAAGAGAGGAAGGATCGATTTCACCAAAGGTAATCCTAGAACCCCTTAAACCCTCCTCTTCACCTTTGTTAATCAAATTGTTGGATTAAGAAACTCTAAGTTAGTGATTGATCAACTAGGGCTTTGGTCAATTTGGGGCTAGGGTTTGAGAAGTGGCGTGTGTGTGCTGATGGTATGTGTGCTGTGCGTGTTTGCTGTGGGTGTGTGTGCGTGTGTGTGTGCCGCGTGTGTGTGCAGGGTATGTGTGTGTTGACTGGTGTGTGTGTGCGTGTGTGTGCATGTGGTTGCAATGGCTACCGAGTGTGTGTGTGAGTGCTGACTGGTGTATGCGTGTGTTTGTGTGTGTTTGGAAGGTGTTTTAGTGTGTGTGGGTGTACCAGAGTGGGGGTGCATCAGAGTGCGGGTGTACCAGTTTGTAGGTGTACTCAGTAAGTGTGTGCAGAAAGTGTGAAATCAGTGTGTGTAATTCATATAGTGAAATTGAAAGTTGGGAATTGATTAATAAAAACCCTAGGGGTGTTGTAGTCATTCTTAAGGTTATTGGTTAACTATGAAAGAAGTTATAGATGACTAAATCATGGGGTTAATCGAGTAAAAATAAGTAAATTGGGACGGAAGTAAAATAGTATTTTCTCATGTCTAAGACTAGACTATTGCATGTTTGTAGATTGTCCAAGCGGAGTAAACGAGCTAGTTAAACGCAAGGCTAAGGTAAGGGATTACGCTCTTAGTAGTATTTTATTTCAATCCTTTGTGTAGGATTCCCAATCTCTGTTTTGTTAAAGTAAACTATCTATGTGGCTAGATAGTATTTTAAAAACTATTCCGTTCTGCGAATGTTACCGTCCTTTGTTATCCACCCTATTGATATTGTTGTTGTTCAATTGGGTTATCATGTGTATGATTTGTATTGTGACTTGGTGTCTAAAGTGAGATGTACACCTTTTCAAAAGTGATCAAGTAAAGTTTTGCAAAGTTAAGCTTTGTTTTGGTAAAGCTCTTTAAAGTGAAGTTTTGTAATAAGTAAAGTGATTACAGTTATCCATAATCCCGAAATGGATAAGTGGACCCCTACAGTTATCCATAATCCCGAAACGGATAAGTGGACCCCTTACAGTTATCCATAGTTCCAAGTTGAACATGTGGACCCCTTTGCGTTGCTTGATGAAGTAACGTAGGTTATCATGATATACCGACTTTGGGTGCGGTCAGTAGAAACCCGAGCCCTGGGTACAGCGCGTGCTTAATCCCTAAATGAAGTAAAGTAAAGTAAAGAAAAGTAAAGCTTTGTGAAAAGTGTTGTGTTTTGGAAACTGTCTCTGAAGCCACGTGTTTTCAAGAAATGAATTGTTTTTCATCAAGTTAAATGTTTTCAAACTGAGAGTTGTTTGATCATTGAGTTATCCTTTCGTTGTGAATTCTTGTTACCGTTCCTTTCGGTTATCTCCTCTTAGTACCCGAGGGGATTCCGTATGAACTTGCTGGGCATTGTTCACTCATTCCTTTCATCCTCATTTTTTTCCAGGTTATAAGTAAGGATACTAAAGGTCACAAGGAACCGTTGGCATAGAAGCTACTTGCGATTAAAGTTAATTAGTAGTTATATGTTTCCGTTAAGTTAAGTTAAGTTGAACGTTATATATCCGTTGGTTACCATTCTGAGCTAGTGACTTGTACTAGCCGTTATGGGTTTGATTGTTAGTTAAAGTTTGAATTCTATTTATTTGTAGCCGTTGGGCATTCTGATTTAAGGATTTATTCAAGTTAATGACTATTTATTAGTTGTGGAAAGTTGGGGTGTTACACTATCTCCGCCCTCTCCGTCCTGTTCCAGGCATCTTTTTCTATCTCCTATCTCCTCTCTCTCTCCCTCTCTGGGGTTGTTTTTGGTTATGTATCTTTGTAGATCTAGAAAGATCTACACAGATCTGTAAAACTTATTTTCTCTCTCTAAGATTTCAATCTCTCATTTCTGCAGCAGCCCCATTTCCAACCATAGTCTCCCTGTCCTAACCCGAGTTCACAAAGGGCTTTACTTCCCAATCGTACCCTATGTTGAAAATTTTGCCCTCGATTTTGAGATTGGTGATGAATCAATGTCGGATTGTTGAGATCTTCTTTTGTTTTTGTGGGAATGTTTGTGTGTGCCTGCAATTGTGTAAACGGAGTGTTGTTTGTTTGTGTTTGGAGATCTCCTTTTGCATTGTAGATGTACTTTACTTTATTGTCAAAGCAGATTTGAAGTGATTCTAACTCAATGGTGGTGGTCAACGATGGTAGGTGGTGGTGGTCAACAGTGGCGGGTGGTGGTCAGTGGTAGCGGATGGTGGGGGTGGTGTTTGTTTATTTATTTATGTAGTACTGGACTTCTCATATGGGTGTGTTTTGAAGTACTATAACTAAAAAAAATACTAATAAAGTAATAAGTAGAAGTTAAGTCATCTAATTATACTCCCTCTGTCCCAAAATGATTTTCACGTTTGACTATTTAAACTTTTTAAGGATATGAACACTTGCTTCACTAGCCATGTTTAGTTTATACACTTTTAAGCCTAAATCGTAAAAATGTGAAGAACTTTTTGGGATAATGAAAAATGGCAAATGAGAAGATCATTTTGGGACGGAGGGAGTATTTAAACAAACCCAATTATCAATATATTTAAAAATATTTACTACCTCAATTTTGTGTAAAATATAAAAAAAGTGCAATGTGTTTTGGGACGGTGGGAGTTTTAAATAAACATAAAAAAAGAATTAAATTGAAAATAAAATACTAATTTTGTGAAAGGTAATATAAATAAAATGTAATCAAGCGAGTGACGATTTTGTTAGGTTATGGTGGCAATTTGAAAATTATGATTGTAATATTTGTTAAAAAAAACTAATGCTCGTTAACTTTCATTAACATTATTAATGATTTTGGTTATTTATGTTATTTTATTTATAGTACGCAGGTTAGATTAGTTATTTTGTTAGTACGCAGGTAAATATGAAAAAACTGAATAGTACGCGGCTTAGGTAGCTTACTCGATAAGTTGAGTGAGATTTACAAGTGAAGCCCAAAATTAAGTGGTGAGTATGACAAGTGGGGTAGGGAAAGTAGAAAAATATTAAAATTTGAACTGTCAAAAATAAAATAAAATTGTGCAAGGTGTTCTGAGATGGAAAGAGTATTTATTTATTTGTACATTACTTACACTACCGTAAAATTACACTAAAATTAATTTATTTTTTAATATACAACAGTTATTTTAAAAACGAAAGTGCAAACTTTATTATAAACGTAGCAAAATAAATAATATGCTCTTGATCCAAAGTGTAATACTCTACGTCTTCAGTTTGATTTCGAAAAAAAATACTCTACGTCTTCAAGTGAAAGATTAATGTTGACCTTCTTAAAATAATAAGTACAATTGTTTTTTTTTTTTTTAACAAACAAGTTTAATTTTTAATTACTAAAATAATCTAAAACATATTACAATTATTTATCTCACCATATAATATCATTGATTGATTGTAAGAGAAACTCAGAATTTCACGAAAAGTAGTTGTAATAGTTTGTTTTTTCTTTTTTAAAGAAAACATTCATTTAGACATATGCAGTGGCGAAGCCAGAATTTTTCGGGAAGGGGGTCAAGGTTGTTCGTGGAATAAGTATTATAGTTGAGACTACAAATCTATATAATATTTAAAACCAAAATCATTTTGAGGCCTCTCCAAGAGCCATGTGGAATTCTTACGTGGAAAGCCACGTGGAAAGCCACATGTCTTTATTCTATTGGTCGGCTTGATTGTGATTCTTTTTTTAAAAAAAAAATGATTAAACTTTTTGAAGACTAAAATTCAAATTTAAGAATACAGCCGGCTATTTTTTTTAGGTAAATCACTCTGTTAACTAAATGTTTGTTCCTTATCATTAAAAGGAGAAAGCCAACTGGTGATAATTTTTTATGTTCTATTTTTGAAATCACAATCATATCAAGATTTGTTATTAAAGTCAAAAGGCGGGTGAGATGTACTTTTTAAAGGCAAATTAAAACAAATCAAGAAGAAGATTTATTTAGAGATTTTATGAGTTAAACAAATTTTTGAATCACTTAACAAGATTTTAACAGATTCAAATATGAAATCTTTTAGATTTAAAAGTTGATATCAAAATTCAAATTTAAATTTCAAATTCGATTTTAAGAATTCAAAATTGTTTTGCAGACATACAAGATTTATCTTTTAGGCCAGATTAAGGTAAATTCGAATTAAAAATTTGGTGTGATAGGCGTAATACATGCGATTTTTACTAAAGTAACAGATTAATATGAAAAAATATTCTGCATATAGATAAGCCTTATTTTGGAAAAAAATCAATAATCTTTCCTGATTTTAGAAGCAATATTACGTTTCTAATTTTAAATAAAGTAAGATATATATTCTTTAACTAAATCTAAGGAATTGATATACAATCATTGATATAAAAATCATAATTATAAAATCATTAACCTGCGCCAACTGCCTCATTTTATTTCTCACGCAGCTTGCTTCTTTTCCAACCAAGGTATTTTCTGAGTTCATTATTTTGTGTGTGTGTGTGTGTGTGTTTTTTTTTTTTTTAATTTTTTTTTTACAATCTCGAAGCTTATCTCTCATGTAGGAATTGGTTCTTTTTTCTCAGCCTCTATGGTTTTTAATTCAAGGATTAATACGAGTCTTCAAATTGCTTCTCCATTAATCCCAGAAACAGAGTCTTTGTTTTCACTTTTGTCTTCCCCAATCTTAAAAATAAAGTTTATTTTGTGTGTTCTTTTTTTCTTTTTTTTTTTTTAATTTTTACAATCTCGAAGCTTATCTCTCATGTAGGAATTGGTTCTTTTTTCTCAGCCTCTATGGTTTTTAATTCAAGGATTAATACGAGTCTTCAAAATGCTTCTCTATTAATCCCAGAAACAGAGTCTTTGTTTTCACTTTAGTCCCATTTTATAAAGCAAACCTAAATAATTTGGAAAAAAAAAAAAATCTAACTTAACCCATAAACAAGAACCACTGCAACTTGAAAAAACTAACCCAATTCCTAAACGATTTTTTTAGCAAGAAATTTAAAAGATTAAGTTGTTTAAAAAGAAAAATGAAAGCTTTCATCCATATTTCATTCAGTGGCCAGACACAAAGATAAACATATATAGATGTTTAATGGTCTTCTGATACCAGTTTATAAATTGATTAGTCTATGTATGTGTGTGTTAAATGATATGCTTTTTCAATGATCTTACCTTAGCAATAAAACTGAAACTACGCTCCTTTTTTCCCACAGCCATTTACGTTCTTATTTTGTGCAGTTTGCCAAGCTATTCTACCATCTGGGAGGTCATAATCTTCATCGAATCGGATCATTGATTCCCAAAGAAGGAACTCCTTCACAATTCGCTCAACTATATATTTATGATACTGAAAACGAAGTTTCTAACAGAATAAAAGCTATCAGGTATGTTTCTTTCGTAATGTATTATATCATGGCATTAGTTTGCGTATATAAATTGTGAGAATATCTACTAATTTTAAATTGCTTGCTTTAAAATGAACAGTAAACAGAGGATGTCAGACTTTGACAACTCCATTGTAGCGGACTTAAGAAAAATGGTTGACGAAAACAACCCGTATGCAAAGATTTACAGAATAGATGCAGAGTGTATTTCATTGAGAGATTCGAGTGAGGTAAGGCTGCGACTGATAGGAAAGCGATCTAAAGATGGACGAATGTATAATTTGCCAACTACTTCAGAAGTGGCAGCTCTTATCGAGGGTGATATTGAAGATGCACCTGATGTGAGAGACATCATGGTTGAGAAAAGGTGTGGTGACTTAAAACAAATACACGAGTTCAACCCGTGTTATCTTCCTCTTCAGTACCCGCTGCTGTTTGTTTATGGGGAAGATGGATACTATACCGATATTCCTAGGAATATGCCTCCTATGTCAAAGCGACCCAATCTTTCTTTGAAAGAGTTCTTATCATTCCGACTACAGGAGAGGTCTACAGAGGGACCCCAACTTATGAGAAGTGGAAGACTACTGCAGCAGTTCATGGTTGATTCATACATAATGATGGATACACAGAGGCTTCAGTGGATTCGTCACAATCAACCCGCTCTTCGTGTTGAATCTTACCGGAAACTATCAGATGCAGTTTCGAGAGGAGATATCGATCCATCATCTGCAGGTAGGCGGGTTGTGTTGCCATCAACTTACACTGGATGACAGCGTTGGATGACTCAAAATTTCCAGGATGCATTAGCTATTTGCAGGTGGACAGGATATCCGTCACTCTTTATCACGTTTACTTGCAATCCAAAGTGGCCAGAGATTACGAGATTTGTTCAGAAGGAGGGGCTAAGACCAGAAGATAGGGCCGATATTATATGTCGGTTTTTAAGATGAAGCTTGACGAATTAGTAAAAGATTTGAAGGAAAAGAAAATTTTTGGCGAGCCTACTGCACGTAAGTCTAAGTTTACCGTTTTTTTCTTCGTTTTTTTTTCTTTTTGGTAATTGTCATCAACTTCATTACTCTTATATCAATAAATTTATAAAACAATATCCTTATAAAAATTAAAAACAGTTTTGTTAATTCATCAAGCATGATTCAATAAGAATTTTTAATGAGTTTTACATGCAGTCATATCCACGGTGAAGCAGTTTCTAATGTAATTGCAGTAGTACTTTATCTCTCTCAATCTCCAAGTGTAATATAACCCATATATGCATGTCTATGAACTTTAAGATTGCGGCTTTACTTTTTCCCTAAACTTATTAGTTAGTATACCTATTTCAGTGATATGGAAGGGAATAATATAGATAGACAGGATTGAAAACCTTCATTACCCTGCTATAGATTGAATTGGTTGTAGCGAGAAATAGAGTTGGGAAATTGAATTGAAGGGATTTGATTGTCGTGATATCCAAATGTAACTGATGTTTATTAGTTAACCTCATTATGTAGATTTTATTAAGATTTTAAATTTTAAATTTTAACAATTATTCTAAGTGTAATCAAATTTATCAAAAGTTTCAGTTGTTCTAGGACGGATGATATATATAATTATTTAACTTTTATGTGAAAATAATTTTATTTCTTCCTATGCTTATTTGATACAGTTGTTTACACTGTGGAGTTTCAAAAGCGAGGTCTTCCCCATGCTCATATTCTTCTTTTTCTCAAAAGTAAGGACTGAGCAGGAACAGCCGAAAATGTCGACAAGTGGATATGTGCTGAGATTCCCGATAAAGAAACTAATCCTGAATTATACGAGGCTGTAAAAGAATATATGGTACATGGTCCTTGTGGTGCTGCTAACCCAAAGTCCCCTTGTATGGAAAATAAAAGGTGCTCAAAGAACTTCCCTAAAACCTTTAATAAAGGAACATCCATTGATAATAATGGATATCATGTTTATCGAAGGAGAGACACCGGTGCCAATGTAGAAAAAGGTGGAGTTTTGCTTGATAATAGGTATATTGTGCCTTATATTGCTGAGTTGTTGTTGAAGTATCAGGCTCACATCAACGTGGAATATTGTAATCAAAGCAAATCCATAAAGTACTTATTCAAGTATATCAGCAAGGGAAGTGACAAAATAGGGGTAAAGTTT
Organism: Campanula takesimana; assembly: GCA_026119855.1. NCBI lineage: Eukaryota > Viridiplantae > Streptophyta > Magnoliopsida > Asterales > Campanulaceae > Campanula > Campanula takesimana. Next base: position 382,719 of record JAOWBW010000120.1, read on the forward strand.
TGCGTCGATGATGAAGTGAAACATTACATGGATTGTAGATATGTTTCTTCATGTGAGGCGATGTGGAGAATATTTGTATTTGATCTACATTACAGGACACCCCCTGTTGAGCGCTTATCTTTCCATTTAGAAGGAGACCAGGTCATCCCTTTCAAAGACGGTGATTATCTTCCGGATGTTGTGGGTAAGCCTACTGTTAGTCAATCACAATTTTTACAGTGGATGAAGATCAATTGTGAAAATTCAGAGGCTCGACGTTACAAGTATCATGAGTTCCAAATCATTTTGTTTGGGATAAGACAAAGCGAGAATGGCGTCCTAGAAAGAAAGGCACATCAATAGGACGGATTTATCATGTCCCCATCAATACTGGAGATATATACTATCTGAGGCTGATGTTAAATAATATTCCTGGTGCTACATGTTATGATTATTTGAAAACCATAAATAACAAAGTGCACGATGATTACAAAGCGGCATGTTATGCTCTAGGATTGTTAGATGATGATAAAGAGTATGTGGATAGAATTAAAGAAGCAAGTGAATGGGGGTCACCGGATTATTTAAGAAGACTATTCACGGTGCTTCTACTATCTAATAGTATGTCGAGGCCACAAGATGTCTGGAATCAAACTTGGCAAGTACTATCGGATGATATCATTTACAAGCATCAGAAGAATTTTAACAATCCTGGTAAAACTTTTTTTATGTTTGATTTAATTTTTTAATGAAATATATTAAAGTTTATATGATTTGTAACGTTTTTTATATTATTTTTTAAAATGATGTAAATTAATTATATTTTGATTATTTTTTTAATATGAATCTTTTCATGTTGCAGGGCTGAAACTCAGTGACGATCAAGTAAAAAATTTAGCATTGGCTGAAATTGATAAGTTACTGGCAGCAAATTGCAGTGGTCTCTGAAATTTTAAAGACATGCCTCAACCAAGCACTTCTGTCATTTCTAATGCGGAGAATATGCTAATATTAGATGAAATGTCATATGACGTTGAGGAGATGCAAGCTGAGCACTCCAGATTACATGAATGTTTGAATGAGGAACAAAGGATGGTTTATGAAAAGATTATGTCTGCTGTTGATATAGGTGATGGTGGAGTGTTCTTTTTGTACGGGTATGGTGGCACGGGGAAGACGTTCATATGGAAGACTTTGTGCTCGGCATTGCGAAGCAGGAGGGACATAGTTCTTCCGGTTGCTTCTAGTGGTATTGCTTCCTTGCTTCTTCCAAGGGGTAGGACTGCTCACTCCAGATTTGGCATACCTATTCAGGTGGACGAAAGCTCAACTTGCAGCAAGATTAAACCTGGTTCTGATGTGTGTGGTCTCCTAAATAAAACGAAGCTCATAATTTGGGATGAGGCACCAATGACCCACAAGCACTGCTTTGAGGCTCTTGATAGGAGCTTGAGGGACATTATGCGTACTTCTGCTGGTCGATGCTCTGATAAACCCTTTGGTGGATTAGTTGTTGTGTTTGGAGGAGATTTCAGGCAAATATTGCCTGTTGTGCCTAAAGGAAGCCGACATGATATTGTACATGCTGCCATTAGTTCATCTAAACTTTGAAATTCTTGTGAGGTTCTAAAATTGACAAAAAATATGAGATTGCAGGTAAATCATCTTTTATTAAACTTTAACATTTTACATTTCTCTATTGCAGTAATTAAAATTTTTCTATCTAATTCATTGTCTAAATATATGTAGGTCGGTTCCTCTTCCTCTTCTGATGCTATGGAGATCAAAAAATTTGCTGAATAGATACTAAGGGTAGGAGATGGTGATGTCGGTGAAGAAAATGATGGAGAAGTTGACATTAAATTACCAGATGATATTTTGATTACGGATACATCTGATCCTATTGCAACTATTGTTCAAAATACGTATCCTGACATATTACATAATATGGGTATTGATGGTTTTTTTCAGGATAGAGCAATTTTGGCACCAACTAATGAGATAGTAGATACTATCAATGATTATGTGATGTCACTGTTGCCCGGTGAAGAAGTATTGTATATGAGTTCAGATAGCATCAGCAAGGAGGACGGAGATATTGCTGGCCACGAGGATGTATTTTCTGTTGAGTTTCTTAATACGATTAAATGCTCGGGCTTGCCGAACTATTCCATACGTCTGAAGGTTGGGTGTATAGTCATGCTACTCAGAAACATTGATCAAGCTTCGGAATTATGTAACGGAACGAGACTGATAGTTACAAATCTAGGAAAACATATAGTTGAAGCAAGAATACTCTCTGGAAAGAATACTGGCATGAAGGTGTTTGTGCCTAGAATGATGTTGAGCCCATCCGATTTGACAAAATTCCCAGTTAAATTTCAACGTAGACAGTTCCCATTGAATGTTTGTTTCGCTATGACTATAAATAAGAGTCAGGGACAGTCTCTTTCTCATGTAGGGCTTTACCTTCCTCGACCTGTTTTCAGTCACGGGCAGTTGTATGTGGCAATCTCGAGAGTTACAAGCAAAAAGGGTCTCAAAGTTCTGATTTGTGAAAAGGACGGTCAAACGAGCGATGTGACCACTAATGTGGTCTATAAAGAAGTTTTTTACAAATTATGAGGTAATTCTAAATTTATAAATATTTATACTTGCAATGATTCATTTAATAGACATAACTTTAATGAGTGTATTGGTTTGTAGGTATCAAATTCAGGTTTATGTCGTTGCTGCTAAATGAGTTGTATAGTAACTATGTTGTTACTTTTGTTTGCTGTCTTCAATCTCTAAAAGTTTACACTGAGGTAACGTCATGCGCACATGGGTCTAGAGAAGATGCAAAAAAAGGAGTTGGAAGTACTTTGGTGGAGGGTAAAGACTTCTATAACATTATTGACCTACTTGAAATCAAAAGCGAGGATAATGAATGTTCCCTACTTGGCTCTTACTGTTGGGTTTCGATCAAACATGCGCAGCGGAATATAGCAATAAAATTTTTAAGAAACCCAAAGCCATGGATCCGTTCATATGATTAAATCAAATACAACAACATGAATATAGGATAAAACTAACCCTTGATGACTATCAAAGTTTTCTTTGGTCTTGGTGGAGATTTGAAGACTTGATCACGATCACAAAGCTTGAACACGAACTTTGAAGATGATGATTTTCACCCTCTAGCGGTATCCACACTTCGAACGAATATCAAAGGAGCTTATTTGATCTTGGTTGCTAGACCAAATTGTGAAACACATTTTCACAATGAATTTGAACTATATGGAATTTTTCTTTTGTGTATTATTTCGTTCTTTGACCAAGGATGTCTTAGAACAAAGTAAAACCTCTCTCAAACTCTTTGGAGACTCACAAAAGGCTATCACTGAAGTTCTGGCCGAAATCATCCTTTTATACACAAGCAAGACCTATTCCAAATAGGAACCTTGTGTCAAAAGACATTCCAAATCGAATTAGGAAAGTGCCAGCCGACAGTACTGTGCGGCCGCCCAGAATACACTGTGCGGTCGCACAACTATCTGAAACAAACTGGTACATAATTGAGCTAAGTGTGCGGCCGCCCAATTCACACTGTGCGGTCGCCCACTTCCCCAGAATGTCCAGAATTTCCAAAATTCCAATTTAGTCCTTTTAAAGATTCGTTCTATTGTGTGTGACCCTCTAGGATTATACTAAGTTGGCAATGGGTTCAAACATGAAACCATAAGATATGATTAGGTTCTAGGAAACCGTCACACCTACCCAAATAGTATAACTAGATACAAGTTCGCATTCCTTTAGAATATGTCATAATCCCTTTGTCCATGATGTCATTGAACACAAGTCATGGTCAAATAGTCAACTTGTTTTGTTCAATAATTTCTCGATTCCGAATATGTTGATAATCCAAATGACATTGATCCAATCAATTCATTTGAGTCCGGCCGAACATTTCATCAACATCATTCCTACGAGAGGCCCAAGCTTGACATCTCTCCGTAGAGGGACAAATCCATTTAGCTTATTATTCTTCCCTTCGTGAATCCGACCATGCCAATCATACCCTTTATAACTACCCGGTTAAAGGTAGCGTTTGAATATGTCAAACATAATCTTCATCAAGTGGAAGACTATAATAACTTCATGTCTAAGGATTCGAATGACATAACTAATATGAGATATATGTTCGACATAGACCATGACATAAATCTCATACAGCGGGTCATGTCCAGTACCTTGTTCCAAACAAGTACCCATAAATCTAACATGATCATCCCATGATCATTTAGCCTTTATACTAGTACTTTACAAGTACTAGGGACGGAGATTATTATAAGTAAACATGAACAACAATAATAATCAAAACATCTCTTTATTGATATGAAATAAATGATATCAATTACAACGTTTATTAAACGTGTCTAGGGCACCACTACCAACAATCTCCCACTTGCCCTAGGCCCAATCTCCCATGTATCTAATACCCATGGACCTAACATGACCATCATGTTTAACTTGTGGAAGTCCCTTTGTTAGCGGGTCCGCAACATTGTCATCAGTAGGTACTCTGCATATATTTACGTCTCCCCTATCAACGATCTCTCGAATGATATGAAAACGCCTAAGTATGTGTTTGGATTTCTGATGTGCTCTTGGTTCCTTTGATTGAGCAATAGCCCCATTATTATCGCAATAAAAGTCTATTGGATTAGCAATACTAGGAACCACTTCAAGTTCAGTTATGAACTTCTTAATCCAAACAGCTTCCTTTGCAGCATCTGATGCAGCAATATACTCAGCTTCTGTCGTAGAATCAGCGGTTGTACTTTGCTTGGAACTCTTCCAGCTTACAGCTCCACCATTTAACATAAACACAAAACCCGATTGCGATCGGCTATCACCTTTGTCGGTTTGGAAGCTTGCATCCGTGTAAGCATTTACAACGAGATCATCTTCCATTCCTCCATAGACCAAAAACGAGTCTTTAGTTCTTCTCAAGTACTTAAGAATCGCTTTTACAGCTATCCAGTGATTTTCACCAGGGTCGGATTGGTATCTACTTGTCATGCTCAAAGCATAAGATACATCCGGTCTAGTACAAATCATGGCATACATGATGGACCCAATTGCCGAAGCATATGGAACATCATTCATTTTCTCACGCTCATCGTTTGTCTTAGGACATTGAGTCTTGCTTAGAGAAACTCCATGTAACACGGGCAAGGTGCCTCTCTTAGAATTTTCCATACGGAATCTTCTAATGACCTTGTCAATGTATGTACTTTGGCTTAAACCAAGTAGCCTCCTTGATCTATCTCTATAGATCTTAATGCCAAGTATATAAGCGGCTTCACCCATATCTTTCATTGCGAAGCACTTTCCTAACGAAGCATCACAGACTGAAGTGTAGGAATGTCGTTTCCAATGAGCAATATGTCATCCACGTATAAAATAAGGAATAGCACAATGCTCCCACTAATCTTCTTGTATACACATGGTTCATCTTCGTTCTTGATGAAACCAAACTCTTTGACCGATTCATCAAAACGGAGATTCCAACTCCTAGAAGTTTGCTTCAATCCATAGATGGATCTCTGCAACTTGCATACCTTAGAATCTTGTTCAAAACCTCCTGGTTGTGTCATATACACATCCTCTTGGAGTTTTCCATTCAGGAAAGCGGTTTTGAATTCCATCTGCCATATTTCATAGTCATGATAAGCGGTAATGGCAAGAAACATTCTTATAGACTTGATCATTGCTACGGGTGAAAAGGTCTCATCATAGTCAATACCATGAACTTGCCTATAACCCTTCGCTACAAGCCTAGCTTTGTAAGTATGCACCTTCCCATCCATGTCAGTCTTCTTCTTGAAGACCCATTTGCATCCTATGGTTTTTACACCTTCGGGTGCATCAATCAAATTCCAAACTTGATTGTCTTGCATGGATTGGAATTCGGATTCCATGGCTCCAAGCCACTTATCTGAATCAGGAGAAGACATCACCTCTTGGTAGGTTGATGGTTCATCATTCTCAATGATTTCTACCTCATTACTATCCGTTACGAGAAATCCATATCTCTCGGGCTCGGATCGTAACCTACTAGATCTGCGATTTGCTTGTGTATTTTGAACAGGTTCCACAACTCCTTGTGGTTCTTGTTCTTGTTCCACTATTGGTTCAATGTTATTTTCTGGGTCTCGAATTTCTTCAAGATTTATTTTACTCCCACTGATTTCTTTGGAGAGAAACTCTTTCTCTAGAAAGACACCAGTTCGGGCAACAAACACTTTGTTGTCCTCTCGGTTGTAAAAGTAATATCCTTTAGTTTTCTTAGGATATCCCACGAAAATACATTTATCAGATTTGTGTGCTAGTTTGTCAGAGATAAGTCTCTTGACATAAACTTCGCAGCCCCAAATCCTCATGAAAGACAAACTAGGTTTCTTTCCACTCCACATCTCATATGGAGTCTTTGGAACCGATTTAGTTGGAACTTGATTTAGTGTGAAAGCAGCGGTTTCTAGGGCGTAACCCCAAAAGGATATTGGAAGATCAACTTGACTCATCATTGATCGAACCATGTCTAACAAGGTCCGATTTCTCCTCTCGGACACACCATTCCATTGTGGTGTTCCGGGTGGAGTCAATTGTGAAACTATTCCACAATTCTTTAGATGATCATCAAATTCTTGACTCAAGTATTCTCCACCACGATCTGATAGAAGTGCCTTGATACTTTTGCCAAGTTGTTTTTCTACTTCATTTTGAAATATTCTAAATATCTCAAATGCTTCACTCTTATGTTTCATTAGGTAAACATACCCAAATCTACTATAATCATCAGTGAAGGTTATGAAGTATTGAAATCCTCCCCTAGCATTGCTACTTAATGGTCCGCATACATCGGAATGTATCAACCCCAATAAGTCACTTGCCCTTTCACCCAATTTGGTAAAAGGTGTCTTAGTCATTTTTCCAAGAAGACATGACTCACAATTATCATATGACTCTAAGTCACATGAACCCAAAAGTCCGTCCCCATGGAGTTTTGAGATACGCTTCTCATTAATATGACCGAGACGGCAATGCCACAAATAAGTATGATTTACATCATTAGGTTTAGATCTCTTATTTACATGATAGACATTGTCATTATTTTCATTCTTGACTTCCAAGATATAAAGGCCATTAAATGAATTAGCAATACCATAAAGCACATCATTTAAATAAATAGAAAATTTCTTATTCTCAATAAGAAACTTAAAACCTTCATTATCCAAACAAGAAATTGAAATAATATTTCTGCTTAAATCCGGAACATAATAACAATTGTTCAAAACAAGAATTAATCCGGAAGGTAAAGTGACTTCATAAGTCCCTACGGCTAATGCAACAACTCTTGCTCCATTCCCCACGCGTAGATCTACTTCACCTTCTTTAAGCAGTCTCCTATTCTTTAGTCCCTGCACATTTAGACAAATGTGAGAACCACATCCGGTATCCAATACCCAAGAATCAGTGGTAGAAAGGAGAATATCTATCATATAGATACCTGAAGTCGACGCAGCCTTGCTGCTCTTCTTCTTCTTTTGCTCTTCCAAGAAAGCCTTGCAATTACGTTTCCAATGACCAATTTATTGACAATGGAAACAGATTGCATCCTTTTGTGAATCGGGTTTTGCCTCAGAAGCCTTGGCAACCTTTGCCTTGCTTATTTTGGGTTTGACAACTTTCTTACCCTTTCCTTTGGCACTAGCCTTCTTCCCATCATGAACCAAGAGCACGGGAGAACCTTTCTCCACAATTTTCATCTCTACAGTTTTGAGCATCCCATGCAACTCAGAGAGATTCTTATCCATTCCATGCATGTTATAATTCATTACAAACTGATTATAACTTTTAGGCAATGAATTAAGAATGAGATCCGTGGCTAGCTCCAATGGGATTGGATAGCCAAGTTTCTCAAGGTGATCTACATAACCTTTTATTTTAAGAAAGTGAGGACTCACTTGTTGCCCTTCATTCATTTTACAAGTAGTGAATGCAACAATGGTCTTGTACCTCTCTTGCCTAGCTTGCTCTTGAAACATAGTTCTCAACTCCACGCCTATCTCATAGGCTTCCAAATATTCCAAACTTTGTTGGAGTTTTGAGCACATAGCAGCAAGCATGAGACAACTTACATCTCTAGAATCATTACGATGTTTCTTGTAATTGTCTCTTTCTGGCCTAGGGGCAGTAGGCGGTGGTTCAGCAGGGAGAGGCCCATCGAGAATGTACAACTTAGCTTCTTGCCTAAGAACGATTCTTATGCTACGGATCCAATCCATAAAGTTAGTACCATTCTCTTCGAGCTTATCCTTCTCAAGGATCGATCGCAACGACATTGATTGAGTGTTATTAGTCATTATCTACAAATATGCAAAAAAATTCAAAATTTAATAAGTACCAATTTTCATTAAAGAAATAAATAATATATTTTTTTCCAAACGAAAATACTCCCATTAAATTATATAACCTTCATATACATCCAATGCATAATATAATTTAATTGGGTTAAGATCCAACTTTAATTTAATTTCAAGTCCGCTAAGGCAGATTACACAAAATCAAATTAATTAGGTAGACAACACTTGTCAATCATATCTCATATGACTCTTAGTTCCTTTTATGAGATTCTTTAAGAAATCAAATTTCAAAAAGCATGTTAAACCTCATCTTTGCCTAGGCCCAAAATTGTTTTGACGCCCAATTAAGTCTAACCATTTTAAACGCACAGTTAATGTGTCCCGCTAGGGCGTGCCCACACTATCTATCTTGCTCATACATAAACAAATTTAATGCACCTCGCTAGGGCGAATCTACATTAAAATCACTCATGTACTAACAAGTGTTTTAATCATGGCATGACAATAAAAGACTTAAAACTTTCTTTGAAGGTTCATCACATATAGCATATAACACATTTATGAGCACATAATATAAACATGTTACACATCAAGTTTAGCCACTAAATTAATCTTCATTAATTTAAGCATGATATTTATGTGTCATTAGTTTCTCTATAATTATGAGGATGAGACTATTTCAACTTTGGTTATTATCTCCAAATCAAGACAACAAGAAGTGCGGTCGAACTAAGCCATTAGGCAACCACAATCCCGCACTAATTCAAGAAACCAAGAAAGTAGTCCATGTGGCCGAAACTAAGCAATAGATGGTCTCGATGAACGTAGGCCAATTGCATTCACAATTCCACATGGATCTCCAATCATTGAATCAAGAACTTTGTTTCTCAATTTTAGCAATTATGAACTCTTCATAATTCTAACTTCGTTTTATCTTTGAAACTTTGATTGCGATCAATTTTGGGAAACACAATCTCGATGAACGCAGATTAGCCATCCAAAACTTGAACCAATCTAGGAATCACAAGACTAAAACAAATAGGAAAATCAAACCCCAAAATCCACACACAAACCAACTACCCAAAACCCATTCCAGATCAGCAAGTCTGGATTGGTTCTGTTACTGGTTTTGTTGAATTTTTCGAAAAATTTCAGATTCTGTTTTTGACCAAAATCAGACCTTCTGATCCCCTTGTGCGGCCGCCCAAAAACCCTTGTGCGGTCGCCCAAAACCGTGCGGCCGCCCAAGGCGTTTTGTGCGGTCGCCCGGTGTCATCAGAATGTGCAGAATTTTCAAAGTTCGAAAATTTTGTCTCAAAATCGTTTTTCCCCGATTATTAAAACTTTGATCCAATCAAAAATTAATAATCAACAATTCTGAATCCACCATAATTTATTTATTGCGATTGAATCGTGCGATTAAAGTTGTAAAACAATAAACCACATAAAATCTCATAACACATAAACATCATATATTCCAATATTCATATCATGCAAGGCATATAAACAATTTATATACACATAACATGATCTAGGTATTGAAATAATCAACATGAACGGGGCTCTGATACCACTGTTGGGTTTCGATCAAACATGCGCAGCGGAATATAGCAATAAAATTTTTAAGAAACCCAAAGCCATGGATCCGTTCATATGATTAAATCAAATACAACAACATGAATATAGGATAAAACTAACCCTTGATGACTATCAAAGTTTTCTTTGGTCTTGGTGGAGATTTGAAGACTTGATCACGATCACAAAGCTTGAACACGAACTTTGAAGATGATGATTTTCACCCTCTAGCGGTATCCACACTTCGAACGAATATCAAAGGAGCTTCTTTGATCTTGGTTGCTAGACCAAATTGTGAAACACGTTTTCACAATGAATTTGAACTATATGGAATTTTTCTTTTGTGTATTATTTCGTTCTTTGACCAAGGATGTCTTAGAACAAAGTAAAACCTCTCTCAAACTCTTTGGAGACTCACAAAAGGCTATCACTGAAGTTCTGGCCGAAATCATCCTTTTATACACAAGCAAGACCTATTCCAAATAGGAACCTTGTGTCAAAAGACATTCCAAATCGAATTAGGAAAGTGCCAGCCGACAGTACTGTGCGGCCGCCCAGAATACACTGTGCGGTCGCACAACTATCTGAAACAAACTGGTACATAATTGAGCTAAGTGTGCGGCCGCCCAATTCACACTGTGCGGTCGCCCACTTCCCCAGAATGTCCAGAATTTCCAAAATTTCAATTTAGTCCTTTTAAAGATTCGTTCTATTGTGTGTGACCCTCTAGGATTATACTAAGTTGGCAATGGGTTCAAACATGAAACCATGAGATATGATTAGGTTCTAGCAAACCATCACACCTACCCAAATAGTATAACTAGATACAAGTTCGCATTCCTTTAGAATATGTCATAATCCCTTTGTCCATGATGTCATTGAACACAAGTCATGGTCAAATAGTCAACTTGTTTTGTTCAATACTTTCTCGATTCCGAATATGTTGATAATCCAAATGACATTGATCCAATCAATTCATTTGAGTTCGGCCGAACATTTCATCAACATCATTCTACGAGAGGCCCAAGCTTGACATCTCTCCGTAGAGGGACAAATCCATTTAGCTTATTATTCTTCCCTTCGTGAATCCGACCATGCCAATCATACCCTTTATAACTACCCGGTTAAAGGTAGCGTTTGAATATGTCAAACATAATCTTCATCAAGTGGAAGACTATAATAACTTCATGTCTAAGGATTCGAATGACATAACTAATATGAGATATATGTTCGACATAGACCATGACATAAATCTCATACAGCGGGTCATGTCCAGTACCTTGTTCCAAACAAGTACCCATAAATCTAACATGATCATCCCATGATCATTTAGCCTTTATACTAGTGCTTTACAATTATTAGGGACGGAGATTATTATAAGTAAACATGAACAACAATAATAATCAAAACATCTCTTTATTGATATGAAATAAATGATAACAATTACAACGTTTATTAAACGTGCCTAGGGCACCACTACCAACACTTACGTCGTGTGGCATCAAACAATTGGAGGGTACAGGGTTCGTTGACAGGAATGGCACACCATTGGTTATGCGTTTTTAGTGTTGCATTCAGTTTAATAGTTAACTTAATGGTGTGTTTATTTAAGAGATTATAATATTTCATTATTTCATTCAGTTTGTTAGTTAATCGAACCGTTTCATCCGTCTTTAATAAAAAAAATCAGTATGACAGCCTATTTTATTATTTTCCCTAACTTTGTTTTCATTATCTACTGTACAGCAAGTTTTTTTTATAATTAGTACCTACACATAGCTGGATGAAATTTTCATTATCATTCTCTTTGGATTTTATCTGATCATCCTTAGATTTTGTGGATTACAAAGGTGAACCATTTTAACATATTCCCACTATATTATCATTCTCTTTGGGTTATTTTTTTTTTTTACTAACTGTCTTGTATCTGACCACAGGAGTGTAGCATTTTTCAGTATATCTCATAAATCAGAGTTCCCCTTCAGCATAGCCTTGATAATTATTGAGTTTACTTATAATTTATATATGTATGAGATGTTTAGACAAATTACTCGTAAGTTCTTTCAGACCCTTTGTCTGTTTTCCTGTATTTGGTTTGATGAATCTGAGCCCTGGACCTATAACCATAACCAAGCTTCTGTGGCATCAATTGCAACACAAATCATTCAGGGTATCTTATCCCAGAAACAAAAAAAGAGGTCCACTATTTGGGGTTTAATATTCGCTTTCTCTTTAACCATCTCTAAGTTTTGTATGATTATAGAAGAGTCTTGGTTGTTTCTATGGTCTATACTGTAAAGTGGGCTGTCAAACATGCCGATCAATGTCTCTGGTATTCTCTGTTGTAAAAAAGCTAATTTACCATAAAGGGGGGGGGGGGGAGAAGGAAATGGGTATAGCTGCACTTGCACTTGAGCTTAGAATTTTAAGCTTGCTCTATATAACTATTATCTTTGTCAATATTGTTTTGCAGTAATATGTGATGGTGTTACTGAAAAATGGCAGGCGCAAAGAGGAAGCAAAGAATGAGTTGAATGTATTTTTGGGTTTGACAGTGTCTCCTTCATATCTTGGTATTTTTGATTATTTCTGGTGTGGCTCTACAAAGTGGTAGTTACGTTTCTGTTTGATAGTTCCCACACCTAACACTTGCAATTTCTACAGGCTCTGGGATCATCTACAATCAAATATAAATTTGTATGTACAACCTGGGAAAGATTGTCAAGATGAAGCGGCAAAACTGAAATCAGCATCTGGGGACCAGGTTGAAAGGACTAACTCTCGCACCTTGGATTCTGAACCAGAGAAAGAAGTTTCTTATAAAATATCCAAGCGTCGACACACTAAAGAGTGGAACGGATTGGTGGGAGATGCACATGAACCCCCTCCTCTTCGTAGTGCAGTGAGTGATTGCCAACATCCATAGATGGGAGGAGGGAACTAATCAAAGTATTGAACAAGCTAAGCGATATTTGTCGCCCCGGCCAGTAACTCATAGGGACGGGGGGGAGTATTTTTTTTATTCGTAGCATTCCTATGCTCCCGTCGAATCTCGACGGGTTACTGACTAGTTTAGTATACAAGGGGGTCAAAATAATAATTTAGTGCATTTTTTTCTCAAAATTAAGGGGGTCAAAATGAGTAAATTCATCATTTTTAATAGTGAAATGTCAATTTTAAAAAATTTTAAAGGTACTAAAATTGACAAGTTTAAAAATTCAAGGGGATCGACCGACCCACTTGGCTTAGCCTTAGCTTCGCCAGTGGACATATGTTAGAAAATTGGGGTTAGGGTAAATAGATAATCCTGGATAATTGATCGAATTGTGATTAAATCACTTTCCGAATAAAGTATTTCGCCCCTTAATGCCTGGGTTACACGAAATCTTTATATGGGATAAGACAATCAAACAATCTGATTCTAGGCAAAGAAAGCATATTAAAACTCAGAGAATTGTTAGGGTTTTTCGTTGAAGAAACATGAGACCAAAATCTGTTTTATAAACAGATGGGAAGAGAGATCAGATATGACTGTTGGCATCAAACAGTCATACCTTTTAGCCAACAGTGGTGTCCTTTGCGGGAAAAAACTGGCGGGAATTAGTTGGAGTACCATCAATACCGTTTAGGTTTCGGGGCGCTGCCCCGAGCCCCGCGAGGGGCGGCTTCCCCTCGACCCCCAACAAGGGGCGCCAACAAGGGGCGCTGCCCCTTGACCCCGCAAGGGGGCGCAGCCCCCTTGACCCCTGCTTCTTTATCGTGGTCGAAAACATATTGACTCAAAATGAGTGTGTACTCCACACTTTCCCTTACTCATATCGAGCCTAATATGAGATCGCATTGGTCTCTAGTAAATCCAATTATATAAAATCGTTGATGACACTAAAATCACCAACAACATATGCAACAAACGTACTCCGTCATTCAAAATAAAATATGAATGATTGAATTTTCGTTCGATCAAATGTGAACTGCGAATATATTTATTTTGAGAAACGGAGAGTAACAAATCTCGTTAAAACATTAATTTTTTGATAGTAACTCTTAAATATAAGTAGATCAATCTAAGAGATAATGCAAGAAGAGTGAAAGTCCATAAAAAAAGATGTATGAACAAGTTTTTAAATGAAACTCCAAAACAACACTCCCCCACCAACAATTATTTCCCAGTCCACCATTCTTTTTTTAATTCCATTGCTGTCCTTTGGTGCACTCATTCCACTGCTAGTTGTATTTGCTTTACCTGTCCATCCCACAAAAAATCATACATATATTAACACAAATTGTAGTCAACAAAATCAAAAAAAAATTAATTAATTCAAATTTTATTTACCACTTGAAATTGGGCTACTGGCAGTAGAAGTTGCAGTAGAATTAGAACCATGACCAAATTGATAGAAAATCTGAGCCTCGGGAGAATTTGGAGCCAAATTGAGAAGAGCTGCATGCATTATATTTATACCACAGTTATTAATAATATTCTTTAGAAAAAAATGACAAGTCAGCTGTAACACATATAACTGTAACACTTATGATTGTGGTAATGGGGCGAAGCTACTCATACTAGTATGGGATAGCTGCCCCATTTAATTTTATTTTTTTTACATTTACTAGTTCAATCAGTTTGAGAATTTAGGGATTTTATTCCCCGTTCATGTAAAGTAAAAAATGCACTAAAAACATTTTTTTCCCCCTTCCCCTTTATGGTTCATGTTCATAAAATTTCAAGCTCCGTCATTGCCGGACAAAGGAGTATATATATGTGGCCACACCACTTATTAGAACTACCTCTGTTCTAAAATGAATGTTTGATTTTTTTTTAAATTTGTTCATGACTAAAAGCAAAGAGTAGGTTTTGGGAGAAATTAGTTTCTCTGTAAGTTATTAAAAGTTCACTTTTTAAATATGGTTTCACCCTTAAAATAGCGATTTTAGCCTTTAAAACAGTGAGTTTAGGCCTTAAAACACAAAAAAATAAGGTAGCAAGTTAAGGCCCTAAAACAGCGAGTTTATGCCTCAAAACATCAAGAAAATAAAATACTCCCTCTGTCCCGGAGTAAGAGTCTTACCTCCCATTTGCAAGGAGATTAAGAAATGATGGAAGTGATGTAAGTGTTGTGAGTGTAAAAGTAAAGTATGAGAGATAATGAGTGTGAGGGAATAGTAAGTTGATTGGTGTTGTGAGTATAAAAGTAAAGTAGGAAAGAGAATGAGTGAGATGAATAGTAAAGATTCTTTGCCATTTTAGGAAAGAGACTTTTACTCTGGGACGTACCAAAATAGAAACTAGGACTCTTACTCTGGGACACAGTGAGTAGCAAGTTTAGGCCTTAAAATAGTGAGTTGAGGCCTTAAAACACCAAGTCCGTATATTTAAAACAAGATTTTTATAATTTATAGATAAACTAGTTTCCCACAAAATTTCCTGAAAAGCAAATTTTATTCTTTTTTAAGACAATTATTTTTGGGACGGATGGAGTAATAGAGAATTGAGAATTACCAGGGCAATTGGAGACATTAGCAGAGGCATGACAAACAGAAGGGAGGCCTAAAGCAAGAGTGGCATTGATAGTGAGGCCTAAATCAGGGTCATTTCTGTCTTTAACAATCACACAGAGGCATTTCTTGTTGGTTTTAAGAACATTTTTCAGACCATTACAACAATCTGGTGTTGGTAATTTTGCTGTATTCCCAACATACGGCAAACATGTTGCTAACCCAACCAGCTCTTGTGTGCACTCTTCCTTGTCCTTGTCTGAATCTGAACTACAACTTCCATTTGTACACATCAGTACTAGTATTGCAGATATTATAATCATAAATCTGAATGTAATATTTTCTGTTCTACCCATTTTTCGAGAGAGAGATGTTTAGGAGAATGGAATTTGGATGTTTGAAGAATGAAGGGAAGTACAATAAGTAGAGAGGGGTTGGGACATAATATGGGGGTGTGAATTCAAATAACATCTAGCCGACCTTGAGAATAATGAATAACTAATGACAACTTTAATTGAGTGTTCAACTTCTTTTTTTTTTTTTTTTTTCATGCTTACCCCATAATGTGAAAATCTTGAGAAAAACCGATTTTACACTCACTTTAGTGTAAAACTTGTTTTCATCCCATAATGTAAAACAAAATCTCTCAATGTAATACAAGTTTTACACACCTCTTAGTGTAAAACAAGTTTTTCATAAGACTGTCTCCCCCACAATTAATATTCATTTTTCATTATTTTATTTTTTTCTATTACCCGAGTCCTAAAATAAATGATATATTTTGTCATAAAATAAAATTAAGGGTTAATTGAAAATTGGGCTTGAATTAAGGGGGGTCTTCTAAAAGGGGCCTCATATATTTTTTTGGCCAAATCAACGCTTCAAATGTGATTTTTTTTTTTTTGCCAGTTAAGGGCTTTTTTGACGATTTTTGTTAGAAAAGTCAGTTAAGTACCATGTGCATGGCACGTGATCATCAAAATGTCTTGATTTGTAATTGATATTAGCTATAAGGGATTTAGCTAAACTTAGCTAAAAATTATTATTTTTGCAAAAATAAACTTTTTAATAGAAAACAATTATATATATATATATATATATATATATATATATATATATATATACAAAATATTTTTAAAGTCATATATAACAAGTTTTAAAGTCATTAAATAAACTAAATATACAATATTTTTATGAATGTCTATATCAAAATATTTTCACCAAAAATTAACAAAACTTGATATATATTTTTTGAACAAATAAAACTTGATATATTAGTTCATAATATATCCAATTAATTTTTAAATTCATACTATTGGATATTTTAAAAAGTAAAACTTTGCTTAAAAATCATATTAATTTCACACATAAACCGATTCTCAAAAATATAAGTTTAAAACAAAAATAACACAAAAAAAAAAAGAAAGAAAAAAAATATCTCTATATTATAATACAAGTCAAAAATAACTTCTAATTGACTTGAGACAAAGGATGGCTGAGATTATTCCATAACCGCCTTCATCCAACGGCTGCCATTAAAAGATTTATTTTCAATTTAATCTCAATCCTTAGATTGTTTCTCCACTTCTCCGATCCTACGGTTGATATTAGGCGGTTTCCAAAGTTTTTCTTCCTCTTTTTGTTTTGCAATGGACAATCTGATTTACTCAGGTTGCAATAACAGAGGGATGTATGTTTGATGGCAGACTCAATTCAGTGTGTGTATAGGAAAATGGTTTTAAGGAATACATATTTCATACTTTCATTTTGTATGTACCGTTATCAAGATGTACTTGTTAAGGAATATTATATATTCCTAGCACATATTGTAATTACCAAACATAGAGATTGTATCTTGTACATCAAGTTAGATTATTCTAGAATATTAATTTCCTTATTGTATTCGTATTCCTAATTAGATTAGGACTCTAGAACTCTCTTTGTACTCCTATAAAATATGTATTGCTAGTATCAATAATACTTGAGTCATTCATACAATATTATTTGAGTCTCTCATATCAATTATCTCTCTACATGTATGATTGGCTCCGACTATCTATTTCTCTAATCCTTGACATGGTATTAGAGCAGTGGGGTTGATTGAAGTTACTTGTTGGGATTTTGGGTTAACTTTTGAAAAAAGGGAGAAGAGTTGAAAAAGGAAGAAGAAGAAAGCTATCTGAGAAGGAAAAAAAAAAGTGAGGCCACGGCTTGGAGGTGTTTGGTTGACTGAGAAAGAAGAAAGAGGAAGAAACACAACCAAAGAAAAAAATAATTCCTAGCACATATTGTAATTACCAAATATAGAGATTGTATCTTGTACACCAAGTTAGATTATTCTAGAATATTAGTTTCCTTATTGTATTAGTATTCCTAATTAGATTAGGACTCTAGAACTCTCTTTGTACTCCTATAAATATGTATTGCTAGTATCAATAATACTTGAGTCATTCATACAATATTATTTGAGTCTCTCATATCAATTATCTCTCTCCATGTATGATTGACTCCGACTATTTCTTTCTCTAATCCTTGACAGTACTGTTACCGTGCCACCGGCACGGGCACGGCGACTAGTTCATGTACATTACATGTCTAGATTATCATTTTTCAACCACAAATTTCCCATATCTTTAACTCCATAAGGGTCTAAATTTTGAAATGGGCTAATGACAATTTAGACCCTAAAGGGATATACCACCCTCCCAAACGAACCTTGATGTTTTTTTTTTCGCCAGATCAGACCTTGATGTGAAAAATACTCGCCAATTAGGGTCTTTTAACGGAAATCGTTAAAAACTCAGTTAAAAAACTAATAGAATTGGTTAGTTTGAAGTTGAATTTTTTTTAAGGGGGTTAAATGACATATTTGAAACTTAGGGGAGAGTTTGACAAAAAAACCCAAATAAATTATTTTTCAAAACTAAATTTAAAAAAAAAAATCAATTCATTATCTTTAAATTAAATAAAAAAGCAATAAATTACGTGAGTAAAAAAGAAGTAGATATATTAATGCCTTAATTTATTTTATTTCTTTTAATAGATTATAAAATGTTCCAAATTTTTTCAAATACATTTTTTTTTGAACCATAAATAAATTATTAGTAAATGTAAAGATAGATTTATTATGTTTATAAAATAAATTTTAAATTTTAATTTTATTTATTTTTTATATTGAATATTTTAAAAATAAGTTAGAAAACCCTTTCACTTAACATATAATTATTTTTATTTTCAGCCTTATTAAATTTGAAATTTTCATTAAACACCTCAAAAAAAAAAAAAAATCAACTTCAAAGATAATAATTTATTTTTCTTTTAGGAAGACACTTTCAACCCTTATAATTTTAGAATTTGATTTTCAAAAACATATAAGTTTAAGATTAAAGTATTTGAATTTTTAAAGATAATGAATTAATTTTGTATTTTTTAAAACTTTTTTAGTTTTAAAAAATAATTATTTGAGGTTTTTTTTCAAACTCTCCCCTAAGTTTCAAGTATGTATTTAACCCCATTGAAAGAAATTTCAACTTCAAAATAACAAATTTTGTTAGTCATGTGCACGGCACATGCTTTTTAACTGATTTTTTAACGATTTCTGTCAAAAAGGCCCTATCTGGCGAGTATTTTTCACATCAAGGTTTGATCTGGCGGAAAAAAAAAACAGGGTTCGTTTGGGAGGGTGGTAAATCACTTTAGGGTCTAAATTGTCATTAACCCTTTTGAAATACTAATTTACACACAAACCCCCACCCTTAGAAACAAAGCTTATAAACCTAGATTTAGCTAAAAAAAAAAAAAATTAACCCTGCAGAACCACAGTTTCAGTTGCTTAAAGGGAAGGGAAAAAAAAAAAAAAAAAGAAAAAAAAACACATCTACTTCTAACTTCATCTCCACCCCAATCCCCATTCACCGCCATTCGTCCCCATCCCACCCCCACAGCCGGCTGCAACCTCCCACGCCACCCCCTTCCTTCCATGCCACCCCTCCCCCTCGCGTTAAAACCCACATCTCTCCTACTCCCATGCCCGCCGCCGTCTCTCCTCCCCACACCACCCCTTTATATTCATCAAAGCAGCCGCCCCACCCTCCTACTCCTTCCTCCGGCGCCGCTTCCCACTCTCTATCTCACCTCGTCATTCCCCACACCTCCGCTCAAAACCCAGTTCGCGAACACATTGTCTGTTCCTCTTCCCACCATAATAGCCGGCGAGTCATCGTGCTGTTTCTCTCTTTCTCCAGATCCGCTTGTCAATTTATGAGTTTTCAAATGGGATATAAAAAATTTGATTTTTTTCGTTTCTATTTGTGCCGAGATCTGTTCTCATCTCTCTGTTTCAAAATTTTAGTTTGATACAAGGCTTTAATTCTGAATTTTGGGTTGATTTTGTCCTTTAAATTTTAGACTGTTATAATGGAAGGGTGGTTTTGCTATTAAAATGAGTTTTGTTTGATTTGTTGATAATGGTGGTTGGGTGAAGACGGTGGAGGTGCGGTGGTGGCGTTACTGGTGATGGTAGTTGAAGCAATAGATTGAAGAAGGTGAAATTATGTAATGGAAGGTGGTGAGAAAGTTTTATTAGTTGAAGTCCTTCAAATTTTAAAATTTTCACTAAAATCCTTCATTGCTAATATCAATTACAAATCAAGATATTTTGATGATCACGTGCCATGCACATGGTATTTAACTGATTTTTTAACAAAAATCGTCAAAAAGCCCTTAACTGGCGAAAAATTCACATTTGAAGCCTTGATTTGGCCAAAAAATATATGGGGCCCCTCTTAGAAGACCCCTTGATTTCAGACCCTAATTTGCAAGTAACTCTAAAATGAATGACATTTTTTTAATTTCAAAATGTGTCCTTAAATGATGGGTTAATTGCAATTTAGACCCTGAAGTACCATACCACCCTTCCAAGCGAACCCTGATATGTTTTTTTGTCAAATCAAGTCTTGATGATTTAAAATCTCGCCAAATAAGGCCTTTTTGACTGAAACTGTCAAAAATCGCTGTTAAGTGATCACGTGACCAATTTTTGAGGGGTTAATTGCAATTTAGACTCTGAAGTATGTTACCACCCTTTCTAATCGAGCCCTACTGTCTTTTTTCGCCAGATCAGACCTGGGGTAATACATTTTCGCCAGTTAGGGCCTTTTTGACGGAATCTGTTAAAAACTCAGTTAAAAAGCATGTGACATGCACGAGACTAACGTAATTGGGTAGTTTTAAGTTGATATTTCATTTAAGGGGCTTAATGAAAATTCCAAACTTAACAGGCTGAAATCAAAACAATTATAATTTTTTTTTATTTGAGGAAAAAACAATTATGAAAATATTAAATAAAACCATACAATATAATTTTATTATTATTACATTCATCAATTTTTTAAATTTACCAAATTTTTAATTTTTGTTTTAAAAAACTATTTATTGATTTTGTTAAACCAATAAGTTTTCTTTTCGAGCATTTACTATTTATATATTTTATCTTATATAAATAATTAGGATGGGGCAGAGGGAGTAATGCTTATACGTACCGGTCTATCAAACGAGCCAAAAAAAAAGTTAATAGCCAAATAAAAATTATTTTGGGAAGGAGAGAGTAATTAATAAGTAATAAAAGGAAAATAAAATAGTTAATTTTTCATTTTGTCTTGAAAGAAAATGATTATTTATATAAAATAAAATATATAAATAGTGAATGCTCGAAAAGAAAATTTATTGGTTTCACAAAATCAATAAATAGTTTTTTAAAACAAAAAAATAAAAATTTGGTAAATTTTAAAAATTGATTAAAGTAATGATAGTAAAATTATATTGTATGGTTTTATTTAATAGTTTGATAATTGTTTTTTGCTCAAATAAATTTTTTTTCAAAACTTGATATATATTTTTTGAACAAATAAAACTTGATATATTAGTTTTAAAGTCATTAAATAAACTAAATATACAATATTTTTATGAATGTCTATATAAAAATATTTTCACCAAAAATTAACAAAACTTGATATATATTTTTTGAACAAATAAAACTTGATATATTAGTTCAAAATATATCCAATTAATTTTTAAATTCATACTATTGGATATTATAAAAAGTAAAACTTTGCTTAAAAATCATATTAATTTTACACATAAACCGATTCTCAAAAAATATAAGTTTAAAACAAAAATAACACAAAAAAAAAGAAAGAAAAAAAATCTATTCATGTACATTACATGTCCAGATTATCATTTTTCAACCACAAATTTACCATATCTTTAACTCCATAAGGGTCTAAATTTTGAAATGGGCTAATGATAATTTAGACCATAAAGGGATATACCACCCTCCCAAACGAACTCTGATGTTTTTTTTCCGCCAGATCAGACCTTGATGTGAAAAATACTCGCCAATTAGGGTCGTTTAACGGAAATCGTTAAAAACTCAGTTAAAAAGCATGTGCAATGCACATGACTAACAGAATTGGTTAGTTTGAAGTAGAAATTTCTTTCAAGGGGGTTAAATGATATATTTGAAACTTAGGGGAGAGTTTGACAAAAAAACTCAAATAAATTATTTTTCAAAACTAAATTTTAAAAAAATAAATCAATTCATTAACTTTAAATTAAATAAAAAAGTAATAAATTACGTGAGTAAAAAAGAAGTAGTTATATTAATGCCTTAATTTATTTTTATTTCTTGTAATAGATTATAAAATGTTCCAAATTTTTTCAAATAATTTTTTTTGAACCATAAATAAATTATTAGTAAATGTAAAAATAGATTTATTATGTTTATAAAATAAATTTTAAATTTTAATTTTATTTATTTTTTATATTGAATATTTTAAAAATAAGTTAGAAAACCGTTTCACTTAACATATAATTAGTTTTTGAAACCAATAATTATTTTTATTTTTGGCCTTATTAAATTTGAAATTTTCATTAAACACCTCAAAAAAAAAAATCAACTTCAAAGATAATGAATTTATTTTTCTTTTAGGAAAACACTTTCAACCCTTATAATTTTAGAATTTGATTTTCAAAAACAAATAAGTTTAAGATTAAAGTATTTGAATTTTTAAAGATAATGGATTTATTTTGTATTTTTTAAAAACTTTTTTAGTTTTAAAAAATAATTATTTGAGGGTTTTTTTTTCAAACTCTCCCCTAAGTTTCAAGTATGTCATTTAACCCACTTGAAAGAAATTTCAACTTCAAAATAACAAATTTTGTTAGTCATGTGCACGGCACATGCTTTTTAACTGATTTTTTTAAGGGTTAATTGCATTAGACCCTGAAGTACCATTCCACCCTTCCAAGCGAACCCCCGATATGTTTTTCTTGTCAAATCGGGTCTTGAGGTAATTTATTTTCGTCAGTTAGGGCCTTTTTGATGGATTTCGTTAGAAAGTCAGTTAAAAGGCATGTGCCATGCACGTGACTAACGGAATTGGGTGACTTTGAATTGATATTAGCTATTAAGGGGCCTAATGAAAATTCTAAATTCAAAAGGGCTAAAATAAAAATAATTATCAAACTTTTAAAATAAATATTATTAAAAAATATTTCATTGGATATAAATAAGTAATTGCTTCATTAATTATTATATTACTATTATAAATTAATTTTCATTTCCAAATTTTATGTGAGGATTATAAATAATTAAATACGCCAAATTTAATAAACATTATAATTGCTTCATTAATTATTATACAATATAATTTTATTATCATTACTTTCATCAATTTTTTAAACTTACCAAATTTTGAATTTTTGTTTTAAAAAACCATTTATTGATGTTAAACCAATAAATTTTCTTTTCGAGCATTAACTATTTATATATTTTGTCTTATATAAATAATCATTTTCTTTCAAGACAAAATGAAAAATTAACTATTTTATTTTCCTTTTTATTACTTCTTAATTACTCTCTACTTCCCAAAATAATTTTTATTTGGCTATTATTATTTTTATTTTATTTTTGGCTCGTTTGATAGACCGGTACGTATAAGCATTACTCCCTCCGTCCCATCCGAATTAGGATTTTCTCTCCCGACACGGGATTAAGGAATAATGGTATTATATTGTGAAAAGTGATAATGAAATTGAATTAAGAGATTTAACATTTATGATTAAGCACTAATCATTTACATAAAAACTGTTCAAATATAAAATTTGAGTACAGTCAAATTTGTTAATGAAATTCAAAATACAAATTTTACATTTCAACCAAATTTCCATCACAATTCTCTCCACCATTACGATCACCAGCCCACCACCATTACTACCACCGGACCACCAGACAACCACACCACCACCGGACCACCACCATCGGACAACCACCACCGTACCACCACCATCGGACAGCCACACCGACCAAACACCACCACTGCCCACCACTATCATCCTTGCTACCACCACCACCAACAACAATTCTAAAATCAGTAGAAATTAAAATGAACAAAAAGTAAACACATACAAACACTCCAGAATCCGAAATCTGAAATCAAAAATCACACAAATACAAAACACAAGCAAATCTGAAATCAAAAATCAAAACTTCAAAAATCAAAAATCAAAATTCAAAAATCAAAAATCAAGAATCCGAACGTGAGAGAGTGAGAGAGAGAGTGAGAGAGAGAGAGAGAGAGAGAGATAAAGAGAGAGGGGGGGAGAGAGAGAGAGAGAGAGAGAGAGAGAGCGAGAAAAATACTTACCGAAGTTGAAGGGGCGACGGCGCGTTTTCTATGTTGTCGGCGACGATAGTGATGTGAAAGAAGAAGCGGGAAGGGAAAATGGTGGCGTGTAGATGCAAGGAGACGGTAGGAGGGGTGGCGGCGGGAGGTTGGAGATGAGAGAAAGAGAAAGGAGTTGCTGGGTAGGTTATGGAATAGGGAAGGGGAAGGGGAAAGGTTAACAGATTTTGTTTTTGCTTTTTTTTTTTTTTTTAATTTCTCCCCTCAGGTTTTAGATTTGCTATATAACACCTTTAATCGTTACTTTCAATTCAAACTACCCAAATTTGTTAGTCACGTGCATATCACGCGCTTTTTAACTAAGTTTCTAACGGATTCCGTCAAAAAGGCCTTATTTGGCAAGTTTTTAAATCATCAAGACCCGATTTGACAAAAAAAGACACCCAAGGTTCGCTTGGAAGGGTGATATGGTACTCCAGGGTCTAAATTGTCATTAACCCTTTTTTTAACGATTTCCGTCAAAAAGGCCCTATCTGGCGAGTATTTTTCACATCAAGGTCTGATCTGGCGGGAAAAAAAAAAACAGGGTTCGTTTGGGAGGGTGGTATATCACTTTAGGGTTTAAATTGTCATTAACCCTTTTGAAATACTAATTTACACACACACCCCCACCCTTAGAAACAAAGCTTATAAACCTAGATTTAGCTAAAAAAAAAAAAAACACCCTACAGAACCACAATTTCAGTTGCTTAAAGGGAAGGAAAAAAAAAAGAAAAAAAACACTTCTACTTCTAACTTCATCTCCACCCCAACCCCCATTCACCGCCATTCGTCCCCATCCCACCCCCACAGCCGGCTGCAACCTCCCACGCCACCCCCTTCCTTCCATGTCACCCCTCCCCCTCTCGTCAAAACCCACATCTCTCCTACTCCCATGCCCGCCGCTGTCTCTCCTCCCCACACCGCCCCTTTATATTCATCAAAGCAGCCGCCACACCCTCCTACTCCTTCCTCCGGCGCCGCTTCCCACTCTCTATCTCACCTCGTCATTCCCCACACCTCCTCTCAAAACCCAGTTCGCGAACACATTGTCTGTTCCTCTTCCCACCATAATAGCCGGCGAGTCGATCGTGTCTGTTTCTCTCTTTCTCCAGACCCGCTTGTCAATTTATGAGTTTTCAAATGGGATATAAAAATTTGATTTTTTTTCGTTTCTATTTGTGCCCAGATCTGTTCTCATCTCTCTGTTTCAACATTTTCAAAATTTTCAAATTTTAGTTTGATACAAGGCTTTAATTCTGAATTTTGGGTTGATTTTGTCCTTTAAATTTTAGACTGTGATAATGGATGGGTGGTTTTGCTATTAAAATGAGTTTTGTTTGATTTGTTGATAATGGTGGTTGGGTGAAGACGGTGGCGGTGCGGTGGTGGCGTTAATGGTGATGGTAGTTGAAGCAATAGATTGAAGAAGGTGAAATTATGTAATGGAAGGTGGTGAGAAGGTTTTATTAGTTGAAGTCCTTCAAATTTTAAAATTTTCACTAAAATCCTTCATTGCTAATATCAATTACAAATCAAGATATTTTGATGATCACGTGCCATGCACATGGTATTTAACTGATTTTTTAACAAAAATCGTCAAAAAGCCCTTAAATGGCGAAAAATTCACATTTGAAGCCTTGATTTGGCCAAAAAATATATGGGGCCCCTCTTAGAAGACTCCTTGATTTCAGACCCTAATTTGCAAGTAACTCTAAAATGAATGACATTTTTTTAATTTCAAAATGTGTCCTTAAATGATGGGTTAATTGCAATTTAGACCCTGAAGTACCATACCACCCTTCCAAGCGAACCCTGATATGTTTTTTTTTTTTGTCAAATTAGGTCTTGATGATTTAAAATCTCGCCAAATAGGCCTTTTTGACGGAAACTGTCAAAAATCGCTGTTAAGTGATCACGTGCGATTCACGTGACCAATTTTTGAGGGGTTAATTGCAATTTAGACCCTGAAGTATGTTACCACCCTTCCAATCGAGCCCTACTGTCTTTTTTCGTCAGATCAGACCTTGGGGTAATTCATTTTCGCCAGTTAGGGCCTTTTTGACGGAATCTGTTAAAAACTCAGTTAAAAAGCATGTGCCATGAACGAGACTAACGTAATTGGGTAGTTTGAAGTTGATATTTCATTTAAGGGGCTTAATGAAAATTCCAAACTTAACAGGCTGAAATCAAAACAATTATAATTTTTTTTATTTGAGAAAAAAACAATTATCAAAATATTAAATAAAACCATACAATATAATTTTATTATCATTACTTTCATCAATTTTTTAAATTTACCAAATTTTGAATTTTTTGTTTTTAAAAAACTATTTATTGATTTTGTTAAACCAATAAATTTTCTTTTAGAGCATTTACTATTTATTAATTTTATCTTATATAAATAATTAGGATGGGGCAGAGGGAGTAATGCTATTATTCCTTAATCCCCGTGTCGGGAGAGAAAATCCTAATTCGGATGGGACGGAGGGACTAATGCTTATACGTACCGGTCTATCAAACAAGCAAAAAAAAAGTTAATAGCCAAATAAAAAATATTTTGGGAAGGAGAGAGTAATTAATAAGTAATAAAAAGGAAAATAAAATAGTTAACTTTTCATTTTGTCTTGAAAGAAAATGATTATTTATATAAGATAAAATATATAAATAGTGAATGCTCGAAAAGAAAATTTATTGGTTTCACAAAATCAATAAATAGTTTTTTAAAACAAAAAAAAATAAAAATATGGTAAATTAAAAAAATTGATGAAAGTAATGATAGTAAAATTATATTGTATGGTTTTATTTAATAGTTTGATAATTGTTTTTTGCTCAAATAAAAAATTTTGATAATTATTTTGATTTTAGCCCTGTTAAGTTTGGAATTTTCATTAAGCCCCTTAAATAAAATATCAACTTCAAACTATCCAATTCCGTTAGTCACGTGCAAGGCACATGCTTTTTAACTGAGTTTTTAACAGATTCCCTAAAAAAGGCCCTGACTAGCGAAAATAAATTACCCCAAGGTCTGATCTGGCGAAAAAAGACAGCAGGGATCGATTGGAAGGGTGGTAACATACTTCAGGGTCTGAATTGCAATTAACCCCTCAAAAATTGGTCACGGGAATCGCACGTGATCACTTAACAGCGATTTTTGACAGTTTCAATCAAAAAGGCCTTATTTTGCGAGATTTTAAATCATCAAGACCTGATTTGACAAAAAAAACATATCAGGGTTCGCTTGGAAGGGTGGTATGGTACTTCAGGGTCTAAATTGCAATTAACCCTTAAATGATCTATTACCATATTTTTTTTTTCAAATGTCATTCCATACCTACAAAACCAACATTTTGAAAGAGGATAACCCGGAAACTTAGTAATTTTTACTATCGAAAATAAATTTTTTTAGAGTGTCCCCGAATCGAGGAAGGTCATTCTTTTAGGATAGATGGAGGAAGTATATATTTGAAAAAAAAAAAACAAATCTAAAAATGTTTTTTGTAATCAAAAGATGGAGGGAGTACTAACGAAGCTCTTTGGTATATTTTCAAACATGTAACTTAAATTTAAAAAATCATCGTTTCATAAGGTGAGATTTTATGTTTATTTGCCGTTTCATCCATCTGAGGATCTCATTTTTTTTTTTTTTTTTAAAGTTATCCCCACATAAATGTCATATTTTCTTAATTTTTTTCTAAATTACCCCCGGATCAACGATCATACTCTAATTTCACCACCCGGCCATAATAATATCATAAATGAAAAGAAGTATCATCATTCCAAAAATAAGTTCATCTTTGTTCATTCCATCCCAATGAATATTCGATACTATATATAAACACTTCTAAGGAAAGGAGGAAGTCTTGTGTGAGACGGTCTCACACGTGAGACGGGTCTTGTTGAGAGAGAAAATGGGCTTGCCCTGCCCACCCATAAGGGGGCAAACCATTTACTCTCTCAACAAGATCCGTCTCACACGTGAGACCGTCTCACACAAGTTTTGTCTAAGGAAAATAATACTTCCTCCGTCCCAAAATGATTTTTATGTTGGACTATTCAAACTTTTTAAAGATATGAACACTCCCTTCCCTAGCCATGTTTTGTTTGTGCACTTTTAAAACCTAAATTGTTGAAATGAGAAGAACTTTTTGAGACAATAAAATATGACAAATGAGAAGATTATTTTGAGACGGAATGAGTAAGAGATTTAGCTTTTTTATTACAGATTTCATGTTTGGGCAAGAATGGCTAAATTTGGATAGTTTGATAATGATATTTATGGTGTGTGTGGAAGCAATGAAGAGAGACACATGTATGTAAGTTTGAAAATGATAAATGAGGGTGGATCAATAAAGTGAAGCACTTCAACAACCCCACTCAACACTTCATGATGATAACGTGATTTTTCTAATACTCTGTTTCTTCTTCTTATCTTATTTTGTTTTATTTGGTGACATCATATGGCCACTATCATGACATCGTTTTACACCATTTGTTGTAAGACTACTTACAATCGGGCTATTGAGATGGGTGTTGAAAAGGTTTCAACCATGTTAAATTGCTACGGCTAGTTTGTTTTCACTTATTTTGAGTGGTTTTTAATTTTTAGCTATTAAGTACTACCTCTGTCTCTAAATGAGCGTCCAAATTTTATTTTAAGGGACACTGAAAATCTCAACTTTTTGAACAATTTGGTAACAACGATTCATATATAATCTTGTAATCTCCTTTCCAAACCTTTAGTTTTGCACGTATAAAGAAACCGGTGAAATTTTTTTCGAAAAAAAACGTTTGGGGAGAAAGTTATGTTCAAAAAAGACACTCATTTAGGGACAAAGATTTCTTGAAAATGGACACTCATTTAGGGGCAGAGGGAGTAATAATTTTAATGTTTGTTTTTATTTATAAATCAAAAGCTCAAAAATAATGTACAACTTAATTATATAGCATAAAGAAGTAAAAGCCTGAAAGTTAGAAATTGTTGCTTTTTGGGGCTTGTTGAAAACACGGGTTCACACTTTCCTTTAATAATTTTTTTAATTCCCAAACCATCCATCTTTCCCATTTATAAAGAGCCTATTATTTTTTTTGAAAACACGGTTTCACACTTTCCTTTAATAATTTTTTTAATCCCATCTCGACTTATCATTCTTCCTTACAAGAATCCGATTATGCCAATCATAGCCGTTATAACTACCCTTCTAAAGGTAGCGTTTGACTAAGTCAAACATAACGTTCATCATGTGGAAGACTATGATAATCTCAGGTCTAAGGATTCAAATTGTATGACTATTATGAGATTTAATTATGACATTTGACCATGACATAAATCTCATAACGGGTCAGTCCAGTACCTTGTTGATGCAGGAAGAAAATATAATTATATTAAATATTATAATTATATTGGTATTTTATTATTAGTTAGGATTTAATTAGTATTTTTATTATAATTTTCGTCATTAATTTTAGTAGGTTAATTTTAGAGGATTCTAAGATAGATTTTGAGTCAATTTACAAGTTTTTAAGTCCTATTAGGTTACTATATAGGTTAGGAGTAATTCTAGAAGGTTTTAGCTTGTTTTTCAAGTTTTATGGGCACTATAAAATAGGCCTAAAGTTGTAATCCGAAAATTAAACTTTTTTAATAAATTTGATTGCTTTGTAATTGTTGGGTTTTACCCTAAAGCCTTTGCTTGCAGAAGAATTTCTTCAGAGATTCTTGTTGGGGAATTGCGATTCCTTGCAGAATAATCTTCTAGGGATTATTATAGTTCAAGAATTCTATTACGGTTTTCTTAGGGGTTGATTTCCGCTGCGATTCTACGACCATTGTTTAAAGTCGTCATAGACTTTACTCTTCTTGTAGCATCACGCTACATCACTTGGTATCAGACAAGGGGCGATCCTTGAAGATTCAGCGATGGCTAGAAGCAACGGGGACAACACAGACAACCAGACTGCATGAATCTTGGAGTATTTGAAGAAATATCGGTTCGAGGAAAACTATGCTCGAGAAGGGAGTGCAAAGCAAGATATTGGGCTGAGAGTCAATATTAGCGTGGAATAGTAGACTTTATCCATACCCGGTGTTGACCTTTAGAAAGAGAACTAGATGTTGTGAAACGCAACGTTCATCAAGATTTGCGGGTTGGTGGTGATGTCCAAAGGCAACGAACGGCAGTTCGCATAGAACCTGTACAACATGTGGACAACCTCGTCCAGCGTGTTCCGCCAGCGTTGGACCCATTGATCAAAATCCGATTGTTAGTGTTGATATGGATTTCAAAGGAGAAATAGTTAGTAATAATTTTTTTTCCGTGGGTAGAGAGATTGCTCCAGTACCGAAATCTGAGGAGCCACTTTTTGAAGTGGTGGTGGAAAAAGAATGTGTGAACGGATCCTTCGACGCGATGTCAGAGGAAGCATGGGATTCGAGTCCTCAAAACCCAGCACAAATTCGCCAAAACGTAACCCAGGACTCCCCCGGACCAGCTCAGATCCGCCCGGACAATAGGCAAGATCCGCCCGGACCTGGTGATGAGATCCGACCGCACCTAGTCAATGACCCGCTCAGGCCAGGTGTTGAGATCCGGCCGCACCCTCACAAAGACCCGCCCGGACCAAGTGTGATTAGGCCGCTGCATCAAGAGGTACCAGATTTATTGAAGCTTGGAAAAGAACGTGTTTATTCTAAATATCTCTTCAAGTGTAGTGGAAGATTTCAAGTTTCAAGCACGAACTCGAGAACGAGTTCTTTTAAAGTGGTGGTGAATGATGCAGGAAGAAAATATAATTATATTAAAATATTGGTATTTTATTATTACTTAGGATTTAATTAGTATTTTTATTATAATTTTCGTTATTAATTTTAGTAGGTTAATTTTAGAGGATTCTATGATAGATTTTGAGTCAATTTACTAGTTTTTAAGTCATATTAGGTTATTATATAGGTTATGAGTAATTCTAGAAGGTTTTAGCTTGTTTTTCAGGTTTTTTGGGCACTATAAAATAGGCCTAAATTTGTAATCCGAAAAATAATTTTTTTTTTAATAAATTTGATTGCTTTGCAATTGTTGGGTTTTACCCTTAAGCATTTGGCTTGCAGAAGGATTTCTTCGGAGATTCTTGTTGGGGAATTGCGATTCCTTGCAGAATAATCTTCTAGGAGATTATTATAGTTCAAGAATTCCATTACGGTTTTTTAGGGGTTGATTTTCACTGCGATTCTATGACGATTGTTTAAAGTCGTCATAGACTTTACTCTTCTTGTAGCATCACGCTACATCAGTTGGTATCAGACAAGGGGCGATCCTTGGAAGATTCAGCGATGGCTGGCAGTAACGGGGACAACATAGACAACCAGACTGCACGAATCTTGGGGTATTTGAAGAAATATCGGTTCGAGGAAAACTATGCTCGAGACAGGGAGTGCAAAGCAAGATATTGGGCTGAGAGTCAATATTGGCGTGGAATAGTAGATTTTATGCATACCCAGTATCGATCTTTAGAAAGAGAACTAGATATTGTGAAATGCAACGTTTACCAAGTTTTGCGGGTTGGTGGTGATGTCAAAGGCAACGAGCGGCAGTTCGAATAGAACCTGTACAACATGTGGACAACCTCGTCCAGTGTGTTCCGCCGACCGGAGGCACCGATTTTGATTCAATTGGAAAAAATCATAGCGTTGGACCCATTGATCAAAATCCGATTGTTAGTGTTGATGTGGGTTTCAAAGGAGAAAAGGTTAGTAATAATTTTTTTTTTCGTGGGTGGAGAGATTGCTCCAGAACCGAATTCTGAGGAGCCACTTTTGAAGTGGTGGTGGAAAAATAATGTGTGAACGAGTCATTCGATGCGATGTCAGATGAAGCACGGGATTCGAGTCCTCAAAACCCAGCACAAATTTGCCAAAACGCAACCCAGGACTCCCCCGGACCAGCTTAGATCCGCCCGGACAATAGGCAAGATCCGCCCGGACCTGGTGATGAGATCCGACCGCACCTAGTCAATGACCCGCTCGGACCAGATGTTGAGATCCAGCCGCACCCTCACAAAGACCCGCCTGAACCAAGTGTGATTAGGACGATGCATCAAGATGTACCATATTTATTGAAGCTTGGAAAAGAATATGTTTATTCTAAATATCTCTTCAAGTGGAGTGAAAGATTTCAAGTTTTAAGCACGAACTCGAGGACGAGTTCTTATTAAAGTGGTGGTGAATGATGCAGGAAGAAAATATAATATAATTAAATATTATAATTATATTGGTATTTTATTATTAGTTTGGATTTAATTAGTATTTTTATTATAATTTTCGTCATTAATTTTAGTAGGTTAATTTTAGAGGATTCTAGGAAAGATTTTGAGTCAATTTACTAGTTTTTAAGTCATATTAGGTTACTATATAGGTTAGGAGTAATTCTAGAAGGTTTTAGCTTGTTTTTCAAGTTTTATGGGCACTATAAAATAGGCCTAAATTTGTAATCTGAAAATTAGACTTTTTTTTTTTAATAAATTTGATTGATTTGCAATTGTTGGGTTTTACCCTTACGCCTTTAGCTTGCAAAAGGATTTCTTCAGAGATTCTTGTTGGGGAATTGTGATTCTTTGCAGAATAATCTTCTAGGAGATTATTATAGTTCAAGAATTCCATTACGGTTTTCTTAGGGGTTGATTTCCGCTGCGATTTTACGACGATTATTTAAAGTCGTCATAGAATTTACTCTTCTTGTAGCATCACGCTACATCACTTGTTCTCCAACAAGTACCCATAAGTTTAATTTGTATTCAATGCACATAATCATCATATGACCATCCCTTAAACTTATACTAGTTTTTCATAAGTACTAGGGACATAGATTATTATAATAAACATGCAAAAAATATAATAATCAAGTTTGTAATCTCTATAACAATGAAATCATGATGTAACGCATAGGCCTTTATCAAGGGCCTAGGGCATAATATCCAACAGTATTGACCAAAGCGAATGAAATATATTCAAGTGGTAAGAATGGACATTTCAATTTAATGTCAAAATGGCTCGCTGTCCGTGATCAGCCACGTGATGGTACTCAGGTAGGAGGAAATACTGGTTCTGGAAGCAGTGGATCTAAGAGAGCGCACGAGAGTGATGCAAGTGACTCCAAATCTGTAGGATCTAGTGCTCGTCCAATGGGGAGGGATGAAGCGAAAAAAAAATGGTAAAAAGAAAGGCAAGAGCGCAGCTTTGGAAGTGGTCAACGAAGAGTGCAATAATTCAATCAATTCAAGGAGCAAGAGTTGGAACGGTTAGACAAAATAGCCATCAGGCAAGAGGAGGCAAACCAATTTATGAAGGCCAAGAAGATGAAGATGTTTATGAAGCTAAGTTCAAATGAGCATCTCGATGGCCGGAGCAAAGAGCTTTTGGAGAAGTTGGGCAATGATCTATTTGGAAAGTAATTGATGCATGTGTTTGTCTGTATTTCATCGCTTTCTGCTTTAATTATGTGTTGTCGCTTTCTGCTTTAATTATGTGTTGTCGTTGTCTCCTTTAATTTTGTTTTGTCGCTGTCTGCTTTAATTATGTGTTGTCACTTTCTGCTTTAATATTTGTTTGCCAAGTCCGTGTCCCTTTTCATTAATGTAACCCGTGACTTTCAACTTTTAATATGAGAATTCAATCCTTATTTGTTAATTAACTATATTTCATTATTTCTTTTGAATCCGATGATTTCAACCACTCAATTTATAATAAATGGGGACTCATTCTAAGTACCAACTCATCCAATAGAACCTCAAATCTCATTCTTCCTACATAAAAATTTCAAATGGATCCATCTGAATTTCCTTTTGATATCGAAGCCTACTAAAGGCAATCTGAACTTGAGGAGAGGTTTATCCTAAACCGGTTCAGAGAGCGTCACAATAAGATATTAGAAAATACATCTATAATAAGAGAAGATATTTCAAAAGAGATCACGCTTTGGAAAATAAGAGCTTGGTTGACGACTACTTTTCCGATGATCCTACGTACGAGGCAATGTTTCGTCGACGATATCGGATGCGGAAACATGTATTCCTTCGAATTGTCAGGGACCTTTCAAGCCATGACAACTACTTCACCCAAAGATTCGATGCTGCTAATAAAGAAGGCCTATCTCCACTTGCAAAATGTACCACAACCATGCGAATATTAGCATATGGTATGTCGGCCGATTCTATTAATTACATAAAAATAGGAGGTACTACAGCTTTAGGGTGTTTACGTATATTTTGCAAAGGAATCATTCAATTGTATGAGCAAGAGTACTTGAGAGCCCCAAACCAAGATGACCTACGAAGAATACTTCATGTTAGTGAGATGAGATAGTTCCCGGGGATGATTTGGAGTGTTGCAGGCTCGATTTAAAATCATTCGCGAACCAGCTCGCATGTGGGACATAGCTGATTTGGCTATCATCATGAGGTCATGTATCATATTGCATAATATGATTGTTGAGGATGAAGGAGATACATATGCTCAACATTGGACCGATTATGATCAATCTGAGGCGAGTGGGTCTAGTACACCCCAACAGTTCTCGACCGAGGTGCTACCTGCATTCGCAAATCATGTGCGTGCTAGATCCGAGTTGCGTAATTCAAATGTATATCACGAATTACAAGCAGATCTAGTCAAACACATATGGGCAAAATTCGGAATGTTTCCTGATTAAAGAGATTTTTAAGTCTCTATGTGTGATTTAAGAGCATTATGTTGGAGATTATGCCCTAGGCCTTTGAGAAAGGCATTGCGTTACATCATGTTCTCATTTGTTATGGAGATAACATACTTGGATTATTATATGTTTTACATGTTTATTATAATAGTCCCCGTCCCTAGTACTTATGAAGGACTAGTATAATTTAATTGATGATCATATGATGATCATGTGTATGTGATACAAATTAAAGTTATGGGTACTTGTTGGAGAACAAGTACTGGACTTGACCCACCTATGAGATTTATGTCATGGTCAGATGTCATAATTAAATCTCATAATAGTTATATCATTTATCCTTCGACCTTAGATTATCATAGTCTTCCACATGATGAACATTATGTTTGATGTACTCAAACGCTACCCTTAACCGGGTGGTTATAAAGGCTATGATTGGCATAATCGGATTCATGTAGGGAAGAATGATAAGTCAAGATGGGATTTGTCCCTCCCTCAAGAGAGATATCTGATTGGCCTCTCGATGAGTGAGATTGATGATAGTATACGGCCGTACCCAAATGAATTGAACTGTTCAATATCATTTGCTCATATCAATCTACTCGGGATCGAGAAAACATAGGACAACATAAGTTGACGTGGACCATGACTTATGTCCAATATGATATCGCGTGACAAAATGATTGTGGTATGTTCTATGAGGATAACGAACGTTGTTTAAGTTATATTAATTCGGTAGTCATGATGGCTTGCTAGAGTCTGCTCATGACTTATAGGTTTGGCCTTGGTTGGACTCATTACCAACTTAATATAATCCTATGGGGTCACACACAAAAGAACGAATCAAGAAAAGGTAAATACTGAATTTCTGACGGGCACGGCCGTACCAGTTATAAAGTATGACCGTGCCGATTAACAAGCACGACCGTGCCAGTATTAATCTCGGGCAGGTGTGGCTCGACACAATTGGCACGACCGTGCCAATTTGTGAGCACGACCGTGCCAGAGTTCCTGGGGCCAGATTTGTGCAGTTTAATTGGGTGACGGGATTTAGGTCTTCTAGGTCATTAAGGGTTAATGACTAGGGACTATAAATACATCTTTTCACCAGCCATTAAACCAACGCAACCTAGTTTGTTTGAGAAATATAATTCTTGATCCAAGATTGTGAATCAAAGATCAAGAACGCATAAAATTCATATAGCTTTTGAAGATTAGAAAAGTGTTTTCTAATGGGTCTAGCAATCCAGATCTAGAATGGTTCTAGATATTCGTTCGCGTGTGGATACACATAGAAGATGTTTGCTTTAGCATCTCAAGTTCATGTTCCTGTGATCCTGTCAAGGGGCGCTGCCCCTTGACCACGCAAGGGGGCGCAGCCCCCTTGATCCCTGCTTCTTTATCGTGGTCAAAAACATATTAAATCAAACGAGTGTGTACTCCACACTTTCCCTTACTCGTATCCGAGCCTAATATGAAATCGCATTGGTCTCTAGTAAATCACAATTACATAAAATCGTTGATGACACTAAAATCACCAACATTTACTTGGACCAAGATATCTTTTACTAGGAGTAGTAAAAGGCTAATATCTTATTAGACCTAATACATGTTGATGTAAATGGTCCATTAAGTAGCAATGCTAAAAGAGTATTTTGGTACTACTTGGTAAAACTATTCAAAGATTCCGATTCTATCGAGATGATGAATAATTGAACCAAGAATTTGACAATCATCTTTAAGGTTGTGAAATTGTTTCACAATGAACTCCACAAAGAACACCATTTTGGAATGATGTGTCTACGTGGAGGTATAGAACCTTATTGGATATGGTTCATTAAATGATAAAGTCAAATTGATCTTCCACTATTTAATTTTGGGTTATACATTGGAAACCACTATAATTACACTAATTTGAGTTCCATCAAAATAGGTTCAAAGGTACCATATGTGATATGGAATGAAAGAAAACCTGGTTTGTCTTTCATGAAGATTTAAGATGGTGAGACTTTTGTGAAAAGACTTGTTTGGAACAAGTTCACACTTAAATCTAATAAATGTATTTTCATGGGATATCCTAAAAAAACTTGAGGATATTATTTTATTTCTAAGAAACAAATTGTTTGTTGGCGATGGTACTTTTCTAGATAAATTGTTTATCTCTAAAAGAACCAGTGAGAGTAAAATATATCTCGAATGGTTCGAGACCTAGAAAAATAACATAAAACCTTAGATGGAATTTGAACAAAATTTCGCAAGGAATTGTGAAAATTCGTTCAAGTCACACAAGTTACTTGCATATATGATAGGATACGATCTATAACAAGAAATATTGGATTTCTCGTGATATAAAGTATTGAGGTAAAGTTCATTAAGAATGACATATTTACCACCTATCAAAATGAAATGTCCGCTCCATATTAGATTAATGGCTTGGAGTCATAAAATCTAAAAGGCAATCCATGTATAATAATTAAGTTTGGAACTTGAGCATTCTAACCTAAGGTGTAAAAACCGAAGGATGGAATTGAGTTTTCTTGGAGAAAACTATACATGGGTAGCAAGGAACATACTAATTAAGTAAAACTAAATGTGAAAGGTTGACTCATATTTCGACTATGATAAAACTTTCTCACTTGTAGTCATGCTTTAAGATATTAGAATTCTCATTGTCATATCTTCATATTTGGAATATAAAATTTGACAGATGGATATCAAAAACGGGAACTTACTTAAGGATGTATTGGATACAACCTAAAGGTTTTGATAGACTGGAAATTCTAATAAAGTATGTAAGTTGTGGAAATCCATGGGATGGGTTGAAGCAAGCTTCTTGGAGTTAAAACAATCATTTTGATGAATTATTCAAATCATTTGAAATTCATCAAAGATGAGACTTGTGTTTGCTAGAAAATTAGTGGGAGTATAGTCTAATTCCTAGTCTTGTATATGTGGTTGACATATAATTCGTTTTGAAAGAGTTTCTTAATGAAAGAGTTAGGAAGAAGCCGCTTACATCCTTGGAATTAATATCTATTGATATAAATCTAGGAAGTTGATTGATTTGTGTCAAAGTGCTTATAAAGACAAAGTACTGATTTGTTCAGTATGCAAGATCTTGGAAAGGAACTTGCAAGGTTGTATAATGACAAAGTTCTTGGCAAGACTTAGTCTTAGTGGAAGACTAATGAGTAAGAATACATGATTAGGATTCCATAAGCTTCGGTAATTGAATCTATCATGTATGTCATATTATGTACTTAGACGGGATAACTCGTATACTTGGAGTATGATGAGTACAAACTAATCATATCCTAGTGAAAGTAACTAGATAGTGATCAAGAATGTCCTTATGTACTTGAGAAGAACTAAGGATGCATTCTTGATGGTTGTTGACATGTGAGATGATCTAGTAAATGGTTACTAGATGCATGCTTCCACATCGACAAAGGTAAATTAAAGATCACAGTATGGACATAAGTTTAAAGTAAATGCTATTAATTGGAATAGTTTCAAGCAAATACACTACAAATTATTCTACCAATAAAATTGAGTATTTAGTTACAAGAGTTGTAACTAAGGGGGTTGTTTGAATATAGATGTTATTAGTAAAACTAGAAATAGTTTCTACTACTACTAATCCTATGGACCTTTATTGTGAAATAATGGTTATTCCACAAGTTAAGGTGTCAAAGGCTCATCCATGATCCAAACACACACTCAGATGTTTTCATCTCTACGAGAAATCGTTGATATGGGAAATGTCAAAATATGCAAAATACTTTATGATGATAACAAGGATAATCTTCCTACATAAGATTCTCCATACGCTGTTATGATGGTCATAAGCTAAGCTCAAGGGTATTGGATATGCATTGATTGGTCCTAGTTCAAGTGGGAGATTGTTGGAGATTATGCCCTAGGCCCTTGAGAAAGGCCTTGCGTTACATCATGTTCTCATTTGTTATGGAGATAACATACCTGGATTATTATATGTTTTACATGTTTATTATAATAGTCCCCGTCCCTAGTACTTATGAAGGACTAGTATAATTTAATTGATGATCATGTGTATGTGATACAAATTAAACTTATGGGTACTTGTTGGAGAACAAGTACTGGACTTGACCCACCTATGACATTTATGTCATGGTCAGATGTCATAATTAAATCTCATAATAGTTATATCATTTATCCTTAGATCTGAGATTATCATAGTCTTCCACATGATGAACATTATGTTTGACATACTCAAACACTACCCCTAACCGGGTGGTTATAAAGGCTATGATTGGCATAATCAGATTCATGTAGGGAAGAATGATAAGTCAAGATGGGATTTGTCCCTCCCTCAAGAGAGATATCTGCTTGGCCTCTCGATGAGTGAGATTGATGATAGTATACGGCCGTACCTAAATGAATTGAACTGTTCAATGTCATTTGCTCATATCAATCTACTCGGGATCGAGAAAGCATTGGACAACATAAGTTGACGTGGACCATGACTTATGTCCAATATGATATCGCGTGACAAAAGGATTGTGGTATGTTCTATGAGGATAACGAACGTCGTTTAAGTTATATTAATTCGGTAGTCATGATGGATTGCTGGAGTCCTCTCATGACTTATGGGTTTGGCCGTGGTTGGACTCATTACCAACTTAATATAATCCTATGGGGTCACACACAAAAGAACGAATCAAGAAAAGGCAAAGGCTGAATTTCTGACGGGCACGGCCGTACCAGTTATAAAGCACGACCGTGCTGATTAACAAGCACGACCGTGCCAGTATTAATCTCGGGCAGGTGTGGCTCGACACAATTGGCACGACCGTGCCAATTTGTGAGCACGACCGTGCCAGAGTTCCTGGGTCCAGATTTGTGCAGTTTAATTGGGTGACGGGATTTAGGTCTTCTAGGTCATTAAGGGTTAATGACTAGGGACTATAAATACATCTTTTCACCAGCCATTAAACCAATGCAACCTAGTGTGTTTGAGAAACATAATTCTTGATCCAAGATTGTGAATCAAAGATCAAGAACGCATAAAATTCATATAGCCTTTAAAGATTAGAAAAGTTTTTTCTAATGGGTCTAGCAA
Organism: Campanula takesimana; assembly: GCA_026119855.1. Classification (NCBI taxonomy): domain Eukaryota; kingdom Viridiplantae; phylum Streptophyta; class Magnoliopsida; order Asterales; family Campanulaceae; genus Campanula; species Campanula takesimana. Next base: position 422,707 of record JAOWBW010000120.1, read on the forward strand.
TCCAGATCTAGAATGGTTCTAGATATTCGTTCGCGTGTGGATACACATAGAAGATGTTTGCTTTAGCATCTCAATTTCATGTTCCTGTGATCCTGATCCAAAGAACGCGAAGAACGAAGAGATCAAATCTTAAAGCTTGAAGACTTGAAGATTTGAAGATCTGAAAATTTAAACGCTCTACAACGGTTAGTATTCTAAATTCATCTTGCTATTAATTTAATCATCATGAATGGATCTTGGGGCTTAAGGTTTTGTTGATTTAATATTGTTTTCTTCCGTTGCGCATGTTGCCTCAAAATCCAACACTTTATTGTTTGTGAGTTGAGTCTATTGTACAAATTAAGTTATGTGTGTTTCATTAGTTGTGTCGTGTGCTTATTATATGTTGGTGATTTTAGTGTCATCATCTATTTTATGTAATTGTGATTTACTAGAGACCAATGCGATTTCATATTAGGCTCGGATACGAGTAAGGGAAAGTGTGGAGTACACACTCGTTTGAGTTAATATGTCTTCGACCACGATAAATAAGCAGAGGTCAAGGGGGTTGCGCCCCCTTGCGGGGTCAAGGGGCAGCACCCCATGTTGGGGTTGGTGCTCCAATTGTTCTACCCGGTTTTCCCGCCAAAACCAAAAGACACAATCGTTTGCTAAACAATTGTGACTGTTACCCGCCAAAAACCTAAAGACACAATCGTTGCTAACAATTGTGATTGTTTACTGCTTCAGTAATCTGTATATAAACAGATTTTTGTCTCATTTGATACTACGAAAAATATTCAACCAATTCTCTAAGTTTGCATTCTGTCTTCTTTGCCTAGAAACAGAAAATTTGATTGTCTTATCCCAATAGAGATTTCGTGTAACTCATTAAGGGTCGAAATACTTTATTCGGAAAGTGGATTATACACGATTCGATCAAATATCCAGGATTATCAATACACCCAACCCCAATTTCTAACATTATATTGTATTTCATTTTAAGTTTTTTGTAATTTTATTTTTTTTAATAATGACTATCCCTATTGAATTGTAATTACAAAAAAATAATTATAAATATAAAATAAAAAAAATTATTTAAATATTAATTATTTTAATTTAATTTCAATCGATAATTGTTATTTAATTGTAATTACAAAAAAAATATAAAAGAAAATGAGAAGGTAAAATAAAAGTGGTGGGGTAGGGGGTTGAATTTTATTAAACAAAACCATTGTAGAGTGTAAAAGTTGAATGAGTGTTGAATTATTAGGTGGAAGAGAGAGAAGATGATGTGGAGTGTTAAAAGTGATAAAGTAGGGTGTTGAAACATTTTGCCATTGTACATAGAAGTGAGCACAATAACTAAGGAAAAAGAATAAAGTAAAGAAAATGTGTGGTAGAATATGAAGAGAGAGAATGAGTGGGGTAAATAGTAGTGTTGGTTGAATAAAATGAATGGTGAAAAACGAAGAGAGAAAATGAGTGGTGTGGTAGTTTGAATATAAAATAATAAAAAAGATGGCTATTTTGGGGAGTCTCAAGTGAAGTGGAACAGACCAAAATGAAATTAAGTCTCTAAGTGAGGTGGGACGGAGGGAGTATATTAAAGGGACAACTACCATTTAGTCCCTCATCCTAATCAAAATTACCACTTAGGACAAAGAATTTGCAATATTACCACCTAGTCCAAGAGATAATAAAAGGACACTCATACCCTTAATAAACAATGAAAAATTACATTAATGCCACTCCCTCCATCATTTCACTTTCTCTCTCCAACCACCATGACCACCTTTGACCACCCATCCCAACCACCTCCGACGCCCATTTTCCGGTGTCCATTTTTTTTTTTGAAAAAAATAATCATTCTTTATATAAAATAACAACTTCACATTTTCTACAAGGACAAATTAACAGATCTTAACAACAATTTCACATTTTTCAAAAAAAAAAAAATTCAAGAACAAATTCACAGTTGTTCAAGAACAAGTTCACAGTTGTTCCAAGAACAAGTTCAAAGTTGTTCCAGAACAAGTTTACAGTTATTCCAAGAACAAATTCACATTTTTCAAATTTTTTTTTCAAGAACAAATTCACAGTTGTTCCAGAACAAGTTCACAGTTGTTCCAAAATAAGTTTACAGTTATTCCAATAACAAAGTCACATTTTTCAAAAAAAAAATACAAATTTTTTCAAGAACAAGTTCACAGTTATTCCATAACAAGTTTACAATTATTCCAAGAACAAATTCACATTTTTCAAAATGAAAAAAATTACTATCTTTTCAAGAACAAGTTCATAGTTGTAAGTTCGCAATTGTAAGATCGCAATTGTAAGTTCACAATTATAAGTTCGCAAGTGTTCCAATAACAAGTTCGCACTTGTTCCAAAAACAAGTTTGCAATTGTAAGTTCGCAATTGTAAGTACGCACTTGTTCCATGAACAAGTTCACACTTGTTCCAAGAACAGGTTCACAGATGTTCTAACAAGTTCACAGATGTTCACAGTTGTCAACTAAACTAAGGACACGATCAACTCCGGCGACCAAAAAATGTGAATTAATCAGTAAGTTCACAGTTGTTCAAGTACAGTTATTTGTAATATAACTTCACAGTTATTGCAAAAAGAAAAAACATAATTTTCTCATTTTATTTATTTATTGACCTAAGAGAACCAAGTGCAACATTTGTTATCACCACTACATTGTTAAGTATCCTTCATTTGTGTGTATCCTCTTCTGATAGATATACTCAGAATAAGTTTACAGTTATTCCACAATCAAGTTCACAGCTATTACCAAAACAAGTTCCAAAAGCAAAGTTTACAGTTGTTCCAAGAAAGAAATGTGAACTTAGCAGTTTTTCCGTGAATCACTTTCTAAGTTATTACAGACATCCACTACCAGTTATTTCAAACAAAACCAGTGAACAAAAGAAAGTAGCTTAGAACTTCAAAACCTGCAAACAAAGTCATTATCCCTCATCACCAACTCTTCCAACAATATGACCTATGACTAAAAAGGAAAAATAAAAAAATGAAGCAACAACAATACTTATTAATCAAATGTTTTGGTCTCGAAACGGATCTGGCTGGAAATGCTTTTGCCAGGCGAAGAGAGGGTGGCCGGAATTATTGAATACAACAAAAATTTATCACAGTTAACTCGAATTTGTAGTTGACGGGGATAACAACTCTGGTGCTTCCTTCTCTATTACACGCCACCACCAATTGTTGTTATAACAGTTTAAACAACGATTTTTGCGAAATCTCCTAACCAGAAAAAGGGGATCGAGGTTAGGGTTTCTTGCAAATGTGAAATCTATTAAGGTTCAGAAAGAGAAAACCGACCTGAGGCAGGTAGGGTAGTGAGATGCTCTGATCTGGTCGGAGAAAGGAGATGGTCGCCGGAATTTGAATTGACTGGATCTGTTGGGTCGTCGTCGGAAGAGAGCATCGCCGTAGGAGGTGGCCGGTGACGGAGAAGAGGTAGATCTGCAGGATCGCCGGAGGTAGGGTCACCGAAGGTGGGGAGGGGGAGGGGTCGCCGGAGATGGTCGGAGGGAGGGTGTCGGAGATTCGGGAGAAGTGAGAGAAAGTAGAGAGATGCAGCGACGTGTTTGTGAAAGGGAGGAGGGAGGTAGGATTTTATTTATAGCAGGGTATTTTCGAGAATTAATAATTCTAATGGACTAGGTGGTAAACGAAAATATTAGCTTGGACTAGGTGGTCGTTTTGCTTAGGACGGAGGATTAGGTGGTAATTTTCTCTATATTAAAGTGATCACATTCACTTATCACCAAAGTGATCACACACATAATAGGCCGAGTACTAGGATTGATGTTTATGTTTAACAACTTTTCCTATCTACAAGTATAAATCTGGCCCATGGCCGCCCATTGATGGACTACTACTTTTTGACAGAGGTGCTTGCTATATGATGGATAGGGCTGTTAATTGGGCCAATTAATTGAATATCACTTGTTCAACTACATCAGATTTAAATAATATTTACTTCAGTCTCAAAATAAATATTTAAATTTATTTTTTTTCTTTTTCCTTTTTAAAACCATCTAAACTTATTTCTAACCAATCATTAAATTGGAATGTTTTGTTTGGCGGTACATGTTGCTGAACAAGATTATAGGCTTGAATTTTATAAAGGTAAGACACTAATTAGGCTCCGTTTGTTTGGCGGAAAACAACTTCCGGAAAACATTTTCCCCATTTTCCGGTGTTTGTTAAACACCGGAAAATGGGAAAATGTTTTCCAAGGAAGTGGTTTTCCTCCATTCCTAAGGAAAACGTTTTCCTTACCTCCACCTAAGGAAAACGTTTTCCGGAAAATGCTAACACTTCAATTGTTGTTTTAACTCCAATTTTTGTTTTACGAAAATTATTTTTTAAATATACCCAGTTAATTAAAAAATGTGTAAAAATATTTTATTTTTATGAATATTTTGCAATATGTTAAATTATTAACTTTAGTCCATTATAATTACAAAACTACATTTCCATTTTACTTTATAATTGAAATTGGAGATAATGACTAATTTATTGATTATTTCTTTTTAATATATACTCTAGGTGATCAAAATTAATGTATCTAAAAAAGTTTTCCGGAAAGCATTTTCTTAAAATTCACCAAACAGTGGAAATTACATTTTCCGGAAAACATTTTCCAAGAAATCGTTTTCCGGAAAACATTTTCCAAGAAATCGTTTTCCGGAAGTTATTTTCCGCGAAACAAACGGAGCCTTAGACTTTATAATAATGTATGAATTATTAATGAAAGAGCTAAAATCGTAAGTGATAATGTCACTAATAGATGCAACAGTAACCAATTTAAAAGTTTATTAAAATTCCACTTTTTTTTTCTAAATTTTCTGTTAAAATTTAAACGAATGAACTTCATGTAATACTCCTCTATTTCAGATGGAGAGTTATACTTTCAATTTTGATACATTTTAAAGTAAAAATTTCATTTTCAAAATGACAAAAGATGAATAATGTTTTATAAACTTTATCTTTTTTTTGCCCACTTACACGTGAATAGTGTTATATCCTCAACCTATTTGAAATATATACTTATTTTTTATTATTTTCTTAATAAGCATGTATGATGCAAGGGCATAGTAATTTTCGATTCAAAAGTGACGATCTCAGAATGACACAAAATTTGGCACAAACATGCGGAACGGGCTTTAGATATCTGATCACACCTATGGGGTGTAGAGATGTGATTTTAGCCATCCGGGATCGTTTAAGGGGAGAAAACGTCATTTTATTGTTTTGGATATTTTAATTTCATAGTTTGAATTTGTTTTTATTTTATTTGTTGTTAGTGGGTTAGTGGGCAGTTTTAAATCTTTAGTATATACTCCCTCCGTCCCACCTCACTTGAGACTTATTTTCATTTTGGTCCGTCCCACTTCACTTGAGACTCCCCAAAATAGCCATCTTTTATTATTTTATAGTATTCAAACTACCCCACCACTCATTCTCTCTCTTCATTTTCCACTACTCAATTTATTCAATTAATATTACTATTTACCCCACTCATTCTCTCTTTTCATTTTCTACCACACATTTTCTTTATTCTTTTTCCTTAATTATTGTGCCTACCTCTTAGGTATCAAGTGTAGTGGGACGGAGGGAGTATGATGATAGGGAATCATGGATTAGTCAGTTTTTGTTTTTTATGATTTTTTTTTTTTAGTTTCTTCAGAATCTATCGCCGTTCTTGAATTGTCTTTAATAGTTCAGTCATTCTCACATAGATTCGGCATCACTGTAAAAATAATTATAGTACTCCTACTCCTCTTACCCTTTCTACGATAATCCAAACTGCAGCTCCACGAGTCTGCTCGGAATTGGAGAGATGAGAGAATCAGCCCGCAATGGTATAATATGATTGGAGAAAGAAAAGGGGTGGGGTTGGTGTGTCACTGGGTCGGTAGGGGAACCCGTAGGAAGGGAGAACGCCCCATCGAATTGAAGGTCGAAACTTACACGATAAGGCATTCGCTACCTTAGGACCACCATAGTTACGGCCGCCGTTCACCAGGGCTTCGGTCGCCTGCCCCTTGTCATCAGGTCACCAACTTCCTTAACATTGATGCACTGGGCAAGCGTCAGGCGGCCCATAGGCGTGAGATGTACTTTGTGGGGTGAGGGGGGGGGGGTCCCCTGGACATGCATAGTCCTTTCAGGCAGTGGCCGTTTAGTACATGGTCCACTGGATGGTCGTTGCAAGGCCAAAGATTGAAACACATTGATTCTGCTCGTTCACGTCCTTCGCTTCAGGGCCTGTCCCTCGGTAGGGCCGTGAGGTGAATACGTAGGAGCGGGTCGAATCCGTATCACCGCGGAGCAACAATTGAGTCTGGATTTGATCTATCTACTCTGACTTCACGGTCGCCAAAGAAGCCTATAGTGAGTCAAGTGTCTACTATAGTAGAGTTAAGTCAAAGTACAAACGGAGAGAGTAAAACATTATCCACATGAAAAACTTCACGTATAAACCCTCCATCCATAATAGCTGAGATAAAAATTGAATGTAAGAGGATTAAGAAAATTAGTATAATATAATGTTGATAGTGAGGAAAAATTTTGAGTATAAGAAAATAAAGTATGAGGAAGAAAGTGAGATGAGAAATAGTTGGTGGGGTAAATATAAAGTTAAACAAAATGCCACAAAATTTGATTCACAAAATATTGTGTCATAATTTATTGGTGCTATTAATTAGTGTGTCAGGTCCACAATCGATGCAACCAATAAAATATCATCACCTCATTTTATATGCATCTTTTTGTAAACTTGTTTTGTGCCTCTAGCATTACTCTAATTAGCGACTAATTGTTGTACGTATGACAAATCAATTGTGAAAATCTTGTGAAAAACTTGTTTTACACTAGCTTTAGTGTAAAACTTGTTTTTCATTTCTTATAAAAATCCGGTTTCTTATGAAAAATAAATTTTACAATAAAGTTAGTGTAAAATAATTTTTCCAGTAGACGGACTCCATATGAATTATATTCAATTAAAACTAATTAAAATTGGGTTTTTTTGAATCTCACCATGTCATGAAACGGAATAAAAAAGAAATGACGGAAGTAGTATTACTAGGCACAACCGACTTTATGATAAGCTAATCAAACTCTCATCATTTTCTTTTCAAAAGCGTACTTTATAAAAAAATCCTATTTTTATAGGATTTAAAGTGTAGAGTTTAGGGTGTAAGGTAATAGTAATATTAAAAAGTGGATTTGTATAACTTATAAAGAAAGTAGTTTCCTCCAAAACTTATCTCATGTGTGAGACCGTTTCACACAAGACTTCCTCAATTTTAAAAATTGTTATTGATGAATCACTTTAAAATGATTAAATTGACATCATTATTATTTAGTCAAAATTTATTTATGTTAACCATAAAAAATTAAAATGTGACAAACATTCCGAAACAAAAGTCGTATTGAGAAAATTTTGGGGGAAACTAGTTTCTCCATAAGTTATAAAAAGTTTTGTTTTTATAGGGTTTAAAGTTTAGGGTTTATAGTGGTTTGGGGCAGGGGCGGACGCACGTTGGTGAGGGGGGGGGGGTTAATTGACCCCCCTGAACTTTCCGTTTATACCTATTTTCACCCTTATAAAAATTTCAAATAATAACTTTAACCCCCCTCAAAAATTTCAATTGACCCCCCTCAAATCCCTACATATATATAGTAGACTTTTACCCAATTTACCCCAATTTATCGATTTAGTTTGCCGCAGGAGGGTTATTTAGTCGACGAAGAATTGAAGAAAAGATAGAAGCCGTCGCCCGTCGCCGAGGTCGACCTCGACAGTCGCCGGTCTCCAATCGCCGGTCGCCGCAGCCCGCACGCAGGTAATGTTCTTCTCCCCTTTGTCGGCCTTTTTACTCTTCCGTCCCTAATCTCAAATCCCTAAATTTCCAAAAAATCAAGTTTCGCCCTTTCTTCAATCGGATTCTGGAGGAAGGAGACGATGAAACAAAATCAAATATTTCATCTCATGTTGCTCCCAAGAGAGTAGAAACAGGATTTTGTCTTTTTTTTTTTTTTTTTTTTGATTCTATGCCTTACATTACAGTGTTAATTTTTCCAATAGGTTTTTCTTTTTTAAGATTACAGGAATTTCAATTTGGGATTTATTTGTAATGCAAAAGGAAGTTGGGACTCTATGCTTTACAGTGTTAATTTTTTTTTCTTGAAATTCATTTGGGATTTCAACTCGAACTTATATTTTTCTACAGAAAAAATAGCTCCTCCTCGAAGTTTGAAAAGATCATGTGGGTCGTCTACTTCTGACTCTAAATCAAATGAGGCTCCCCGTCCCGGAGGTTAGAAACTTAACTATAATCTTATTATGTGTTTGTGTGTGGCCAGTGGCCTTTTAGTTGTTGCCTTGTTGCGTGTTTATTGATGGCCAGTGGCCTTGTTGTGTGGTTGTTTACTTGTTTATGGCCAGTGGCCTTGTTGTTGTGGGCCAGTGGCCTTGTTGTGTGTTTGTTTATGGCCAGTGGCCTTGTTGTTGTGGGCGCCTTGTTGTTGTGGTTTGATGGCCAGTGGCCTTGTTGTGTGGTTGTTTACTTGTTTATTGCCAGTGGCCTTGTTGTTGTGGGCCAGTGGCCTTGTTGTGTGTTTGTAAATCTTGGATACGCCACTGTGTCCTGTGGCTTTGTTGATCTGTTTGTTAATTTGGTTTGTACGCATTTTGAAACAGTGCTCGAAAACTATTTCAAGAAATTGAAACATTCACAACGTAATGGAGAGCCTCAAGTTCAAGAGTCTAACGTCCTAGACCATAATACCCAAAATCCAAATTCTGATGTGCCTCAAGCTCAAGAGCCTCAAGCTCAAGAGCCTATCATCCCCGATGCTAGTGTCCCAAATCCAAATCCTGAAACACCTAATACCCAAGAGCCAAATATTCCAACTTCTAATGTTCAAGAAGTAGATGGTATGCGTGAACTTGTGTTTGATCCCGGGATGCGGCCTTTGATTTACAGTCTTGATCGTAATGGAAAAGAGTTAGACAATATTCGAAGGGCGTATTTGTTGAAGGGCCCATCTCAACCAAAGAATCATGAATTTAAGAAGACCGAAATTTCAGGAGCGTATTACAAATTCAGTGCAAAATGGTACGAAAAATTTGGTAGCTGGTTGGAATACAGTACAAGCAAAGATGCAGTATATTGCTTGCATTGTTATCTCTTCAAGCCCGATTCTCAGAAGCAAGGGGAAGGTGGAACATTTGTTACCGAAGGATTTAGAAATTGGAAGAAGATTGCACAAAAGTTGAAGGACCATGTGGGAGATGTCAATAGTTCTCATAACAATTGTTACATTCTAGGTCGAGATTTACTGAAATCGAAGCAGCACATTGATCACACTTTAGCTAAAGTTTCTGATAGAGAAGCCAATGTTGCTCGCCTTTGTCTTATCACTTCTATTAGAGCCATTAGATACCTTTGTCGTCAGGGTTTGGCTTTTCGTGGTCATAATGAGTCAAAGAAATCGGGGAAAAGAGGAAATTTTCTTGAGCTATTGAATTCGTACGGTGAAATCAGCGAGGATGTAAAAGAAGTGCTAGAAAAGGGTCCAGAAAACCAAAAATACATCGCACCGACGATTCAAAAAGAGATAGTCAGTGCAGCTGCCACATTGACTAGGAATGCCACTCTTGAAGAGATTGGAGATGATTTTTTTACTCTTTTAGTTGATGAGGCACGGGATATATCAATCAAAGAGCAAATGACCATTTTTTTGCGGTTTGTGAACAAAAAGGGTTGTGTCATTGAGCGATTTCTTGGACTTGTTCATGTTGAAGATACTACTGCTCAGTCACTTAAAAGAGCAATTGAATTTGTATTGGGATCAAATGGCTTGAGTATATCTAAGATTCGCGGGCAAGGTTATGATGGAGCTAGTAATATGAGGGGAGAACACAATGGCCTCAAGAGTTTGATATTAGCTGAAAACAAATCTGCTTTTTATGTGCATTGTTTTGCTCATCAATTGTAGTTGACACTTGTTGGGGTAGCAAAGAAACATGATGATCTTCATCATTTTTTTGATACTCTAGCAAATATATCGAATCTTGTTTCTGCTTCTCCCAAATGTAGAGATCAACTTCGACAAAAGCAGTTAGAGCAAATAGTTGAAGGTATTGGAAAAGGTAAGATCAAGAAAGGGAAAGGTTTGAATCAAGAAGCAACCATCAAAAGACCGGGAGACACACGTTGGGGGTCACATTATGGTACAATCATGAGTGTCATCAATCTTTTTTTCTCCTATGGGTGATGTGTTGGAATTTATTTGGAGGGAAGGTTATACTTCAGCGAATAAGACAGAGGCAAAAACTCTTCACTTTGTGATTCACCAGTTTGAGTTTGTGTTTCTATTGCACTTAATGAAAGATGTTTTAGCAATTACAAACCACTTGTCAATGACATTACAAAAGGATGATCAAAATATTGTAAATGCAATCTCTCTTGTTACGGTGTCAAGAACGCGACTAGAAGAAATGAGAGAAGACGGTTGGGAGAAATTGTTGAAGTCAACTTGTAACTTTTGTAAAGAGCACGATATTGCAATATTGGAGATGGAAGATGTGTTTGTTGTACCCGGGAGATCACGGCGTGGTGGTCATGTAATTACAAATTACCACCGGTATCGTGTTGAATTATTTAATACAGTGATTGATCATCAACTTCAAGAGTTGAATAATCGATTTGACAAGACTAATGTGGAGTTGCTTCTTTGTGTTGGCTCACTTGATCCAAGGGATTCCTTCTCTGCTTTTGATAAAAGTAGATTGATCCAATTTGCTGAATTTTATCCTTCGGACTTTACAGAAATAGAGCGTAGTGGTCTTTCAAATGAACTTGAGACATACATTATGGATGTGCGCAGCGATGTTGAATTTGCCAATGTGAAGGGGATTGGTGAACTTGGTGAGTTGATGGCTGCGAAGAAAAAGGATACTGTTTATCTTTTGGTTTATTCACTCCTCAAATTTGCTTTACTTTTGCCTGTTGCAACATCAAGTGTTGAGAGAGTATTTTCAGGGATGAAACTCATTAAGACACCGTTACGTAATAAAATGGGAGATGCTTGGTTGAATGATTGTTTGGTGATCTACGTAGAGGATGAGATTTTTAGGAAAATTGCAAATGAAGATATTATGGAGTATTTTAAAAAGATGAAGAATAGGAAACCACTTATGTAACTCTTTTCTTATTATATTATCAAACTTTGAATTCGTTTGAAAAAAAGGCTTTATATGTGTGTTTTTTATTGTCATTTTTTAGTGTAATTTTTTTTTTTTATCTTTTCTATATAATTTTTTGACCCCCTGACTGTAAATCCTGGATACGCCACTGGTTTGGGGTTTAAGGGTTAAAAACATGATTTTTTTATAATTTATGGAGGAATTAGTTTCCTCCGAAACACACTCAAAAGTATTTAGCAATAGTGTATGCTTTTGTTAACGCATTGGTTTTTTTTAACAGGTTAATACATTGTTAAGAGCATCTAGATATGGAGTACTATATCTTCAGCTCAGGTGGGACACCTCAGTCCGTACGGAAAGCAGGAGTTAAAAAACAAACTGATAATTGCAAAATAATGGAAATCGGTACTATTCTTTCTTTCGGCGATATTCACATTATATGCTCTCATGGACCACTAGTGGTTTTCCTCCCAAATTTTGATACTGCTTCATGGATTTCGAACCGCTCCACCGGGGAGTTAGCTCTACTCAACGGTGTCGATTGGAGTCACCTCATTTTAGCTACACTCAATGGTGCCGATCAAGGCCACATGTGTCCGAATTCAGTGGGACCCACAAAAAATTGAAATCATCTTAGCCGCACACCCAATCGGCATGCCTATTTAGAGACGAAGAGAGTTCATTTTTCAATTATAAGTACTCTACAATGCACTGATAGAAAAAAAATAGCTTATTTTTTTCAAAAGCAGAAATTAAGAGTCAAAATTAGTACAGTTATGGATTATAGTGATGCAAAGACAATATAGTTCCAATTTTGGATTTTTTTTAAAAAAAATAAAAAAAAATAGGTTTTTAATAATTTATGTACCAAACCAACCACTTTAAAAACTTATATACGAGAATGACACATTTTCTTGAAACCGGAAGTGGGGTTCCGATTTTGGGCTAGAATCGGAAGTCCCACTTCCGGCTTTGACTATTTTTTTTTTTTTGCACTGGCGTGGATTTTTTTTTGAATCCGGAAGCACTAGTTCCGGTTTTGAGTTTTTTTTTTTTTTTTTAACCGGCGACAGAGAAGAAAAGGACCATTATTGTACCCTCAAATCCGGAACTCCCAATTCCGGTTTTGCCTTTTTTTTCGAAAACTTAAAATCTACTTTATATCCCTTCACTTCCCATATCCCTTTCATTCAGATTTGAAAGAGAGAAAACTAGAGAGAAAATTTTTGAGAAAGAGAAAGAGAGAAATAAAAAGGAAAAATATTTTGGCAAAATCTTAAAAAAGATTTTTTTTTTTTTTTCGTTTTCTTTGTTTGAAGTAAGATATTTAACTGTTGATTTAAGTTTTGTTCATCCTTTTGTTATTATGCAAGTATACATATATAAATTTCAAATATAGTCTAACAAATTTGTATGAGATTTGCTTGTTTATGTTCGATGTTCATTTTCTTGTGTTTGTGATTTATAAAATTGTAGTTTATTTGTTTGTTTTTTTTTTTAAATATAGTGATTATAATGTTAAATTAAGGTTTTGACATTTGATTTTTTCAATTCTTAGGATTAAAAATGAATGGACTTCCACTTGTTTTTTCATGTGCTATTGGGGAGGAGATGATGAAAATCCGTTTGAAGGTGAACATTATGAAAAGGGGGCAAAGAAACATCTTAAGGCTAAAACCCGTTGGAGGTACAAAAATTTGATTAAGAGGTTATGTAATGCGATTGGTGTAGATCGACATTGTGCTTAATTACAAGTTATTTATAGATATCCTCATGTAATTGGTCATGGAGTTGCAAATTACATTCCTTTTATCATTGAGGATGATACATGTATGGACCTCATGTTTGATGTTGCTGCTCAGTTTGTTGGGATGTGTAGCTTACAGTTGTATGTTAAGATAAGTTCAGTTGATAATGTAAATATTGATGAGGGAGAGGAAGAGTATGGTCATGAGGTGGATAACCTTCAGATGGGTTCTTTAAACTGCCACTGTGAGTGGGACTTTGGAGCAAGTACATCAACTAGGGGTGTAAGTGGTTCGGTTCAAACCGCGGTTTGAAACCAAACCGAACCGAACCAAACCAAACCATGCGGTTTGGTTTGGTTTTCAAGAACCAATGGTTCGGCCCAGTTTCAAATATTGGCAAAACACATGGTTCGGTTTGGTTTGTGGTTTGACCTTCTCAGACCAAACCAAACCGAACCACGGTTTGAGACCGCGAGACCGAACCACCAAGCTGAACCGCCAGACCAAACCACATTACATAAACTAATCTTAACCCCAGTTTCACATCTTATTTAATATTTTTTGTATATTTAGTAAAATTTATTATTAGATCATTATATAGATTAGTCCTAACTCCCATTTTGTATTTTATTTAATATTAATTTCATCGTTAGTTATCTTCATTGCGATTTGCGATACATATTATAAAGTGTTTTTTTTTCTTTCGGCCACTCTCTTCGTCTAGTCTCTCTCTTCATCCGACTTTCCTCTTTAAGATCCACATCTTTCGCACTTCCTCCGTGATCACGAAAAATTAAAACAAATGTAATAATGAGTTGCGGTTTGAATCGTGGTTTGGATCGTGTATTGAACAATAGTTTAAACTATGGTTTGAACTAAACCATAGCGGTTTGGTTTGGTTCGGTTTGAAATTTTTCATGGTTCGGTTCGGTTTGGAATTTTCACAAAGCGATGACTAGTGGTTTGGTCCGTAAATACCCCCAAACCGAACCATTTACACCCCTAACATCAACACATGTAGAAGAGGAAGAGGGAAAGGAAAAGTAAGAGGGAGAGGGGGAGGAAGAGGAAGAGAGAGGGGGCGAGGAAGACGGATATGATTTTTTTAATGAAGAAGAGGAAGATGAAGATTATGAAGTGATTATTGACTCGTACATAAATGAAGATCATGATGATGGATATGATGATGAGGATAGTGCTACTGATGTTAGTGATGATGGGGTGAGGGAATATTTGAGAGTGGAATTAGTTCCTTATGAAGAACATCAAAATCAATACTATGGTAGAGAAAAGAATCAATTTTATCAAGATATTGGGCAAGGATCAGAGATTTATGATGATAACCAATATAAGTTTGCTGTTTGGAATGCAGAAGAGGAAGGATCAGAAATTTAAAAAGGTCTTCGGTTTGCAAAGAAGTTCAAGGTTCAACATAAAATGAAGATGTTTCATATTAAGAAGAGTCTGCGGTTCAAGGTAAAAAGGAGCACACCTAGCAAGTGGACTATTGAGTGTTGGGCGAAAGATTTACCATTCAATTTTAATGTGAATGTGAGTTTGAAGAACGGTACGTATTAGGAAATAACCAAATACATTGGTCCTCATTGTTGCTTGGCTACAAGGAAAAATATTAGCGTCACATAAACAACATGTTTAGTCCACTACTATCATGTAATTAAATATAATTGACATACCTGGACAATCGTCAAGAAACCAGCACAATTTTTTTACTTGGGTTTCGTAGCTACACACAACCCCCTATATAGAAATGACAATACTGCACTGCCCCAACTATAATCTCTAATCTCTTCCAAGCTCATCAGCAGTGGAAGGTAAATCAACTTCACAGTGGAAGGTAATCAAATTCACTTGGTTGTCACTTGAATCTGCCATAAGACTCGCTCCTAAGCATAGAAAAATATAAGCTCGGGCGTACCTCTCAATCAACCACCCTTCAGCGCGTGGGGGGAAGTGCATCAAAGTGAGGGAAGCCTTGTAGAATCCTTGTAACAGACAAGGAATTGGATTTCAGGTCTGTGGGAGATGGTGTAATACCAAGTAAAGTTTGGCATAATGCAATCCACTCATCCTTAGACTTATAAGTTGCAGGACTAATGACTGCATGTCCGTCTATAGGAAGTCCAGTGAGCATACCAATATCCTCCAAAGTGATAGTCATCTCTCCAACGGGAAAATAAAATGTGTGCGTCTCCGGACGCCATCTCTTAACCAAAGCCTCTATCAAATGCCAATCAACTTGGAAATGACCCAATTTGTGAACCCCATAAAATCCTGTATCATTTAGCTTCTGATCTATCCTCCAATCCAATATATTTGGAAGCCTTGTTGAAGGTCTAATTCTTAATCGCTCAACATCTTGACCATCCCATATGAAATGTGATCGATGTGAAGCCTGTGAAGTCAATACCGATGTATCTGTCGGCCCTAGATCAGCAAAAGATTGCGTTGCGTATTGATTCATCTAAAACACATAATTTAGGTCCAAGTTAAACGATATTTTGCTTAAATAATCAACTTTGACCAACCATAACTCATTCAATTTAAGTCAAAATTAACCAAATAAACTGCCTATAGAAAGATCATACAGAGTACAACAACATTTGTGTTAACACTTTTCATCAAATCCTAGTCTAAGTATGTCAAAAACAGCCTTAAACATCAAGAAAAAAAATCAAGATTTTGCTTAAATACTCAAATTTGACCAACCATAACTCATTCAATTTAAGTCGAAATTAACCAAATAAACTGCCTATAGAAATATCATACAGAGTACAACAATATTTGTTTTAACACTTTTCATCAAATCCTAGTATAAGTATGTCAAAAAAAAGGCCTTAAAAATCAAGAAAAAAACAATATTTTGATGATATAAAGATTTTACTTAAAAAATATTTATCATAATAGAATTGAAAAATCCGGAATCGGGAGTTCCGGTTTCAAAGTTGTACAAAATATTTTAAAAAAAAACTTACAATTTTTTTAATGGATTTTTTTTTCTTCTTCTTCTTCTTCTTCTTCTAAAACCGGAACTCGAATCCGGATTATAGTGACGGACAATTCGGTTGGTGGGGGTTTAAATGTTTTTGTTCTTTTCCAAAAAAAAAAAAAAAAAAAAAACTCAAAACTGGAACTAGTACTTCTGGATTCAAAAAAAAATCTCACGCCAGTGCAAAAAAAAATAAAAAAAAAAAAAATAGTCAAAGCCGGAAGTGGGACTTCCGGATTCTAGCCCAAAACCGGAACCCAACTTCCGGTTTCAAGAAAATGTGACATTCCGGCACATAAGTTTTTAAAGTAGTTGCTTTGGTACATAAATTTTTAAAAACCTATTTTTTGAAGAAAAAAAAAACCCAAATTTGTACTGTTCATCATAAAATAAATATCCAATTTATTGTTTATCAATTACTTTGCATTTAATATGAGACAAAAGTTGTAATCGCTAAACCAACATATTTTCTTATTCTCAACTTGCAATCGATACAACAAGATCATTAAATACACCTCCGTGTATATTCTACTCACAATATTTCAAAATCAACATTTCAGAACTGGGATACATTTATTTTACATAACCCTCTTTCATCCATATTTTACAAGACTAAAACATTTTCATTTTTTGAGGATTCTCACTTACGGTCAGACCAAAAAGGAAAAAAAAAATCTAACTTCTACTGGGACGGAAGGAGTAGTGAATATAATATACGTAGTACATTTGACTTGACTTATATGATTTTGATTTGGCATTTTTTTTTGGGAGAATCATTTTCACTTTATTCAAAAAAATTGATTTATTGTTGATTTGTTCATCCTATGTCTCCCGCCTCCCTCGTTGATATGTTCATCAAAGAGGCATTCCTTAATCTAGTACTTGAAGGTATATGACTTTCTTTTCCTTTTGCCGGGGAAAATATGCATGAGGAGGGTGGTCCGTGTATTAGTTGGTTGCGATGGAACAAAATTTTTTATCTCAAATATTTGCGTTGGATTCCGAAACCCGTAACAATATAACAATTTTTGAGAAGCTTGGTTGGCCGCTTATTGTTGACCTAGGTGCACAAATTACTCGTATGCTACAAGTGAAATATTTTCGTTGTACAAATTTTTTAAATGCCAAATTGGACCAATGTTTAAGTTATTTTTGGAGGAGCATTTGCACACGCATCCAAAAATATTGTAAGGAAGGTGGTTCGATGGAAGATTAGCACAAAGGATCGTACAGTAATGTTTTAGCATCAGTTATACGTGTGCAAATAGTTTTGTCGGTTAAGCAAATCAAATAACATTGTTGTATGGGATGAGCTTCTAAGTTTATGGATATCCATCTCCTTCATTTGTGTTTATGCAATCAAATTGAGTTTTTGTTAAAAAAAAAATGAAAAAAAATTGATTGCATTTAAAATTTTACTAAATTATAAATGCAACAATTATTTTGCACAGGTTCTTTTTAAAACATTAAAATCCATTATTTACAAGTTAAAAATTGGTTCGAATACTATACAAATCGGATGCAATAATATAAAAGGATGGACTATTGTCGCTACATTTTCTACTAATTACTTTGTGAATGTATATAAATATCCTTCAAAAATGAAAAAAATAATAATCTATATGTCTTAGAAAATACTCACCAATAAGTTTTTAAATGCTTGTTTTACTTAAAAAATCATACTCCTAACGTCCCATAACTATGTGGACAAATTTCTATTTTGGGCGTCCCATTGATAGGTTACAATTTCTTAAAATGGTATGTTGGTCCCAAAGGGCAACAAGGGTATGAAAATAGCTAGAGGGGGGGTGAATAGCTGTTTTAAAATTCTTTTCGTACCCTTGATAAACTCAATTGCAAATGCGCACTTTATCAAATAAGCGTTATGAAATGCACCTAAGTGAGTGAGTGAAATGCACAGCGGAATTTAGTTCAGTAAATAGGCGCAAAGTATGATAAAGGGGGCGCACACACACTCTAAGTATTTTGGCTCAAAGTGGGTGAAAAAAAGAACTAAGGCAAATGATATAACAAACACAACACAATTCAATCCAATCAATCTACAATGAGTAAACAAGCAAATAGTGAGATAGGATAATAACTTGAAAGTAAATGACAAGAATTGAATGCGCGCTATTTGGAGAGGTTCGATCGGGAAATGATCTACGTCTTCTACCAAGATGGTTAGTCTTGGATTTCTAATGAAGATCTTAAAATATGAGAGAGTGTCAATTACAACGTTTGAGCTTATACACTAACTCAAGATCTAATATTCTATGAAAGAACAAATCCTAGACAAAACCGGTGTATCTCTTAAAGAAAGATCTAAGTGATCAAACTTAAAGAGGTGCGTGTGTGTTCTTAGTTTTAAGGCTCTTTAGATCTATGAGATTTAGAGCACAATAAAACTAAAGTGTTTTTGCTTAAGGATCTGGGCTAACTATGAAGGTATGAAGATGTTCTTGAGGAATCTGGGAAATCAAAGGCAATCTTCAAATCTTCAACAAATGCTTGAGAGAGAAATTCAGAGATTCTTAGCAACTTCAAAACGTTTGAAGTTATGGGGTATTTATAGTAGAGCTCCAAAAACTAGCCGTTGGAATCTATTGTGGATAAGGTTAAAGGACAGATGTGTTGTCGCTCATTAAGTGGAGCACGTGTCCTTTGTAGCCGTTAGACACATAACACAAATATGACCATTATGGACAGGTGTCCTTAGATGCGGGTGCATACGTGTTATTTAACCACCGTTGGATCATTGGCATAGTTTGAATTTCTTCAAGTCTTCATGTGTTCAATAAATCACCAAGTGTTAAATCATTCACAATGAGGCGCGTTAAGCCAATGGGGCGCATAGGCGCGTTTGAGCCATTTGGGGCGCATGAGCAAAGCTAGGCGCATACTCATATGCCAAGGAGGCGCATGGCGCGAGTGAGGGGCGCATGGGCGCGTGGCTCAAATTGACCAAAGTGATTTTCTTCAATCTTGACATTCTTGCCCTATTCCTAAGCTTATTCTATTACAATGGACTGCCTAAAAAATGAAGTATAAATACTTCTTACATATGGGTCTAAAGTCCATGAAATAAAACTTAGGTGATGGATCAATCAAATCTAATCAATCTTATTACATTGAAACTGAGATATAAGTGGGCATACCCAACAATCTCCCCCTATTTGATTGATGCCATTACCTACTATATCAGGGACAAACATTATACTTGATAATAACATGTCCAAATAAATGAAATTGGTAAATCATGTCTCAAGTTGATGCACACACTAGTCCAAGATATAGATTTCTAATCTATTCCAATAAAGATAAAACGTTACAAATGGAATGAGAGAAACAACAGTTAAACACATTTAAAGGATATATGAGTTTTAGTTTTGAAATGTGTTTAAACAAAGTTTAAACTCAATGCATGAAATATGAAGCAGTTAAAATATGATGCATATGATTTTAAACAACATATTCATTGTTCTACAAACAAGGAGTTTGAATGAACAAGGTATGATAAACGTGATGCTTTGTTCTCATTAAAACTCAAAATATAAGAGTTGGTGATTACAAGTTTTGAATAGAACAAAAACAAAAGATGTGCTAAAACATTTAAGCACAAAAAAAGTTCTAAAATCAAAATGATTCTAACAACTTACAAATAAAAGAAAAGAACTAAGGGTTGGGAGGAGGCGCGTCGTCTTCCTTCAATCCTTCTTCTATCTCAGAAACTGAGCGCTGAATTTACTTTTAGAGTTGATGAATACGATTGATATTTGAGAACGTATCGGCAACACCATCTCTGATATAGCGTAGATGACCAACATTGATGTCCTGATACTCGTCTATAGAGCGCTGAATAGTGGCCTGCTGCTGTGAGAAATTTTCAGCAATCACTTGAAGATTAGCTTCAACAGAGGCTTGCGTGGAAACAATGTCGGTTGAAGTCCTTTCTGCACGCCTTCCTGCACTAGAATGCACGGCATTGAAGTGAGTAACAATCAACTCCTTTAAAACGTCTAACTTTGAAAGCAAGGAGCGAGAGTTAAATGGCGCGCTAATTCCTGCGCTAGAAGAGGGCGCAATATCCAAGTGCGCGCTGGGAGCATTTTCTAGCTCATCCTTGATTTCCTTCAGTTTGTCCATCACACCCACAAACTTATCACTTTCACCAGTGACTAAGTTAAGCAACTTCTTAATGTCAACAGGCACACTAGTCTCTACCTACTTAATAGCATCGATGAAAGCTTGACCATCAGTGAGCTTGATTCCTGCGCTAATTCTTTCATGAAGTTCACCAAGAGTGTCTTTGAACATGTCATTCATTTGCGCAATAGCATCACTCCATTGCTGAGGAGTACGAAAATGTTTGTCTCTGATGTCAGCGCCAATGCGCGTTATCTCCCCTTAATGGCATTAATCTCATCTGCTGGATTGGTTAACATTAAAGTATGAAGCTCAAACTGAGACTCAATTCGAGCTTGACCTTGATGAATTTGTTGAAGTAGAGAAAGTACCATACTCATATCAGGAGTGGGAGGAATATGCGCAGGAGAAGGTTGAGGCGCATGAGTAGGGGAGCGCTTGACTGGTGAATGAACAAAAGTGTGTCTATGAGATGGAATATAATCATCACTTGAAGTGGGTTCTTCTGTAGATAAAAGAGGTGCAGGAGCCACATGCGCAGTAGATAATTTGCGCCTCTTGAATGGTTCAGGCTCCCCCTCAACTTGTGCCTCACTTAAGTCACCAAATAAATCAAGGGAGAGTTTATCTTTAAGTTATTGTCGATGAGAAGTGAGTGGAACTGGAGTTGGAGTTGGTTTTGGAGTGGTACAGGCGCATGAGAGGACTTTTTTGGAGGCACAGTAGGGGAAGGCGGGCCTTCATCAGCGCTAGACCCTGTGCCTTTACGCCTTTCTGCCTTAGCCATTTCAGTGTCTTGCTTTAATTGATAGTCTTCATCCTTCTTTTTCTGCACTTCAGTCAAACTAGCTTCTTGCGCGCGTTTAATAGCCTGAAGATCATCTTTCTCAACTCTAGGGCTCTTAGGTGGTCTGCCTCCACGCTTAACAGGTGCAATCCCTTTGGCTGTCTGTACCAGCGCCAGGAACTGCGCCAGATGGGGCGCCAGTTTCTGCGCTAGGTTTAATTGCAGTATCTGCGCCATCTTCTGCACCATCTTTTTTTCCTTATCTGACTCAGTTTATTCATCGATCAACTGAGCACCCTTAACTCTAGGCATGCGCTTGGCAATGCGCTTTCTGCGCCTCTTTAACACCAAGTTATCCTTACCAAAAATTGGTACATCGTCTGTTTTATAAACAGGGTTTGCATCAAGGAATTGAGCAAGGGCTGGGTAGGTAAGGAAGATTTTAGTGAGGATTCTGCAGTGGGTCTTGAATTTAGTCTTCCCGTCTGCCTTGTTCTTGTTGTATTTATCAATCTGTTCTAGCAAAGTCTTGAACAGAACTTGAGGCCAATTGAGCTTGGCCTTTCCCATAATTGCAGTAGTATATTCCCACTTCTCCACCGTGAATCTATTCACATTGCCCGATTTGAACACAATAGACGCATCAACGAGATGCGTTATATGTCCTAATAGATCTCCTCCATCCCTAATATCAACATTCTTGATGTTATTCTGAAGAGTGGGGATATTAAGATAGGTGCGCGTAACAATGTTCTGCGCGGCGGCTGAATAAGAGTTGGCTTTACCAGCGATGCTTTGAGGGCCAGATGTGTTGAAGTTTACTGCGTGCTTGAGAGTGCCAGCAGAAATGGTGAGTTCAACATTTTGTACAACTGCGCGAATTCGATAGCGCACAAGTCCTTCAGTATCAGTTGGTAACTCAACAAATTTGGCAGTAGAAAAGAACTCATCAACCAGAAGAGGTGAGTAGAAGGGTTGATCCAGAGTAAATAGAGGCAGAAGACCAGCTGTTCTGATGTATTCCATAATATCAATGCCCATTGGTTTAGCAGCTAACTCAGTGAGGTTAAAGGTTTCACCAGGTCGAAAATTTGCAATATCCTGAAAACAATAAACATTGAGTGAAATTAGTAGTGTATTAGGCGCATAGAACAATAATAATGAGCTAAGTAAAAGATAGGCGCATAAGTTAATTAGGCGCAGAACTGTTGTAATCACCTAGAGGCGCATACAATAGTTGGGGCGCATAATCAACATAGGTGCGTAGAGTTTACGAGGCGCATATCATGGTTCTATGAAAATACTAAGGAAAAATTAAACATAGAAAAATTGACTAAGTATAAATATAGGCGCATAAAAATTTTCATGAGGCGCATAACACTTTTAATAGAACGAGGCGCATACAAATGTTAGGCGCATACAAATGTTAGGCGCATGAATCACTTAGGGCGCACAATGATAGAAGGCGCATAAGCATGTTAGGCGCATTTCTATATAAATAATTTGTACTTAGCATAAAAACGCACAAAATAACACAAACACATACAAACCATAAACATGAAAGCAATAGGAATCAAAACATGCAACTTTTTGAAAACAAGTTTTGAAAAATTTAAAAACTCAAGTCATGCAAGAAAAACGAAGAACACGAAGAACAACCCTTGAGTGCTCGAAGAACACCAAGAACAAGAAAATCGTGAAACTTCCCCAAATCAAACAAATAATATATCAAAATGATCGCATGAACATTAAGAATCAAAATATGTAAACCAAAACAATTACAAAACAACAACAAATCCAGAAAATGGATTTAAGGACACAAAAATTGAAAAGTTTGAAAATAGAAAAACTTCAGATTCGCAACAAATACCGCATTGATCGTTGTAAAGTTGGAATCAAAAGACTCGAAATCACAATAGTATCAAAACCCAACAAACGATTTTGAAAACGAAGAACCGAAACGAGATTAATCAAAGAAAAGCCATTTTCGGTTTTTTTAAAAAACGAGAACTCAGAAACACGAAAAACAAAAAATTTAGAAATTAAAGGAGTTTAGAGATGAGAGTTCATATAATTTCATCTTGATTAGCCTTGGTTGATCGTTTAGGACCCATAAAAGTATATATATATAGATGAAGAAATGAAGAGAAAGGAAGAAAATGGAGAGGAGTAGAGAGAGAGAGACGGCAGGGAGACTGGGAGAGTCTGGGAGAGAGAGAAAGTTGGTAGGATTTGGAGAAGGAGGGGGGGCAGAGACAATAAGTAGGGATAATTATGAAAAAATGGGAATATGAAATGATGGGTATTAATGGAGAAAAAGGATTTTCGGCTCATTAATGCAAAAGGACGAAGCATTAATGAAGGAGTGACATAAAGAGGACGACCCATTAATAATGATGTGACACATTGAGTCCAGAAAAATTGTTCCACTTCCCTTATAAGTGTATGAACAATTATGACTAAAATTTTGCACAAACCCCAAAAATATCTGTTTTGGTGTAAGTTTGGGGTGCAAAAAATATATCCCCAGAAAATAATTAATTTGAAAAACAAAAAAAAACGAGGGAAAATTAATTGCACAAGTACCCTTGAACAATCATGGAATGTCAAAAGACAAAGATTCTATGCAAAAAATAATAACATACTTGGTACTTATGAAATTTAATACGTTCAATCATAAGGATAATAAATAAGGGAGCATTGATTGAGCCGCAATATTAAATGGGCGAATGGCAGGCGCAATAACTCATGGCGCGCGCAGAATGAATTGGGCGCAATTTTCTTGGGCGCGCGGAGAGTGAGGCGCATACACAGGCGCGGAGTTTCCTTGAAACTTTAGAAAATGATTTAACTTTTGAACCTATGATATTCATAACTCAACAAAACATAAAATCATTAGTAGTTATAAAACTATATTGACTAGTTGAGTTCAAACATACCCATTTTACCTCTCAAAAAGATGAACCGTTTCGCGTCAAGTGCTTTTGTTAGAATGTCGGCGATTTGAAAGTCGGTCCCCACGTGTTCCAAATGAATGTTACCTTTTTCCACATGGTCTTTGAGGAAGTGATATTTGATGTCGATGTGCTTGGTTTTGGAGTGCATGACAGGATTTTCAAAAACCGCAATTGTTGATGTATTATCGCAGTAGATGGGACAATTTTCTTCAATTATATCATAGTCCACCAATTGCTGCTTCATCCATAGAATCTGACAGCAACAACTTCCCGCAGCGATATATTCTACTTCCGTTGTTGATACAGACACTGAAGCTTGTTTCTTACTCGCCCATGACACAAGTCGATATCCGAGGAAATGACAAGTGCCACTTGTACTTTTCCTATCAATCGTGCACGCTGCATAATCCGCATCTGAATAACCTACAAGTTTAAAATTCGAATCTTTGGTGTACCAAAGTCCAAGGTTAGCAGTACCGGAGAGATAACGTATAATACGTTTCACAGCAATCAAGTGCGCTTCTCTAGGGTCAGATTGATAACGAGCGCAAACACAAACACTAAACATAATATCGGGCCTACTAGCAGTAAGATAAAGGAGTGAGCCAATCATACCTCGGTAAAGAGTTTGATCGACACGTTTACCTTTTAAATCCTTGTCGAGTTTGTTGCCGGTAGCCATTGGAGTGTCGTATGATTTAGCATTTTCAAGTCCAAACTTCTTGATTAGATCCCTTGTATACTTGGCTTGGTTAATAAATAGGCAAAACTGCACAAAAAATCACTCAACTATGACCACTTTGGGTATTTGGTCACTAAACTAATTTCTTTTTGAAACAACACACCCAACTAAGAGTTTATTGAATCAAAAGTCACTATCACTAACACCGTTAAATTTTTTCGTTAAATAGTCATGTGCCAATGCACATGATTTTTTATCAAGGGTATTTTTGGTACAAAATTATTTTTCTTTCCTCTTCAAGATAGAACTCAGATCTGGGATTGTTGGGATTTTTTCCACAAACCCAAATTCAAAATCAAACACACCAGAGGAAATCAGAGATTGAATGAAGAGGAAATCAAAGACGACGATCGATTTTGAAGATGCGCTTGGGATTTCGCCATAGCCTCAAATCCTACTCCGATTCGCCGGCGAACTGTACATGGGGTCTTCGGTATCTTCTTGATCACCGGGTTAAATGGGGGCGGAAGAAGTGTGGGTGGCGGCTTGTGGTGGATGTAAGAAAGTGTAGGGGCATTGATTACGACACCCACCATCCTCCATTAGTACAATCATCATCTTCCCCAGCACCACCATTACACCACCACCACCTTCGTCACTAGATCTGGGCATAAATTGAAAGAAAGAACAATGGCACAAGCAAAAAAATCATTTGATTCTAAACAGATCGAACACTTAATTCTATTTCCCATCACGAATTTTGAGCTAATGGTTTTACTGGGTGTCGTTTTTCCTGATTGGGTTAGGGCTTAATCAAATTGGATGGTAACTAAGGGATGGAGTGGAGACGAAGAGGCGAAACAATGGCAAATCGGCGATAGATTTTTGATCTATAACAGAGCACGCACACACGAACCCAACAACGCACACACTCACGAACCCAGAAACGCAGAAGATTTGGATGTAAATATAGATCAAGATCTATTTCTGGAATCTTGAGATAGAGAGATTGAGCAGAAAAGGAGAATAAACGGAGAAGATCGGAGAAGACGACAGAGTAGGGGCGGCTTGGGAATGGGGGATGGCGTGGCTATTGACGAAGAGAGGGAGCTGACCTCATCGATCTGGAATGGTGGGGGCGGCGGTGGGTGGTGACGACCTATTTGCCCGGTCCAATTAATTTATGGAAAAAATTCCCAACAATCCCAGATCTGAGTTCTATCTTGAAGAGGAAAGAAAAATATTTTTGTACCAAAAATTCCCCTGATAAAAAGTCATGTACATTGGCACATGACTATTTAACGAAAAAAAATGTAACGTGTTAGTGATAGTGACTTTTGATACAATAAACTCTAAGTTGGATGTGTTGTTTCAAAATGAAATTAGTTTAGTGACCAAATACCCAAAGTGGTCATAGTTGATTGATTTTTGGTGCAGTTTTGCTTAATAAATATGCTTTCATTCATTTGCTTGATTTGAATCCCGAGGAAGAAGGTGAGTTCTCCCATCATGCTCATTTCAAACTTGCTCTTCATTAGTTTCTCAAAGCGCTTGCACAACAATTCATTAGTAGAACAAAAAATAATATCATCTACAAAAATTTGAACAAGTAATTTATGACCATTATGTTTGGTAATGAAAAGAGTAGTATCGATTTTACCGCGAGTGAAGCCTTTCTCAATGAGAAACTTGGATAGTGTATCATACCATGCTCTTGGTGTTTGCTTGAGTCCATACAAAGATTTCTGGAGTTTGTACGCATGATTTGGAAATTGTGAATCTTCAAACCCAGGTGGTTGAGCTACGTAGACTTGTTCTTGGAGTTCACCATTTGGAAACGCGCTTTTCACATCCATTTTATATAACTTGAAGTTCTTGTGAGCAGCGTAAGCTAGAAAGACTCTAATAGCTTCAAGTCTTGCTACGAGCGCAAAAGTTTCATCGTAGTCGATTCCTTCTTCTTGCCTATAGCCTTGTGCAACCAATATTGCTTTGTTTCTCGTGATGGTTCCATTCTCGTCCATCTTGTTTCTGAACACCCATTTCGTACCAATCACTCGTTGATCATGTGGTCTTGGAACAAGAGTCCAAACCTTACATCGTTCAAATTGATTGAGTTCTTCTTGCATTGCAAAAACCCAATTAGGATCTTAGAGCGCTTCATCAGCCTTCTTTGGTTCGATTTGAGAGATAAAAGCAGTGTAAGCATCAAAGTTTGTATCTCTCCTTGTACGAACGCCAACATGTAGATCACCAATGATATTATTGATTGGGTGACCTCTAACTTCACGAATTTCAGGAGGTAAGTTAGGTTGGGTAGAGGTAACTTGAAGGTCTTCAATTGGTACATCTTCACCAGCTTCAAAATCATCAAAGTTAGGGGGTTGGAATGGTTCAGAATTGAAACTGGGGTTAACACCAGATGCAGCAATAGATATAGGCGCGTGAGAGGAATCTAGAGGCGCGACATTCAATGTAGGCACAGCTGAAGATTCATTGGGCGCGCCATAAATTGAGTTAGGAGCAACTGATGTAGATGGATTTCCTTGAGTTGATGGATTCTGATCTTGTGTAGGCGCAACATGAATAGGAGCACCTGTTTCATTTAACTCAACAGAATCATCAGCAACATTTGGAGCCAAATGTGGCTCAAGGAGGGAATGTTCATCAAATGTAACATGTACAGATTCAACTACCACTAATATAGATCAATTAAAAACGCAAAAAAGCTTTTGAATGTTTTGCATACCCAACAAAAATACATTCGTCGGCTTTGGCATCGAATTTACCTCTATGTTTGTTTCCATTGTAGAGGATATAACATTTGCAACCAAAGATCTTGAAGAATGCAATGTTGGGAGTTCTACCACGCCAAAGTTCATACGGAGTCTTGTTGTGAAGTTTGTTGATGAGGGAACGATTTTGAGTAAAACATGCGGTGCTGATAGCTTCTTCCCAAAAGTACTTAGGCAATTTTGCTTCAGCTATCATCGTCTTTCCCACTTCAATCAATGTCCTATTCTTTCTTTACACAACGCCATTTTGTTGAGGAACTCCAGTGGTTGAGAAGTTCTGATCTATACCATGGTCGTCGCAGTATTGAGCAACACCGCTGTTCTTGAATTCTATTCCATTGTCGGATCGAACACTAACGATGTCATCTTCTTTTTGGGTTTGGAGCAGTCTGAATAAGGTGGTCAAAATGTCATAACAATCGTCTTTTGAGATCATCATTTCCACCCAAGTAGATCTTGAATAATTATCCACCGCGACTAGAGTATACTTGTTTCTTCTAATACTTGCGGTGGTGACTGGTCCAAATAGATCAATGTGCAGCAGTTGCAAACATCTAGTAGTTGAAGGATTTGTCTTGCTGGAGAAAGATTTCTTCGGTTGTTTGCCAAGTTGACATGCGGCTCACTTCTTGTCATGATGATCAGCAACCTTAGGAAGTCCTTTAACAAGATTATTCCTGCTGAGTTTAGATAGATACTTGAAGTTCAAGTGACTTAAGCGCTTGTGCCATAGCCAACTATTTTCACTCACACTTTTATCTACAAAACAAATATTAGTACTAGAGTTCATACTATGGAAATCAATAATGTAAATATTTGTCTTACGATATCCCGTGAGTAGTATACCTCCAGTTTTGCCATTCTTGATAAGACATTGCGTTGAAGTAAAATGGCATTCTAATCCTTTGTCGCAGAATTGAGATATGGATAATAAATTGTGCTTGAGCCCTTCGACGAGAGAGACTCTTTCAATGCACATTTTGTCTTTCTTGAGCTTTCCATATGCTATAACTTGACCTTTGTTATTATCACCAAATGTTACGGAGGGACCTCTTTCTTCATGGACATCTTCAAGTAAGGATTCATCTCCAGTCATGTGTCGTGAACACCCACTATCGAGAATCCATTCATACGTTCTAGATTTAGAAGATCCAGCCATGAAGCAAAGAACCTGAAATATAAACATTAAAGCAGGTCCCCTTTATTCCTTTTCGGGTCCTTGAGTTAGCAACTTTTGACAACCCACTCTTGCTTGACCTTAAGATTTTTACGTCTTTTGGCATTGGGAGTGAATCTCAAAATGCATTCCACGGTCTTATGTCCCGAACAATCACAAATAGAATAATGATGAAAGCCACCAATCACATGAGTTTTTACAAACTCTTTACTTTTCTTTGGGATAGCATTCTTCTTTGGGTCAGATGAGCCAGCCTTAACAAAATCCTTCTTTTGAAATTTTGGAGCACTTTTTCTTGGAGGGTGCATAGGGCTAGGAGGCGCACGGCGGTGAGGCGCGTGGCTCCTAGGCGCATAATGTGCATTCGGAAAAGGAGCGCACCTTGTTTCAAGAATGATTTTGCTAGAGGATGATTCATCTGTAGCTACTTCCTTCTCTTTAGCTTTCCCAAATTGTTTTGTTGGGTAGACATAATGGAATGTTTGTCTCTTGACTTTTTCCTGTCCTTTACCCATTGAATTAGAATGTTTTTCCTTGAGAATTTCATGAGTTTGCTGAGTTGTAAATTCACTGTCTCTTTCAGCACAAACATCACACTTAAAGTTGTCACTAGTTGATGTGAATCCCAAGCCACTTTTATCACCACTGGCATTTTGGGACTCAAAGATACCGTCCATAGTGACACGAGAATTGGACCACTCATTTGTAATCTTTTTAAGATCAGTAATTTGAGTAACCAATTCATCGTTTTGAACTTTAAGTAATGAGTTCTGTTCTGTTAGAAAAGTGTTTTTAATAGTAAGAGGAGTCATGCTCTTTATCTGCTCCTTAAGGAGGGTGAGTTCAGATTTTAGAACAGTTTTCGCGGTCTTAAGCTGGGAAATTTCATCACGTGATAGTGCTAAAGCTTCCTTCATTTTGCCAAACTTACTGATTACCTTTTCAGCTTCTAAGAACAACTTTTATTGCTTGGCAATGTCCTCATCATGAGTGATTATAGGAATTGGTTCAACTTGTGGTCTGATGTAGTTGCCTATTCTGAGCTTGCTTCTTGCGCTCAGATCACATCAGGCAAATAACAATCCACCATCGGTTTAAGCCGGAGTGAGAAATCCTTGTTCAACTAGCTCGCTAATGGTTGGTCCTTTCTTGTTCTTTACTTCAGAATGACCTACAGATTTCTTGATTGGTTTGTTCAAGATCTTCATATCTGGAACATCTTTTGAGAAGTCATCCGAGTCATAATCAACAACATAATCATCATTATTTGCGACCAAGCAAACGAGTCCATCATCAGAATCATCATTGCTCTCATCGGAGTCTGTTTCAATCCATGTGTTATGCTCATTTGCTGGTGATTCTTCTTCATCAACCATTCCCTTGTGACGAGTGAATTTGGGAGTGGACTTGGGAGTATGGCTGCTCATCTCTTGCATATACTCGAACTTGGGAATTGGGCAGCTCGATGCAAAGTGTCCGGGTTTCCTGTAATTAAAATAAACAAGGTCTTGTTTTCTTTTTGAATCAGTGCTCCTTGTAAACTTTGGAGGAGCTCTGCTGGTAGATCCTTGATATTTGCTGGTTGAGCCAGGTTTTGAGAATTTTCTCAACTTTTGAAATTTCTTCACAAATAAAGCGAAGTCTTCATCATCCATGTCTAATAACTCAGAAGTAGAAATTTTGGGATCGGAACTTTTCTCATCTTGTACCGGCGCAGGCACATGCCCTTCCTCTCTATGCGCCACCATAGCAATGGATTTTGATTTTCCTTCAGTTCCACTGATGCGCTGAAGTTTGAGCTCATAAACCTTGAGATTTGCATAAAGGTTCCTTAAAGTCCATACATCTAAAGTTCCAGCGTCTTCAAGGGCGCTAGATTTATGTAGGTATCTTGATCCAAAGCAGAGGATATTAGTGTTTAATTCCTTATTTGAGAACTTCTTTCCAAGTGAAATACAGAGATTGATGATTTCACAATAGCGTTCATAAGTCTGTCTAAGAGTTTCACCGGGGAGTTGAGAGAAATTGTTGAATATCTTTTACACTTCGTATCTCTTGTTCTCTTTGCAAACGGTATCTCCTTCTATATGCTCTTCAATAGCATCCCATAGCTCATTAGCGGTAGCACAATGCATGACTTGTTGTTTCATAGCCGTGCTTAAAGTGCTAAGAATAATATTTCTAGCTTTCCCATCATTTGCAACTCTTCTAATTTCTTCTTCAGTCCATTCTTCCTTTGGTTTCAGAATAGATGGTTGAGCAGCGTTGGTGCGTGGATTTGGATTCGCCTTCATCGGAATATAAGGTCCATAAACTGCGGTGTCATGGAGCCTTTCATCGATTGAGTTGAGATGGGTCAAAATGTTGAATTTCCACACGTTAAAATGATCTTCATCAAAGACTGGAACGTGAGTGTAGTTTGCAGTTGCCATAGGTTTTGAGTTTGCCATTTCGAATCGGCACCCAAGCTGTTAAGCTTGAAAAACAAAAAAATGTTTTATAAAGGTATTTGCTCTGATACCACTTGTTGGTCCCAAAAGGCAACAAGGGTATGAAAATAGCTAAAGGGGGGGTGAATAGCTGTTTTAAAATTCTTTTCGTACCCTTGATAAACTCAATTGCAAATGCGCACTTTATCAAATAAGCGTTATGAAATGCGCCTAAGTGAGTGAGTGAAATGCACAGCGGAATTTAGTTAAGTAAATAGGCGCAAAGTATGATAAATGGGGCGCACACACACTCTAAGTATTTTAGCTCAAAGTGGGTGAAAAAAGGAACTAATGCAAATGATATAACAAACACAACACAATCAATCCAATCAATCTACAATGAGTAAATAAGTAAATAGTGAGATAGGATAATAACTTGAAAGTAAATGACAAGAATTGAATGCGTGCTCTTTGGAGAGGTTCGATTGGGAAATGATCTACGTCCTCTACCAAGATGGTTAGTCTTGGATTTCTAATGAAGATATTATAATATGATAGAGTGTTACAAATTACAACGTTTGAGCTTATACACTAACTCAAGATCTAATATTCTATGACAGAAAAAATCCTAGATAAAACCGGTGTATCTCTTAAAGAAAGATCTAAGTGATCAAACTTAAAAAGGTGCGTGTGTGTTCTTAGTTTTAAGGCTCTTTAGATCTATGAGATTTAGAGCACAATAAAACTAAAGTGTTTTTGCTTGAGGATCTGGGCTAAGTATGAAGGTATGAAGATGTTCTTGAGGAATCTGGGAAATCAAAGGCAATCTTCAAATCTTCAACAAATGCTTGAGAGAGAAATTCAGAGATTCTTAGCAACTTCAAAATGTTTGAAGTTATGGGGTATTTATAGTAGAGCTCCAAAAACTAGCCGTTGGAAATCCCTTGTGGATAAGGTTAAAAGAAAGATGTGTTGTCGCTCATTGAGTGGATCACGTGTCCTTTGTAGCCGTTAGACACATAACACAAATATGACCGTTATGGACAGGTGTCCTTAGATGCGGGTGCATACGTTTTATTTAACCACCGTTGGATCATTGGCGTAGTTTGAATTTCTTCAAGTCTTTAATAAATCACCAAGTGTTAAATCATTCACAATGAGGCGCGTTAAGCCAATGGGGCGCATAGGTGCGTTTGAGCCATTTGGGGCGCATGAGCAAAGCTAGACGCATACTCATATGCGCGCGCCAAGGAGGCGCATGGCGCAAGTGAGGGGCGCAAGTGAGGGGCGCATGGCGCATGGCTCAAATTGACCAAAGTGATTTTCTTTAATCTTGACATTCTTGCCTTATTTCTAAGCTTATTCTATTACAATGGACTGCCTAAAAAATGAAGTATAAATACTTCTTACATATTGGTCTAAAGTCCATGAAATAAAACTTAGGTGATGGATCAATCAAATCTAATCAATCCTATTACATTGAAACTGAGATATAAGTGGGCATACCCAACATGGTAAATAATCTTTATTATTCTCCTACTCATTCTCTCTCCTACTTTACTTTTATACTACAACATCAATCAACCTACTATTCCCTACCCCACTTTCTGTCTCATACTTCACTTTTCATACTCACAACACAACGACTACCCACTACTATTCGTCCCTTAATTATCGTGCAAAACTCATTTTGTCCACATGGTTATGGGATGGAAGGAGTATTTATTAATGAACACGTCATTTCTAATAAATTTGATAATTGGAATTAAAAAATTCTTAATGAATTTTTAATATTGCCAATTAATAATTTTAGTTTGTGAATATATTTGAGTATTCTTTTATGGTAGATTAAATACTAAAATGCTACGTAGGAATATTTAGAAAACAGATTTATTTTCACTTTTTCTTGGATAGTTTGTTACAAATTTTACTTTATATAATTTAAATAATCAATACTCCCTCCATCCCACCTCACTTGAGACCTAAAAGGTGGGCACGATAACT
The DNA here is from genome assembly GCA_026119855.1 of Campanula takesimana. Classification (NCBI taxonomy): domain Eukaryota; kingdom Viridiplantae; phylum Streptophyta; class Magnoliopsida; order Asterales; family Campanulaceae; genus Campanula; species Campanula takesimana. The sequence goes on from JAOWBW010000120.1 coordinate 455,676, forward strand.
AAGGAAAAATAATAAACTAAGGAAAATATGTGGTAGAAAATGAGGAGAGAGAATGAGTGGGGTTAAAAGTAGGTTGGTTGAATAAATTGTGTGGTGGAAAATGAAGAGAGAGAATGAGTGGGTGGGGTAGATTGAATATAAAATTATAAAAGGATGACTATTTTTGGGAGTCTCAAGTGAAGTGGGACGGCCCAAAATGGAAATAAGTCTCAAGTGAGGTGGGACGGAGGGAGTATGTCTAATCTGTTTTTCTGATTTTTTTTTTCTCAAATAATTCCATTATTTATAAGTATTTACCAGAGTACCACCTTTTTCAAAGTATGTACCAAAATGACCAACTTAGAGCTAATTCGCCACTGGGTATAGCAAATTATCATAATTCGCTTTTGTCAAAAGCGAATTATTCTTTGACCAGATTAGGCGCGCTTTGCATTAGGGCGTTAATTAAACCTTAAGTAATTCGCTTCCTATAGTAGCGAATTGTTATAATTCGCTTCTGCAAGTAGCGAATTACATTAAACCCACACAATAAGATAAGGTTTCAGTATGTGCAGCTCATTATATCTCCATCTTGTCTGAAAATAGAGAGAAAAAGAAGAAGGGACGCAAAGAGGAGAGGATTTTGCAAATCCATTTTTTGAAATACTCAGATCAAGCAAAAAGGTACACCACGATCTCTATCTATATGTCATTTTTTGTGTTTGATGTGATTTATTTTAGGTTTTTGAGTGAATTTGTAGAGAGAAATGATAAATTTAAGATTTTGACTGTTATTATCATTTTCTAAGGTTCTAGGGTATCGATGAGTGGGTTACCGCTTATTTTCATGTGCTACTGGAGAGGGGATGATGAAGATCCATTTAATGGTCCTCTTTTTGAAAAAGGACCAAAATTTGGTCTTAGAGCGATACATAGATGGACTTACACTGAGTTGATTGATCAGTTGTATGAACATATTGGGGTAGATCGAACAAGATTTCAGCTGGAAGTTATTTGTATGTTTCCTCATTCCTTTGACTATGGAATTGCAAATTACTTTCCATTTCATATCCAAGACGATAATGGTGTGGCGTTAATGTTTGATGTTAATGCTCAATTTGGTGGGTTGAGTAACTTGCAGTTGTATATTATCATGAAGGCTATTGAGGTGTTTGATATCCGTGGAGGTGGGACTGACATTGGTTATAATCATGAGACGAATGAACGTTATGCAGAGACACTTTATGTGAATTCGCAGAGTTACAACCGAGAGCCTGGCAAGGGTCCAAGTACAGAAACATTCTATGATAATTCCCCCTGTCCCTGATCATCCACACGACGACGACGACGACGTTGTCTCTGACCCTCATCTTCAAAGGTACGGTCAACCGGTGGTGGAGGAGGTTGACCCAGAAGTCGTCCTTCCTCTCTAATATGCGTCAGGGCATGTGTGATGACATGTCGCGTTTGAAGTCGAGACTGGTCCGGTCCTTGCTCAATAATTGCTTGTTCATTAATGACATATAAACGTTGGAAGCTTTGAATCTGAAAAAAATATATTCAGAAAAATGTCATTTATTCTGGTACCCCACATCCTTTACATGAGCAGGATTGTGAATCAACAAACGTGTGATGCTTTGTACCTTTTGAAAAAAAATGTTAAAAATATTAAAAATTTGTGGTGAAAAGAAAAGAATAAATGTCAACTATAACATTTATTCCGGGATAGAGAGAGTATATAAAAACAATAGACACTCACCAAAGCATGTACTCATGTGTATATGAATAGTCCATATCCACCTTGTCCTCTGACCTAGGAACCACATTGAACAAACGTGATTCCCATTGTTGAATATAGGCGGCATGGTCATCCACCCAAATTATTTTGGGTCTACTCCGTCTATCAATCTGATGCAATCTAACATCAGTGTCAACTGGCCTAGGGATGAATTGGCGCATGCCAAACTGGCGCATAACTCGATCAGGCAGGTGCAACTCCACCCTCTCGAAACATATAAGAGGCGACCTCGTCCTCCAAACAGCCTCCCCCTACAAGAAATACCCTGGAGCAACACGGTCTCCATATGGCTCCCACACAACCTGATCCGCAGTCAAACTATCTAACGCATCCCTATAGCCGCGCAGGTTATGTCTAGTCACATAACCAAACGATAACGCCCCCCGCCAACTGAAATTGAAAATCAAAGAAAATTATACTCCAAAAGCATAAAAAACTATATCAATTCATTCATAAGTAGTTGTCCTATCATACCTAGCCCCCAACGGGTCATCTACATATGCCCCATATACAGCGCCTAACGACCACAGCTGGGTACACCTCAATCTCTCCCATGCCCAAATATGTTCAAAAATCAACATCAATATATATAAATATATCAATATATATATATAAATATATACTATAAAATGATATGGTGCACATGTATACTATATTTAAATAGTCATACCTGCACAATCGGCATGAATCCTCCACACTGACTAGTCTGGGGGGAAGTCGCCTTGCAAAGCTCTCGATAAAGGATGGCCAATGCAGCACTGCCCCAGCTATAAGATCCTACAACATCGATGTCTCTAAGAAGTGGCAAATATATGAGCTTCACCTTCGAATTACTGCGATCTGCCAAGATATATGACCCCAATAATGCCAAGATATAGGCATGTGTGTACCTATCAATATCCGCTACTGTGGCATGTTCTCCCAAATTACCAATATTTGAGAATTTCTCCTTAAGCCACTTGAGATCCAACATCCCCGTCTTCAAGTTCGGGGGACCAGGTCTGACACCTAACAAATCAAAACACAAATCAGCCCACTGGGCGTCTGTCATATATGTCGGAAGGCCTGTGACGGGCAATCCATCTATTGGCAAACCCGTCAATAGACCCACATCCTGCAGCGTAATTGATGAGTGAGTTTTTACTCATTTAATTAGATACTTTTAAGTTTAATTATTGCTTTGTTCTCAAGCTTTTGTTATTTGATTTGTGTATTTTTGTGTTTTTGTTGTCTAGGGTGATTATGTGCTCAATCAACAAGAAAGAGGGAGAAAAAGAGCTTATTGGAGCAATTGTATGAAGGCCAAGGGCTGCTGTGAAAAATCTGCTGAAATCCAGGGATCAAACTGCAATTTCTGATACACAGGGACTGTTCTGGAATTTTGAAATCCTGAGGACCAAACTGGAAATTATCAAAATATGAGGGACCTTTGAGGAATTTTGTAATTCAGCCCAAAATTACCCCCAAGTTGGAGAAGGAATTTAGTTTTCTAATTCATTATGATATCTTTTGACTATTCTTTTTAGTTTAGGATTTCTTTTTAGTTTCCTTTTTCTTTTACAATTCTTTTTCCTTTTAGATTTAGGTTAGTTTTCTTCCTATAAATACTAGATTAGTTTTCTTTTAATTTTTTATCAAACAATGTAGCTAGTAAATATTTTTAAGGGTTGCAAGGTTGGAGGTAACTTTTATCTTTTTATTTAATTGATGTATTTTTATTTTCATTTTTTTATCTCTATTCATAATTTTACTTGTGCTTAATTTAAATCTATTGCTAGGGTTTGTAGATTTGATCACCCTATTTATCCTTGTGAATGATTTCTGCTATAATTTTCTATTTACTGTGCCAGTGTAGAAATTCACAAGTAGCATCTTCATAGTTTATGCATATGCCATGGTAAATTGTGAAGTGGGTAAAATTAAACGATTATCTATATGAGATAATTGTAGAAAACGTTCTTGATCTTAGTTTCTTTAAATAATTAAAGCAATTAATTTTTTGGATCTAGACTGTGCCAGTTAGATTTGATTATTGATTAGGGTTTCTAGTGAGTGTGTCACTGCTAGTAACTAAACTGAAAGAAGAAACATAAATTGAAATAGATCTCGTGATCAAGTGAATAGGTGAAAAGTGAAAAGATGTAACAATGATATTTGGATTAAAGACGGAGATATCTTTTAATTATGCGATTCCTATCATTTATATGCTTGCTCATGTTGATCACCTATCTTTTATTTATGTTTTGTTTTATTTATTGCTATTAAAATAATTAAATAATTTTGAATTAATCCAAGTCCCTGTGGATCGACCCTTGTGTTTGCATATTGCTATGACGATAGCTCGTGCACTTGCGAAGTATTATAATTTTGTCTATCAAGTTTTTGGCGCCGCTGCCGGGGACTTGCGCTTTAATTCTAGGTATTTAATTATCTATCTTAGTTAAGTATTTTGCGTCACTCGAAAGAGTCTCCTTGAGTTTGTGGGTTTATAGAGGAGTGTAAATAGTGCCACCCTCCAAAAAGATTTTTTTTTTTTTTAGATTTTTTTTCAAAGTGCCTCCAATTTTTGTAAACCTCACAATTTATTTATTTTATTATTATTAATTTTTGTTAGTTTTTAGTTATATATTTTTGCTTCATTCAATAGATATTATGCTTGGGGTTTCTTTTTGTTGTAGATGCAGGCTAATGAACAAGAATCTGAACAGCAGAAAAGATTGGGGCAATGGCTAAATTGAAAAAGTAAAAAAAAGAAGGGATGCGTTGATGTTGATCTACAAAGAGGGTTGGGCAACAACAACAAAAAAATAGGATCACAAATCCCTAACCCCGATCTCTCTCTTTCTGGACCGATCTCTCAACCAGTCTCTCTCTCCGTTCAATCCACCACACTACACCACACCACTCCGATCTCCATCCCCTCTCTTATCCATTACCGACTCACAGATCCAGCTGCCACCCTCAACTCCACCATCTCCGGTTATCACGCCGACCCACTTCCCAACGCGGCTGTATCCCTCGTCGCCGGCTAACACCATCGCTACCCCGACTCCAGCAGCAACTCTAAGCCCCATCTCCGATCCGGCCTCCTCCCTAGCCGCGCCGATCTCCCTCACAGTTAATACTCCTCCAAGCGCCGGCATCATTTCAGAAACTTTTGGCGATTTTTCAAACTGGACCTCCTCCGCTCAGTCCACAATCCCGGCAGGCCCAACAAATTGATGGCCGAATCCTAAGCTTCGCAATGCCCGTCACCACATGGAATCACAGTTTTGGGAGTTTATCTCATTGGAAACCCAATGGCGCATGCTCTCTCTTGAAAGCAACCAAGGTACCAAGTTCTAATTGTTATTTATTGCTTGCAATCTGCTACGATTTTCATTTACTATTCTCATGATAGTATGGCAGTTGTGTTGATAATCTGTAAATGTCAAATTTGCTCGGGTAGATGGGTAATGAACTTAAATTGCTATCTACTATTTGGGACTGTCATGAGCTAATTATGGATGCCTTGTCAATAATGAAATTCCCAAGTGGGTATGGAGAGGGTGCTATGATATTTTAGGAGCCATAATAACCCTTGTTTTGTGAACTTTGCCCTTTTCACCTAAGAGTTTCACAATGTGGACATTGTTTTGTTTAAGTTTGGGGATGGGGTGCATTGTCAGTCTTAAAAAAAAAATGTTTTCTTATTTTCTTTGTCGGGTTCGAACTACGGGGACCTGAGTTCCTTATAGTCCTAAGGAGAACGTAGGCAGCTATGCGCGGTCAAAAATTTTTGTTTATTGCAAAAAAGAAAAGAAAAAAAAAGTTTTTGTTTGAGTCTAGTTGTGTAATTTGGCCTTTGTCTATGATAGTAAAAATTGATTATGCATGGTTAAGTTGAGTTCTTTAATGCTATACTTGTCTGGATGTGGGACTTGATTGATATGATTGATCTTTGATTTCTCCACCATTTGAGCACTTCATGTTAATTGCTTTGATCACCGGAAGACTTAGATGACCATTATTTAGTTGACTTACTCACTACATTCTCGGGAACTTTAGAACTTGCTTGATTTACTTTCGAGGCGAAATTTTTGGGATTATAATTGATTGAAGGGATGACGTAGGCATTCTTTGTTAGTCATATATTAAGCCTTAAACCACCCTATATAAAATTATCCCTAGTTACCTGTTTGAGCCTAAAGTAAAAATAATGGAGTGTGCAAAAGCACACAACGACCCCCATTTGACATTGTTTCTTGAACCCACATTCACCTACCAGTTAGCCTATACACTTTTCCTTACCCGTCAAGAGAGTGTAATTAAAGAATGAAAGACAAAGTAAAGTGAGATTATGGAAGATATTTGAAATGGGCAAAAGTGAGTGGAATTTTGAGAAACCCCTACGAGGTAACTTTGGAAAGAAAAGTGAGAGAAAAAAAGGCTCAATAAAAAAAAAAAAAAAAAAAAAAGAGAGCCCTCACGAATAAAAATGAGAAAAAAAATTGAGATAAAAAAAGGGCTCAAAGAGCCCTCACTTATGTGCAAGTATTGAAGAAAAAAAGGAGGTAGAAAAGGGAATGCATTCAACTCAAAGTCAAAAGTATTATATGTAAAAGTTCAAGTTGGGGGTTGATGCATTGGTGAAACGAAAGAGGCCCAAGAGTTGTGCGAAATTATGTTATTATTTGAAGACTCTTTGGTTATTCTCTCTTGAATTCGAATTATTTACCTTTCGTTTGTAGCCCTTAACTAAGCCTAAATGTTACGAGCTAATAAAGTCCTAATTGATCTTTGGTTGATTGTAGTCCCCATTAGTGGAGATAGTCATGAAAAGCAAGTTATTTGGTTCTTGATCTTCATAATCCGTATTCCATTAATCTTCAACTCCATATATCATATATATTAGAGAATGAGTGGATTCTTGACTTTATAATATATTCCGAGTTTGATGGTGATCTAGTTATTGTATTGCACACACACACGGAGAATCATAGTGAGATTATATTGATTGGGTTGCATATTTTTGACTTGCATGGTATTTATTGATTTCTTATTGAGTATGTATATTTGATTTATGAGACTTTTAGGGCCGATGATCATGACTTGACAGCAACAATAAAAAAAAAAAAAAAAAAAAAAAGTGTTTTGTTTTAGTAGATTAGTTGTTTTATTAGATTTTTTTGTTTGATAGGTAGGTAGTTTACTTTTGTTTTACTTGAGGACAAGTAAATGATTAAGTTTGGGGGTATTTGATGAGTGAGTTTTTACTCATTTAATTAGATACTTTTAGGCTTAATTATTGCTTTGTTCTCAAGCTTTTGTTATTTGATTTGTGTATTTTTGTGTTTTTGTTGTCTAGGGTGATTATGTGCTCAATCAACAAGAAAGAGGGAAAAAAGAGCTTATTGGAGCAATTGTATGAAGGCCAAGGGCTGCTGTGAAAAATCTGCTAAAATCCAGGGATCAAACTGCAATTTCTGATACACAGGGACTATTCTGGAATTTCTGAAATCCTGAGGACCAAACTGGAAATTATCAAAATATGAGGGACCTTTGAGGAATTTTGAAATTCAGGCCAAAATTACCCCAAGTTGGAGAATGAATTTAGTTTTCTAATTCATTATGATATCTTTTGACTATTCTTTTTAGTTTAGGATTTCTTTTTAGTTTCCTTTTCTTTTACAATTCTTTTTCCTTTTAGATTTAGGTTAGTTTTCTTCCTATAAATACTAGATTAGTTTTCTTTTAATTTTTTATCAAACAATGTAGCTAGTAAATATTTTTAAGGGTTGCAAGGTTGGAGGTAACTTTTATCTTTTTATTTAATTGAGGTATTTTTATTTTCATCTTTTTATCTCTATTCATAATTTTACTTGTGCTTAATTTAAATCTATTGCTAGGGTTTGTAGATTTGATCACCCTATTTATCCTTGTGATTGATTTCTGCTAGAATTTTCTATTTACTGTGCCAGTGTAGAAATTCACAAGTAGCATCTTCATAGTTTATGCATGTGCCATGGTAAATTGTGAAGTGGGTAAAATTAAACGATTATCTATATGAGATAATTGTAGAAAGCGTTCTTGATCTTAGTTTCTTTAAATCATTAAAGCAATTAATTTTTTGGATCTAGACTGTGCCAGTTATATTTGATTATTGATTAGGGTTTCTAGTGAGTGTGCCACTGCTAGTAACTAAACTGAAAGAAGAAACAGAAATTGAAATAGATCTCGTGATCAAGTAAATAGGTGAAAAGTGAAAAGATGTAACAATGATATTTGGATTAAAGACGGAGATATCTTTTAATTATGCGATTCCTATCATTTATATGCTTGCTCATGTTGATCACCTATCTTTTATTTATGTTTTGTTTTATTTATTGCTTTTAAAATAATTAAATAATTTTGAATTAATCCAAGTCCCTGTGGATCGACCCTTGTGTTTGCATATTGCTATGACGATAGCTCTTGCACTTGCGAGGTATTATAATTTTGTCTATCAGTAATCGTCATCTCACCAACAGGTAGATGGAAAGTGTGGGTCTCCGGGTGCCACCGCTCGACCAACGCCTCAAATAAAACACAGTCATATTTCTTCATCTCCCCCATCCTGTAAACTCCGTAAAACCCCGTAACCCATAATCTGTTCACACCCCTTCCATCTATATTTTTCGGGGGCTTTGGACCATGTCGAAATGATATACTAGAAACCTCTTCACCAGCCCATAGATGAGAAGATCTATGGGAACCTTGTAACCCCAACACCGTCCGGTTCAAAGGACCCGGATCTACAAACGGCTCATCTACATCCATCTGTAAAAGAATGGTTAAACAAATTTACATTATTACTTTGGAAAGGATAATGCATTTAGTCATGCAAGTAACGTAAACAGAGGCTCCAAAATTCGTTCAAGTAACACATTTTTATGATAATTATCATAAATGCAGCATCATGATTGACATTAGCATAAAATGAATACAAACTAAAAGAAGACAGGGAAATTACCTAAAACAAATATTCCCTTGACATACTAGGGCAAAAGTATCATTAAACTAATTAATGAATTGAACACCTAATGAGAATGTACAAGTCGAATAGAAGCTGAAATGGTAAGAGAGCTCGTCACATTCCAAAAATCTTTTGATTCCAGCAGATAAAACAAATCATAGGCATGTGCATATGCATGCATGCTTAAGCATGTATTAACCGTGTCATATAGTATATAAAATCCCTATGCAAATTTCAACTAAATTGTCGTATACCCAACAAACTCCCAAAAAAGAGTTGGTTTAGGGGGAAACTAGTTCCTCCATAAGTTATAAAAAGTCCACTTTTTAACCCTTTAACCCTAAGCCTTAAACCCTAAAGAGCCTAAACCCTAAACTTTAACCCCTATAAAAACAGGACTTTTTATAACTTATGGAGAAACTAGTTTCCCCCAAAATTTTCTCACCAAAAAATAGATTCTACTCAACATTTCTTCTCCAGGCTAGAAAAAATATTAGCTCCCGGATTATGTGGAAGCAGAAAGAATGGCAATAGCACCAGCCAATTAAAGAAACATACTATGCTTTATCTATAGAAGTTGGCTGCCACTTCACCAAACCTTCAATCCAAAGTTTTTCACTGACCATAGAAGAATTAATCTTTTTAAAATGATAAACAAGCTGATATAGCAGCTCTAGAAGTATCCAGTAAATATGTTTGGGCGAAAAATGTGTTACTGATCTTCCATCATAATTTCAAACCAAATTTTGAAATCAAACATGCAAATAAACACACATTCAATATAATTGTACAAAAACCAAATCAAACATGCAAATACATCACAATTTCAAACCAGTCGACAATCACCCACAAAAAATCACAATTTCAAACCAGTAGATAACCCATTCATAGATATTTTCCTCAAAATAAAAAAAAACTTACATTTTAAGCGTGTGAATGAACTCAATCAATCGCCCAGATATCCCTTCGTCGCGCTCTCGATCTCTCTCTCTCTTTCAGTTGTTTGTGAATGAACGCAATCGCCCAGCCTTCGTCGCCCTCTCGATCTCTCTCTCTCTCTTTCTGTTGTTTGTGAATGAACTGATGAACTGAATTTGGGGGTTTATATTTTAACCTAATTCGCTTCCGAAATAAGCGAATTCATTTAAAACTATTTCGCTTCCTTCAGAAGCGAATTATGTGGAATTAGGTTAACGTTAATTAATCGTATATTTAAGCGTGTTTAATCTGGTCAATGCATAATTCGCTTTTGGAAAACGCTTATTACACTATTTCGCTTCCCAGACAAGCGAATTACACTCAAGTTGGTCATTTTGGTACATACTTTGAAAAAGGTGGTACTCTGGTAAATACTTATAAATAAGGGAATTATTTGAGAAAAAATTCTTGTTTTTCTACTTCTTTTCGTAGTTTAAAAAGAATTATGCCTAAAGAATGGAAAAGGACTCTAAATTAAAGTTAGGTGTATAATAGTTTAACTCTCTCTCCTTTTTTTTTTTTTTTTTTTAGGATCTCTCCTTCTTTTCTTATCTAACTGTTGTAACACAATCAAATAAAATAAAAAATTATCTGAAACGGTTTCATACATGAGATAGGTTTCGTTGAAAGAATAGATTTGCTTACTATAGACAGGGCGGGGTAAACTATTTTCTCTCTCATGAAGACTCATCTCATATGTGAGACCGTCTTACACAAAACTTCCACATAAAATTTAACAAAAAAAAAATCTGTTGCTCAATTAAAAGAAAAACAAGTAAACAAATCGGAAATGGCACCAATCATCCCTATCGCACAATTTCTATTACTCCCTCCGTCCAGGAGTAAGAGTCCTACCTCCCATTTGCACGGAGATTAAGAAATGTTAAAAGTAAAGTAAGCGTTGTGAGTAGACGTGTCCAAAATTAACCGATAACCGGCTAACCGGTAACCATCTCAACCGTAAACCGTCGATTAGACGGTCCGGTTACGGTTAAGGGTATCAAAAACCGGCCAACCGCCGATTCATAACTGTCGAAGTAAACCTCCGGTTAAACTGCGGTTAACCGCCTAACGGCTAGTTTTTGAACTTTGGTCCAGCCCCCCCCCCCAAGTCCCTACACGTGCCTTGATTGTCCAAAAAACATCTAGTTTTCAAACTAGCCATTAGTTTCCGTTAAATTGCTGATTTTTTTTGTCATAAATGAAAATAATACTTTTTTGTGAAAAATTCTTACCTATAACTCTAAGTAACCCCTCCCTCCTAGCATTTTATTTCCACACCTTCTCTCTACTCTTTCTCTCTCTACTAATTCCAAAGTCTCTCACAATATCATTCATTTCCAATTAGTTTGTTAACATTTTCTATTAGTTTGCAGAATTTCAGTCAACTTTTTATAGCTTTCCAGTTAGTTTTCTAACGAAATCACTTTTTTAATTTTTTCCAAAAATTCAAGTCACTTTTTTTTACCATTTCCAGTCAATTTCCAAACATTTTCCAATTAATTTTCAGAATTTCAGTCAGTTTTTTTACGTTTTCAGATAGTTTTTTTAACGAAATCAGTGTTTTTCATCATTTTCAGTCAGTTTTTTGACGATTTTCAGTCAGTTTTTTTTTTAACAAAAATGGCTTCATCTCAAAGGAGCGGCAAGGAACATGTTGATTCTTCCTCCCTTAACCGAGATTTTGGTGATTTTGAGCAACCTTTTGACGGAAGTGAGCAACATGTTGAAGAAAATGTTGTTCAAAGTGGTAGGGGTGGCCGAGGTCGGGGCGAGGGAAGAGGTGGTCGGAACGTCAACAACGAGAATCCAAATCCGACACTTTTACGATCCATTTCCGAAAAGTACAACTTGACCCGAATGACTTTGTACATTTTCGAGCGGAATGCAACTATTGTGACAAAACATACCCGTTCGTAAAAGGTGGAGGACATGGAACAATGAACTTCCACACGAGATCAACACATCCCGAGAAACTTGGGATTGGGAGTACTCAAAGTTAATTACAATTTTCTCAACCTAACACCCAAGGTACGTCTTCGGTCTTATTTAAGTTTAATAATGTCGTTTATAGAAAAGAATTGTGCAAAATTGTGTGTGTTAAACGGCTTCCTTTTAACTTTGCGGATGATGATTTTTTTCAAATATTTATTAGACTTTCTTTAAATCCCGCCGCCTCCAAAGTACCATGTACGACTCTCGTACGCGATATTAAAAATGAGGTTTTGGAATATAAACATTTTTTAATTGATGTTTTATCAAAATTAGATCAAAGAGTTTAAATTTGTGCCGATGGTTGGAGTGATCATTGGCAAAGAAATAGTTATTTGGGTGTTACATGCCATTGGATAGATAATTCATGGACTATCCAATAAAGATTAATTGCATATGAAAGTTTTGAACCACCTCATTTCGCAGAAAATATTTGTAGAAAGTTGCACGGCATTTTGGCAAAGCATGGTCTTTTGCATAAAATATTTAGTATTTCATTCGATAATGCTAGTGCTAATACCGCTAGTATACCGGAGTTGATGCAAATTTGTCGACCGTCACTTGGGGGTAAGTATTTTCATATTAGATGTTTATGTCATAGCATAAATTTATGTGTTAAAGATGGTTTGGATGCGTTAGAGAAATATGTTAAACCCATTAGAGATGCTCTTTATTTTATTGCCAAAAAAAATAAAATTACAAGAAAATGGATCAAATATTTACAAAGTAAGGGTCTTCCCGAAAAATATTTTCCTATGGACGTTCCGACTAGGTGGAATTTCACCTATAAAATGTTAATTGATGGTTTTGAGTATAAAGAGCATCTCGTAGATTTTTTTTTCTTACTATGGGCTATGACATTCCTTTATTTTCTTATCAATTGAACGCTTGCACTAATTTATGTCAATTATTAAAGATTTTCAATACCGCTACTTTGGCTTTGTCGGGAGTTTATTATCAAACTTCCGTTTTGGTACTTGAGCAATGTGTTGCAATAGTTCGAAGTTTTAAAAATTTACAAAAGTGCAACATTTTAAACCCAAGCATTGTTTCTATGAGGGAAAAGTGGCTCAAATATTTTGATACTATTTCGTCTCTATTTTTTGTTGCAAAGTTGTTGGATCCCCGTATTAAATTGAAAGATCTAGTGAGCATAATAACGTTTTATTATGTGAATTTATACCCTGATGGGGACGGAGTATATGAAAGCCCGGCGATTATTGTTGAAAATGCAAAACATGATTTGTTGACTCTTTATAATGAGTATAATGCAATTCATGTAAATCCTTCTCAACATGTTCCCTCAAATCTATATATATTAAAAGTCGACGCGGAGAACTACGGAGTCGCCACGTGGATAAGTGTTGGCTAAATCTAGCTTTTGGTGAAGCCACCTCATCACCTTACTAATTAATAAGTGACTTTTCATTTTTTTTCCTATTAGCTAATAATATTAGTTATTATATAGTGTAACTATTATAGTTAACTATTATAATAACCAATACTTAAAATAGTAATAGTTACTATTATAGTTAACTATGACTTATAATAGTAATAGTTACTATTAATAGTTAACTATTAGTTAATTACTACTTATAATAGTAATAGATACTATAATAGTTAACTATTATAGTTACTATATTAGTTAACTATTATAGTTAACATTTGTATTCAGCTATTAATAGTTAAATATTATAGTTCACTATTATATCTACTTATTAATTATCAACTATTAGAGTTAATGTTTATATTTAAATATTTATAGTTAATTAATATAATTACATATTATAGTTAAATATAGGAGTATGTAACTATTATGATTTATGATCAACTAATACTATCAATAGTATTAAGTAATTATAATAATTACTATATATGTGTGAATTATTACTATTGACAATATTATATAATCATACTAGTTACTGTATAAGTTAATTACTAATATTATTATTAATTAATTATAATAGTTATAATATAAGTTTAACTATTACTATGAACAGTATTAGTTAATTGTAATAGATACTATATAGATTAACTATTACTATTAATAGTATAAGTTAATTGTAATAGTTATTACTCTTAATAGCATTTGTTAATTGTAATAGCTAACTATATAAGATAATTATAGTTACTATATAAATTATTATTTATTATTATTAATAATATTAGCTAATCATAATAGTTACTCTGTTCGTCGTAAATAATAAGTTAAAAGTAATATTTACTATATATAGTGGAGTAACTAATACTAATAATAGTAATTTATATAAAAACTAATAATAGTAATAGTTATAATATATTAAAACTATTATAATTAATTAATATTATTTTTATTATTAGTATTAGTTACTTCACTTGGACAAGTTTTTATAAAATTTTACGTTTCATGAAGCCACGTCATCATGGGTCCTACGAATTTTGTGAGACTTTCATATTTCTTCAAATAGCTAATAGTATTAGCATACTATATTAGTTACTATATTAGAATAATGTGCCTCTTAGTCAATAATATTCTATTATTGTAATAGATAATCACATTCTACTATTAGAGTACTATGTTAGTATGTATATAAGATGTAAGATATATAGGTGAATAGTCTACATTAATTTGAAATTATTACATCAATTATTATGATTTTATTAATTAATATTACAATTTTTTTCAATATGAAATTTCTATCTACATTCATTTGTGAAGAAGATAATTATATGCTTTTATTTAAGTGCAATGGTTACTCAAATATGAAAATTCTCAATATAACTTAATACATTAATAATAATCATGATAAAATGACTTTAACATCTCCGTTATAAGAAATTAAATGTCATAAAAATTTAATACAATATTTACTTTGAAATGTCAAGTCACAAAACTAAATATTTGATTTCTCTTTTGAAACATACAAAAAGTTTTTAAACAAATTAATTGGTTTAACTAAGTCATTAAAAAATTATGTTGAGCCAACTTATAATTAATCCGGTAAACAAATGAAAAGTCAAAAAAAAACTATCATCTTAGTTTTAAATCAAAAGTTAGAAAATAAATTTCTCTTTAATTTATCCCCTCGATTTATCCAATTAAAATTATTTTACATGTCTTTTTTTTATTGTACTTTTATGATACTTAAACCTTCAATTATTTTCTTGATTATAGTAAAATTTTTCTTATTATGATAAATTTTGCTTGACTATTTAACATAAAAAAATAATTGTAAATAATTTTCCGTGCGTAGCACGGGTTTTCCCCTAGTCCTAATGAAGATATTGGTATTACTAATGCTACGCAAGATAAGGAGGAGGAGGATCCATATAGTTTTTTTAATGACTTGTATTCCCAAAAACGTCCTAGAATAGCTTCTTCTTCTTCTAGCTCTAGAATTCCCTACGAGTTTGAAGCATACTGTATTTCTCTACCAATTTTGAAGTTGTACAAAATACTTCAAATCCAACTACTTTTGATGTTTTGACGTGGTGGTCACAAAGGCACGAAACTTATCCTATTCTCTCTTTAATTTTTAGAATAGGTTTATTTTTATTTCATTGTAATAGTTTAGTTGAGGTAAGGCTCCATTATGTCCTCCCTTAATTATAAAAGGGCAAGGTTTGGTTGTCCCCCTCTTTGTAATTTTAATTAATAAAATTTAAGGGTACCGTCCATTTTTTTACTTAAAAAAATATGTTATACATTTTAATTTAAAATACATAATTATTGAAGCAAAATGAAGTGTTTTTTTATATAAAAAAACAACAACAACAACAACACTTTTTAAAATATTTTTTAAAAACTGTAAACTGTTTTTTTTTTTTTAAAAAAAAAAAAAGGCAGACAGTTTAACCGGTTAACCGTCTAACCTTAACCGTGTGAGCCGGTTCGGTTCCGGTTAGTGAATCTGTCAGTTTCCAACCGCCGGTTAACCGGCAATGGACACGTCTAGTTGTGAGTGTAAAGTAAAGTATGAGAGAGAATGAGTGAGAGGGAATAGTAAGTTGATTGGTGTTGTGAGTATAAAAGTAAAGTAAGAGAGATAATAAGTGAGATGAATAGTAAAGATTCTTTATCATTTTAGGAAATGGACTCTTACTCTGGGACGTACCAAAATAGAAAGTAAGACTCTTACTCTGAGACAGGGGGAATACAATTTTTATAGTTTGAAATAGTATTTTAATTTTGAAGGTTGGTCATCCCTATCGCGAAAGACAAAAACTTGTCTATGACGGTCTCACACATGAGACGAGTCTCGTTGAGAGAGTAAATGGTTTTTCCCCCTGTGGGCGGAGCGAGGCAGGCCCATTTTCTAGCTCATTGAGACCTGTCTTATGTGTGAGACCATCTCACACAAAACTTTCTCATCGTAAAATTATGAATTAAGACGCAAATTTGGGAGATAAAAACTTGTGCGAGACGGTCTCTCACACGTGAAACGGATCTCGTTAAAATAATAAATAAAATTTCCCTCTATAAGCGAGGTGGAAAAAGGCAATTTTTTTCGTTAATATTGATACTATGTGTGAGACCCTCTCTTACACAACTTCCTGAAGGAAATTTGGTAGCTGAATAGGAATTGAGTCAAAGATTTTTATTGGAGGGAGCAGTACATCAACACCATGGATCACCACTCCCTAGCAAGACTACAATAAACTTTTCCAAATCTAGCTTTCCCATGCTTACATCAATATCAGATCCAATGGTCGGTCTTAGGTGCCCGTGCCAGGTCCTGACTTGTCGACTTTATATAAATTGAAAAATCAACCTTAAGAAACTCCCACCCCACCGTCCTTTCTTGGATGGATGAGCAATGATAGATAGGGGAACAAAATAAAATCATAAAATTTTGCTCATAAAATAAGGTGATGATATTTTATTGGTTGCATCGATAATGGACCCGCCACACTCTAATTAAAAACACAAATATATTATTACACTTAGGATTTTGTGAGCAAGTTTTTATAAGTTTTTTGTGTCCATAATATTATTCTTCTTGGATCTCTGCTGGCCCTTCCCATCCTTTAAAAAAGGGCAAATAGCACATTAGTACCCCAAAGTTTCATATGAGTTGCAATTTAGGTCCTAATGTTCCAATTTTGACAATTTAGTGCCTAATGTTCACCTTCTGTGGCGAAATGAGTCTTTTTTGGATGGTCATGTATGGAAGCTAACGAAATTAACAAAAAATTTAACGAGCTTCTTTAAAAATTGAATTTCTTACCCAAAAAGGCAAGTTAGCGTTGTGGGAGTAAGAGAAACCATGGGAGAAGAAGATATGTGAAGGTGGTGGGTGGGGGAAGGAGACGAAGAAGGTAGAAGTTTAGGTTTGATTTTTTGTTTTCCCTTTTCAAGCAAATTTAGGTTAAAAGAAGTTTTTTAAGGCTATTATCTATGGACTAATATCTGTATTTAGGCCTTTACTTTTTTAAAAAAAATATAATTTTAACCATTTACTTAAAGAATTGGAATTATAAATGACTTTAGTGTAAAATATTTTTATTTTTATAATTTTCACTACTATAAGAAAATTTTATTATTTTAAATGATAAACAATATTTTACTTTGATATTTATTATGTTTTTTTTTGTTTAATTAAAATATACATTCTTTTATTAATATATATATATATATATGTGTGTGTGTGTGTGTGTGTGTGTGTGTATAATTTTAGGAGTTGTAAAGTTTTTAACAAAATGGGGTCAACATAAATAATTATTGAACTTTATGGGTAAGAAATGCAAGTTTCAAATAAGCTCGTTAGATTTTTCGTTAATTCTGTTAGCTTCCATCCATTATCATCCAAAAAAAGACTCATTTCGCCACAAAATGTGAACATTAGGCACCAAATTGCTAAAATTGGAACATTAAGACCTAAATTGCAACTCATATGAAACTTTGGGGCACTAATGTGCTATTTTCCCTTTAAAAAAGAGAGAGAATCTCTTGCTCTTTTTTCCGATTACTATTATTTCCCTTTAAGAAAAAATTACCACTCGCGTCTAACTACTCTTTTCGCATCAAATTGAATAACTACTTTTTGTGAATAACTTGTAAAACATTTACAACAAAAAAAATATCTTTACATGATTATTTTTCAAAATATGTTTTAGAGTTATATTTGTAACGCCCCGAAAATTTGCACTTGCATAAATATCAAATAGTCACAATTTACATCTCTAAAATGCTATACAAAAACTAACAAATATATTTCAAAATGCTCGGAATCAATTCCTCGCTGTCCCGAACCTCAGTCAACGGTCAACTGCAAAAGTCAAACTGGAGGGGGTGAGCTGGGGGGGCTCAGTAAGAAAGGGGATACACAATATCACAGAAGTCAATGGAACACAAACACCAAATAACAATGTCCATGAAATTATAAATATGGACATGCCAATAAGACCCGTTTCATAAACCGAATAACTGATCAATCATACTTTACAGTCCGATGTACTAATTATATTCGGGCCCAGTGGCTTAACCATAATAACTGAATTGTTGGCCGCCCTCATGGAGCCGGACCCAACACAAACACAATAACCGAGTCCACTGCGACCGTCACGTATTTAGCTACATCGCAACTGTTCCATATAACAAATCTCATATTTGAGAGCAATTAACACACAAAGCATGCTTTCCAAATAACCGTAATATTTACGGACCAAATTCAATATCAAAACAATTATCAAATCACGCCGAACAAATGATATATGTATCAATAAAATGGAGTACTACGATAAAACGGGTATAAAAGAAATGACAATGAATCGATACTGCGTAGTCTCCCTTACCTCAAATTTTGCTAAAATGGGATCACCAAAAGAATCAAAACCTACCTAATGGCTCGAATTGAAAACAGAGAGAAACTCTCTTGCTCTGGGCAATTTCCACTAGCTAAAGCATTAGACCATAATTTATACAGTTATAGCTTTAAGGTGACTCATTAAAGAAATTACAACACCTCATGCTAAAGCCACGTTATATATTTGCGAGTAAACGACCAAAATGACCTGCGTACTATACGAATACAACTGAAATGACCCGCGTACTATCTAAACTACTAAATCAACATGCGTACTATGCATAAATCAACCAAACCAACCCAATTCGTTAGTATACGTTAATAAATTTAACGAATGTTAAAAACTTAACAGATATTGTAGGCAAAAGTTTTCAGATTACACCCCAATAAACATTATTGTAAACCCAATCCACAAATCAAATACAAACTTCATTTTTTCCAGCAACCCAAACCAAATTTAAAAAAGCTTCACTTTTGTTCATCAATGGTGGTGGCTTCACCCTTCACCCACCGCCTTCCCCTACCACCAAGCACCTCGTCCCTCCTCCTTGTCATAACTTCTTCATTTTTTTCAGCAACCCAAACCACAACCCAACCATCCAAATGAATTTACAGAAAGTTTATGGGAAATAAATCAATAAAAAAAGAGTTGGGTCTATGAGAATACCTAAAAGCATAGATAGAGTTACTGATGTGTCCCATGAGCGAAAATAAGATGAGGCTGAATGTGATTTCAAAATTAATTGGAGATTTTAGCACATTTTAGATTGGACTGCAAGGAGAGAGAAAGTTAGGGAAAGAGAGTTGGAGTGGGCGTGAGTGGGGTGGGGTGGCCGGGGAGACGAGACTTGACCGGCGACGATGAAGCTCGACCGGCGACGACGAAGTTTGAGCGCCGATGACGAGGGGTAAAGTCAACCGTGGCAGCGTGGATCGGTAATTGTTGTGTCACGAGGTAGTTAAAGAAAGGGGGAGGGGATTGGTTTTAGATCTAGATGGAGGAGGGTTTGAGGCGATGTGAGGGGAATGGTGTTTTGGAGGAGGGCGGTCGACCGGTGGGTGGGAGCGGCGCTGGGTGTCGGGGGTGGAATAAAAAGGCAGAATGAAGGAATTTTGTTTTGCTGGGAATAAGATCTACACTTATGGGGAATTATAAGGAATTAATTAGAGGGGTTTATTTGTAAATTATATATTTGCATTTTGCCCCTTTATAATATGATTTACTATATTTTTTGAAATTTAGATTACAATATTCGTTAAATTACTGACATCTGTTAACGCTTATTAACATTTGTTAACGATTTGGGTTGATTTGGTTAATTTACGGATAATACGCAGATTAGTTTGGTAGTTTAGATAGTACGGATGTTAAATTGGTGTTATTTACGTAGTACGCGGGTCATTTTAGTCGTTTACTCATATATTTGCATGAGTCACAAAATTGATAACACCTCCACCTAGTTTTGTTAATATGCTGCAAACCAAATATCTAGGGTAGGTCCCACTAATTAATTTAACAATTGATATTTTCCCATGTAGCAAATCCGTCCCATTCTTTCATTTTTAATTTTTTTTCTTTTTCGATCTGTCTCAAAACGCCGTGCTTAATTTCGGGATGTCACAATATTATTTTTGCAAATTGAAATTTTAAGCAAGAATAACAAGAATATAAATAATTTTTTTATTAAATTTTTTAAAATGACTCTTAAATTCAAAAAAAAAAAAAACCATTTTAAGGTTTTTTCAGTGTCATTTGGACCCCTTTTCTTGTTTTGCTTTTTAATCTCCCATATCTTTAGATAGGAGAGTGGTGAAGCAAGATTTTTTTAAAGAGTTCATATTTTTTTTAAAGTAAATTTAAATATTTAAATTTTCACATATAAACTAATAATTTAGTGCAAAATATTCTCAAATTAAAGGAGTATATTCATTTTTACCCACTTCAATTTTAAATAGTGTTTTGAACAAATATGTCTTCAGTCCACTTAAAAAATCTACTTATTTTTAATTATTCTCTTGAAAAATGTGCAAAACCAAAATATGACTCGTACTCTAAACTATAAAGATTATTATCTATTAAAAATTAAAAATAATGCTAGTGTTACTAATTTCAAGAAGGTACCCACTTTATCTTAAATATGTTTCAGTTATGTTCTTGATCAAAAGTAAAAATGAATACTAATTTTAGGAAATATGTTGGACAACAAACAAACCATCTACCATATATATATATATATAAACTTATTTATTGAAACTATTTTTCTCTATTCAAGAAAAATAAGTTGTCCTTGACTCCTTGTTCCTCATTAGTAGTATTTTCTTTTGGTTGAAGAATCGAATCTTGCAATAAATTAAGGGCTAAAAGTGAAATAAAGCAACACTCAATACGTGGACCCTCTAATTGGTAAAAAATCAAATTTGGAATGTGTTCCTCACACTAGCATGAAAACGCGTAGGTTTGAGAGTACTCCTAACCTTTTTTTTTCCTTAAAGAAGAAAATACTCATAGCTTAAATACTCCCACCGTCTCAGAACTAATGTTTTACTTTCTTTTTTGTTTGTTCTAAACTAAAGTTTTTAGTTGCTTTATTACTTAAAATGGACCATGAGACACACTTGTCATTCTCACAACAAAAACTTCTTACCCACTTTATCTCTCCTACATTCTCTTACTTACTTTTTCATATTCATAATATTTAGTTTTCATTAATCTCCGTGTAAAGTCAAATTAACTAAGAACCTTAGTTAGGGACGGAGGAAGTAACCAGCAAGTTTTTTTTTTCCCCACAAATCTAATAAACTAACTATATAAACCAAGCCTAACCACATATTACTTCAACTCAACAATCAATTCAATTCTCAACCTTACTTCTCCAAACACTTCTTCTTCCCCTACCACAAAAAAAATAATATGTCAGACTACTCTTCTTCTTCTTCTTCTTCTTCATAATTCTCAACCATCTTTACCCTTACACTTATGTTTCCTCCTCACAATCCTCTTCATGTTCTTAAGTTTCTCATGGTACTCTAACTACGAATCCATCTTCGAAGGCTTATTCGATCAACTCAAGCTCGTTTTCATTCTCTCGCCTTTGGTTCTACTTCTAGTTGTACACTTATTCTCCACCTTTGACACCTCCGGCCGATCATCCTCGTTTTTCGTTCCCATGCCGGAAAAGGACTCTTTTCATAATGCTAGTGGCACTCCTTGGGGTGTCGGACTTATTCTTGTCATGCTATTTTTCTTGTTGTCTTATCAATCCGATCTTCGCGAACGATGGTTTCCTCTTCTTAGCTGATCAAATCATATGATTTTGGAGATGTAATCTAATGTAACATAAGGGCGGAGGCGGCGTTTTTTTTTTTTTTTTTTTTTTTTTTGTGAGGAGGGGGGAGGGGATGAACACTTTGTTGTAAGCATAGTTTGTAACTTGTAATGTGTATAAGGCTTCTGATTTCCAGTGTGACTGCAATATGAATATGGTATAGTATAAGTTAATTATGTAGGCTTCTGTGTTATGAATTAATCTTATTAATTTGATACATATTGAAGGATAATTATTCATAGATTATTGGTTATAGGTTGACTTCAAGATGGTGTAAGAAACAATTATTCCACATCTTTTAAATAGAGAAACATGGACCGGTATATAGACTTGAAAGGTGGAACCTCTAATACAGTCCATCCTAAATTAAAAATTAAATGAATGTTAAATTAGTACTAGTACATTAGCGTTATATTCCAATTTAAAATTGCAATATTAGAAGTTTCAAGTGGATATCCAATTTATGTGCTATTAATGGTATTAAAGAGTCAATTTTATCACATTTTTTTATTTTAAAATGAATATTTAATTAGACATAAATTTGAGTACAAACCAATGTTTCAAACTAATAGAACATACAATTTATTATATGAAATAGTAGTACATCTTGTGCTATTTTTTTTTCAGTTTCATAATAAATATTGCATTTATAATAAATAAATAAAAAGTTATAATTAATTTATTATATAAAAACTTACATGTAAAGTCAAATAAAACATTTATAGATAGACCGTGGAGAGTAAAAGCATCTCTTCCTCATGAAGATTTGAACCACAAAACTGTTATGACTTTCAAATCCAAAGTTTAGAATTAAAATACTCCCTCCGTCCTAAAATGATCTTCTCATTTGCTATTTCTCATTGTCCCAAAATGTTCTTCACATTTCTACAACTTAGCTTAAAAGTGCATAACTAACACATGGATTGCGAAACAAGTGTTTATATCCTTAAAAAGTTTGAATAGTCAAACGCGAAGATCATTTTGGAGCGGAAAGAGTAATTTTTTATCTTTCCAGAAAAGTCCTTAGAATTAAATTCATCCCTAAAGCACTTTAATTAGTGCATAACCGTTAATTCTTTGATGTGAATGATGTCC
The DNA here is from genome assembly GCA_026119855.1 of Campanula takesimana. Taxonomy (NCBI): domain Eukaryota; kingdom Viridiplantae; phylum Streptophyta; class Magnoliopsida; order Asterales; family Campanulaceae; genus Campanula; species Campanula takesimana. The sequence goes on from JAOWBW010000120.1 coordinate 478,623, forward strand.
ACTATTAAGTGGTGTTATGGGTATTCTAAATGACACGTATTCCTTGGTGTTTGTCTGTGATTATGTATGCCAGCAAAAATAAAAAAATAAAAAATAAAAGAAAACATAATTGTCGGTATAACAGATTAAAAGATAAGTCTTTCCCTAAACAACAATATTTGGTACACCTAATCACGAAAAGAGGCAGAGATTAATCTTCATTTAATTAATTATTCTTGTACGGAGATATATTTCTTGACTAATATAGTAAGCAAAGGATTAATTTAACTACGATTTGGCATCAATCAGTACTTGATCCTGCGGCTTGAGTTTTAAATTACAAATGTCCTTTCCCAAATTCGGAAGTTGATACATTTACACTAAGTGTGGTCTTGTGGTTCGATCTCGCGGTTCAGATTCGATCTAGAGGGGTCAAACCACCATCTCACCACCATCCATTACCACTATTAACATAATTAAATATTTTTTGGTAAAATAATTAAATTGGAATATAAATAAAGTATTTTCTTATAATTAAATATTATAGAACTATCATTTTGGGACAAAAGGAGTATACAACATATGAGCCGGTATTTTGTGCGGCCGTTGCGCAGCGTGCGACGGCTCCATTCGAGCCGCCAAGCTTAGTCGAACTAATTATTTTTTTTGCCCCACAATTTTTTTTCCCTCCCTTTTTTTCTCGCCAACAAAAGTAACACTTTTTATTAAAGATAGTAACAATTTTTTTATACAAATGTAACATATTTTTTTCAACAATGTACCACACAACTTTGCTAAAATGTAACAACTTTTATTGAGAAAGTAACAATTGAAAGGCAAACGATTATATACGTGAATTAAAAATGTACCACTTTTTATAAAAGAATGTACCACTATTTTTTTTCAAATGTAACACTTTTTTTTTTAATTTCAAAATTAACATAAGATTGACAAAACTAAAACTAATGTTACATTTTGTAATAAATAAATGTTACATTTTGTGATAAATGAATGTAATATTTTTTTTTCCAATTGTAACACTTTATATTATTAAATGTAACATTATATCTAAAATGTAACAATTTTTACTGAGAAAGTGACAATCGAAATGCAAACGATTATATATGATTTTTTATTGTTTTTAAAAAAAGAAAAAAAAAGTAACATTTACCAAATAAAATTGTTACATTCATTTATATAGAAAAATTATAATCATATATGTACTCTCTTACACTTCAATTGTTACTTTTGTCATAAAAGAGTGTTATATCTCAGCTGACGAGCAACTCAATTTTTTATGTCTTAAAAAATATGTTTTTTTATATAAAAAAAAAAATCAAACCATATCATGACCTATCTAGTTTGATTCGTTTCGTCGAGACGAACACGAGAGTATTTTTAAATTTTTTTTTCCGAGTTATAAATCTTAAGATATAACATTTTAAAGTTATTGGAGGTTTTATTTTTTAAAGAATGCTATGTGTCATGCTTACATTTGTGGTGTATAGAAAGATTCTATACACTTAGTGTAAATGTAGCATTTTCCCCCAAATTCATAGATTTGTTTTTCTACAATCAATAAGAAAACTTAATAGTGAAAAATTACAAGATTTAAAGTGGTTGTATTACGGTGGAGAAGAATTGATTATGGGAGATTTAGAATACTCTTGGTGAGAGTCTTAGTATGTGATCAAGTTATTTTGTACTACCTCCGTCCCGGAGTAAGAGTCTTACCCCTAATTTCCATGCTTATTAATAAATATTAGAAGTGATGTAAATGTTGTGAGTGTAAAAGTAAAGTAGGAGAGAGAATGAGTGAGAGAGAATAGTGAATTGATTGGTGTTGTGAGTATAAAAGTAAAATATGAGAGAAAATGAGTGGGGGTGAATAGTAAAGATTCTTTGCCATTTTAGGAATAGGACTCTTACTCTGGGACGTACCAAAATGAAAAGTAGGACTCTTACTCTGGGACGGAGGGAGCACCATTTTATGTATTACTTTTTTTTTTTCAAAATAACTGTCTTTTTATGATTTTACACAATTTTTAAGAAATATAATTATTATTCCCAGTTTAAGGTTCTTACTTTCTTTTTTGATATGTCTCAGTTTAAGGTTCTTGATTGCTTTGTTCCTTAAATGGCAAAATATGAATAGTGTTTTTGGACAATTTTGTCCTCATAAAATTCATATATTACAAAAAAACCATCGCTTACCCATCTACTTTTCACCCACTTGCTTTATGAATTGAAATTTATATCTTTCACACATTACTATTGTTGATTCAAATTTGCCTTGAATCTTTAATAAGCGTGCAAAGTCAAACTAAAAACCTTAAATCGGGACGGAGGGGGTATGATTTAGTGACAAAAGTGTCAAATTTACCCCTATTAAGCGAGCATCTTTACTGTATTAATCTCTCACACTGAGACAATTAATAGAACAAAACAAGTTTCAGTGTAAGGGTAGAAAAGACATTTAGCTCAAAAGTGACAGTTATTTTGGACCGGAGAAAGTATGGTCAAGATTCGTTAACATAAAATAGCTTTACTACCGTAACTCACACACTATTCATAACCGAATCCGAGTTTTTGAGCGTATTGTACTTGGAGCTAGTCTCCCATGAGAACAAGGGGATCCGTCTCATCTATGAGACGGGTCGACCCATGACCCATGGGACATAACCCGCCATGTGGCAGCCTAAATAAATTTTTTCTTTTAGTTTTTATATTATTTTTTCGGTTTTTCTGTCGTTTACCAAAAGTAATAGTTACCATAACTTAATGTAATGACTGTATACATATAAAGTAATATGGTTCATAAGTAAACGTAACACCTGTTTTACAAAAACAAAAGCTCGTTTTACCTATTTTTTTCAAATGTAATACTAACAATAATTACATGTAACCCAAACAATATCTAAATGTAATTATCATTTATACTAAAATGTAATAGTGCTTTTGCAAAAATGTAAAATATTGTGTATTTTGATTTAATTTTTTGAAAGAAAGTAACATTTGAAAAGTAACAACTCATATATATGAATGTAATTGTTTGTACAAGTAAATGTAATACTTTAATAAAAGAAATTATAACATATTTCTATAGATAATGTAATACTTTTACATGTAACACTAATCAAGTGTTTTTAGCTCTAAAAATGTAAATGGTCGAATTATTACTTTTTCTATACATATGTGTTACAATTATGTATAAACATTATTACATATAAGTAACACGTTCGTTACATTTTAGTTGTAATAAGTATTACTTTTAGCAAACGAAGAAAACATAGAAAAAAACACAGTTACTTTTCTGTATATATGTATTACTTTTATGTATACAAACTGTTACTTTATATGTATACAGTCATTACATTAAGTTATAGTAACTATTATTTTGACAAACCGAAAAAAAAAACCAAAAAAATAATATAAAAATTAAAAAAAAAAAAAAAAAAAAAAAACAATTTTTTTTTTTTTGGGGGGGGGGCTATGAGAGGCTGTCACGCGGCAGGATCACCCCCTGGGTCATGGAGCTGGTTCAATGGGCCGGGTCATGGGTCAAAAAAATGACCCGTCTCATCCATGAGACTAAGGATTGCCAACCGGAACCGGACCGGAAAAGCACGGAACCGGTGCAAACCGGCGAATAAACCGGAACCGGAGTAATCGGAACCGCCATTCATCCAGGCCGGTTACGGTTCACATAAATGGCGAATCGGACCGGAACCGGACCGAAAATCCCTTGTTTTTCAATAATTTTAAAGGGGGGACCGAAACCGGATTGTGTCAACCGAAAACCGGGGTAAGCACGGGCCGGTTCAGGATCACATATATGCCGAACCGGAACCGGCTCCGGAATCGGTTTTAGCCATCCATACATCAGACTGGTTCTCATACATGAGTTTTTGTCTTGTACTTGAGACCTGTAATTGTTTCCGACTAGATTTGTTGCGTCCTCCCCATCATGAACAATATTTGACGATATCTTCCTCAATTTTACATTTACGGCTACGATTTATCTGTTTTCAATAACTCCCACATAAACTAAATTACTCCTTCCGTCCCGGACTAAGGTTCTTAATTTGACTTTACACGGTGATTAAGAAAAAGTAAATGTTGTGAGTATGAAAAAGTAAAGAGAAAGTGGGTAAAACTCCAAAGTAGGGGTGGAAATGGTTCGGTTTAGCTCGGTTTGGGGTAATTTAGAAGCCAAACCGCTATACATCGGTTTGGATGAATCACAAACCGAGCTGAACCACAAAATAGTCCAAGCCGAGCTGAGCTAAACCATCACGGCTCGGCTCGGTTTGAACTACGATCTGATTTTACGGTTTAAACCGTGGCTTAAACCGCGGTTTGAACCACAACTCTTACACCATATTATCTCCGAAATTTGTTGTAGCAGGATTTCCTAGGATTGCCATGGTCAACTTTCATTTGATGCGTTAATATTGAACTAATCAATCATTAAAAATTAATCTTGCTGTCATACTAATGAGAAATTAGGATTTTAACTGGTTGATGTTATGATATGCAGGATGAATGGATTGACTGGGAAGAAAATGCAGAAGATATTAAAAGCTCTTGTTCCAGAATCTGTGTATATTGATGCTCGTAATTTGGTGGAATATTGTTGCTTTAGATTCTTGTCCATAGATAGTTCTGAAATTCATCGTTCCCTCAAGGTTTGTAGACTAAATTTAATCAATGGTCGATATAAGGGCTCTATGGTTCAGCTAGCTCGGCTCCACGGTTCGGCTCGAAACGGTTTGGCTCGGTTTGGCTTGAAGGGTCAGACCGTGAGCCGAACCGAACTGTGTGGTTTATCAATTTTTGAAACCGGGATGAACCGCATAAGTTTAAAAACCGAGCTAAACTGCACGGTTTGGCTCGGCTCGTTTCCGAACCGCGGTTTGAACCGAACCATTTCCACCCCTACTTATTTGGAGAGTAGAGGTAGGTGTTTGAGCCGTTAGGCATGCTATGCCACGATTGCTTTATTTGTGGTTCCTATCGATCCATTTTTGTCAATAATTTTATAGACCAAGAAAAATAGGGGTCTAAAGTAATCACGTTGAGTTTTCCTCCCTAACTAAGCAAAATGCCCGTTAAGGTAGGTCCATCCATGTGTTCATTTCTTTTCTTGATTAAAGTTTGTATCCAAAAGTTACTATCACGTTAAGGGGCTCAAGGAGTCGACAGTCGACACCTTTTCATGACCCACATAGTGTAAATATTGGTTGCCTTTATTAATTTTTAAAATTTATTTTAGGCTAAATGTTTTAATCATCAATTAATTATTAAACTTGCTCTTAGTTTATTAAATGGAGTTATTGTGAAAACATGTTTTACCTTAAGCAAAGGAAAAACGTGTTTTTCAAAAACCGCTGGCGATTTTTTAAAAAACAAGCGGTGGCATTTTCGTAAATAACTGGGAGCATCATAAATGGCGAGTGTTAATATTACAAAGTGCCAGTAATTCAAACTGACGTCTATAATAAACGTGTACAAGCAAAATATGGCTCTTACTCTAAAACGAAACGAACATTTTACTTTTAACTTTGGGTTAATTGCAATTTGGTCCCTGACATTTCCCAAAATTTGCAATGTTGATGCTATCATTTCAATTTCGCCAATTGGAATATCCACTGTCTTTTTTTGTTGCAATCCGACTACAAATCTAACTATGTGTTACTTTTCTAACTGGTTTTATGTCATGTGACTTGCACATGACATTTTAAGATGTTTTTGGAACTACACATGTTCGATTGATATGATTATTTTTCTAAATTGAAGCTAATATTCAAATCTATAATATATATTTTTTTGTGAATTAATTACAGTATATTAATTTATAATTAAAATAAATGAAAATAGCTAAAAAAAAATTAGAAAACATGAGAAAAACAATCTGAAAAATTACTACTTTTCACCAAACTATACCTTCTTTCCTCTCTTTTACTTTCTTCCACCACTCTGCCACCTTCCGGCATCACCCCTTCCACATTAGGGATGGCCAACGCCGGTTCCGGTTCCGGTTCGGAACCGCCGGTTCTGGTTCGCCATTTATGTGAACATTAATCGCCCTTGGTTACACCGGTTCCGGTTACCACAATCCGGTTCCGGTTAGGTTCCGGTACGGTTCCGATCCCCCCTTTAAAATTATTGAAAAGCAAGGGATTTCCGATCTGATTCCGGTCCGGTTCGCCATTTATGTGAACCGTAACCGGCCTGGATGAATGGTGGTTCCGGTTACTCTGGTTCCTGTTTATTCGCCGGTTTTCTCCGGTTCCGTGCTTCTCCGGTCCGGTTTTTCGGTTCCGGTTCTGTTTGGCCATCCCTATTCCACATACACCCTTTCCCTAGTATCTTCCTCTCCATTTTTTTCCCTATTACATATTTTCATGAACTAATAATTTACATATAGCATTTACTTCATATGAAACATATTTGGGGTTAATATATTTTTTTGATTATTTTTTCATGTGTTTTTTTAATTTAATTATTTAATATTTAAATTTAATATAAATTAGTCCAGTTACAAAAAAAATCCAATTTTTTAATATGTTTTAAATTTAAATATTAACTTCAATTTTAAAAAAATAATTATATTAATCGGATTTGTGTAGCTCTAAAAAATCTTAAAACGTCCTTTAAAACGTCATGTGTTACTCACATTACATAAAATCTGTTAAAAATCTAACACATAGTTAGATTTGTAGTCGAATTGCAACAAAAAGACAAAGTTATATACCAATTGGCAAAATTAAAATGACAGCATCAACATTACAAATTTTGGTAAATGTCAGCAACCAAATTGCAGTTAACCCTTTAACTTTTGTTTTTTGTTGCCGGATATAATATACTTTTAACTATTACTTTTTTCTGAATTTAAAATATTTAAAAGTTTCTTTTTTTTTTTCTAATTTCATAATAATAATATCACTTATTTACATGATACAGCACAATAGTGGTCTGTAATTATTGTTTAAAATTCTAGTTGTTGAAAATATTTAATAGTAAGGATTTGAGTGTTTTTGTATTATTAATTTAGAACAATAGTATTGGCCATAAATTTTCTAAATTTTTTCTTTAACATAACAAAATATATTAAAAGCTTATTTTTTTTAAAAAAAAAGACATTCATTTGAAATAATTTCGAAAAAGAAAAGTAGACAAAAAGAAAAGTAGAGAAGAGGAAACCTGAGGTGACTTATGGCCCGTTTGAAGTTTGCCGACCTATTTTTTGCTTTTGTTGTAGTTCAAAGTTTTGAAATCATTGACATTTTTGTATAGAATCGATTTTATGTGTTGCCTTGTACAATTACACATCACCATATTGTACAACGTACTTTCTCATTCAAAAGATAATTGTACTTTGAATTTAATCAAATTTTGACTTTAAACATTTTAATCTTATAGCTAAACCTGTGATGATCATGAATTTTCGAAATTCATAATCATCGTGTTTCAAGGATTCAATTTGATCATAATGACAAGTTGAGCGATTTGGATAATCAGTGTGTAATACATGCCAATTTACATGTTAAAAGGTGTTTTTGAAGTGTAGAATGTGAATTTAAATACAAATGTGATCTTGAGATAATGGTACATGAGAATACTTATAACATTTCATTGTGTTGTTATATAAGGATTCTAAATGCGGGATAAATGAAAAGTGATGGTATACTGAAAGTGTAAAACTTTTATAATTACGAGATCAAATATAGTATCAATCAAGATACGAAGAAGAATTGCTTAATTGTTTGAGACATCGAGTATTTGAATTTAGGGACTGGATTCTTTTAAGGTGGGGAGGATGTGATGCCTCGGTTAATTGATCCATATTGCATGTATATGCTTGACAATTTTTATATGTATGCATTTGTGGATTATTTGGATTTGCATTTTATGAATTACGTTATCATTTTAAATAAAGTAACTTAATAATTAGTGCAACTTGTTTTGAGATGGATGGAGTAACTTTTTAAATATAACTCAATATATTAATTTAATAAAATGTGTATATTATTTTGAGACGGATGGAGTAATTATAATTAAGTTAATTGATAAAGAAAATAAATGGGATAACTCTGATTAAATGAAATGGGTTTGATGTGGTGCTACGTGTTGAATAGGCATGAATTATACTCCGTACTAAGGATGCTAGCCAACTTTCACATGGCTAAGTATGAGCTGTAATTAACATGGAGATATTTTTACTTTCAAGTGGATGACTTTGCTTTCTATCCCCAAAACAAATTACTCCCCAAGTTTTAAAATGATATTCACGTTTGTTTGTCATTTTTTATTATCTTAAAAAGTTCTCATCTCTACAATTTAAGCTTAAATGTGCATAAACACAATATAGCTAATGAAGCAAATGCTCATATCCTTAAAAAATTTGAATAGTCAAACGTGAAAATCATTTTGGTACGGAGGGAGTACTCCCTATGTTGTGATAGAAGTTTAAAGAGTGTGAACAGAGAAAAAGAAAAATATAGCATACAAAGAAGACTAGGTGGAGACGGATAGAGAGAAGGCAAATTCTTGGAAATGGCGGCCGCACCACGTGCGCAGGGTTGCCCATGGGTCGGCCCGCCCGTTTCCATGCTCTACCCGCCCGGATTTTCTTTTTTTTTTTTTTTTTTTTTGAAAGCGACATCTGTCCTTTTTTTTAAAAAAAACTCAATAACTTTAAATGTTATATCTTGAGATTTATAAGTCAAAAAAATATTTAAAAATACCGTTGTGTTCGTCTCGACGAGACGAATAAAACTACATAGGTCATGATATGGTTTGATTTTTTTTTAAAACATTTTTTCACACATAAAAAGCTTGAGGTGCTTTGCCAGCTGAAATGTAACACTCTGTTCTGATAAAAGTAACACTTTCATCTTCAAAAAGTAACCCTTTTTCTACTGTCAAATGTAACATCAATTTTACAAAAAAAAATGAGTTTGCATTTCAATTGTTACTTTCTCAATAAAAAATTGTTACATTTCATATATAATATTACATTAAGGAATATAAACTGTTAGAATGTTACATTTTGAAAAAATGAGTGTTACATTCCCTTATAAAAAGTGTTACATTAATTTAGTTGTCAATCTTTATGTTATCTTTATCTATTGTAGCAAAATTTTGGTACATTTTTTTTTAAACAGTGTTACATTTGAATAAAAAAGTGTTACATTTTGTTATAATAAGTGTTACTTTTGTTGAAGGCAAAAAAGTATGGGTGGTACATTTGAAAAAAAAGTGTTACATTTGAAAAAAGAATGTTACATTCCTTTATAAAAAGTGTTACATTAATTTAGTCGTTAATTTTTATGTTATCTTTAATCTATTGCATCAAAATTGTGGTACATTTTTGAAAAAAAAAAAGTTACATTTGAAAAACAAAAGTGTTACATTTCGTTATAAGAAGTGTTACTTTTGGTGGGAGGGAAAAAGGTTGTGGGAGCAAAAAAAAAAAAACAAAAGGGCATGGTCGGCGCCGCACGGGGTGCGGCCGCCGCACCAGAGACCGGCTCTAGAGAGAAATAAATCAAGAAATTTTATGGCATGGTAATTATACTTTTGGTCATTATAATTATGGTGTTACGTATGTATGTGAAAGAGCATGAAATACTCTTATATTTATTTTATGTATCTTTGTGATTCTGATAATAATTATTGTATACAATTAGTTTAGTTATTTAAGGAATTATTGTAATTATTTAGGAATAGTTTATATTAGGATTATTTATTTTAGTTAAGATTTATTTCACTAACTTACTAATGTTTATCTTTGGTAAGTTGTGTGTCTTTGTATTGTAGAAAATGAAGGACTCTATTTAAAAAAGGAGATGGGTTGATTGGTGAAGATCTCCACGAAAATAGCTATCAATAGGTCTTATAAATATGGCGATCTCAATCAGTCCATTATACGCTTCTTCACAGAATTATTCAGAGAGAGTTCTCATTGTTCTTGAAGTTCTTATTCATTAAGAGTTCAAGTATTTTTATGTTTAGTCTATTCAAGATAGAATAGGTTTTGATCTTTTAATTGTTTTTGTTTCTTTCATCTTTTTGTACTTTGAAAGAGTTTTAGTAATAAAAGTTTTCCAGCAAGACGTTTCTTGCTGAAGTGTTTATTCTGAGTTTTAATTCCGCTGCGTTTGTTTCTGTGTTTCTGAGTTTCTGGTCGTCGCCAATGGACAGGACAACTGTCTTGACAACTGTGAGCACAGTTGTACTCACAGTTCGTTGGTTCCCAGAACAGTCCCAGCCGCTTAATTTCTTTCAATTGGTATCAGAGCCTGGTCTCGACATACTGAGATCGATCTTTGAAAGTGGTCATTATGGACTGTACTCATACTCGTAATAAGCCGCCTACTCTAGATGGTTCAAACTATACCATTTGGAAGGCAAAGATGACTATGTACATCAAAAACATAGATTATTGTGCTTGGGTCAGCATTCTAGTGGGATATAAATCCCCTACCATGGAAATGGCTGATCCAAAAGCTAAAGCTTCCGTGTCTGACGAAGAAAAGAAAGAAAAAAAATTTATTCCAAAACCCGAGCAAGATTGGAATGCGGAGGAAATTGCCCTTGCAAATTTCAATGCAAAGGCAATGGCCGCCATTTCTGATCACGTTGATTTAATTTGTATCGGTTGTTCTCAAACCATACAGTGGCCAAAAATGCTTGGGACATTTTGCAACTCCATTGTGAAGGGTCCGATAGTGTTAAACAAACTAAGTTAAGAAGGTTGATAACAGAGTTTGAGAATTTGAGAATGGGAGAAGATGAGACATTCAAAATTATTCTGCTAAATTAATGGACATTTCAAATGAATCCTTCGCATTAGGGGAATCCATCTCCAATGCAAGATTGGTTAGTAAAGTTTTAAGAACCCTCCCAGAAAAATTTAACATCAAAATATCTGTCATTGAAGAAACTTGTGATACTCGGACCGTGAGTCTTGAAAAGGTTTAAAGTATTCTAACTACGTTTGAATTGAACCTTGAAGTGCAACAAACTAGCAAAGTAAATTCAATTGCTCTTGCTAGTGCTCTTAATGTGTTCGAAGATCTTGTAGAATTATCAAAGGATATTGATGATTCAAACTTAGAGGAAGATGAATGTGACTTGATCTCAAAAAAAATTAACAAAATGTTGAACAAAAAACGTCAACAAAGGTTTCCCAATAAGGGTATTGCTTCCTCCCCTAAGATTGAATCATTCAAGAAAAAAACAAGTAAGAACAAATTTTTTTTCTGAAAACAAAAGATCTATAGTCCGTTCAGTGTAGAGCGTGTTTAGGATTAGACACTATGCCAATAGTTTATATATTAGGATTATTTATTTTAGTTAAGATTTATTTCACTAACTTACTAATGTTTATCTTTGGTAAGTTGTGTGTCTTTGTATTGTAGAAAATGAAGGACTCTATTTAAAAAAGGAGATGGGTTGATTGGTGAAGATCTCCACGAAAATAGCTATCAATAGGTCTTATAAATATGGCGATCTCAATCAGTCCATTATACGCTTCTTCACAGAATTATTCAGAGAGAGTTCTCATTGTTCTTGAAGTTCTTATTCATTAAGAGTTCAAGTATTTTTATGTTTAGTCTATTCAAGATAGAATAGGTTTTGATCTTTTAATTGTTTTTGTTTCTTTCATCTTTTTGTACTTTGAAAGAGTTTTAGTAATAAAAGTTTTCCAGCAAGACGTTTCTTGCTGAAGTGTTTATTCTGAGTTTTAATTCCGCTGCGTTTGTTTCTGTGTTTCTGAGTTTCTGGTCGTCGCCAATGGACAGGACAACTGTCTTGACAACTGTGAGCACAGTTGTACTCACAGTTCGTTGGTTCCCAGAACAGTCCCAGCCGCTTAATTTCTTTCAATTGGTATCAGAGCCTGGTCTCGACATACTGAGATCGATCTTTGAAAGTGGTCATTATGGACTGTACTCATACTCGTAATAAGCCGCCTACTCTAGATGGTTCAAACTATACCATTTGGAAGGCAAAGATGACTATGTACATCAAAAACATAGATTATTGTGCTTGGGTCAGCATTCTAGTGGGATATAAATCCCCTACCATGGAAATGGCTGATCCAAAAGCTAAAGCTTCCGTGTCTGACGAAGAAAAGAAAGAAAAAAAATTTATTCCAAAACCCGAGCAAGATTGGAATGCGGAGGAAATTGCCCTTGCAAATTTCAATGCAAAGGCAATGGCCGCCATTTCTGATCACGTTGATTTAATTTGTATCGGTTGTTCTCAAACCATACAGTGGCCAAAAATGCTTGGGACATTTTGCAACTCCATTGTGAAGGGTCCGATAGTGTTAAACAAACTAAGTTAAGAAGGTTGATAACAGAGTTTGAGAATTTGAGAATGGGAGAAGATGAGACAATTCAAAATTATTCTGCTAAATTAATGGACATTTCAAATGAATCCTTCGCATTAGGGGAATCCATCTCCAATGCAAGATTGGTTAGTAAAGTTTTAAGAACCCTCCCAGAAAAATTTAACATCAAAATATCTGTCATTGAAGAAACTTGTGATACTCGGACCGTGAGTCTTGAAAAGGTTTAAAGTATTCTAACTACGTTTGAATTGAACCTTGAAGTGAAACAAACTAGCAAAGTAAATTCAATTGCTCTTGCTAGTGCTCTTAATGTGTTCGAAGATCTTGTAGAATTATCAAAGGATATTGATGATTCAAACTTAGAGGAAGATGAATGTGACTTGATCTCAAAAAAAATTAACAAAATGTTGAACAAAAAACGTCAACAAAGGTTTCCCAATAAGGGTATTGCTTCCTCCCCTAAGATTGAATCATTCAAGAAAAAAACAAGTAAGAACAAATTTTTTTTCTGAAAACAAAAGATCTATATAGTCCGTTCAGTGTAGAGCGTGTTTAGGATTTAGACACTATGCCAATGAGTGTGCTAACACGCTCAAAAAGAGAGGGATGAGTCTTTCTGCTAGCTTAAGTGATTCAGATGATGATCAGACATCAAACCTGTCATTTTTACGATCATCACAATCCTCCCTTTCTGACAGTGAATCTGATAGTGAGGATGTGTTGTCAACTGACTGCACAACTGACTACTCAGATGGTACTAACGTGTATACCTGCTTTAACTCCATATCTGCAGGTGAATCTGAGGAATCCCAACAGGATGATGAAGATAGTGCAACCTATGAAGATCTGTACAATACATATGTTGAGCTTCATGCAGATTGGTCCAAGCGAATGGATCAACTCAAGGCATTCAAGAAGGTAAATGAAAAACTCACCTCTGATAATCTGAAATTAAAGGCTAAAAATGAGAGGTTGTCGAGTGAAAGTGATGTTCAAAAGGACTCCATAGCTAGGTTAGAAGTCATGCTTACAAAGAAAGACAATGAGTGTGAAAAATATAAAAGCGAGCTTGAAAAGGAAACTAATACTCTTACAAAGCTTAACAATGGTAAGGCTAAGTTAGATGAAGTTCTGAAAATGGAGAATCAAGGTAAATCAGGAATAGGCTATGGAGATCTAAGTTTTGTTAAGGAAGGTGAGGGCACTTCGAAAAACATTGAGAGATTTAATGCTAATCACGTGTCTCCTCACAAAAAAAAAAGAAATAAAAAAAAAGGAGATACATGTGTCACCATTGTTTTGCCCCTGGACATATACGTCCATTTTGTTACAAGTTGAAACAGGAACTTGGCTTGGAAAAGAACAGCAGCCACTTGACAAGACAACTGTGGGCACAGTCTGACAATCAACTGCCCTGTCAACAGCCCAGACAGCAGCAAGTTGTGAAAAAAGCATGGGTAAGAAAGGCCACTCTTAAGTGTCAAGTGGTGTTTACCTCCTTGAAGAGCAGTGTGGAAGGAGCCTGGTACTTTGACAGTGGCTGCTCCCGCCACATGACTGGTTCTCTTGAGCATTTCAAAGACTATGAAGCCTTTAAAGGTGGAAAAGTCGATTTAGGTGGAGGTTCTCAAGGTGAGGTAATTGGCAAAGGTACTCTGAATGTTAATGGTTTGCCTAACGTGCATAATGTCTTGCATGTTGATGGGTTAAAGGCAAACCTAATTAGCATAAGCCAATTGTGTGATGATGATCTACATGTCAAGTTTGATAAGAAGATCTGTGAGGTCTTCGATGATTCAAATAGATGCCTTTTGAAAGGTGTAAGATCCTCTGATCATTGTTACAAGTTGGTTGAAAATCATTCATGTTTTAACTCAACTTTTGATAATGCTCCTGATCTTAGTGTCAATTGTGTTGAGAATTTCATTACAGGGTGCACTTGGGAGCATGAAAGGATTAATGATGAATCTGAACCTAAATCCACGACAGAATCTGCAAATGCACCAACTGTGAGGACAACTGACGGTCAAAATGAACAGTCAACTTACATGACAGATGGTCAGACCGCAGCTGATTCTGGTTCAGATTCTGAAATCGTTGAAGATCAGGTAAGCAGAGGCAATGATGATGCTGCAAGCATACAAGGAGATCATATAACTTCCCAGGTCATTGGGGTAGTGGATGAAGGAATAAAAACAAGAGGGAAACGAATAAATTACCGGGAATTAGCCGGTTTGGTATGCATGCAATACGCGTACCATCAGGTAAGCTCTTATTGTTTCGTTGCTAATTTTGAGCATGAGGATGAGTCAGAAACTTTAAAAGTTAATAATTGGAACAATGTCATGCAAGAGGAAGTGGTAAAATTTGAAAGGAAAGATGTTAGGTTCTTGGTTCGTAGGCCATCTAATACTGAATATATGGTAGTTGTTATTTGTTGTACTCAATTGTTGAGGGTGGACCAAATAATTAAGGATTATGGTCTTAGAAGTGAAACCTTGACTGTATTTTGTGATAGCTTAAGTTCCCATAATATTGCCAAGAATCCGGTACAACATTTCCTAACAAAGCACATAGATATTATGCATCATTTTATTAGAGATCTCGTTGAACAAAAATCATTACTCTAGAACATGTAAGCACAACGGATCAACTTGCTGATATCTTTACCAAGGCTTTGGATTTCGAGAGATTTTCTCTCGGACTGTGTGATACCAGTTGACTGCACAAGTGTGCAGACAACTGACTGCATAACTGTATAATTGTATATTACAGTAAACACAAAAAAAATTAAAAAAATAATAATAAAATAAAAAATAAAATAAAATTGTAGATTGCATTCATCCTTGCACGATTGTCTCTTGTGATCACTTGATCTTCTTCAGTTCCTTGACTCCGAGCTTTGACCCTTGAATGTGAGACCCTTCTTAACCTGATAATGAAAATTGTCCTGTTAATTCCTCCGTGCTGTTTATCATGAAGTGGGCACTTAATCTAAGGTTACGTGGAAAACAAGCTGCCTCCAGTCTTTGAAGTTACTACTCATTTAGGCAATATGCTGACATGTATTCATACATAACTTGAGAATCAGTGTAACACTGTATTGTGAGAGTGAAAAGCTCCTCCCCGTAACTGATTCATAAGTCATAAGCCTTGAATGGGAGTGTTCTAGAGGTTACATGATTGAAGGTGAATCTCATTGAATTCTTGTGAGTTGAAACCGAGTCATGGACTGAGTTGATCATACTATGTCACACCAAAATTGAGACAATCTTCACTTGTCTGTTTAGGCATAATTTTTTCTAAGTTTTTTTTTTCTCCCTTGGTATTTACATTAGCAAATTGAATTGTTTTTCTTATGTGTTAAAGATTGATGCTTTTCATGTGATTAACGATAATCTAATGGCGTGATGTTCAAGTTTCATTATGCAGTTGGTGGAATTTATGGTACATTGTGGATAAATGGATTCAGTTGAATTTGGCAAGTTCTAATTCTGGGACGGACAATTTATCACAAAACATGGAAAAAGTTTGAATTTTAAAATCAAAATCCTTGTTTGTTTTGGAAATTCAAATAGGTACTTCAATGTTTCTCGGTTCTCCCTACTCCTTGGCCTACCCGAGTTCTTAGGAAGAATCTCTGTCCTCCCTTGATATTTCCTCCATGTCAAATCTGGTTGTGAATTATGGTTTAGTATATCTTCTTCCTTATGTCTTCCTAGCTTCATTTCTCTCATCATCTTGTTCCTATTCTGCAAATGCTCTCTCTCTAACATTTTTTTGCAGATATATCCGAGACTTCAGGAGAAACTCTGAATGATTGTGACACAAAATGATTGTTTGCCGATGCTCTGATCAAGCTCAGGCATTTTTTTTGTTGTTAAGCATCCAGCTGGTGCTAAGCAACTTGTTCGTGCAACTATGTGGACAACTGGACAGTCAAATGTACAGTCAATTGGTAAGTCATCTGGTAAGTCTGCAGAACTCGCTGGTCTTAGAGGTATTTTTGTTGGGGAGATTCAAATTTAGGGGGAGTGGAAGATATTCAAAATTTTCTTTCTTTGGGTTTGATGGTTCTTCTCAAAAAGGGGGAGAAAGATATGTGGTCTTCATATTCAAGGGGAGAAAGATATGTTCTAAAGATGTATTTAGGGGGAGAAAAATCCAATTTACAAATTAAGGGGGAGAGTTTTTGTTTTTGGATGTTTTGAACAGAACCACAAAGATAGGGGGAGATTGAAAGAGCATGAAATACTCTTATATTTATTTTATGTATCTTTGTGATTCTGATAATAATTATTGTATATAATTAGTTTAGTTATTTTAGGAATTAGTTGTAATTATTTAGGAATAGTTTATATTAGGATTATTTATTTTAGTTAAGATTTATTTCACTAACCTACTAATGTTTATCTTTGGTAAGTTGTGTGTCTTTGTATTGTAGAAAAGGAAGGACTCTATTTAAAAAAGGAGATGGGTTGATTGGTGAAGATCTCCACGAAAATAGCTATCAATAGGTCTTATAAATATAGCGATCTCAATCAGTCCATTATACGCTTCTTCACAGAATTATTCAGAGAGAGTTCTCATTGTTCTTGAAGTTCTTATTCATTAAGAGTTCAAGTATTTTTATGTTTAGTCTATTCAAGATAGAATAGGTTTTGATCTTTTAATTGTTTTTGTTTCTTTCATCTTTTTGTACTCTGAAAGAGTTTTAGTAATGAAAGTTTTCCAGGAAGACGTTTCTTGCTGAAGTGTTTATTCTGAGTTTTAATTCCGCTGCGTTTGTTTCTGTGTTTCTGAGTTTCTGGTCGTCGCCAATTGACAGGACAACTGTCTTGACAACTGTGAGCACAGTTGGTTGGTTCCCAGAACAGTCCTAGCCGCTTAATTTCTTTCAGTATGCATGTCTGCATTTTTTTTAATGTGTGTGTACTGTGAGTGTATGATATTGTATGTTTTAGTTGAAATGGGTCGTCCTAACTAAACTTAATGTTACCAAAATTGTGTAGATCATGTTATTATTAGTTTTTGTATTTAGTATTATAAATGTTAATAGCATCTTAATGATAGCAAATATAATTAGTTTTATTTTGTCCCAATTGACATTTCAAATTGCTATTAATATTTACATACTTAATAGTATTCTTATTCTTTGGTCTTAACTGGTACTGAGAATATGAAAATAACTATAATAAGGTTAATGGTGTTCTACAATTTGAGATTTTAAATGTAAACTTTTAAGAGCATATCATCTTTGGTTAAAATTTAAGAACGGAGTCAGTCAGAAACTTAAATGTGAGTTCAAAATGGGGTGTCTACAATTTCAGTTTATGAATTGTATTTAATTTAATATATTGTATGCTTCCGCTTATATATATTGTTTGGGATTTCTTACTGAGTTGTACTCATTCTTATTTGTTTCAATGTTGAAACAAGTAGACTAAGCTATCAAAGTGAAGAAAACGTCATGTGAGGATAGAAGAGGAAACATTTGGGTAGAAAGTCTGTGACATGTGTTGTTGTAGAATCAGTTAGTATATACATGAGTTGTATTAGGGCCATATGTATGCCTTAGTGTTTGTATTATTTTGGTAAACGCCTAGTAAATTATTAGAAGTTATATTTGGTGGTACAAGAGTTCTTAAAACTCTTGTTGTTGTTGTGGTTGTTGTCATTGTTTGGTGTTTGTTGAGTTAAGTACATATTTCATCCTTAAACTATTTAAGTTTTTACCTTTTCGTCACTAAACATTTTTTTTTACCTTTTCATCATTAACCCTTGTTATTAGGTGATTATGTCATCCTTCTATTACATTGCCGTCATTATTGCCGTTAAATGTTAATGATGTGGCAAGTTAATGTCAATTTTTTACATATGTGGCTCTGAATAAGCATCCAAAAGTTAAAAATAATGTAAAATCAGTCAGGGGTTGAAAGTGTAACATTTTATAAATAATATACTAGTCTTTAATAATTTATTAAAAAGCCCTTCATCATCATCCCATCGTTTTAGCACCACCCAGCACACCAACCACCACCATTCCACTAGAGCCACCATCACCACCACTACTATTAACATCACAAAAAATCAAAACAAAAAGCATATATACAATCAAAATACCATAGAGAGAGGGAGAAACCTTTTAGAAGCAGAAATCTAATGAGCAAATTCGTTTCAAGTTTTGATTCATCCCCAAATTCGAAGAAACACATAATCTGGTTCTCAATCACCCAGATTTTCTTATCTACAATGTACACCAAATCAACCTAAAAAAATTATCCCACCCATTACCAATCTCGAGCTAGGTATATAACCCATTAATAGTTCCTTTCTCCCATGAAATTACAACACCATTTTAAACGGTCATTACTCCACTTTTGAGATCTGCAAAAAATAGAATCCCTCACCATCTGTTTATTTCAAAGAAAAAAAGGAAGATAAAGAGAGAAGGGTGTGGCTGACAACAGGGCGACTTGAGAGGGTGAGGCAGATAGGAAGTTAAGGGGCGGAGGGATTTAAAACCCAGATCACTGCTTCTAAAGAAAAAACCCAGATCTGATCCCTACACACAAACACACACGATTTCGTTGGAGGTGTGTGTGATGTGAGGCGGCGGTCGAGGAAGAGAATGGCAGTAGCGAGCTTGGCGGCGGACATGGATGAGATGCTGGTAGTGGTGGTCGTGGGGTGGGGTGGAGGCGTTCAGGAGAGAAAGAGACGATAATTTTTTTTCTTTTTTAAAGGGTTATTGATTTTGATGGTCTTTATTTTAAGTTAACCCCCTATACTTTATAGAAATACTCTTATAAACCTCAACTATATGTCAACCCAACATTAGTGGTTCCACATAAGCAAAATGGTGACATAAATGTGCCACATCAGCATTTTAACGGAGATTTGAACGGTCAATTGACTGAAGGACCACATAATCAATGAAACACGAAGGTTAAGGACGAAAAGGTAAAAAAAAAATTGTTTAGTGACGAATAGGTAAAAACTTAAATAGTTTAAGGACGAAATAGGTACTTAACTCGGTGTTTGTTTCTAGAGTTGTGTAACTCTTAGTTGTGGTCAGGTCGATTTAAAGAGAAGTTTTTTTTAGTCACTTGTTTCAAGAGTTGTGATGTCATGTGGACATCATTCACGCCGAAATCTATACTATAGTATTTTAAAATTGGTGAAACTTACCTTGGGAATGACACCTAAGCCAAAAATGGGTTTATCTTGATTTAGAAGATGCCATGTAATATGACTTTTAGAATCATAGAGGCTTTTGACATTCTCCTACCTAGGTAAAAATAATAGGTAATATCCGTAGGTATGATAGTAGGTAATTTAGTGATTCTATAAGAAGATAAAAAAAATATTCATATCTAATAGAATATGTACTCTTATATATAGAGTATTGATGCATTAAATAACAATTCATTCAGAAGTGACTTTTTAGTTTTTGACTATTCAAATTTTCATGATTCAATGGCTTTGATCCTTTCATGTATTCTAAGAGACAACATATTACTCAAAACCATTGAATTATGATGGAATTCTTAAAGTTTAAAGTATCAAGTGAACTTGAAATCATAGAAAATGAAAAGATAAGATGAACTATTGTAATAAATAATGCTAAAATCTAAAAAGTCTCTAACTTACATTTTATTAATATGACTTGCATTTATGCTAACATATAAAAAGTCTCTAACTTACATATTATTAATATGACTTGCATTCATGATCTCATAAGTTATAAGACTCTTCAACTTTAAAGACTACTACAAAAATATAAAAACCAAACATTTATTTATCAAATAGTATTTTTAAGCTCTCAACTCTACCAAAAAGACACCCTTCTCATTTTAGATGCAAGGATAATTTCATTATTCATACTTTTCTATACATAAATGAAGCCAATGGGAAGAAGACGACGCAATGATTTATCAACCCCCCATATCGGTAATATAATATTCTATTTCAATATTTCATGCATTATATACTAACTATTGTATTTGTTGTTACATTAATTTTTGTAGGTATTCCTTCAAAAGAAATTGCTAAAAAAGTCGTGCTATGAAGCGTGATTATTTGATGAGTAAAAAAAATTAAAAAATGAAGTTCAAATTTACAAGTGAAAGAGAAGGAAGGAACAAGCATGTCGAAAGATGGACGAGAAATTTTTTTCGGCCAATCAGGTTTGAAGTCAGGTTTCTTCCATATAACTAAAGTCTCTTGCAGAGTTTAAGAATATATATATATATATATACACACACACACTAAACACACATGCAGTTTTCCATATCCTCAAACTTTTATTTTGTTTACAGATTCATCAATGCGTACATCACAACAGACGAATAGTTTCAGGAAAAGAAATTTACTATTGGATAATGAAATTGGTACCACATCCAATTACAATATTAGGACATCAGGTATGTTGAATTTGTTAATTTAATAGAGTATGTAAAATTGTTGCAGTTAATTACTAAGATTTAGTTAATTACAAAGATTTAAAGAAAACTACAATAGCTATTGTATCTAACATAACAATTCGGACGGAAGGAGTATATAGGTAGTTAGGGCTAAGTAGTAAGCAACGGGTCTTCATTTCATAACTTTTCATAGCTTCTCACATATGTGACTAAGTGTATATATTAAATTATTTACAAAAACATGCCCGCATTCTTATGATTATTCAGCAATTTAGGAGAGAAATTTACTTTCATCAGTAATTAAACTTAGGAGAAATTCAAAACGGAAATTATTAACAAAAAGTTTGGGATGGAAGGAGTATAACTAACAAATCTAGTTTAACCTTCAAATAAATTATTTAAATTTCATTATCAAATAATTTTAGCAATAACATGATCTTTCAAAAAAGTAAAAAAAATAAATAAAAATGAGATAATTTAAATTCGCCATAATGTCATTAGGTGTTCTAGCTCCCGTGCGGAGCACGGGTTTATTTTCTAGTAAGTTTTAAATTGAGAGCCTATTTGTCGGGGTGTGAGAAAACCAGTCCTTAAATCGATTAAAGAACCCGGCACGCTCTAATTAAAAACACCAACACAATTATAACACTTTATTTTGTAGACCACATTTTATAACTATTTAATATAAATTTATTATTTTCCTAAAGTAAATACCCTATTGTAGAAAACCCAGCCTCACTTGGGAGATTTTTTATCCGACAAGTAAGACAAGTCAAGCGCAATGTTCTAAAAGTCACTCTCCTAAGCCGCCTAGGCGCTAGGCATTTATGAACCTAAGATGTTATAATTATGTCTGAATTCTCGGCCCTGCCTAGATGAGATCCCATCTAGGCCCCACCTAGGGCCTAAGCCCAGCTGCGGCATTGACTGACTGTTGTTGTTGCTTTATTATTCTAATAAATTATAAAATTCATTCAAAACAACAGATTTACAAATTAAATTGATAGTAATTTTAATAGTTAATGATTAATAAATTTAAAACACTATCAAAGTAATTATTTTTTTGTTACATTTATCATTAAAGTGAAAAACCAATGAAAAACTTGTTTTTCATCTTTTTTTTTTTTTTTTTTTTTATAGTGAATCTGTTTTTTTCATTGAAAAATTAGTATAAAACTGGCTTTATAAAAAAATGACTCATTATTAAAATTCAGTCAAATTAATAATTAAAAATGAAATGACGCTATATTCCTTTTTTTTTTTTGGAAGAAAATGACGCTATATTCCTTAAAAACAAAACAAGTTTACGGAGTAATTTTCTTTCAAAAAGTTTACAATGTAATCTATGCACCAAAAAGAGTTCATTTACTCTCTCCTTCCTATTTTAAGAGTCAAAAATTTCTCAAATGGTTGTTCCAACTTAAGAGTCAAAATCCATAAATAGAAGGTTTTGTATACTTTTTTATTTAGTGGGCCCTATATGTCATAGGGCCAAATATTATCTACTAACTATTCCCTACCCCACTTTCTCTCTCATACCTACTTTCTATACTCACAACACTCTACCCTACAATCTATACTCCCTCCGTCCCATCCGAATTAGGACAAATTTCCATTTTGGGTGTCTCACCCGAATTAGGACATCCCAAAATGGAAATGTTATATTACTTTTATATTTGACTAACCCCACCAAATTTATTCTAATCTTCTTTATTTTAATCTAATCCAATTAACTTATCCTAATTAACAATCCTTAATGGGTTAGCCCAATCTAAAAATCCAAACCCAATATTACTCTACCAGATAAACCTAAAAAAATTCCCTACCTTCATTTCTTCTCAAACCCTAATCTATCTCTTTCTCTTGCTTTCTCTAATCTCCCAACCTCCCGCCACCACCCCTCCCACCGTCTCCCCGCCACCCCTTCCCCCGTCTACTAGCTCCCAGTCTACCTTCCCAGCACTCCTTTCACCTCGCCATCATGGACCACAAAGAAAACATCGCGTCGAAGCCGCCACCGCCCCCTTCAACCTTAGATAAGTATTTCTCTCTTTTTCTCTCGCTTTCTCTCTCTCTAACGCTCTCTTTCTTTTAATAGTGGTCTGTTTTAAACAACAGATCGATGTAGATCTGAGGTGTTTGTTTGAGTTTGTGTTCGTGGTGTTCCCTTTCTCCCTCTCTCTCACTTGCTTTCTCTCTCTTCCTTGTGCCCGGAATTTTGAATTTTGATCCGTCGTCAACAACAAATCAAAGTAGATCTGACGAGTTCTTTGATGTGTTCGGTGTGTGTGATTACATTTAGATATTTTCTCATGGATTTTGGATATTTTTGTTTACTTTGTTTTTCTTGATTTTGTTGTTGTTGTTGTTTTGTGGTGATAGGGATTGGCGGTGGTAATGTGCTAACGGTTGAGGAAATGGTGGTATGTGGTGTCAGACAAATGGTGAGACGAGTAAGCTGGTGGTGGGCCGGCGGCGGTGGTGCTGGTGGTGAGCCGCTGGGGGCTGTGCTGGTGGTGGGCCATTGGCGATTGTGCTGGTGGTGGGCGTTGGCAGAGTTGGCGGTGGGCTGATGATTGTGGTGGTGGGCCATGGTGCGGATGAGAATAGTGAAGTTATGAACTTTGGATGAACTGTAAAATTGTGTTTGATTTTCATTGTAATAAAAATTTAATTTACGGTTGTTTTTTATAAAATGATTAGTGATTAATAAAAAATGGTTAAATCTCTTAATTCACACTCATCTTCACTTTTTTCAATAGAAAACTATTATTCCTTAATCTTGTGTCAGGAGTGAAAATCTTAATTCGGATGGGACGGAAGGAGTATTTAATAATAAAAAATTAATTCTTGATTCATCCTATTCTTATTAATTCTTGGGTCCAAAAAGAACTCATCCGATTCCTGAATTAAGTTGAAGAACTACAGAAGGACGTCACATTCTGTCCTGAATTACACCGATCCGAAGATAAGGTCCCAAAATTCCCAATTTCGACCGACACCATAACAATAGTCTCCTACAAAATCTTCTCTCCCTCCAAAACAACAACAACAATGGGAGTCATAATCATCGACGGCTCCACCGTCCGCGACTTCGTCGCCGACGACGCCCAATTCAAAAAAAGCGTCGACGACCAGTTCAACTCCCTCGACATCAACAACGACGGCGTCTTATCCAGATGCGAGATGCGGAAGGCCTTCGAATCCATGCGCCTCCTTGAATCTCACTTCGGCGTTGACGTAGCCACGCAGCCGGAAGAGCTGGCTAGTCTGTACGACTCCATCTTCAAGAGCTTTGATGAGGATAATAGTGGGACGGTGGATCTGAATGAGTTTAGATCGGAGATGAAGAAGATTATGCTTGCCGTCGCCGACGGACTTGGATCGTCGCCGATTCAGATGGCGGTTGAAGATGATGACCAGAGTTTTCTCAAAAAAGCTGCAGATCTTGAGGCGTCTAAGTTATCCAACACTTCTTGATGATCTGACGGTCGAAGTTTACTTTGTTTCTTGAATAAATATACTCCTGTTGATCTCATTTTGCATTTATAAATATTGGAACTTCTTGAATTTTGTGAATTTCTTTTCTTTTTTCTTTTTTTGAATTTCTTCTACGTACCATTTATTTTCATTTTCTTGTTTTTATTGATTTTTCGACCCTTTTTGGGTTCAAAAAAAAAACACCTAATTTTTTTTAATCAGGATGAAATTACTTTTCACCAAAAAAGTTGTACTCCCTCTGTCTCTAATGTCCCTAAATGAGTGTCTATTTTCAAGAAATCTTTATCCCTAAATGAGTGTCTTTTTTTAAGATAACTTTCTCCCTAAACGCTTTTTTTCGATTTTTTTTACCCATTTCACCCCTAAAAAAGATGAGCCGTTTCGCGTCAAGTGCTTTCGTTAGAATGTCGGCGATTAAAAGTTGATTAACCATGATATTTCACCTTTAATTGAATTGATAGCTTAGTAAGTTAGCAATATGTTTTGGCCCTTTTATACCTATTTTACAATGTTCGTCATTTTTTTTCTCTTTTATGGTACATCATTTATTTCCACTCCCAAAAGACAATTCTCGATCTCAGATTGGCAAAGCCATAAATATTTGGGAAGGGAGTTTAAATTATTCGGAAACAATATATAATTATCGTAAAAGTAATTTGGAATAAAAAGAAGTTAAATTGATATCTTACGGCCGGACCGACCGACCGGCTGAACGGTTGACCGTCCGACTGGCTGACCGGTTGACCGGCCGACCGACGGCCGGACCGACAGACCGGTCGACCGACGGCTGGACTGACGGACCAGCCGACCGGCTGATAGGCAGAAATGAGCGTTTGAGACCAAATGGTGCACTACATTAGTGTTTGAGACCAAATTTCCCAATGGTTGCTCTACATTAGTGTTTGAGACTAAATGGCCCACATGATGTCCTGAATGTGCATTCGGGTGACCGGTTTCTTTATACGTCCAAAACTAAAGGTTTGGAAAGGAGATTACAAGATTATATATGAATCGTTGTTACCAAATTGTTCAAAAAATTGAAATTTTCAGTGTCCCTTAAAATGAAATTTGGACATTCATTTAGGGACAGAGTGAGTAATTTTTAGGCACAAAAAATAGATGTAATTAACAATTTGAAAATGTATCAATGTTGGGAACAAGTGAATGCAGAAAACCTCAGTTGAAAGAAGAGGAAAATGCCAGAATATTAGTTTCCATTTCTTATAGGCAACGTACAGCACTGTAAACACTATAGACAAAGTATAACAGAGACTCTAAATTGTTGCCCGCCCAGAAATTAATTAACAACTATCAGTATTAAAAAAAAAACCACGAAACAAATGATTAAATGCACAAAAATATTTTCCTAATTTCTTAAAAAATTTATTGAAGAATTTTGAAAAGTAGAAAAATTAAATCAACTTGAAATGTTGAGACATCTGAATGCATAAGCCTGATGAATAAACAAAGGCAAATGCCAGAATCTCAGTCCCAAATCAATATTGGCAACGTACAGCACTGAAATCACTATCAAATTAAGCGTATCAGAGACTCTAATTTGTTGCCTTCACCCAAAATTAATAAAATCAATCACAAAAAAAAGGCTCAGAAAGTAATCATTTTTAACATCAGGAAGCTTAATTTCAAGCTTTTTCAAAGTTTGATGGTATAATTTTCGGTCATCAGATCGATCGAGAAATCTGTGGAAGAAAAGTTAACGAAATTGAATAATACGTGAACAAATCAGATCTATACAATACATAGAATCAGAAGAAGAAGAAAAAAAGAGGAATTGATGTTGTAGATGTTTAAGATTTTTTACCTTAGAATTGTTGAAGGGTTGAAGACTGTTAATGGCTCCCATGGAAATATTTAAAGACGTTGATGAAACCCTAATTTTTTTCACGTATTAGTTTGAAGGGCCGAAACTGTGTATTGGATTATATGGACTGCTGCAGCCCGTGTAACAAAGCCTGTAGGCCAGAGCCACCACACGAAGACACCAACAAATACTTTCTTAACATACTTTTTTCTTTTTTGGGATTTCTACCAATAAGTTTCTCATTAGGGGTGAGCAGAAAAAATATGAAACCGGACTGGACCAGTGGAATTAAACCAGACCAATCAAAACCGGACAAAACCAATGTTAATGGTCTAGTTCCGGTTTCATATTTCTCCAGAACCGGTGTATTGATCCAGATCTAATTCTACGAAATTTTAGTAACGGTTTGGACCGGACCAGACCAATAATATGCATTTATGTAAAATTTACACTTATACACAATATGTATAAAATATAAATAACACCATTTTAACTATATACTTATATATATATATATATATATATATATATATATATATATATATATAGCCTCACACATTAAATTATCAGAATTTGTTCCAAAATTGTTTCAGTTTTTATTTTCCAGTTCATTCATGTTGCTTTGCAATGTTAAAAAAACATTTCATGTAGCATTCAAAGTTCAAATGATCTGGTTAAATGCCTAAAGCAATATTAAATGACTATAATCACTTAAGTGCTAATTCTAGTTATTATTTTGGTTACATTGTGAGTTTAAAAGCAAATGGGAAAAAATAGTTTTTATGACTAAATATTCTCTAGAACTGGATCAGGCCCAGACTAATGGAAGTATTCAAGTGTGGAACCATAACTTGTAGTATATTGGTTCTCACACATATCGGTCTGTTTCTGGTTCCAAGTTTTCACAGAACCGAAGTATTGGTCCTGGTCTTGGTCCCATGATTTTTTCACAAAAAATAGATCAAACCGGATCATGATCACCCCTATTTCTAACAGAAGGTGGTATTTGCCAATAAAATATACAACATTTCATATTCTACCTTAAGGTGCCTGAGATAAAATCAATTTTACCAATAAATCTATTATACTTTTTAAATGGCAAAACTACATCGCCTAGCCTTTTTCCCCTCTTCTTCCCCAAATTGTAAACCTAGCCCACTCTCTCTCTCTCTCTCGACCGTTTTGTATATGCCCTCGCCAACCTTTCCTTTTCTCCGGTGACTCACTCCCCATTCTCCGTCTCAGACCATCTCTCCGGCGACAAGACCATCCTCCATCGGCAAGGTCATTGCCGACCTGTCACCATCTAGTGTCGCCCAAAATCTTCCTTTCCCGTCGTCCCCCTCATCCACTCCTTCTCCTTCACCAAACATCCATCCCCGCCCCAACTCTTCCCTCGTCAACAATCTGACAGGCCCCCGTTGAAATGTTGAAATCTCTTCAGTCCGACGGCTACCTCCGACAAATTTTCACCCGCCGTTCTTAGATGTGAAGATTTTGTTTGATTTTGCGTCTGTGTGTATACGTGCGTGAGCTTGATTGTATGGTGATTTTTTGTCCAATAGACTTGAAAGAATCAACATCAAGCGTGCCTTAGAATTAGAGATGGGGTAAGAAGAAGCGAGAGGCCCAAGTGTTAGCGTGGGCTGGACTGGGCCGGTAATGGACTATGTTGGAGGTTCAACCTTAAAACCAACTGGTGATAAGGGGAGTAACTCTTTAAGTCTATATACCTCAGTCCATGTTTCTCTTTTTAGAAAATGTGGGATAATTGTCTCTTACACGATTGTGTTTTGCTGCACCGAGATGTGCAGATCTTTCAGACTTACTGTAGGTTCAAATGCTATTTGGTGCCAAATATGGCAAGGAATTCATTGCTGCTGCAACCGAGCTCCGGCCAGAATGTGGTATCAATCTTCAAGTTATCATCTTTTTTGCATCTTTTCGGACTTTAAGCAGTAAACTCGTGCTATCGATCAATTCCCTTCTTCTTGATCCTATTAAGTGCAGTTGATATAGTTGTTGTCTGTTCGTGCCCCAGCTCCTGATGTGACACTAAAGCTGCTCAAGGAAATTGCAGAAGAGTATGAAATAAACTGGGATCCAGCTGCCTCTAAAAATGAGTTGTTGAAGCCACATGAAGACTTACTGATAAATGTTGTTTCATAGCATTGACTTATATCGCCCTCTAAATTTGTTTTCCAACTCTAACAACTATTTTTCCTTTCCTAGAATGGACCACCCAATTCATCATTGAGTATAAACTACCTCTCCTAGAAGAAAAGTGTGATAAATCATTACACTAAACAGAAGAACAAATCCTGAAACAAGTGTCTGATTCGTTTCTTAACTTGAAGATTGAGGGTTTTAATGATGTTCTTTGTTTGAAAGGGAGCATGGTTGTGTTGGAATTTGTTTTGGAAAAGTGAGGTTTTGACTGACTTTTGACCAAGAATTCCATTAGGTTCCATTTTGTGTAAATGAAAATTAATTACATATTTGTAATCTACGTTTGGAGTAGATTAGTGTGGTATATTTATTTTCTCAAAACCAATTCCGGGTGAATGAGAAATTAATGTCCAAAGTATGCAAGTTAAAGTGGGTAAATGAAGAGTTTATGGGATATGAAATGATTATCCCACATTACTTTGTGAATGAAAGTAATGAGAGTATTTAAGTGGATCCATCTAAGGAGGAGTCATCAAGATCCTCCTTGGGTCAACCAAGTGAATTATTGGGTCAACCATGCAACTAGTGGCCCAAGTGTGCTAATTTTGGACTAGCTCCAACTTGGCACGTGACCCGCGAAGGGCGGTTTAGGGCGCACGTATGCATCGGGAGCTGTGGAGCTTAAATTTTTGACAAAGGTGGGCTCGATGGTGGGCTAGGTCCGGTCAGGTGTTGGGTTTGACGGTTGTGACACGTTCCCAAGTCCCGGGATCCCCTAATAGAACCTCGAACCTGGTGCGCGTAACTAACAAGAAACAAGAAACTAACGGGAAACAGGAACAATACATGTTAGAAACAAACTGACATGCTATATCTACTCAAGAATAAGGAGCTAAGATAGCTCACAACGAGTTCTAGACCAAGAAAATTAAATCCAAACAAGGTTACATACAGCGGAAGACATGCCTAGCAAATAAGCTGGCATCAAGAACTGTCTAGGGACAACAAATACTACCCCAATACAAGCCCAGAGTTTATTAACTCATACAAGATCGTCCTTACCAAAATATAAAAGGACACTAACTTCGAACAAGAATATCATGCTGAGTAAGTTCCCAGCTAAGTCGAGCCTCACTGCGTACTATCCCCTGCTTTCCTGGGGGGGGAAAACAATTAAATAAATAAAGGGTGAGATAAATCTCAGTAAGCTATTAACATGCAACTATATGTCATGTTATCATGCAATACAAGTAGATACTCAACTAAACATATATCAAGTATCATCAAGTAACAAGTATAGGAGAGGCTAAGCCAACCCAACAAGTAATCAAGCTCAAGAAATGATCAGGTAACAAGTAGTCAAGTAGTGTGAGAGGCTAGACCAGCTCACCAAGATGCACATAGGCCTATCACGTATCATTACCTGAATCCTTCCTTATTCCTCCCAAGAATACCAAGAATACCATTGTTGTCGATGCTTGCATAGCTGAGGACAACCACGATCAAGAACAAGAGACTGCTATGCAGTATATAAGAAGACCTGGTAACCAGTGTCATCCACAAGAACAAGATCCACGAGGTGTTCAAGACAAGAGTTTAGCATTCACTTAAGTCAGGCTTATTGCTCCAACCAAGGAAGCTATGCCCTTACTATGGCCGGTAGTAAGGGGTCAAGCGGAAATACATAGGGACCCGATTGTCACTTAAGCCCCAGCTCTCGCGACAAGCGTGAACCTATATATTTTCGAACAAGCAAGGAGAACCAGCTGGACTCACACAAGAATGCACAAGTAGATGTTTACTTGAACTACGAGAATAGAACTAAGTCCCATATTAGTGGACCAGTCTTTATGCACCATGTAATCATATATCATGTGCTCACGAGAATATGCACCATGTAATCATGTATCATGTGCTCACGAGAATATGCACCATGTAATCATGTATCATGTGCTCACGAGAATACAAGTACACATACGCAATTATTGCGAATACAACCCAAGATAACAATGGCACATAAGGTGTCCATGTAACACGATCAATCCAAGTAAGAGTCCATTAATAACAGACTTCAGTCAAGTAGTAGGGTATATCACTTTGTCACATGCCAAGTTTGCACGTACATATTCATATCACGTTTAACACATTAAAGTGTCTATCACGATACCCTTACTATCAAGTAGAGCCTAACGCCTTAGACTCTAAACACGTAGTAGAATAGGTCACATTGTACCTAGACACAGTCATACTTCACGTATATGTATCGTTAGTAATCGAATACATTTTCTAACACATATTGTGTTCTATAACCATTCTTATTAATTTAAATCGTAGTATTCACGATTATATGGATTATCTTCATATTACACTAGTCCCTATTTTCTTTAGGAACTCATTTCAAGACAAGATATCTTCTTTATATTTTATATACTTCATTGAGTATATACACGATTAAAAACTAAATCATTTACACTTTAGTGCTTATTTATAGCACTTCCAATATACACGTATCAAGTTCAAGTATGTAGTAGAGTTAATCATTCTCTATCTAGTTCCATAACCCAATTCTTTGGTTATTCATACCATGTACCAATCAATCAAGAAGCCACATTCTATCAAGTAAATATATGCAAGATTTGCATATACACCTCAAGACTCTTTCAAGTTTATTACCATAGACATATATTGGTGTCAAGGCACGTACAAGATTTTATAATCTTATATTCAAGTCTTAATCCAATTATTTGGATGTTCAAGTCATGTACAAGGTTTTATTGTCTTATACTTCAAGTCACTGTCTCAACTTAAGACATTCAAGACATTCAAGATATTCAAGACATTCAGGACATTCAAGCTCAAGACATTAGTTGGTGCCCCTAAGGTACACAAACATTAACTTCAAGACACATAAAAGAGTTATTACTCTTATACTCAAGTTATCATTTAATTATGATTCAAGTCCACCTTTCATTTATTCACAAAGGGACTATTTTTCAGTACTAGAGTGTTCTACAACACTTATCTAGGCCATCTAGGGTAATACCCTAAACCTAGACCAAGAATACTTCGAGTTCAAATTAAGTAAATGAGCTATACTACTCATACTTACAAGTTCATAATCCCCTACATAGGATATTCGAGCTCAAGACACTAATTTGGTGCTCTCAAAGTGCACAAACATAGGTTCCAAGACAAGCATAACACATAAGTGCTTGTTCATAGCACTTTCAAGACATAAAGAAGAGTTCTTCCTTTTATACTCAAGTTCTCATTTTAATTTAATGAGTAATCATGTTCAAGACTCACTTCTGATACCCCTAAGGTGTCACAACACTTGTTAGGACATCTTATCCTAAGGCTATATGCCTTAACAAGGGATAAGCTTTCAATTTTATTTAGATTTAAAACACTTTAGTTGAAACAGGGGACCGGGCGGGCGCTCATTGAAACACTTTTGAAACCCAATATTTCTGTTGAAAAGGGCGGGCGCTTGGTGGGTAACCAGGCGGGCGCTCGGTACAATATTCAGCAACACTCAATTTTATTTCCAGGCTTAGAATTCTCCGTCCCAAACGTAGGAGTAACTTTTTACTAACATATTAACATTGCATTGAGTATACAAACATTTTCTTAACACCTATTTCAAGCTCAATTCATTTCTTTTACCGTCCCATAAATAATAGGATAATTTCTTTTATTCCAATTTAATATTTCACCGTCCCCAAAAGTATAAGTACAATTTTATAATATACTAATATACCCATCTAGGGATACTTCCATTCATTTCCCCGTACCACAAATAATGATACAATTTTTCAAATAATATTTAAATCAAGTTACTATTTTACCGTCTCACGAATAGGAGTATAATTTTTCTAACTTCCCAGGATACTTTCAAGTTGCTTTTATTCTTATAATTCATTCGATTACTCCCTTCGTTCCAATTTTACAAGTATCACGTAAATTGCCCAAAATTTTTTAACAAGAACAAGTAGCGGGAATAACATATATGCATGTTATTACAAGTAAGGGTGAGTCAATAACTTACCTAGTCAAAAATCAAGTTGACCCAAATTAATTTCTGATCGGCCTGGAACGCTCTATTCAACGCCACGAATATTTATCCGGGACCAGAATCACGAACAGAGTGATAATTAATCGCGAGGAGTCGAGAATAGGGTAAAACTGAACTCCCTATTATGAAACAGAGAGAAAGTACGAGAAGAAAGTTTGAGAATGCTTTCTCTGAGGAGAAAGCAACTCGATATACTTGCAAGTTTCCAACAATGACACCTAGGCCCCTCAAGTTCTAACTTTGACAAAAAGGCCCCTAAACTTTCAACTTTGACATTTAACCACCTTAATTTTCTAAAGTAGTTAAATAATTAACTCAAATAAAATAGCATATAATTATTCTAGTCAAGAATTTAACAAGCAAGTCAAGAATTTTAACAAGAATTAGGACGGGCGTTACAGGTTGAGTCCAGTGAACGGGTTCACAGGATTAGGCTAGGTCCGCTGGCGAATGGGCCTTGGCCCATGCGTAGTGGTCCAGCAAGGTGGATCAGTCCATGGGTCGCGTTTGTTGGTTAAGGCCGAACCGGGTGGACTGATTCATTGAATCCGGACAGGGTATAATCCAATGGTTGAGATTCACCAGATCCAATGCGTGCAAATTGTGATTATTCACAATAGCCACCACAACTCTTCAATATCTATTTAAGGCCCCTACCAGATTGACATTCCTCACTCTAATCACAACTCAGTCTCTCATCATCACACAAATCACTCTCTCTTCACTTCAGAAGTAGAGAAGCACATATTTAACTGAGTTACGAACTCGGTTAAATACTTAACTGAATTCGATGGAATTCTGTTAGAATTCAAGGAATTCTCAAGGCATCTTTAGAAGACAGTATCATCTTGTTGCATAAGATTTCTTCATAGTCTGGAAGTGTCAAACACAGTTATGTTCGCCGAAATCGTTAATTTGAAGTGCTTCTATTAACGATTGTAAAGTCGTTTCATCTTGAAAGAAGATTGCCGCTGACCGTTAGCACCAGTGCGGGGCAATATCTTCTTGCGGAGATTGTGTCCAACACAAGACTCGACTTCATTGATTGCCCGGTTTGATTTAATATTTGCATTTATAGTTTATCCTTATTTTCTGCCCCGTTAATTATATTATGGTTCATTTTATATTTGTCATTATCATTAATTTCAAGAAAACCTTTACTATTGTTATACAATATACCTAACAGGTTGTTGTGTTGATGGTCGAAAAGAATTTAAGATCAAATCTCTTTTTTCATAAGTGTGAAATGTGACTTTACTAAAAGATAAATTAATTGAGAAATTGAGTTATCAATTTTCACAATGGATATAACTAGAGCCGAAAATTTGGGATCGTCCCGTCCCGCCATATAAATTGGACGGGATGTGATAGTATATTCTAATCTCGTGTAAAAGCGGGACTATTTGGGACATCCCATTTGGGACGCGAGACGGGACGGGATGTGACAGGACGTCCCGCATTTTTTTAATTTTAATTTTTGAAACCTCAAATGTATTTTAACACTTAATTTTTTGTATTTGATTTTTTTTCAAATATCTATTGTCTTCTTGTGTTGATTAAGCTATTTTACAAAATTAACAACTTTTGAAATTGTTGGATTATAAAAGATTAATTTTATGTTTTTAATTTAATATTTTGGCATTATCTCAGTTAAATTTTAGTTTTATATTTTAGAGTCTTCTTGTCCCGCATTTTTCCCGTATTGTCCCGCGTCCCAAGGTAATATGGGACGGGATGAGGATTTTCTGTCATGCGAAGAATTCGGGACGTCCCGTCCCGTAAATTTGCGGGATTTCATAGTTCCGTCCCGTCTTGTTTTCCCGAATTGACAGCTCTAGATGTAACAAAAGTTTTCTCTTCTTATGAGAACACTTAGATCCGTCTCATAGTAGAGACGGGTCGACCCATTACCCATGTACAAAATTTTCCGCGAAGCATAGGATCTTAACTCATGCTCCACTCAAAATCTGTCACGTGGCAGCGACCCATGACCCAAAAAAATTACAAAGAATCCAATAAAATCATTTTTTTTTTTTTTTTTTTTTTTTTCATTTGCCAAAAGTAATACTCCCTCCATCACAGTTTAAGGTTCTTAGTTTTTTTGTTGTTTGTCTGAAGGAACTTTGAGCAATAATTAAAGGTTAATACAATCATCCTAAAGAAAAGTTAAAACTTATTATCATTAGTATTTATATTGGTGTACCAATAACAAGTTTTAGATTTTCATTAGGATAATTAGATCAACCTTCAATTACTGCACAAAGTTCCTTCAGACAAACAGCAAAAAAAAAAAACTAAGAACCTTAAACTTGTATGGTGGTAGTACTTAGTATAACTAAATGTAACAACTTTGTTATTTGTAAGTAATATTGTTTATAAGTAAAGGTAGCACCTGTTTTACAAAAAAAATTGTTCATTTTACTCATCTTTCAACTGTAGTACTAACTATAATTACGTATAACACTAAAAATAACTAAATACAATTATCTTTATATTGAAATGTAATTGTGTTTTTGCAGATTCTTTTTTTTTTTTTGAGTATTTTGATTTTATTTTTTGAAAGAAAGTAACACTTGAAAAATAACAACTTATCTACATGAATGTAATTGTTTGTACAATTAAATGTAACACTTTAGTAGGCGAAATTGCAACGGATTTCTATGGATAATGTAATACTTTTACATGTATCATGATAAATTGAAACCATTGTAACTTATTATTTGAAAACATATCGATATACTATTATACAAGTAAACGTAACTGTTTTACAATGTTATTATACAAGTAAAATGTAATATTCATTTACAAAATTTGCTACTTTCTTATTTTTACAATGTTATTAACACAAGTGCTTTTAGTTCTAAAGTGTAAATGGTTGAATTATTATTTTACTATACATATGTGTTACGATTATGTATAAACATTGTTACATATAAGTAACACGTTTGTTACATTTTAGTTATAATAAGTATTACTTTTGGCAAAGGAAGAAAACATAAATAAAAAAAAAACACTTGTTACTTTTCTGTATATATGCATTACTTTTATGAATACAAATTGTTACATATAAGTAACACGTTTGTTACATTTAGTTATAGTAACTATTATTTTGGCAAACGGAAAAAAACACCAAAATAAAAATATAAAAACTATTTAAAAAAAAAGGGAAGAAAATCCCCGCTGGTCATGGATCCGGGTCGGGTGTTGAAAACACACCAATAACCCGGATCCATGACCCGTCTCTACTATGAGACGGATTTTGGTGTTCTCATTTAAGTTTTTGTCATAATGTTGTCCAGCGAATTTCAAAAATACTTGTCCTCTTTGATCGTTTTCATGTGAACAAATGACTTATTGGTCAAAGCCTCTTCTTTTGTTAGTTAATGTATTATGGTTAAATCTAACATTTTAAGGTTCATAAGTAACATTTTGATACAAATTAGTTAAATGTCCTAACAGTTAGTTGAAAATCTAACGACGGTAGAAATGGATCGAGTTTATTGCCAAATTGCCCTGCGTACAATTTGGGGATAGTCAATGTCCCATGCGTAATATGGAAACATGAAATGTCACATGCGTACTTTTGATTTGGTTTCAATTTGACCCCATTTTTTAACTGGCATTATAAAAGTAACAGAGCAGTCCGTGAGAGTTAAAAATTTAACAAACCAATTAATTTGAAAAATGTGGTCCTACTTGGCCCCACGCTCGGGACACGAGTGGAAGACGTTATAAAACACTTTTGAAAAATTTTCGAAATGTATCTTTATAAAGTTTAACAAAATCACACCTGAAGTTCAAAGACTTCATCTAACTTTAAACAAACTTTACAACCAACTTTCACAACGAAAGTACTTAGCCCGAAGGCTTACAAACTTTTATCCAAATATACATACACTAGCATTAACCAAGATAGGTGTGACAATAGAAAGTATGGATACTCTACCCCAAAAGGTTTTACATTTACATAATGTAACCTTAACAAAACAAGTCCCAACTCTTACCACTCCAACGTCCTCCCGTGCCAAGTGTCCTATCCCCTGGACCCGCCTTTATCTAAAACAGTAAACAAATAAAGGGTGAGAATAAATCTCAGTAAGCTACTAAATTGCAACTACGTTACATGCTGATATGATAATCATAAAGAAACAATATCAACAAGTAATCATATAGCATATAGCACATAACATGAGAGATAACATCAACTCATATACCACAATTACCATATAGCCCACACTCCGGTGGATACCAAGCCAAGGTTTACCCAATAACATAACGGTCTGAGAATACCATCTGAGAAAATCAACTGAGAAAACCATTTGAGCAGCATAAATAGCTGAAGCCGGGATCCCGAAAACCAAACCATAACCAATAGAACCAAAGTAACCAGAGAGGGAAATATGACACAAAGTCATAACCCAAATACTCACCAAAGGGAGCAATTCATCCCATCCAAAGCCAATCTGGATTGGGGAAACAAAGAAGGCACAGTGGACACCTTATAGTGAACTTGGCTTGTGTGCCACTATAATTCTCCCACCGCCTGACACGAGGTACCAATGGAAAAACTTATAGTGAACATAGAATGTACCACTATAATTCTCCCATTGCCTGACTCCACAACAAGACCAGCTGGACTTTTCACAAGAAGCACATTAATGAATACTTGCTAAACAACAACAACAACCGGGGAAATAATTCTAAAATAATGAACCAAGCCAAACAAATCAAAGATGCACATAAAGATCACTCACAAAGAGTATACAATAACATGATTCAAGGTCACAATACATTCTTGCACACACTTGAACACCCTTCTCATTAACCATGATAATATCCCAGGACACTCATATATTGGTTCTAGACAATACCCCAAGGATTAAACCAAAGTTACCCTTCTATATCTTACCTTAACCCAACTATAAGACTCATGGGAAAATGTGCGGCCGCCCAAAACAGGGTGTGCGGTCGCACACATTCAGCTTTCCCAAGAACAAAATCTTCCAGATAAATGTGTAGTCGCACGCCCCTTTTGGGCGGCCGCCCAACACACTCGACAGGCAAAACCCAAAATGATTTATACTCCTTTCGTTTCACCGTCCCAAAAGTACAACACTTACATTTATAACTTTATTAAGACTACCCAATTAGTCTCAAAACAACTTTAACACTATTTGAACCCGACCAAACCAACATACTAAATACTCCCTTTGTCCCAAAATTACAAGTATAGCAAATATTACCCAAATCACAAAATAACAATTCCAAGTATCAGATATAGCATATATGACCATTTTAACATTTAAAGGGGAATTAGTAACTTACCAATTTCCGGAAAAAAGTATCGCTGAAATAAGTTTTGTTCGACTAGAAATGACCTATTCAACGCCCTGATCATTTTTATATAATTAGTTTTTAAAACGGATAAGTAAATAAAAAGAATTAAATCGAAATGGGTTGAACTTACCTTTTCTTTCTTAACCCTAAGGAAACGTACGAGAAGTTTGCTGAGAAAATATCACAGAGAAAGAAGAGAGAGAAGGGAAAGTTTTTATAAAAATCTTCACCCATTTTTATAAATTGGTCACTGGACTTTCAAAGTTAACACTTAAGCCCCTAAAGTTACATTTTCACAAAGGACCCTATAGTTTCAACTTAATCGTTTAACTCATTTAATCATTATTATTACTAACTAAGTAAATAACACAAATAATCAAGTATGATATGCAAATTATAAAATATGATGCAACACATAAAATGCACACATAAGTCAAATAAAAATCCCCAAAAATATAAAATAAATAGGGACGGGTTTTGGGGTCGCTACAATCACTCCCCCTTAAAGAAAATTCGTTCCGAATTTAGGTTTACTTACCGAGGCCCTCAAACAACCAAGGATACTTTCTCTCAATCTCCTCCCGAAGTTCCCAAGTTGATTCTTCCACATTATGATTCCTCCACACAACTCGAACAAGAGGAATACTCTTATTTCTCAATTCTTGGACTTTAGAATCAATCACTTGGACTGGATGCTCTTCATAAGACATACTCGGCTCAATATCCTCGGGTACCTCAGATAAAACATGAGAAGGATCATACACATACTTCCGAAGCATAGAGATATGAAACACATTATGGATCTTATCAAGAGAAGGAGGTAATGCAAGACGATAAGCCCGATCTCCCACTCTTCCAAGAATCTCAAATGGACCAATATACCTCGGAGAAAGCTTGTCTTTCTTTCCATATCTTCGAATACCAATCTTAGGGGAAACCTTCAAAAACACAAAGTCACCTTTTTCGAACTCAAGGTCTCGCCTTCGATGATCGGCATAGCTTTTCTGTCTACTCTGGGCAGTACCCAAACGATCCCGAATAAGTTTAACCTTCTCAACTGAATCATTAACCATCTGAACACCCCAAATCTTGGCTTCTCCCACTTCATCCCAACAGATAGGAGACCGACATTTCCTCCCATACAAGGCTTCAAAAGGAGCAATCCCAATACTGGTCTGAAAATTGTTATTATAAGCAAAATCTACGAGAGACAAATGAATATCCCAAGAATCTGCAAAATCAACTGAACAAGCCCTCAACATGTCCTCCAGAATCCGAATGGTTCTTTCTGACTGACCATTTGTCTGAGGATGAAAAGCAGTACTGAATCTTAATTCTGAACCCAAAGCCTTCTGAAATGCTTGCCAAAACTGAGATATGAATCTAGGGTCACGATCAGACACAATGCTCACTGGAACTCCATGTAACCTCACGATCTCATTAATGTACAAAGTTGCAAGCCTTTCCATAGAATAACCAATCTCAATAGGTAGAAAATGAGAAGACTTTGTTAATCTATCAACAATCACCCAAACTGCATCAAACCTTCTTCGAGTACGAGGTAACCCTGTCACAAAATCCATAGTAACATGTTTCCACTTCCATTCCGGAATTTCTAATGGTTGAAGCAATCCTGCGGGCCTTTGATGTTCAGCTTTAACTTGTTGACATGTTAAACACTTGGATACATAATCCGCTATTTCCCTCTTCATATTATTCCACCAAAAGTGTTGCTTCAAATTCTGTTACATTTTAGTACTCCCGGGATGAATAGTATACCTCGATTTATGGCCTTCATCAAGAACTTGGCGTTTAATCCCATCAACATTAGGCACACACAATCGACCTCTGAAAGTCAATACCCCTTCAGAACTGAGGGAAAAATCCTCAAATTTACCATCTTTGATTTTATCCATAATCTTTACCAACTCCGGGTCATCCTTCTGAGCTTCCTTTATTTGTTGAACTAAAGTTGGTAATACTCGAATGTTCGCAAAAATAGCTCCATGCTTTGATTCATAAGGACTCCAATCTCGAGCATCCTCCAACATTTTCCATTCCCGCACCATCAATGAAGCTACATAAGACTTCCGGCTAATAGCATCAGCTACCACATTTGCCTTGCCCGGATGATAAGAAATGGTGCAATCATAATCCTTCAACAGCTCCATCCATCTTCGTTGTCTATTATTCAACTCTTTCTGGGAGAAAAGATACTTCAAACTCTGATGATCTGTGAAAATCTCAAACTTTGCTCCATAAAGATAATGTTTTCACTTGTGCAACGCAAAGACAATAGCCGCAAGCTCCATGTTATGAGTAGGATAATTCTGCTCACTCGGAGTCAACTTCCTCGAAGCATATGCAATCACCCTTCCATTTTGCATTAATACACACCCGAGACCTTCTTTAGAAATATCACTATATATTACCAAATCATCATTACCATTAGGTAGAGCAAGAATAGGAGCTGTAGTCAATCTCATATTCAACTCTTCAAAGCTAACTTGACATTTTTCATCCCACACATAAGGAACATTCTTTCGAGTCAACTGAGTCAAGGGAGTTGCAATCTTAGAAAACCCCTCAATGAACCTTCTGTAGTACCCAGCTAATTCCAAGAAGCTTCGAATTTCTGTAACTGATTCTGGCCTCTTCCAATTCACAATAGCCTCAACTTTGGATGGATCAACTGATATACCTTTATTAGAAATCACGTGCCCAAGAAAAGATACTTCATCGAGCCAAAAAGCACACTTACTGAATTTAGCAAACAACTGCTTCTCACGGAGAATAGATAAAACCATTCGTAAATGTTGTTCATGTTCCTCCCGGGACTTGGAGTAAACAAGAATATCATCAATAAATACAACCACGAAGGTATCAAGATAAGGTTTAAAGACCCTATTCATCATATCCATAAAAACAGCCGGAGCATTAGTCAACCCGAAAGGCATAACAAGAAACTCATAATGGCCATATCTACTACGGAAAGCAGTTTTAGAAATGTCTTCGGAACGGATTTTCAACTAGTGGTACCCACTCCTCAAGTCATGTTTTGAAAAGACAACCGACCCTTGAAGTTGATCAATTAAATCATCAATATGAGGAAGCGGGTATTTGTTCTTTATAGTTACCTGATTCAGCTTTCTGTACTCAATACACAATCTCAGGGGCCCATCTTTCTTTTTGACGAATAATACTGGAGCTCCCCACGGGGATACACTAGGAGGAATGAATCCTCGATCAAGTAGCTCTTGTAACTGAACCTTCAACTCTTTCAACTCAGCTGGGGCCATTCTGTAAGGTGCCTCAGATATAGGAGCCGTACCTGGAAGTAAGTCAATACAGAACTCGATTTCCCGGTCAGGAGGCATAGCATACTCAGAAGAAAATACATCTGAAAATTCTTTAACAATAGGCACATCCTCTATATCAGGAACCCTTTTAGTAGTATCCAAAACACTAGCCAAATACCCCGCACAACCACGGTTCAACAACTTTCTAGCCTTCACATAAGAAATAATTCGAATCTCTCTACCCCAGGGAACAGTTTCAAAAGTAAATTTAGGAACATTAGGGATAGAAAATGTGACCACTTTTTTAGCACAATCAACAGACGCATGATATTTACCCAACCAATCCATACCCAAGATAACATCAAAATCTTGTAATGGTAAGATAACTAAATTAGCAGGTAAAACATGCTCACGTATATGCACATCACAAGAATGCAACACCTCATTGGTCACCAAACACTCCCCTATAGGATTAGACACCTCTAACATATAAGGTAGAGATTCAGAAGATACATGCAATCGAGAAGCAAAATGCACAGACACATAAGAATGCGATGAGCCAGGGTCTATAAGTGTACGTGCCCTCAAACTAGACACATAAATAATACCTCCTGTCACATTAGAGGAATCTGAAGCCTGTTGTTGAGAAATAGCAAAGACACGACCCTGAACCTTAGGCTTTCCTGAAGAATCCCTCTTCTGGCCCTGAGAAGACCCAACCACACTTCCCGATGCCTGTATCTTAAGCTTAGGGCAATCCCTCTGAAAATGACCTAACTGACCACAGTTTAAACATTTGCCCTGTTTCTTCCAACATCTATCTTCTGAATGTCCTTCTTTCTGACAATAATTACAAACTCCTCTGCTCTGACTCCCTGAAGTGTTACTTTGATTTCTATTACCTGACTGTCTTTGAGAAGACCCTTTGAATTGTGAAGATCCACCTTAATTTCCTCTATTATCACCACGTTGTTGTTGTTGCCTAACTTGCTTCCCTGCGCCTAACAACTCCATTTTTGTCTTATGTTCCTCAATGTCATGCTCCACCTGGTAAGCTCGATCAACTGCATCTTGAAAATCTTACAACTTGTGGGATACTAGCTGAGTTCTAATCACAGTTTTCAAACCTTTCACAAACCTCGTAGCCTTCCTCTCCTCAGTTGCCACTAAGTGAGTACAATACCTGGACAACTCTGAAAACTTAGCTGAGTACTGAGCAACTGACATAGAACCTTGCTCCAAGCTAAGAAATTCTATTTCCTTCCTGTCTTGATCTACTCGGGGAATGAAGTGTTCTTTAAATTTTCCCAAAAAATTCTCCCAGAAAATTCTCCCAAGTGTAAGGTACATGAGTCTCATCCCATTTAGTTTTCAAAGCTTTCCACCAATGCTCGGTAGCTCCATTCAGGTTATATGTAGCAAACCTGACTTGATCTTCCTCAGAACATCTTAAAGCATCAAAGATCTTTTCCATTGATTCAATCCACCTTTCAGTCTTAGATACATCAGGCTCTCCATCATACTCCATAGGCTTCATTTTAAGAAACTGTTTTAGACCATAACTTGGTGGTACCTGTTCCCTCTCTTGCCTCTGATCATTTAAAGTTTTCATTGCTGCTTCGAACATTCCTTGGAACATAATTCGAGCCTCTTCTTTGGCATCCCCTTGCCCCGAAGAGCCAGCCTGATCTCCTTCATTCTCAACCATTTTTAATGAATACCTGCATAAAACACTCAACGTTACTCACTCTATACTCTACTACCCTCCTAGGTCATTCAGTCATTCTAGACCATCTACAACCTAGATCTGATACCAACTGTCGCACCCCAGAACCGTGGTCCTACTTGGCCCCACGCTCGGGACACGAGTGGAAGACGTTATAAAACACTTTTGAAATTTTTTTGAAATGTACCTTTATAAAGTTTAACAAAATCACACCTGAAGTTCAAAGACTTCATCTAACTTTAAACAAACTTTACAACCAACTTTCACAACGAAAGTACTTAGCCCGAAGGCTTACAAACTTTTATCCAAGTATACATACACCAACATTAACCAAGATAGGTGTGATAATAGAAAGTACGGATACTCTACCCCAAAAGGTTTTACATTTACATAATGTAACTTTAACAAAACAAGTCCCAACTCTTACCACTCCAACGTCCTCCCGTTCCAAGTGTCCTATCCCCTGGACCCGCCTTTATCTAAAACAGTAAACAAATAAAGGGTGAGAATAAATCTCAGTAAGCTACTAAAATGCAACAACGTTACATGCTGATATGATAATCATAAAGAAACAATATCAACAAGTAATCATATAGCATATAGCACATAACATGAGAGATAACATCAACTCATATACCACAATTACCACATAGCCCACACTCCAGTGGATACCAAGCCAAGGTTTACCCAATAATATAACGGTCTGAGAATACCATCTGAGAAAATCAACTGAGAAAACCATCTGAGCAGCATAAATAGCTGAAGCTGGGATCCCGAAAACCAAACCATAACCAATAGAACCAAAGTAACCAGAGAGGGAAATATGACACAAAGTCATAACCCAAATACTCACCAAAGGGAGCAATTCATCCCATCCAAGGCCAATCTGGACTGGGGAAACAAAGAAGGCACAGTGGACACCTTATAGTGAACTTGGCTTGTGTGCCACTATAATTTTCCCATCGCCTGACACGAGGTACCAATGGAAAAACTTATAGTGAACATAGCATGTACCACTATAATTCTCCCATTGCCTGACTCCATAACAAGACCAGCTGGACTTTTCACAAGAAGCACAGTAATGAATACTTGCTAAACAACAACAATCGGGGCAATGATTCTAAAATAATGAACCAAGCCAAACAAATCAAATATGCACATAGAGATCACTCACAAAGAGTATACAACAACATGATTCAAGGTCACAATACATTATTGCACACACTTGAACACCCTTCTCATTAACCATGATAATATCCCAGGACACTCATATATTGGTCCTAGACAATACCCCAAGGATTAAACCAAAGTTAACCTTCTATATCTTACCTTAACCCAACTATAAGACTCAGGGGAAAATGTGCGGCCGCCCAAAACAGGGTGTGCGGTCGCACACATTCAGCTTTCCCAAGAACAAAATCTTCCAGATAAATGTGCGGCCGCACACCCCTTTTGGGCGGCCGCCCAACACACTCGACAGGCAAAACCCAAAATGATTTATACTCCTTTCGTTTTACCGTCCCAAAAGTACAACACTTACATTTATAACTTTATTAAGACTACCCAATTAGTCTCAAAACAACTTTAACACTATTTGAACCCGACCAAACCAACATACTAAATACTCCCTTTGTCCCAAAATTACAAGTATAACAAATATTACCCAAATCACAAAATAACAATTCCAAGTATCAGATATAGCATATATGACCATTTTAACATTTAAAGGGGAATTAGTAACTTACCTATTTCCGGAAAAAGTATCGCTGAAATAAGTTTTGTTCAGCTAGAAATGACCTATTCAACGTCCTGATCATTTTTATATAATTAGTTTTTAAAACGGATAAGTAAATAAAAAGAATTAAATCGAAATGGGTTGAACTTACCTTTTCTTTCTTAACCCTAAGGAAACGTACGAGAAGTTTGCTGAGAAAATATCACATAGAAAGAAGAGAGAGAAGGGAAAGTTTTTATAAA
Source organism: Campanula takesimana (assembly GCA_026119855.1). NCBI lineage: Eukaryota > Viridiplantae > Streptophyta > Magnoliopsida > Asterales > Campanulaceae > Campanula > Campanula takesimana. The sequence continues at coordinate 523,301 of JAOWBW010000120.1, forward strand.
AATCTTCACCCATTTTTACAAATTGGTCATTGAACTTTCAAAGTTAACACTTAAGCCCCTAAAGTTACATTTTCACAAAGGACCCTAAAGTTTCAACTTAATCGTTTAACTCCTTTAATCATTATTATTACTAACTACGTAAATAACACAAATAATCAAGTATGATATGCAAATCATAAAATATGATGCAACACATAAAATGCACACATAAGTCAAATAAAAATCCCCAAAAATATAAAATAAATAGGGACGAGTTTTGGGGTCGCTACAACCACTCTCACCGGCGAACGCACCAATCCGGCGAATCTCAGTCAACCACCATCGACAACCTTCCTCTCTTCCCGGCCCACTCCCTCTCTCACTTTAGAATCCTCAACTGATGAAATACAGGAATTACATTAGAAGGTTAGATTGGTGATGTAGCACGGGTGTTTGACAAAGTCAAACATATTAATTATTTTTGCATTTTAATTAGTATTTTAGGATTTAGTTTAAATTAGTTTCTATTTTATTTAGTATTTTCGTCATTATTTTTACTAGGTCATTTAAAGAGTGCTTTAGAGTAGAATTAGGAGTGTTTTTGTTATTTTTGAGTCCTATTATGTTACCATATAGGTTATGATTAATTTTAGAAGGTTTAGGATTCTTTTACAAGTTTTATGGGCACTATAAAATAGGCCTAAAAGTGTAATACGAAAATAAGTCTCTTATTCAATAAAATTCGATTGCTTTGAAATTGTTGGGTTTAACCCTTAAGCTTCGTGCTTGCAGAAGATTTTCTTCGGAGTTTCTTATAAAGTCATTAATTGGCTTGCAGAATAATCTTTTAGGAGATTATTATAGAGGGATCTTTATCCTTGTATTCTTAAGAGTTGATTTCAGTCAATCCTTGGTTTATTTCCGCTGCGTTTCACATTGTTAGTACCCGATCTGAAAATGAGTTTATTAGGGATTTCCCAAATACACAAGGACTTTATAGGAATTACAAACCTTGCAAAGACTTGTCCCGGATTCCCAAAATATACCTCATTGTTCTAGAATATCTTAAAGATGGCCAAAATAGGGTTTCCATAAAACATGCAAAACCCTAGCTTAATAATTAAGTCAGCCAGGAATGATGGCCACGCGGCCACATTCGCCCAAGCTCCAACCTTGGCCACGCGGCCAACATCGCCGCCGCCCTCCATCTTGGCCACGCGGCCACATCCGCCCCGGATGATCTGGACCGTCAGATCCTCCCCTCAGTTTACTATATAAACCAATCCCATGCTATTGGTTTAGGAGGGGGATTTGGAGAGCTCTAAGTACGAATTTTGGAGTTCTTAAACACTATTTTGCTCTCTAATTAGCATTCAAACACTATAGAAGATCCAAGGTTTATTTCTTGCCAACATAGGTAAGTTTTCTAACTTTTTCTTCATGTTCTTGCATTATTTTTAATGTAGATCTTTTATATTCATGTTCGTACATAGTTTCTTCATATTCTTTGCATGCTCATTCATATGTTCATAATATGTTCTTCGCATGTTCTTCGTGTTCATAGATTAAAACCTTATTTATGCTATATTTAGGGTTGCGATCTTCATAATTACATGTTATTTCATAGCCGATGAAGATCGAGGGTTCATCAACCCGAGGATGATCTAGGAACTACTTCTAAACCCTAATCTTTAGGTAATTCCCCCCTCATTATGCATGATCCCGATTCTTCTGCCTATTCTAATTCTCTGCGAACTACGCTGACCTGAGCTTCTCACATTGAGAGGAACGTAGGCAATCTTCAGATCCGGTCTCAAACACTAACATACTACTAACACATTCATCATGATAGAAAGACCGATCATTCGGGCAATAGGAGTGATAACGTTCAATATTCTTCTCTTGTTGTAATTTGACCCCCGAACCCATTAAACATGCTTTTTCTCAAAGTTTTGGCTTTAATTAAAACGGCGTGGCGACTCTCATAATTTTAATGTTACTATGAATATTCCCAATTTCAAACACACGTATTCACAGTGGCGACTCTGCTGGGGAGTGCTTTGAAACTTTTTCAAACTTAGTGGGTCTAACTTTCGTCACATCATGATGCTTGCCATGTTTACACATGCATACACCTGCCATGTTTACACATGCACACACCTGCCATGTTTACACATGCACACACCTGCCACACATGCACACACCTGCCATGTTTACACATGCACACACTTGCCATGTTTATACATGCACACACCTGCCATGTTTACACATGCACACACCTGCCATGTTTATACATGCACACACCTGCCATATTTACAAATGCACACACCTGTCATATTTATACATGCACACTTGCCATGTTTTCACGTGCCCCCTACAGTTAAGCCATGTTTACACATGCACCCGCGCACTCTGCCATGTTAATACTTGTACCTTGTACCATGTACCCTTCTTATCTCGCTTTAGTATTAGGGTCAAACAAAATTCTGCTATGCTCCCTTGTACATTATTCTCTCTCTCTCTCTCTCTCTCTCTCTCTCTCTCATGCATTGCATTGCATCATCCTAACATTAAAAACTTCTCTCTTTTCTCCCTAAAAAAAAAAGAATTAGTTTTTTACCACACACTACCACTAGTCCGTGTCAGCACTGCACAGGTCCCCATTACCCGGAGTATTCGATGTGCAGGAATTTGTGCGCTACTGCCGCCCTCTTTTCGAGTCACTCGTCTACTCCACTCACCGTGTACGTTCCGCGAGCGGTGGGAACCTTTTACCTTACCCGTGTCAACCCACACATAAAGATTAGGACACTCCTTAGACCAACCATTTAGGATGTAAATAAATGCAAAACTTTTCACAAAATAAAATGTGCATTGCATCTAGACGACCTCTAAGGTCCATCGCTCACCCCTTGGGCCATCTATCAAAATTCCTCATCTTGGCCTATCTAGGTTACCTACCCATCATTGCGATCCATTTGGGCCTACCCTTCATCTCGACCCGCTTTGGTCAAAATCCCACCATCCTTTGGCCTCTTAGGACAATCTTATCTACATTTGACCTCCTAGGTCAACCCTTGACCCCCTGGGTCAACCTTACCTACCTTTGACCTCCTAGGTCAACCTTCGACCACCTAGGTCAACCTTCCCAACCTTTGACCCCCAAGGTCAACCTTATCTACCTTTGACCTCTTAAGCCAACCTTTGACCCCCTTAGGTCAACCTTTGACCTCCTAGGTCAACCTTACCACCCTTTGACCTCTTAGGCCAACCTTTGACCCCCTAGGTCAACCTTACCACCCTTTGACCTCTTAGGCCGACCTTTGACCCCGTAGGTCAATCTTATCCGTTTAAGTCAACCTTTGACCCCCTAGGTCAATCTTATCCGTTTAAGTCAACCTTTGACCCCCTACGTCAACCTTACCTACCTTTGACCTCCTAGGTCAACCGTTGACTAGGTCAACCTTACATACCTTTGACCTCCTAGGTCAACCTTTGACCACCTAGGTCAACCATCCCAACCTTTGACCTCCAAGGTCAACCTTATCTACCTTTGACCTCTTAAGCCAACCTTTGACCCCCTAGGTCAACCTTTGACCTCCTAGGTCAACCTTACCACCCTTTGACCTCTTAGGCCAACCTTTGACCCCTTAGGTCAATCTTATCCGTTTAAGTCAACCTTTGACCCCCTAGGTCAATCTTATCCGTTTAAGTCAACCTTTGACCCCCTAGGTCAACCGTACCAACCTTTGATCTCTTAGGTCTACCTTTGACCCCCTAGGTCAACTTTATCCGCCTTTGACCTCTTAGGTCTACCCTTGACCTCCTAGGTCAACCTTATCACCCTCGACCTCTTAGGTCACCCCTCGACCTCTTAGGTCAACCCTTGACCGCCTAGGTTAACTTTATCCGCCTCCGACCTCTTAGGTCAACCCTTGACCTCCTAGGACAACCTTATCACATTTAACCCCCTAGGTAAACTTTATCGTCTTTGACCTCTTAGGTCAACCTTTGACCCCATAGGTCATTCTCATCCGCCTTTGACCTCTTAAGTCAACCTCATCCACCTTTGACCTCTTAGGTCTACCCTTGGACCCCTCGGTCAACATTATCACCCGTTGACCTCTTAGGTCAACCTTTGACCTCCTAGGTCAACCCAATCACCTTCGACCTCTTAGGTCAAACTTAGACTCCTAGGTCAACCTTATCCGTTTTCGACCTCTTAGGTCAAGCTTTAAACCCATAAGTGAACCCAATTACCTTTGGTCCTAACCCGCTTAGGTCAAACCGTCATCTTGACCCACCGTCGTCCAGACCAACCTAGGTCAACCCATTTAGGTACGCACACCATCCTTGACCCATTTAGGTCAACCTGCCCGTCTTAGGTTAAAACTACCCCTTCACCTTTGACCCGCCAAGGTCACCCCGTGACCCGCTTAGATCGACTTACCTATCTTGGATCCAATCTCCAACCTTCCTTAATCCACCAACCCGAATAGGTCAACCTTAGACCCGCCTAGGTCAAACCATGTCCATCCCGCTTAGATCATCCCATAGGCAAACCGCTACAACCCGCTATCTTGATTCATTCACCATATAGGTCAATCCAACCCTTCTCATTTAGGTCGACCTATTCTTTACCCATCTAGGTCAACCCACCATTATCGTCGCGTCCTAGCTTGAACCACTTCTTGTCTCAAACCTTAAGGTCAAATTTAGGTCAAACCATACCCTACTCAATCAAAACCAACTCCTATAGGTCTTCCTCACCCATGCTTGACCAAGGACCGAGTCATCTCCCTCTTTTTGACCCCTATGGTCATCTGTCACCTCTTTTTAAAAGTCTAACTTGATTCGAACTACGGCGACCTGAGCCTCTTATTGTGTGGGACCTCTCCCTCATGATAAGGGGAACGTAGGCAACTTCGGCCCGGTCAAACTTTCAATTTTTTACCAAAATGCATTTCAAAAATGTGGAGACCGACTCTTTTCCAAAAAATGATTCTTATAACGATGCCTTATCATTAAATACGAATCTAATTCTTTCATGACATAGAGTTCTGCATCATGTCGGCTGCAAGGAACATCGAAGTTGCAACTGAAGCTGCTACCCAAGATCCCGAGACAATCCTCTACACCGGTACTGCTCTCAGTAAGCAAGCATCCCACTTCGAAGTTATCCTCGATGAACATGCAATCCACTTTAAGGACATTCTCAACGAGCAAGCAACACACTTTCAGAAGGAGATGCATAAGACCCTAAGAGATATCGAGAGGCGCCATTTGTCTGACATTCGTGGCGTTTATGATTACCTCAGTCGAGTTCTCCCTCTTGCTCAATGTCAACACCCGTACGCTCCTCAAATGTACGGGCTGCCACAGACTGTCCCCGTCGGGATGCCTCCTATGACTACTCATCAACAAGGGGTGCCGGTACCTAAATCACCCTCAAAGACAGTTCGTAAAAGGAAGGACGAGCGCGAATTCGACGACTTAGGTATGCCGTTAGCCAAAACTCTTCAAAAGTCTAGTTCAAGCCGGCAAGTTGTCTCCTTTGATCAACTATGAACCAAGTAGGGTGAAGCAATGCTTGGATCACTCCAAACACTGCCAATACCACCAGTACATTGGGCATGACACCGAAGATTGCGTCCAATTGAGGAGAAAGATTCAAAGCCTCATTGACAGCGGAGCCATCACCCGCCAACGGAATACATGGGCATGGGCAAAAGAGGAAATTGGGGCTACCTCCTTTAAATAAAAGAAAAGAAAAGGGTCATTCAGTCTTCGTAGGTTCTAGAGTGTCCTTAGTCAAAAGTCCACCTTGGACGATTTTTGTTTCTTTAGTAAAAGTCCACCCCGGATTAGTCGTTTTTCTTTCAAATAATAAAAGAGTCTTTATTTCTTTTCTCTCTAGACTTGAGACATAATCTTGCATAAATCAATTCCATGAAAATTGTCTTATTCACCATTTTCGCTTGATTGCTATATCTTTATATGATGAATTAATCTTAATCTTACTCATTAATGACAACTCATTAAAAGGTAAATGGACCCACAAACCATTCACATAACTAAGTAAACGATTATTCTCAAAATAACAAATGCTTCGATTAATTGGGATGAACGAATCACTTTCTCTTCTCTCTACATTCTACCCCCATACACTCTCTCTATACACTCACCACTTGTACATACTTCATGTACACTCTCTATATACACCTTCTCCCATACACTATCCTCATACGCCTCTCATCCCACCATTAGACCCCTTTTTATAAGGTCGTGACAAAGAAATGGACTGCGGTTGCTCATCATCAAATAGACATCCATACTGCCAGAATTTAAAGGGTTGGTTTGTTCCCTTCATGAGTACTACATACCGTTACACTGGGGCTGTCCGTATTCCATCGCAAATCTAAGACAAGTGCACGAAGTCATTCATGCCATTAATTGGTGCACGTGATAATCCAATGGAGCTCTACCGGTGAAAAACAAGGGGCTAGGATGCCCGCCGCCAGCAAAAGGCCGCTTAAACTATAAGGAAGCTACCTCGCAATCGAGAGAGGTGAAAGCAAACTAGGGGCTTATCTTGCCCAATGTTTCATGTACAAATATAAAAAAAAAAAAAAAAAAAAAAAAAAAAATATGGCTCGCTAGGTTGAAACCCAAAGGGCGACCTAGGCAAAAGTTAGAGCATTGCACAAAAAGAAGCCCGCTAGGTTGAAAACCCGAAAGGGCGGTCTAGGCAAAAAAAAGGGTGTGCACAAAGAGATAAAATAAAAAAAAAAAGAAAAAGAAAAATAGAAGGGGCTATCACCATAGAAAAGTAAAAGTCCCATTTTATTTTCACTTCAAATGTTCTATTTTTCCTTCTTTCCCTACAAAGAAGATTAACGCGGTAGCAGCAGCCATGACAACTACAATGGATCAATCCACCGCAATGAGCTGCAATGAAGCAATCCAAAGCAACAAGCTACAACGGAGTAACCTATCGCGACAAATGAACCTCATACTCAAACCCCAACTTCATCATCATCCGGGCCTCCCCCGAACTACGCGGACCTGAGCTCCTCACCTTGAGGAGAACGTAGGCAACCTCCCGGTTCGGTCCAAAATATACACAACCCACCTTGAGCCAATTTCCGTTCTCTTCTCTCTTCCCCATATATTTCTACTTCTGATCTCTTCACTCACAATTGATCAAAATATTTATTATTTCGAGAATACTTGTCTAAAACATAATCATAAGATGCATAACTAATCAACGAGGTCCATTCTCGAGCAATCAAATGAGAATCTTGAATAAAACAATTTTAAATGTCTCGACAAGTCTTCCATTCTACAATCTAGGAAAGAGCTAAACACTTACTTTCTGTCAAGCAGGGGCTTCCTTCCTTTTATATACACTCAATTGTCCAAAGAGTCAAAATGCGAGTACTATCTCTCTCCCTCTCACTATCACCAAAATGCCCCCGCATGTTTAAACAATTATTTTTCCTTTTTTGAGTCGACTGAATGATTTTCAAAAAAAAAAAAAAAAAAAATGAAGCAAAAGAGATGCCCGCTAGATTGAAAACCCGAAAGGGCGGTCTAGGCAGAAAAAAGGGTGCGTCTTAAAGGAGGTAGGATACCCCGCTCTACACCCTTATCGAACTGGGGCTTCCCCAACAGAATGGGTCGACTATGTGTTTTCTCGGAGAATACCGAGGTCCCAACAAGAATATACTTAGAAGAAGGGCATCCCTGATCATCAAGCTTGACGTAGAGTTTCTCAAAGGAGGGAGGGTACCCGCTCACCAAATTAGATAATCCCCAACGGAATGGGTCGACTATGTGGTTTCCCAGAGAATACCGAGGTGTCAACAAGGATACACTTAGAAGAAGGGCACCCCCCATCGTCAAACTCGGCACGCGACGACCTATTTGGATTGATTAGAATCATAATTAATTATAAGGCATCTGTATAAGATCATAACACTTTCAAAAGTTTTCTCTTCCACAACACTTTGTTTATAAACCCGCACTCTCGGTCTCCACAAAATTTGTATAAACCTCCTCGGTCCACTCTGAGACCCATCTTTGTGATTCTTGAACCGACTCGATCCTTCACCCTATTTCCTACACAATAGGATACCCTTAGGTCCCAACCTACCTGGTTCAAAACCTTAGGTCCCAAGCCTACCCGGTCAGTCTTGCCTAAGTTACACCATAAGCTCTCTAGGTCCCGAGCCTACCCGATCAGTCTTACCTAGGTCCCAAACCTACCCGGTGAGTCTTACCTAGGTTACATCGCAACCTCTTAGCTCGACCTTCCGTAAGTTCGTAGCATGACCCCTTCGGCCTCAAACCGGTTCTACCCAAAACTTCAGACCTTAAATCAGTTAACCAAAGCCATATCCTTAGAGTGACCCATTAGGTCCCGAACCTACCGGTCCCGAACCTACACGACCTCCTAGATCTTAAACCTACCAACACATACTCGTCCTTACCCTATCTAGGCCATAGCTCTTTTATCCTCCTAGGTCCAGCCTCTTAGATCTACCCAGTCTAACCTGTTGAACGATCCCTTAGATCCCAAGTCCATTCAAGTCTACCAAGCGCCTACCTTGTAGGTCTCTAGCATATCCGATCCACACTTTAGGTCTCAACTCCTAAACCCTTTAGATCACAAAAATGTCTACCCTCTAGGTCTATAACCTTAGATGTCGACCCTTAGAACTCTTTAGTTCCCAAGCCTGCTCGGTCCAACCAAAACAATGCCATCTACGCCTACCGTCATACCCAAACCATGGCCCTGCCACTCTTAAACCTAGTGTCACTCCTTGGCTTCAAAAGACTTCCTAGTCTGACCTTCAACCCCTTAGGTCTCTAACCTACTTAATCCGAGCCGAGTCCAAACCTCGCCACCTACAAGGTCCACCCTTGAACTCCATGGGTCTCAAACCTTCTTCCCCACGAGTCCAAATCTCAAACGTGCTCGAAAGCATAGGACCTCCCGCGTACCGTGATATGCCGTAAAGATATCAAAGCCCGGCCAGTCAAAAATCATGCGCTTAACACGTTTGGTCACATACCAAACCCACCTTCGCAATCGCCGAACGAGCTTGGTCACGCGCAACGACCTCTGAGACAAACTTAGGACCTAAGCATACCCAATCCAACTTAGGTACCTATTGTACTCAAGCAAAGTCTTGGACACTCAATCCCTTTACCTAACGCGCCAACATGGTCATATATCCAAAACCATTTCCCGCACCTATGGTTCGCACCTAGCCTAAACTTTCAAACACTCTAGGATCCAAGCCCAACATGCGTATTAGGTACTAGGATCATCCAATCCCAATCCGTTGCTCCTTGGCCGACCTCAAGCCTGCTTGTTCCTAACCCATAACGCGGTTTCTCTAGGACAAAAGACTTACCCGCTTGAAAGCCTTATGTCCCAACGCTACCCTGCCTAGCCTTCGATCTCCTAGATCTCTCGCCTACCATTCCATTAGGCCCCGGTCTCCTTAACACATGTCTGAGTCTTACCCTAGCTAAACCCTAGCACTCTAGCCTAGGTCTAACCTATCGAGCCTATCCAGCCACGAGGTATGAAGCTCATTTGCCCCAAACCGCAACACTCTTAGACCTCAAACTTGCTCAGTCTAAACCAAGACAAACCTTCAAATGCTTTCAGTCTCCAAACCCTAGCCTTAAACCTAGGTAAACACATTCTCTAAACCCTAGCCTCAAGCCTAGGTAGTCATATCATTCTCTCTGAACCCTAGCCTCAAGCCTAGGTAATTACATCCTTCCTAACCCTAGCCCCGAGCCTAGGTAGTTACATCCCTTCCAAAACCCTAGATTAGAGCCTAGGTATTTACACCCTTCCTAAACCCTAGCCTTGATCCTAGGTAGTCACGTATCCTCTCTAAACCCTAGCCTCAAACCTAGGTAGTCATATCATTCTCTCTGAACCCTAGCCTCAAGCCTAGGTAATTACATCCTTTCAAACCCTAGCCTAAAGCCTAGGAAGTTACATCCTTCTTAAACCCTAGCCTTGATCCTAGGTAGCTACACCCTTCCTAAACCCTATCCTTGATCCTAGGTAGTCACATATCCTCTCTAAACCCTAGCCTTAAGCCTAGGAAACCACAACATCCCCTTTAACCCTAGCCCAAATTCTAGGGAATTTCCAAAGCCCCGTATGCAACATCATTTCCAAATTCCCGAAACCCTAGTCTCGAAACCTAGGAAATTTACAATCTCAATTCTCCGTTTTATTGAACCCTAGTCCAAAACCTAGGATATAATGCCCTGTCCAAACTCAATCAACCCTAGCCTCAAGCCTAGGAAGCCGCATTCGCTCCAAACCCTAGCCTCAGGCTTAGGAAGCCGTATTCGCTCTAAACCCTAGCCTCGAGCCTAGGAAGCCGCATTCGCTCTAAACCCTATCCTCGAGCCTAGGTACTCGTATTCGCTCCAAACCCTAGCCTCAAGCCTAGGTAGTCGCACTCTTTCTAAACCCTAGCCGCAGGGCCTAGGAGACTATATCCTCACTAAACTCTATCATCGAGCCTAGGATTCAACATTCCCTTCAAACCCTAGTCCTAGACCTAGGAAATTCCTTCACCTTAGTCTCAAAATATAGGAAGTTTACAGTCCTTAGACTTAAAACCTAGCCTAAAGCCTAGGTTACCACGAACATTTCCAAGCCATAGTCACCAATCCCAGAAAATGGTGAACCCTAACATCAAGCTAGTGGAACCTTCCACAAAAGCAATCCCTCTTCCCAACGGTCCATGGTCTCAAGCCTAGGAAGTCACAACATTTCCAGCTCCCAGTCTTATGTCTAAAAACCAATGCCTTTGCAACCTCTGAGCCTACTACAACTCTAAGCCCTAGCCTCCTAGACCTAGGAAATTCCTAAACCCTAGTCCCAAACTAGGAGAGTCATGGTCCTTAAACACCAGTTTCCAAACCCTTGTTTGAAACCCTAACATCTAGGAAGTTCCCAAACCTCAACCTTTCCAAGCCCTAGCACTAAGCCTAGGATAGAATACTCTCCTCATGCTTAAATGAACTCCAATCCCTAGCCTGTAAGCCTAGGAAACCCACATTATCTCCAAGACATAATCTAAAGCCCAAGAAGCCGTGACATCTTTGGCATCCCTATCTCAAGATTAGGAGATCACCATCTTCCTTATTCCCTTTCCTTAAAAAGCCTTAGGTCCTACCTCTAGGCAACCAAGAAAAATGTCCCTTACCTAACACCTTGGTCTCAATGGCTCGTAGCCTCATTCCCTCCTAAATTAGGATAAGCGGAACCCAGATCATGTTTCCCATATTAGCAACTCCCCGAGAGTCCATCTCCTTCGCGTCTCCCTAAAGGTCCTTTGCCCTTGTGACTCCCCGAGAGTCTATCACCTTTATGACTCCCGAGAGTCCGTCACCCTTGTGACTCCCCGAGAGTCTATCACCTTTGTGACTCCCCGAGAGTTCATCCCGTTTGCGACTTCATAACAATCCATCATCTTTGCCTCCACATGCAAAATTTCAGTTTTACCCCTAGTACATTCCCCTTTGATTCATTTTAGGTGCCCTTAGCGCTATTTTAACTGATATTCGTTACCTTTGGGTACGGGAAGCCTCTTAAATTTCCATTCTTCACCGAATATTTTCTTAGGATTCGTATGGTCGTAGAGACTTCGGCGCCTCTATGACATACGCATCCTAGATCGATCGCGATTGGCAGAAGCCTCGGCGTTTCTGTTTGCGAGAGATCCAGCATCTATCCTAATATTTGCGTAGGATTCGTATGGTTGTAGAGACTTCGGCGCCTCTATGACATACGCATCCTAGATCGATCGAGATTGGCAGAAGCCTCGGCGTTTCTGTTTGCGAGAGATCCAGCATCTATTATTTTAGCATTTCCTAATATTTTCTTAGGATTCGTATGGTTGTAGAGACTTCGGCGCCTCTATGACATACGCATCCTAGATCGATCGTGATTGGCAGAAGCCTCGGCGTTTCTGTTTGCGAGAGATCCAGCATCTATTATTTTAGCATCTATCCTAATATTTGCTTAGGATTCGTATGGTTGTCGAGACTTCGGCGCCTCTATGACATACGCATCCTAGATCGATCGAGATTGGCAGAAGCCTCGGCGTTTCTATTTGCGAGAGATCCAGCATCTATTATTTTAGTATTTCCAAATATTTGCTTAGGATTCGTATGGTTGTAGAGACTTCGGCGCCTCTATGACATACGCATCCTAGATCGATCGAGATTGGCAGAAGCCTCGGCGTTTCTGTTTGCGAGAGATACAACATCTATTATTTTAGCATTTCCAATATTTGCTTAGGATTCGTATGGTTGTAGAGACTTCGGCGCCTCTATGACATACGCATCCTAGATCGATCGCGATTGGCAGAAGCCTCGGCGTTTCTGTTTGCGAGAGATCCAGCATTTATTATTTTAGCATTTCCTAATATTTGCTTAGGATTCGTATGGTTGTAGAGACTTCGGCGCCTTTATGACATACGCATCCTAGATCGACCGCGATTGGCAGAAGCCTCGGCGTTTCTGTTTGCGAGAGATCCAGCATCTATTATTTTAGCAGTCACCGAATATTTGCTTAGGATACGTATGATTGTAGAGACTTCGGCGCCTCTATGACATACGCATCCTCGATCGTTCGAGATTGGCAGAAGCCTCGGCGTTTCTGTTTGCGAGAGATCCAGGATCTATCCTAATATTTGCTTAGGATTCGTATGGTTGTAGAGACTTCGGCGCCTCTATGACATACGCATCCTAGATCGATCGCGATTGGTAGAAGCCTCGGTGTTTCTGTTTGCGAGAGATCCAGCATCTATCCTAATATTTGCTTAGGATTCGTATGGTTGTAGAGACTTCGGCGCCTCTATGACATACGCAACCTAGATCGATCGAGATTGGCAGAAGCCTCAGCGTTTCTGTTTGCGAGAGATCCAACATCTATTATTTTAGCATTTCCTAATATTTTCTTAGGATTCGTATGGTTGTAGAGACTTCGGCGCCTCTATGACATACGCATCCTAGATCGATCGTGATTGGCAGAAGCCTCGGCGTTTCTGTTTGCGAGAGATCCAGCATCTATTATTTTAGCATCTATCCTAATATTTGCTTAGGATTCGTATGATTGTAGAGACTTCGGCGCCTCTATGACATACGCATCCTAGATCGATCGAGATTGGCAGAAGCCTCGGCGTTTTTGTTTGCGAGAGATCCAGCATCTATTATTTTAGTATTTCCTAATATTTGCTTAGGATTCGTATAGTTGTAGAGACTTCGGCGCCTCTATGACATACGCATCCTAGATTGATCGCGATTGGCAGAAGCCTCGGCGTTTCTGTTTGCGAGAGATCCAGCATCTATTATTTTAGCGTTTCCTAATAGTTGCTTAGGATTCGTATGGTTGTAGAGACTTCGGCGCCTCTATGACATACGCATCCTAGAACGATCGTGATTGGCAGAAGCCTCGGCGTTTCTGTTTGCGAGGGATCCAACTTCTATTATTTTAGCATTTCCGAATTTTTGCTTAGGATTCGTATGGTTGTAGAAACTTCGGCGCCTCTATGACATACGCATCCTAGATCGATCGTGATTGGCAGAAGCCTCGGCATTTCTGTTTGCGAAAGATCCAGCATCCATTATTTTAGCGCGATCGGCAGAAACCGGGCGTTTCTGTTTGTGTTTACCTCAGCGTTTATTACTCCAACTCGGGATTATTTAGACAGCGTAGTCTTTATTGTCCTATTATCCCTCTTGCTTCAAATGACTTCATTTCCTAACAAATGTTCGTTCTTCATACATGATAGTTCCCGTAGGTTTATTATCCCTAGCAGAAGTCCGATGGCTCGTTTTTCCCTAATCGCTCTGAACTACGACCGGCTTGATTCCTCTGAGGATACGTAGAAAACCTGAAAAGGTTCAGCCACCCGACCGACGCGGTCATCTATCATCCCCAGCAGGTGCATTTTCCCCAGCAGAAGACGTTGCTCCCCATCAGAGGACAGTCATAACCAATTTCCCATCAGATTTGAACTACGTTTGGCTTGATTCCCCCACGGATACGTAGGTCGCCTGCCAAGGTTCAGCTGTTCCCTTACCTTTCCTCTGTTTTGAAACTCATTTTTCAGAACGGTTCCTATTTTTATCGTCGACCCTCCATTGCCTTGCAAGAAGCGTCGCCGAGGGGCTACTGTTAGTACCGATCTGAAAATGAGTTTATTAGGGATTTCCCAAATACACAAGGACTTTATAGGAATTACAAACCTTGCAAAGACTTGTCCCGGATTCCCAAAATATACCTCATTGTTCTAGAATATCTTAAAGATGGCCAAAATAGGGTTTCCATAAAACATGCAAAACCCTAGCTTAATAATTAAGTCAGCCAGGAATGATGGCCACGCGGCCACATTCGCCCAAGCTCCAACCTTGGCCACGCGGCCAACATCGCCGCCGCCCTCCATCTTGGCCACGCGGCCACATCCGCCCCGGATGATCTGGACCGTCAGATCCTCCCCTCAGTTTACTATATAAACCAATCCCATGCTATTGGTTTAGGAGGGGGATTTGGAGAGCTCTAAGTACGAATTTTGGAGTTCTTAAACACTATTTTGCTCTCTAATTAGCATTCAAACACTAAAGAAGATCCAAGGTTTATTTCTTGCCAACATAGGTAAGTTTTCTAACTTTTTCTTCATGTTCTTGCATTATTTTTAATGTAGATCTTTTATATTCATGTTCGTACATAGTTTCTTCATATTCTTTGCATGCTCATTCATATGTTCATAATATGTTCTTCGCATGTTCTTCATGTTCATAGATTAAAACCTTATTTATGCTATATTTAGGGTTGCGATCTTCATAATTACATGTTATTTCATAGCCGATGACGATCGAGGGTTCATCAACCCGAGGATGATCTAGGAACTACTTCTAAACCCTAATCTTTAGGTAATTCCCCCCTCATTATGCATGATCCCGATTCTTCTGCCTATTCTAATTCTCTGCGAACTACGCTGACCTGAGCTTCTCACATTGAGAGGAACGTAGGCAATCTTCGGATCCGGTCTCAAACACTAACATACTACTAACACATTCATCATGATAGAAAGACCGATCATTCGGGCAATAGGAGTGATAACGTTCAATATTCTTCTCTTGTTGTAATTTGACCCCCGAACCCATTAAACATGCTTTTTCTCAAAGTTTTGGCTTTAATTAAAACGGCGTGGCGACTCTCATAATTTTAATGTTACTATGAATATTCCCAATTTCAAACACACGTATTCACACACATCAATTGGTATCAGAAAAGGTTCGATCCTTAGAAGATGATAGGCGATGGAGAATATGATGTTATTCATGCAATCAATCTAAAATTAGATCGTGTTAGGCAAAAGAAAGAATACCTTCTCCAGTTGGCATATCAATTCTTTAATTTGGAGAAAGTTGCCGATCAACGTTTGCGATATTATCAATTCTTAGGAGATTGGGAAAACGAAGAAGAAGCACAAACGAGTAAGCACATGTATATGACATTAATTGATGTTAATGCTGACAAACTCGATTATTTGATAGACGTATTCATTCCGAGATTGGAGGCACAAAAATCTGCCGAATATGCTCGCCTTGATGAAGAACGTCGCCTTGCCTCTCAACGTGCTAATAATGAGCTTCGTGATCAGATCCAGATGCTTTCGCAATTATTGCAGAATAACATAAATAATGTCATCCCAGAAAATCTGGCAGGTCCTCATGTGGAAAATCTCCACCGCGTCGAGCCGATTGAAGGGAAAGATTCAGATTCAAACAAAGAAGATTTGATTACGGCCGATTCTTCACCTCAAGATCCGCAAGTGATGCTTGAAGGTTTCACAAGAGCGGCGGTTTCGGAGGAGTCACAAATTGTTTGTGAAAAACAAAAAGGGAATTTAATTGTTGAGGATGGAAAGGAAGAAGTACAAATTCTTGAGGAGGACGACACTGTGTTTGGGGAGTCTGAATTATTGGGTAGTACGAATTTGGTTGCTTATAACTTAGGGGACAATTTGTGTGTTCATGAAAAGCAGGAAGGTAAAGAAATTATTTTCAATATGAAAAACAAGTTGGGTGTTGTTGACAAAGGAGAGGAGGCAGTAATGGAGGTCCGGCCGTACCTTCTCCAAGCCCCGCCCGGACCACGAAGATGCTCACCGATCATGACTAAGGTGCACGTAAATGTCTTTCTGTGATTGTTCCCGACGATAATGATTTATTCAAAGTATCTTTTTAAGTGGGGACGGAACTTTTCAAAGCTCGGAGATGAACTCGGGGACAGTTCTTTTGAAGAGGGGGTGTATGATGTAGCACGGGTGTTTGACAAAGTCAAACATATTAATTATTTTTGCATTTTAATTAGTATTTTAGGATTTAGTTTAAATTAGTTTCTATTTTATTTAGTATTTTCGTCATTATTTTTACTAGGTCATTTAAAGAGTGTTTTAGATTAGGATTATGAGTGTTTTTGTTATTTTTGAGTCCTATTATGTTACCATATAGGTTAGGGTTAATTTTAGAAGGTTTAGGATTCTTTTACAAGTTTTATGGGCACTATAAAATAGGCCTAAAAGTGTAATACGAAAATAAGTCTCTTATTCAATAAAATTTGATTGATTTGCAATTGTTGGGTTTAACCCTTAAGCTTCGTGCTTGCAGAAGATTCTCTTTGGAGTTTCTTATTAAGTCATTAATTTGGCTTGCAGAATAATCTTTTAGGAGATTATTATAGAGGGATCTTTATCCTTGTGTTCTTAAGAGTTGATTTCGGTCAATCCTTGGTTTATTTCCGTTGTGTTTCACATCAATTGGGGAAGGTTCGGTGGGGTGTCGGGGTGTTAATAGAGGGTTTGAAGAGATCAGCCGGCGTTTGGGATTTTGAGGGGTATGAGTTCCGCCGGTTCGGAATCAGAGAGTGGGGTGTAATTTAGGGAGTTCTAGAGAGAACAACGAAGGGTTAGGGTTTTAAATTCCGGCGGCCGGGGGTTAATTGGTGGAGACGTTGACAGACGTTGATAGAGAGAGAACGACCTGAGAGCGAACGGCAAGGGAGAAGGCGTAGTCAGGTTATGAGGTTAAGGATTTTACTGCAATTTGAGGAGATTTTTCTCTATTTATTTTTTTGGCAAAAATATTTATCTATATGGTTTTAAATTTGTTATGTGATAACTATATTTTAATAAAAATATTTTTTAGAATTTTTTTTGGTATACCCAATTTAAAAATTAAAATATATTTCATTATATTACATATTAATAAAACTAGAAACTTTTTTCCTGATAAAAAAAGAAATACTTATTTTAAGTTTTAATAATTAATGTTTCAATTTCATTTTCAATCACAACCATTTTAGTTATAGAATTTTCAATAAGCCCTTTAAAAGAAAAATCAACTTCAAATTAATTGATTTGTTAAATTTTTAACTCTCATAAACTGACCTGTTAGTTTTATAACGCCAATTAAAAAATGGGGTCAAATTGAAACCAAATTAAAAGTACGTATGTCACATTTCATGTTTCCAAACTACGCATGGGACATTGACTATCCCCAAATTGTATGTAGGGCAATTTGGCAATAAACTCGAAATGGATCTAATGTCACATGTCTAAAGTTAATTTGATAAATTATAAAAGGGCAAATGACAAATAAGCGTCCCAAGTTCAGGTGTTGTTCGTAGAAAGGGGTCTGATGTTCTAAAACTCGCAGATCAGGGTCGAATGTTGGTAAAAACTAGCAATTAAAAGCTTTTTGATGAAAATGTTAGATTTTTCAGTTAAATCAACATGTGTTGTCCACATGTGGACTAAACTGAAATTATTTTTACTTTTAAAGGGTAATATGAATATATTAAAATTTAATGGACTAAAAGTAAAAAAAAAATCTATAATTCACGAAAACAATTTTAAAAAAAATAAAAATTTCACTAAATTATTATTTTTGAAAAAAAAAATCTTAATTTCAAAATTTTTTATTTTACTTTTGAAAGAATATTTCACTAAATTTGTTTTTCTTATAAAAAAATTCTCTAAATTTTTTTCTTTAGGAAAATATTGCACTGAATTAATCTATCATAAAATAAAAATTTAACATATTTCACTAAATTTGTAAATTATATGTTAAAATTTTATTGTAAGATAGATTAATTTAGTGAAATATTTTCCTAAAGAAAAAAATTTAGTGAAATTTTCTTTTAAAAGAAAAACAGATTTAGTGAAATAATTTTCAAAAAGAATAATAAAAAAAATTTAAATTAATTTTTTTTCGGAAATAATAGTTTAGTAAAATATTGTTTTTTTTAAAAAAAAAAAATTATTTTCGTGACTTATACAATTTTTTTTGAATATTTTTACTTTTTGTCCCTTAAACTTTACAATATTCATTTTACCCCTTTGAAGTAAAAATAATTTCAGTTTGGTCCACATGTGCCCGGCAAATGTTGATTTAACTGAAAAATCTTCTATTTCCGTCAAAAAACCCTTAATTGCTTGATTTTATCAACATTAGACCCTGATATGCGAGATTTAAAACATCGGACCCCTTTCTACGAACGACTCCCAAACTTAGAACCCTTATTTGTCATTCACCCATTATAAAATGGAACCTAAGCTTTACTGAGCTTTTGGAAGCTGACTCCCAAAAGTTACGGCATAATATCGCTTAAAGTGACACGATCTAGTTAAAATAGGGCATTTCGATAAATAAATTAATGAATTAAATATTATTAAATTGATAATCATATTCCCATATTTTAAAAAATAACCACTTTTTTCGTTTATATTAAAATATATGGATGATAATTCTTGTATTCTTTTTTTGTTCAAAATAAATGTTGAGGAGTATGCCCATATTGATATTTCTTATATTAAAATTTTATTTAAAAACATAATAAAATATATTTATATGAGTGATTATTTTTTGGTGTCAGATTTATCATTTTGTTTTTCACTTATTCTATTTATTTTTCTTACTTTATAATTTGCTATAAAATCTCTTAACTTTAGGTAAATCATTAAAATACCACATGAAAAAATGTGCTTCCTAACGAGCCTAAATTTGCTTAGATCAAAATTTAAATAATACTTTTAGAGTTTAGCTGCCGCTCTATTTTCTATAAGAAATATTTATACGAGCATGCTCTTTAATATTTATATTGAACATAAAAAGTACGAAAACTATCATCCATATATAATAGTAGTGCAATATACTAAGATGAAATAAATTTTTAAAGAAAAAATTGGATAAAGACTTTGTAAGTGATTATCAATTTTCTAAAATTAGTTCATTCATTCATTCATAAAAAAGAGAAAAAGTTATAATATGCTCTCTCCGTCTCAGAGTATAAGTCCACCCTCTCATTTGTATAGAGATTAAGAATTGGTGGAAGTGATGTAAGTGAGTATAAAAGTAAAGTAAGAGAGAGAATAAGTGTAAAGAATAATAAAGATTATTTGCCATTTTTTAAAGTGAACATATACTTTGAGACGGACTAACAAGAAAAGGTGAACATATACTCTGAAACGGAGGCAGTAAAATTTACATTTAAAATTAATTTTTAAGTGTATTACGTGAGATTTATTCAGTGATTTAAGAGAAAATTTTTGGGGGAAACTAGTTCTTCCATAAGTTATAAAAAAATCATGTTTTTATAACGTTTAAGGTTTGGGGTTTTAGGTTTAGATTTTAGGGTTTCAGGTTTAGGGTTTAAGGGTAAAAAACAAGATTTTTTATAACTTATAGAGGAACCAATTTCCCCCAAAACACACTCGTGATTTAATTGTTAAATGAGCATAACTAAAATTCTTGATAAAGTAAGGGTAAAATTGTCATCCATGAAAATAAAGTTGACAAAAAGGGTCTGAAATTAAAAACATTATATAAACGTCATTGTTGAAGAATTTTTTTTAAGCAGCAAAGAAGATAAGATTATGTGTCAACCACGAATAGTTCAAGGGTCTGAAATTAAAAATATTATATAAACGTCGCCTGAGAGATTCGAACTCTCGCGGGGAAACCCCATGTACTTAGCAGGCACACGCCTTAACCACTCGGCCAAAGCGACTTTTTGATTCATAATCCTTTCTTCCATAATTATTACAAAACTTTGTTAATTACTGATTTACCTTAAAATAATGCATTTTATTTATATGAAATTTCATCAATATATAAACAAAAAAAATAAAACACATTATTTAAAAGTAGTGACAGATCAACAATGATATAAGGGATTGGCATGTTACAATTTTGAGGATTTCGAACCGCTGCACCCCTTGTTAGCTCCACCCAATGGTTCTGATTGGAGCCACCTCATTTTAGCTCCATCCAACGGATGAGATGTGTCCGAGCTCTGTGGGACCCACAAAAAATTGAAATTATCTTAGCCGCACACCCAAACCGCTCGTCTATGTGGCCTTGATCGGAGCCGTTGGGTGGAGGGGTGTAGCTAACTTGGGTGGAGCGGTTCCGGGTCCAAGTTTTGATAAGATGCATAATACTCATTTTTTTTTACATGTCATAAATTTATTATATGTACATTGTTTTTTTTTCTTAGTAGAATTACATCATATTATTATTTTTATTTATAAACATGTCCAACATTAATATTTGAGCCAATTGCAATTTGCTTGTGTGACGTACGTCACTTTTGCAATTTAGTTTCCAAAAGTGTAAATTTTCAATTTGTATCTCTTTTTTAAAGTTTAGTTACAAATGATGAAAAATCAATGTGGTGTCAGTTTTATTATGGACTCAAAATCATGTCCGATGTAAAGTGAATTCGATAAAAGACTATCATCCTAATATGTTTTTCCAATACTCCAATTTGTAAGAAAATGCAAAATAGATGATACAAATGGTAAAGTTACACTTTTAACAACCAAATTGCGAAACTGACAAAAAGTGAGGTAACAAACATTAAATCTGGTCTGAGTAGCAATTTAAAGATGAACACATGGAATTAATTATGTGTAACACCTATGATTAACAAACATTAAATCACTGGTCTGAGTAGCAATTTAAAATTAAATCGGGTCATTAAAAGACACATTAATATCTCGACAGTCACCCAACTAATGGGCTGGACCGTCTCACGGCGTGTGACGGCTCACACCCAAGCCAAGACAAAAAGTCGAGCCAGCCAAGCCGAGCCAAGCCCTTTTTTTTTTGCCCTTCAACTTTTTTTTCCTGTCATTTTTTGCTTGCCAGCAAAAGTAACACTTTTTATAAAGAAATGTAACACTTTTTTTTTTCAAAAATATACCAAAAATTTACTGAAATAGATTAAAGATAACATGAGATTGACTACTAAACTAATGTAACATTTTATAATAATGAATGTAACATTTTTTTCTCAATTGTAACACTTTTCTAGGGTTTTACATTCAATTGAAATGCAAAAACCGATTATATACATAATTTTTTTACTTTTTTTTTAAAGAAAAAAATAACAATTACTCTATAAAACTGTTACATTCATCTATATAACAAATTACAATCATATATGCATTGTGTTACACTTCAATTATTATTTTTTCTAACTACAAAACTATTTTTTTGGTGCAAAACTGTTGTTACATCTTACAATAAAGTGTTACTTTTTAAGACTAAACTGTTACTTTCTTCATAAAAATGTGTTACATTTTTTACGACGAGCAGCTCAATTTTTTTTTTTTGTTTAAAAGTATGTTTTTCTTTAAAAAAAAAATGAAACCATATCATGACCTATCTAGTTTTATTCGTCTCGTCGAGACGAACACAACGGTAATTTTAGAATTTTTTTTTTCGACTTCAAAATCTCAAGATATAGCATTTTAAGATATTGGATGTTATTTTTTTACCCACAACACGTGTCGCGATTTGAGAGGAGGAAAGAACTACAAGCTGGCGGGTCACATGGCGGGTATGGGTAAAATCCATAGGTGGGATCCGTCTCACAAGGTGATACGGTCTCACCCAAGTTTTTGCCCCAACTAATAAGTCGATATATATAAAAACCTCAAAATACATGTACAACTAGATGTCACGATAAATCCTACGAAATTTCAGATCGTCAGTCCCTATTCTCTCATTAAATTCTCTTCATGTCGATGTCATTAGTTTTCAATTCTGCATGTCAAAACTTGATGAAGAGATTTGGGTTTGAATTTTTAGTACAGAAAAATTATAGCAAGAAACATAAGGGGTTCTTTAAATGCGAACATGCCACGAGTAAATCAAGATGAAAAAGGAACAAGGCCGGCCTTAGTAAAAGCTAGAGAAGGGGAGAGGTGGAGGCGACCACTTGTCAAAGTAAAAGGCCACTGAAAAGCATATGATAACGTGCAGTTGAAGCTGGAGGAGCGGTGGGGTGGAAGTAATAGGGGGTTGGGTAGCCATGCGGGTAGGGGTGTGGGTGGAAAGGTGGGTGTTGAAGTGGTGAGGTTAACTTTTTTTTTTTTTTTTGATACCCAGGTTCCAGCTTCGCCGGATTATTCCTGGACCACCAGCCCCCGGCCCCTCATTGACTGGCGGAGGTAAACCGCGGGATATGCCCAAGATGGTTCGGTTAGTAACACCCCTTATACTTCTGGCCCCAAGGGAGCTTCCTCCAAGGCAATTACATCACTCTTACATCACCAATAAATTGACTGCTCCAGCTGCTCCTGCCAGGATTCGAACTCCCCACCCTGAGGTTGCAAGCCCAGCAATGCCACTTTCCTTACCACTCAGGTGTGCCCCGGGGGCACATTTCTCTTGGAGACAGGCCATGACACGAGGTTAACTTGTTTCTATGAGAGGGAGGGGAAGAAATTATTATGGTGGGATTGAAGATGAAGGTGGTGTAGAAAATGAGGTAGGGTTGAAGACAGGAGAGGAATCCATTATATATTAAGACTAAACTCATTAAATATTGTTACCAAACGTGCTAGAGTATTTAATAGAGTCAGCCACGCTACATCAACAATTCCATTTATTTGTTTTTGCTCATACTTCATTTTGTCGGCATGTTTATTTAATTTTTAATGAAGTATTAGTAATAATCTTATACTTTTTCTTTCTGACCTCAATTATAAAAAATAGAGCTTTGGACCCTTGGCCCCTTTGACGAAATCAAAATTCCATAAAAACCCACAGTTAGATCAAAAGCCTATGTAAATCCATTGATGCTCAAAAGACATATCTACCCCTAGGTGTTGAATCTCACTTTTTTGGTTAAATGTCAGTCAAACTCTTATAACTAACATATAAGACCAGTTCTACTCTTATAATTTGAATATAAGAGTCATTTTTTTTTCACTTTTCCAACTTTTAATAAAAAAAATAAATAATATTTTTTTGTCAAATCCGGTCAAACTCATATAACTAACATATAAGACCAGTTCCACTCTTATAATTAGAATATAAGAGTCAATTTTTTCACTTTTCCAACTTTTAATAAAAAAGTAAATAATATTTTTGGTCAAATTCGGTCAAACTCTTATAACAAACATATAAGACTTGTTCTACTCTTATAATTAGAGTATAAGAGTCATTTTTTGCACTTTTTCCAACTTTTAATAAAAAAATAAATAATATTTTTTGGTCAAATCCGGTCAAAATCTTATAAGTGACGTATAAAACATGTCCTACTCTTATAATTAGAGTATAAGAGTCATTTTTGTTGCTGGACTATTAAGGTGAATGAAAACGTTGAAAGAGCTAAAAGTTTAAGCATCTACATATACATATTTATGTACATATGCATGTGTGTTGTTAAAGTATGTACTCTCATAGTGGTTTTGTTGCTGGACTATTCACCAACCCCACAAAGTTAAAACTGGAAATGGGCAATTACCCAATAATTGAAAGATGTTTATAGTAAACATTACTGTAATAAATAGACAGAATAACAGAGCAACTTCAACAATCACTAATATATTACATTGTTCAAGCAAGCTTCCAATGTCTGCATAAGAAGAAAGTCGTGGCCCCTGACTACAAATTGAGAACAAAATTAAGGGTGTTGTTATACACACCTGTAAAATTGGTGAATCCACCCGTAATCACGTTTCTTACAAAAATGCCATTGATGTAAATGTCATTAATAGCCTTGTCTCCTCTGCATACACCCAACCATCCTCCCCTTCCCAAGCCCAGATCTCAGAAAAGTGAAGAAACCATCTCCTCCATCTCTTTCCCCCTCCCATGGCAGCCTTCTCTCTCCCCAACATCCATCCATCCATCTTCTACACTTCAAAGCTCTCACCTGCATCTCTTTTCCAGCTCCATCTCCTTATGAACGAACTCTAACCCATCTCCCAAATCATCTTAAAAAACTCCTGCTTCATTGTTGGGTATGCCCACTTATATCTCAGTTTCAATGTAATAGGATTGATTAGAGTTGATTAATCTATCACCTAAGTTTTATTTCATGGACTTTAGACCCACATGTAAGAAGTATTTATACTTCATTTTTTAGGTTGTCCATTGTAATAGAATAGGCTTAGGAATAGGGCAAGAAGATCAAGATTCAAGATAAATCACAAGTTCAGTTTGAGCTACGCGCCTATACGCCTCTCTCTTGTGCCATGCGCCCCCTTAGGTGCACGCATGAGTATGCGCCTAGCTTAGCTCATGCACCCCAGATGGCTTAGCGTGCGCTATGTCTCCGCGCCCCTTGGCTCAACGCGCATAAATGTTGAATTATCATTCAGTGATTTAATGAAGACTCGAAAACTTGAAGAGATTCAAACTACGCCAATGATCCAACGGTGGTTAAATAACACGTATGTACCTGCATCTAAGGACACCTGTCCATAACGGTCATATTTGTGTTATGTGTCTAACGGCTATAAAAGGACACGTGCTCCACTCAATGAGCGACATCACATTCGTCATTTCTCTGACTCACCAAAGATTTCCAACGGCTAGTTTTTTGGGCTCTACTATAAATACCCCATAACTTCAACCTTTTGAAGTTGCTAAGCATGTCAAGACTTTCTCTCTCAAGCATTTGTTGAAGATTTGAAGATTGCCTTTGTTTTTCCAGAATTCTCAAGAACATCTTCATACCTTTATCCTTAGCCCAGATCCTCAAGCAAAAACACTTTAGTTTTCTTGTGCTCTCAATCTCAAAGATCTAAAGAGCCTTGATTCTAAAATCACACACGCACCTCTTTAAGTTTGATCACTTAGATCTTTCTTTAAGAGATTCACCGGTTATTGTCTAGGATTTGTTCTTTCATAGATATTAGATCTTGAGTTAGTGTATAAGCTCAAAACGATTGTAATTTGTAACACTCTCTCATAATATAATATCTTCATTAGAAATCCAAGACTAACCATCTTGGTAGAGGACGTAGATCATTTTTCCGATCGAACCTCTCCAAATAGCGCGTACTTACTATCTTGCTATTTTCTTTCAAGTCATATCATATCTAACTATTTGATTGTTTATTCATTGTAGATTGATTGATTGAACTGTGTTGTGTTTGTTATATCATTTGCCTTAGTTTCTTATTTCACCCACTTTGAGCCAAAATACTTAGAGTGTGTGTGCGCCCCCTTTATCATCTTTGCGCCTATTTACATTACTAAATTCCGCTGTGCATTTCACTCACTCACTTAGGCGCATATCATAACGCTTATTTGATAAAGTGTGCATTTGCAATTGAGTTTATCAAGGGTACGAAAAGAATTTTAAAACAGCTATTCACCCCCCTCTAGCTATTTTTCATACCCTTGTTGCCCTTTGGGACCAACATTCATTCCGACTTTCTATCCGAAAATCTTCTTATCTGGTATTCTTCTCCGATCTCATGATGATGAAGAAGAAATTCAGAGAAGAAGATGAAGTTGGCCGGAAATAATGGAGTTGGGTGGTCGGAAATAATGGGGGTGGCCGGAAAGTTGGAGAAGAAGATAAATTTGGGTGTTTGAATACGGGTGTATCAAGGGTATAACAGGAAGATTATTGATTTTTTTTTAATATTGAGGGGTGAGCTTATCCTTACGGGTGTATTCACCAATTTTACGGGTGTGTATAACACCACCCTAAAATTAACAGTATTTTTTTAAAGAGAATATGAGGTATTTTAGAGAGAGAAGAAGAGAGAGATCAGATCTAAAGGTCCTAGGGTTTCTAGAGAGAGGGAGGGAGGGAGAGAGAATCTAAAATTGACGAGAATGGGGAGAACGGAAGTAGATCTGAAATGATCTATAGCAGTCGGACCGAGGACCTGGCCGGAATGCGCACACTGGAAAAGTTGGAATCAAGGCGGAGATGGAAGGGTCTTGACATAGAGAAGCAAGAGAGAGAGAGAGAGAGAGAGAGAAAGGAAGGACGAGCTCGACGTTACCGGAGGAAGCAGATTGTCGTCGGGGGAAGGGGTAGATGACATGTGGAGCGCCGACGACTTAAGAGACTAGCCGGAGCGTGTGCGCTTTACGAGTGGATGACGTCGATCCATGTGGGATATCGTCGCCAGTGCAAGTAGGGGAAGAAGGCTGGTTGCCGGAGGAGTAGCCGGAGCGGTGGAGTGGCCGGAGTGAGTTAGGGTTTGAGAGTGCGTGTGTAGAGAGAGAGAGAGAGAGTGAAGAGATCAAATATGAAGGAGAGAGGAAAATTGGGGTTTTATTTGGGGCTAGGGGTAAAATTAGTATTTTGATATTAATTTTGACTGGGTCAACGGAAAGTCGGGTTTTGATGGAATTTTGATCTGAGATTTGGGTGTAGGTAGGCTTAAGTAAATGTGGTGGGTTTTTATAACTTTTTGATCTGGGCCTAGGATCCTTGTGGAATTAAACCTAAAAAATATACTCCCTCCATTCTGAGGAAGTTGCAATATTTTGCCATTTAGGGTATTTCACAAAAGTTGCAACAATCGAAAAATGGAAGCTTTTTATTACTTTTATAATCCTCCACTCATTCCCTCTCTTCCTCCCAACTACTCATTATTCTCCACTCATTCTCTTTCCACCCCCACTAATTCTCTCTTCCTCTCTACCTTTCATTCTTAATATAATATTATATCCTAAATTTTCCAACTCTAAAGTAAATGTTTCAACTTTTCTAGAATTGAGGGAGTATAATTTTATTTTTTTTGAGGTACAAGTAAAATTCATCAACTAATTGCAAACTTATTAAAAGTGCTTCCACGTACAAAGTTTTTTACTCCATTCGTTCCAGATTAAAATTTCTACTTTTCTTTTTTGTTTGTTTTAGACTAAGGTTGTTAGTTGTGTTATTACTAAAAACAATGGGACCCACTTGTTATTCTCACAACAAAAACTTTCTACCCACTTTTTCTCCACTTCACTTTTCATATTTATAAATTTACTTTTCCATTAATCATCTTCGTGTCAAGTCAAACTAAAAACTTTAATGCCCTCCACAGGGTATCTCAGCGGTAAGGAGGTGATGGATGGTAAGAGAAGTTATGTGTTCGAGTGGTGGGAGGAGAAGTTTGGTGTCAAGTGATGTAAGTCCCGCTGAACATTTTTTTTGGAGCCAATTACTAACTTAGTGACTGAGATCAGACTCAGATTTACCTGTCTATGGATCTGAGAGGGTGGTTCATAGACTCTAAAACTATGAGGGCCCAAGCACCGACACCTAAGCCATAATAATAATAATAATAATAATAATAATAATAATAATAATAATAATAATAATAATATAATAATAATACTTTAGTTCAATTTTTTTTAACTTAGTACTCCATCCGTCTCAAAATAAATGTCATTTTGGGAGTTAAATTTTGTCTCAAAATACTTGTCGTTTCACTATTTTCAAAGTTTTTTTATTGCCCAATACCAATTACAGTATACCCTTAATAATGATAGTGAAGCGAGCTAGTCTCCCATGAGAACAAGGTGATCCGTTTCATCTATGAGACGGTTTTTTTTTTACCCGGATCCATGACCCATGTGGCATAACCTGCCACATGGCAGCCACCCATTGGCCCTTTTTTTTTTTTGAATTTTTATATTTTTTTTTCGACTTTTCCGTCGTTTACCAAAAGTAATAGTTACCATAACTTAATGTAATGGCTGTATATATATAAAGTAACATTGTTCATAAGTAAACGTAACACCTGTTTTACAAAAACAAAAACTCGTTTACCTATTTTTTCAAATGTAATACTAACTATAATTACGTGTAACCTAAACAATATCTAAATGTAATTATCATTTATACTGAAATATAATAGTGCTTTTGCAAAAATGTAAAATATTGTGTATTTTGATTTAATTTTTTGAAAGAAAGTAACATTTGAAAAGTAACAACTCATATACATGAATGTAATTGTTTGTATAAGTAAATGTAACACTTTAATAAAAGAAATTATAATATATTTCTATAGATAATGTAATACTTTTACATGAAATACTAATCAAGTGTTTTTAGCTCTAAAAATGTAAATTGTTGAATTATTACTTTTTCTATACATATGTGTTACAGTTATGTATAAACACTGTTACATATAAGTAACACGTTCGTTACATTTTAGTTGTAATAAGTACTAGTGGGTAACCCGTGCTCTGCACGGGTAACTAATTTGCTATTTTTTTTGCATTTTAATTTTTTACATTTTTATTTAATAAAGTAGCATAACAGTTTTTTATAATATAAATATATTGTATTTGAAAAATAATTTTTTAATTATAGTTAACTAAAATAGTAAAAATCATCTTAACTAAAACCATTAATCGTAAAGATTAATCTATATAATAATATCAAAAACTAATATTATTAATAATACTTATTAATATTTATAGTAACTATTATAATTAACTAATACTATTAATAATAATGTTAAGCTATATAGTAACTACTATGATTAACGAATACTATTAATAGTAAAAATTAATATATATTATAATTGTTATGATTAACTAATACTATTAATAGTAATAGTTAATTTATAAAGTAACCATTATAGTTAACTTGTATAGTAACTATTATTGTTAATTATACTATTAATAGTAATAGTTATATATTATAGTAACTATTATAATTAAGTAATACTATTAATAGTAATAGTTAACTACTATAGTAACTATTATAGTTAACTAATACTATTAATAGTAATAGTTAACTATAATAGTTACTATACAAGTTAACTAATACTATTAATATTAATAGTTAACTTGTATAGTAACTATTATAGTTAACTATTACTATTAATAGTAATAGTTAACTCATATCATAACTATTATTATGAAGTATTAGCTAATAATGAGAATATCAAAAGTCACAAACATTTAGGATAGTGATGATGTGGCTTCACACAAATAAAGTTTTAACATATGTTTGTCTATGTGTCAAAGCCATAGCCCTCCTCACCAACTTTAATATATATATATATATAGATTTCTTTTGGCAAACGAAGAAAACATAAAAAAAAAACACTATTACTTTTTCTGTATATATGTATTACTTTTAAAAAGCAATTTTTTTTGGACCTATGAGAGGCTGCCACGTGGCAGGGTCGCCCATGGGTCATGTAGCCGGTTCGTGGACCGGGTCGGGCGGGTAAAAAAAAACCCGTCTCATGGATGAGACGGGTCTTCCACGTGTGCACGCGAGTTTTTGTCTAGTGAAACTATCTCTTACCTAACAATTTAATTACCCAAGTAGTTGAATTATTTTAGGGGTATTTGAGACTTGCATTAATGACATTTCTTAATACATGTGAAACACTTCAAAATGACATCTATTTTGAGACGGAGGGATTACAAAGATAAAAATATGTACATTTCCCGATAAAAGTAAAAATCGGAAAGTCGCGATCAAACGTATATTCCTCACTCCTTCAAAGCAACAAACAAAACAAATGACAGTGACCGAACCAAACGTTTCCTTACCCCGATCATTTCTTCCTCTTTTCCCCCAAACAAAATCCAATTATAAATCTCCTTATCACCTGATCCCACTAAACAAAAACCAAAACTCAAAATCCCCAAAATGTCCTCCTCCCCCACCACCACCACCGCCGCCGCCGGAGAAAGACAAACATACTGGTGTCACGAATGTGACATGAGCGTCTCACTCCTCTCTCCGACCACCGCCGCCGCCCCCAACCCCCTCTGCCCTTACTGCCACAGTGACTTTCTTGAACAAATGGATTGCCCTCTCTTCAACCCTAATCCCGACTCCATTTCTAACCCTAATAATCCAATCCCTGATCTCTCCTCATTCCCACCTGAATCCACCTCGTTCCAATTCCCCGCCGTCACTCCCTCCGATGATAACTTCCTCCTCGACAGCCCTTACCTCCACCGTCTCATCCACCACCTCACCAACTCCGATTCCGACGGATCTTCTCCTTCCACCTCTCGCCACCACTCCCCCGCTTCAAAATTGTCCATCGAAGCCATCCCGACTGTTAAGATTACAGACACGTTCCTTTCCCCCGATCCGATTCTTCTCTGCGCGGTATGTAAGGATCAGTTTGTAATTGATGATGAAACTAAGCAGTTGCCTTGTAAGCATATGTACCATCCCGATTGTATTCTGCCATGGCTCTCGCAGCATAATTCTTGTCCGGTTTGTCGGTTTCAGCTTCCGATTGAGGGTGGTGGGGACTCGAGAGGAAGAAGGCGGCGATCGAGGATTTTGAGGATGGGTGAGTTGATGGAGAGTGATGAGGAGTTGCTTGGGTTTGGGAGTACGTTGAGGAACATTGCTAGGAGGCATAGAATTGTGTTTCCTCATGGGACAGTGAGGAGAGTGAGAGATAGAGAGGGAAGTCATATGGGGGAGGAGGAATCTTTGTTTTTGCCTACCCAAATTAGGGAGACTGAGATTGGGTTGGCTAGTCGGGCTGACAGTGTGGAGACTGTTTCTAGTTGGCCGAGTTGGCCTGGGGAAGTTGCTGATGGAGTTGGTGGTGGAGGTGTGGTTGTTGATGGAGAGACTGCTGTATCAGTGAGTGCTGCTCAAGGGAATGATGACGGTGATATTGTAATGTCTTGATATTTGCTTTGATGGTTTCGGTTTCCACGAATTTGAGGTATGTTTTCATTGCTGCTGCAGACCTATTTGTGCATTTCTGATTAAGTTACTATGTGCGCTCTTAAAAGTTCATTCCTTTTTGATTGTGTAGTTTTGTGAGTCCCCCCCCCCCCCCCCCCAAGTTTGTAGGCATGGAGAGACAATCTTTGAATAAATCTTGCGCAAGTGAAAGACTTAAAATATGTGGAGTATAAAGTGCCTAAGTGCGATGGAGTCCCATAATGGATCAACCATTTTCACACTGCACGTTTAGTGGACTTCTGTATAACTTGTTATTGGTCTTGTTTCAGAGTTCAGGTTCCACATTTGTGATTCCCGTTAAGTTCTTTGGATGAATTTGATTGAGAATATGCACGGAGTGAACATTTTCCATATCGTTATTGGATTTTCTTTAGACATGTGTGCAAATTTCTCTGTACAGTTTTATCATACGACCCAAAACATCTCTAGTTTTTGCACTGTGTATTGATATACTACATGTATTGCTTAAGCTAGATGTGGATGAATTTGAACTTGTGAACTCTGGTTTCCTTCTTCAATGTTTCGTGAAAATCATGGATAAACTTATTGTGCATTGTTGGGAAAGTTCAATAGGTTTTACCTGACAGAAAAATGAGATGTCTTGTTGGAGATAAAAATGTTGTTGAACATGGTTGACAATTATGGGACAAGCATTGTCTTCCGTGTGTATGCAATTCTGTACTGAGATTGATGACAATCATTGCAAGATATAGTGCAAGGACAAGTAGGATGAACTTATCTTGGTGTTGAACAAGAAAAAAAAAAGAATATTGACAAGGAGTGCTAATGTAAAACGTTTTGAAGAGAGCATTCAGTTTTGGAAAAATAGTTGACCAGGATGGAGAGCCAGTAACCATATTGTATTAGAATAATTTAAATCCAATATTCATTGACGAAACTAGTCTAACAGTGTTCTCTCCACCATTTTTCCTTGTAGATTATTAGGGCTATTGAGCTTATGATTAAGTTGATATTACGCTTTGTAGTGAAAATAATAGTAGGTCATTTAGTATTACTGAGCATGATTGCTATTTGAGGATGCCATTTCGTATTTCATTTTTTTTTCCCCCGATTATTTTCTTTTGTGAAGCCTCTTGTTAAATCCTCAGGTGGACCACTTTGTGGTGTCATTACAATTCTAGTTTTAAGATTCAGATTGTGGACAAGCTTACATTGCAAACTTAGAAATATTGCAATCATTCTTGCCAAAAAAAAATCAATTATTTTTTTATAACAAAACATGAACCAAATTGCAAACAGTTTCTACGAGCTATAAAAACTTAATAAAAATCCTCTCATCTATGTTAATCACACTGAAAAATGTAACTACGATGCATGCACCTCATCACCAAACTAATACTCCCATGCCCGTTACTTCTTTTTTACACACATTCATGATTTAACCCAGATTGTCTGGAAACCCTCTGTTGGTAGAGTAATTTGGCATGTACCCTGTTATAACTACAATGGATTAAGCTAAGTGAGATTACTTGAGTGTCAAGAATTTGGGTTGACTGACAGGTTTCAGGATGAGTTATACTTTCCAGTGAAGCGAGATTATGATTTTCAAGGATTGAGATAGTAATATGGTTGCTTGATTGGTAAATGTGTAGTGGAAAACCCTTCAAAATGGGTGATATGAGGTAGAAGAGCTAATCTGAATAGGTGATGATACACATAGCGTCGGAATCGTGGCGAATGTGTATTCCGATCCCACGTGGCACGCTAGTGATTGACATCTTGGACCGGCTCTAAAAGTAAAGCGTTTCTACCGCTCGTGACGTGACTCTTCTTCTTCTTCTTCTCAATATTTACGAAAATTTCTCTCAACCCAAATCTCATCTATCTTTGTACTTCTTTCACAGGATTGTTGTTAAAATTTTCATCTCCTTTCTCTAAACCCTCTCCAGTCCACCAAAATTTTGACTCCATCCAAAGTGCTCCTCCTTCTTAGCCTCCAATTTTTTCAACAAACAAAATTGATTCCGTTTATTTTCAAAATCATAATAATTGATGTCTGTTAATTTATTTGATTAGCACTTTTTGCCTTGCCCACTGGTACCACAAAAACATGTCATGCTCGGACTCTCTAATTCCCCTTATCGTACCCGTGTCGACACGACACGACATGGTTGTGGGTACGGGTACGGGTGTGGCTATTTTACACTATATTTGGTGTAAAATCCTAAAATTTTAGAGGATCCGACACTCGGATCCGTATTCGTGTCAGACACTCGTACCTGAGTCCGAGCATCATATGTAAAAACAGATAAGGAGTTCGATGCTAAAATGAATATACATTGCAAATTTTAAGTTTTTTTCCAAAAGATTTAATTTTCATTTGTTGATCCAAACTCTCGAAAAAAAAACTCCTGCTCTGTTTCACACAAATACAGAACATGACGAAAGAAACGCAATATTGTTTGACTGTAGAGGGGAAGAACGAGGGTTGGGGTTTCAGAATTTTGTATATATACATACACATATACATACACACACACACACACACACACACACACACATATATATATATATACACACATATATATATATACACATTAGGGGTGTGCTCGGTTCGGTACGGCTCGGTTTTTGGGCAAAACCGCTACTGTACTGAATTAGTCGGTTTCTGAATAACAAAATTCGACACCTTCGGTTTTTGGTCGGTATCGGCATGGTCGGTTTTCGGGTTCGGTATGGTCGGTATCGGTAGGTGTCGGTCCCAAAAAACAATCCCAAAAAAATCAGTCCCAAAATCGAAATTAGGGTTTCCAGATTTCCACACAAAACATATTGTCGGCAAAGGCAAAAGAGTGAACGGAAGCTTACCGGAAATGTTTGGAGGCTTGAACTTGAAGAATCGATGGCGAAATTGAGGGTTGTAGTCGTCGGGGTTGAGAGAGAGAGATGGAGCGGCGCTTGAGTGAGAACTGAGAGTTAATGGAGAGTTAATGGAGATTGGAGGCTTACCAGAAAATGAAGAGTTAATGGAGATTGGAGGCTTACCAGAAAATGGAAATGGTGATGGATGTGAATCTGAGAGAGTAGTTGTCATCGGGGTTGAGAGAGAGATGGAGCGGCGATGGATCGGAGTGAGAGAGAACGCGAAGTCGAGAAGAGGAGCAATGAGATACTGAGATTAATTAGGGTAATATGTATATATACTTAAAGTAAAACGACGTAGTATTGATGATCGGTTCGGTTCGGTAGCTGAGTCGGTTTACTCAGGCTTCATCCGAAACCGTCCCGGTTTGATCGGTTTTCTTAAAAAACCAAACCGTGTCCTATACTATTGGTCGGCGTCGGTTCATATCGGCTCGGTTTTTGTCGGTTTTGGTCGGTTCGGGTCGGTTTTCGGTTTTGTGTGCACACCCCTAATACACATATATACACATATATACATATATACACATATATATACACATATATACACATATATATACACATATATACACATATATATACACATATATACACATATATATATATATACACATGGGGTAATGGGTCGTGAAGAGAGAGAGAGAGAGAGAACAAGATAGGCTTTGACGTGGGAGATGACGTGTAAGGCTAACTAAGTCGCTTTCACATTTCAACTTAAATTTTCACTATACCAATCATTTTCCATCTGAATATTTAAATGCACAAACAACTTTCTTTTAGTTTGAGGTTATCATTTTTGCAGCCTTTTGGACCTCCCCTTTGGAAAAGGTTCATTAGATCTACGTCTACCAGGTTACTAGAATTTACCAAATAACACGAAGTCAAAAACTGCTGAGAGTCCTTCCCTGACTAAATAATGTTTTTCCCTTTCTGATTAGGGTGCAAACCAACATAATGACGTCCATTCACTAAAATTATCGACAAATGGAAACTTCACACTCGTGGAACCTCTTATTTAGGTCAGTCTCAGAAAGTAGTGGATTTATAGGTTATTTGCTCTGATAATGGACGAATTAGCGAGGTCAATCCAAGATGATATTCCATGGTGTATGTTATTGGCAGATAATATTGTGTTGATTGATCAGACAAAAGAGGGTGTTGAAAGTAAAATGAAGTTGTGGAGACACATTTTGGAATCTCGAGGTTTTAGACTAAGCAGAAGCAAGAAGGAAGACTGAGTATTTGGAGTAGGAGAGTTGGAAGCAGTAAGGAGGGGTGATCACATTCAATGGAAAGATTGTCCAAGCTTTTGAGTTTTTCTTCGCTATCTTGGATCTATTATCCAAAAGGATAGAGAATTGGATGGAGATGTGGCTCATAGGATTAAAGCAGGTTGGTTGAAGTGGAAGAGTGTCACATGGTTTCTTTGTGATCCGGGCATGTGCCCCATAGATTAAAGAAAAAATTCTACCGCACGGCAATTAGGCCGGCACTGCTTTATGGCACTAATTTTTGGGCCGTGAAACAGTGAAACAGTGTCACGTTCATTAGATGAATATAGTGGAGATGCATATGCTACGATGTGTGGGTATACAAGAAATGATCGATTGGGGAATGAGGTGATCGGGGGTAAAGTAGGAGTTGCGCTCATTGAGGATAAAATGAGGGAGAATCGTCTAAGGTGGTTTGGTCATGTGAGACGGGACCGAGTGATGCACCGGATATGAGGCCTGAAGAGTGGAGAAGTGATAAAATGGCGAGGGGTAGGGGAAGACCCTAGAAAACTTAGATTAGGGTGATTGTAAATGATATGAGTTTACTTGGATTGGATGAAAATATGACGTTGAAGAGGCTGAAGTGAAGGGCAAAAATTTATTTGGGTGCTGGGGGTTGATTTTTTTTTTTTTTTTTTATTATTATACTCCCTCTGTCCCTAAATGAGTGTCCATTTTCAAGAAATCTTTGTCCCTAAATGAGTGTCTTTTTTGAACATAACTTTCTCCCTAAACGTTTTTTTTCGAAATTTTTTTCACCGGTTTCTTTATACACGCAAAACTAAAGATTTGGAAAGGAGATTACAAGATTATATATGAATCGTTGTTACCAAATTGTTCAAAAAGTTGAGATTTTCAGTGTCCCTTAAAATGAAATTTGGACACTCATTTAGGGACAGAGGGAGTAGTTTTTTTCATTGTCTCTATTTATTATACTCCCTCCGTCCCAAAATGATCTTCTCATTTGTCATTTCTCATTGTCCCAAAAAGTTCTTCACATCTCTACATTTTAGGCTTAAAAGTGCATAAACAAAGCTTAGCTAGTGATGTAAGTGTTCATATCCTTAAAAAGTTTGAATAGTCAAACGCGAAGATCATTTTGGGACGGAGGGAGTATTTTTATTCTTTTATTATTACTTTTTTTTTTCACATCTCCTTTTTTCATTTTCTAATCCCCCCCCCTTATTTCTCTCTCTCTCTCTCTCTCTCTCTCTCTCTTTGTTCACGATGGCATATGAGGACTCATGTAAGCCGACCCCAAATCATTTTGGGACTAATGCTTTGTTGTTGTTTTTAATTTCTTGTTTTGGGGGGGATGGTTATGAAAAATGGAGATCTGAAAAGAATGTACAACTGAAGTGTTCAGAGGCTGCATACAATGACTATCTGTATTGAGTTAGAAAGAGGTCCAGGGGTTGGTTAATCAGCTCTACTAGAAAGAGGGGGGGGGGTTGAAAATCCTGTTTCCAAGTTAGTCCTTTTGTGAGTTGCTTGAGGGTGCTGGTCTATTTGGTATTTGGCGAATACTTATTTGAAACATTAAGAACTTGTTAGGTACTCCCTCGTCCCGTAATGATCTTCTTACTTGCCATTTTTCATTTGTCTCAAAAAGTTCTTCTCATTTCTATAATTTGGGCTTGGAAGTGTATAAACAAAACATGCAAGTGTTCATATCTTTAAAAAGTTTGAATAGTCAAACGCGAGGATCATTTTAGAACGGATGTAGTATATCCTTATCACCCTTGTCACTGGAACTAACTATCACTCGTCAACATTAGGGTGTAGTATTGATTATGACTAATTATCCAATAACTATCTCTCCTGCAGAATTTCGGTGCACTCTCTCCGTCAGTCGATTTGCAAGATTTATTGTCCCTTTTCTTAAAAAACAAACTTTGTCCCTAATTTTTTTTATTAGCAATTTTGTATTCACTAGTCACTTTATACTTGCAAACTTATGTGTTAGAAACTGGATAACAAGAATAGTTATGCATCTTTGTGATTTAATTGTCTAAAAAGCGAACATCTTCAGAATGTCCCCTAAAGAAAAACTTAGATGATAGAGATAACAGAACTAAAGAGGAACTTTTATTAATACAGTAAACCTTCTAGAGACTGGTAACTCTCTCAAGTAGAGTCAATTACAATTTTGGGGATGGCATTATCCTCTCTCTCTCTCTCTCTACTGCCTCCTAATTATTGTCTTAAAAGAAAACTAAACAAAGTAATTAAAACAATCTCCAAGCCCTTAATTCAGCATCTTAATATTAGCTACTATTACAGCTTTGTAACCCCAGCCGTATGTTCAACCTTATAATCAGTCAACTTGTTTCCCCTTTCCGTTCTTGCATCGGGAATATGTTTGATAGACTTGTGCTCTATCACTTTAGTTTACATGTGGGAAGGATGTACTATTTGTTTAACAACCACCAAGACCCCCAATTTTCTTGTCCTAAAAGTTTTTACACTTGGATTCTTAAACCCGCCTCTCTTTTGGTCATCGACTCTACATCGCTTTAATCCTAGCTAACTTCATGCTCTAGAGAGAGCCTTAACATACATACCTGTCAAAGTTGTAAGGCCATTCATAATTTTCTGACATTTTTTTTTTTTCAAGTTTTGACAACCGCTGCCTGTTTTTCTTGTACTTTTTGTTTCATGTGGCTGTCCGATGCACATGTTATTTTTGATGTGGAAATGATGTTAGTCATGAATAAAATTAGGTTGGTTAAAGTGTTTCGTTCTTATGTAATATGGAAGGTATATAACTGCTGAGGTAAAACTAGTTTTTCTTGGACAACTATTTAGATCCCTTATACTTATGTAGCAGAATCTTGGCCAACTATTTTTTTCTTTTAATGAAATGAGGGTACCCAAAATGAAAAATACTAAGATGGGTGCGTGATGAAATTAGAAAAGATATATTTGAAAATGAAACATGTAAGAAAAATCTGTAATAGGAGAGAATATGAAAGAAAATTGGGATTTTGGAGTGAAGTCATTTTTACCACTTCAAGTTTAAGAAACTGACATTTTACCCACTAAAAACAATTGCATTTTTGACCATAATTTTAACCCCTTTTCAATAAAATTCCCGCTTCACCACTGCTGCCACTAATGCTATATGGCTGCACCTTTGTTCAGTAAAGGACTGCATGAGAAGGCCTTCTAACAGTATAACTAAAGAATCTGAGTAGCTTTCTTAGATTATTTGCACAAAACATTTTATTTTTTTGCGATTGATGATCTAATTCTCCATTGATCAACACGCGACACACTAACGGGTGAATCTTCATTACATCAAGGTCATTGATTTCTCTATTTTTCTATGATCTAATTCGATTTCGAAATTATATGCAGGTAGTGTATAGTAGCTCTAGGCTTCTCGAGGACATTCAATCCGCATAAATCAGTTACAAAATGAAGTGTACATCTGCCAAAAAACGTCGGTTCTTCTATTCGTAATACATTTTGTGTTTTCTTTTTTTTACGTTGTATGCTCTCATAATCGGGGTGCTAATTGCTCAATTGCAAGGGAATGGATCTGATCAGTTGAAATCATACTTATGTATCCAGTTTTACTTTTCGGTTTTGTTAATAAAGAGAGGAAAAGGAAAATAAAAAGCCTATTCCTTTTCCATTTAAAGGCTTGGAGTTTTTACTCTTTTAGTCTGCAAAAAGTATTTGGACTTTGGCTTGCAGGTTTCCTATCATTTTTGTTTATATTGACACTAAATTTCAAATTAGTATTACCTCTATCTAACCATGAATATCTAGTTTTTTTTTTTTTTTTTTTTTTTAAAGGAAAAATATATTTATTTCATTTATGAAGATAAGATGTGACATTCCATAAAGGTCACAGCGTCATATAATAGGAAATATGATATATATACTCCTTACGTCCCACCCGAATTAGGATTTTTGGGTTGGGCACTGGGATTAAAGGTAAAAGTGTTGGTGGAGTAGGTGATGTGAGTATGAAAAGTAAAGTAGGAGAGAGAAAGTGGGGTAGAGAATAATGAGTGTAAAGTTGTTGTGAGTGTGAATGTGAGTCCCATTAAATAAAATATTTCCATTTTTGGGTTGTCCTAATTCAAATGGGACACTTAAAATGGAAATTTGTCTTAATTCGAGTGGGACGGAGGGAGTATATGCTGCTGTAATTGAGGATTGGAGGCAGATATGCCCTCCAAGGCAATTTTCCGCACATATGCCTTTGTACTCGCATTTAATTAGGGTAAATATTGAGGGAAATAATAAAGTTACCAAAGATGGCTACAAAATGAGATATTGTAATTGTGTTGGTGTTTTTAACTGAAGTGTGCCGGGTCCACTATTGGTGTGGCCAATGAAAATATTGCCACCACTTTTGTATATTTCATTTTGTAAACTTTTTTTGTAAGCCTAACACTGCCCAAATATTAATCATCGTTAACTTTCCATCAAAACATTAACATAATTGTTGACGAGGTAGGTTGTTGTAGAACTTTATAAATAAAAGTGACTAGATTAGTCAAGTATGAAACTATCTAATTAGGCCTGTCAATTTCCACCCGTTTACCTGCCTGATCCAACCCACTAATTAACCAACCCGTTAAAATAAACGGGTTAAACCGGGTTACCCGTTGCAACCCGTGAAAATAAACGGGTTAAGGCAGGTCAACCCGCCTACCCATCTCGACCCGCCAGAACAGAAAATGAAGCTCGCAAGAACATGAGGAAAATCCAATTTTTTCAAATCGATTTGCAGATATATAGAAACCCAGCAAATTAATTA
Organism: Campanula takesimana; assembly: GCA_026119855.1. Lineage (NCBI taxonomy): Eukaryota > Viridiplantae > Streptophyta > Magnoliopsida > Asterales > Campanulaceae > Campanula > Campanula takesimana. Next base: position 563,277 of record JAOWBW010000120.1, read on the forward strand.
CGAAATATATTCACATTGAATCAAATCCATAGAAAATCCCACTAAGATTACACTTGAAATCAAGCATTTACAAAAAAAATAAAAAAAATAAATAAAAATCTCTTTCATCGGAGTAAGAGAGAAGACGATCGGAAGGACAAGGTCGAGAAGGAGAAAGGGAAGGCGCTCTCAACCTCTGAGATAGGTACCCCATGACCGGCGATGAAGAAGGGAAGGCGGCGGATACGACGAAGCTCTTGCTTGTTGCTGGTAGCGGAGTGGCAGCGTCGGTGGTGGTGGTTCGGGTGGCGGAGAGATCTGCTGGAGTGGCGATGTCGACGGCGAGAGCTCAGAGCCGTTGCTTGGTGGAGGTGATTTGTGAGGATGGAAGAAGAGTAGAAGAGGTGAGAGAAAGATTGAACCTCTGGAATGGAGGAGCAGCATATAAAAGGTAAGATAGGGTTTCCTTTTAATCAATCCAACGACAATGAGGGGTTTACATCAATCCAAGGGTTACAATTAATCAAGCATTATAAAATAATTTAAAATAGACAAAATTAAAATTATTTTTTTTAAAAAAATATTTTTTAGGTTGAGAATGAGTGGTACCAGTGTTTTGTGGGGAAAAAAATTCCCATGCCTTAACGGTAGGGGTGTCAGTGGTTCGGTCCAAACCGCGGTTTGAGACCGAACCGAACTAAACCATATGGTTTGGTTCGGTTTTTAAGCACAGGTAGTTCGGTTCGGTCTCAAAAATTGGTAAACCGTGTGGTTCGGTTTGGTTTGTGGTCAGACCGAACCAAACCAAACCAAACCAAACTGTCAGACCGAACCGTCAGACCGAACCACCAGACCACATATATTAGTCATTTATTTGTATGTTAAGTAACATTCACCTTTAAATTATTAAAATAATTTACATTACATTACATCATTCTTAACTCTCGTTTTGCATCTTATTCAATATTCATTTCATCGAATGTTATATTCATTGAGGCACATAGTTAACAAAGTTCTATAGTGTACTCGCTTCCTTCGGCTTCTTTATTCGTTTGATATTTTCATTCTTCCGAATTTTCTCATTTAAACAGAATGTAAACCATAATTTGAACCGTGATATGAACCTCGGTGTGAATGGTGGTTTAAACCACTATCAAAATCATATTCTAGACCACGGTCTAAACCGCAGTCTGGACCACATTACTGAACCGCGGTCTGAACCAAACCGAACCAAACCATGGCGGTTTGGTTCGGTTTGGTTTGAAATTTTTCGTGGTTCAGTTCGGTTTGGAATTTTCCCAAACCGATGACTAGTGGTTTGGTCTCTAAAATGGCCGAAACCGAACCAAACCGAACCATTTACACCCCTACTTAACGGGCCAACCCGGGCCAACCCGACCCGCAAGCGATCCGACCCATTTAACCCGTGAAAATAAACGGGGTGTGACGGGTTGGACCCGTTCTAACCCACCACCCCGCTTTAACCCGACCCGACCCAACCCGCTCTTTTGACGGGTCTACTAATGAAAGAAAAATACAAGTGGCATAAATTAACTAGTCAAATGAGCTTACCAGTGTATGAAATGAAACCATGAGTTACATATAATAAGAAAGAAGACAAGAAAATATTACTGTATAAAAAAAACTGAGAGGGTAGGGAAATGGATGACGTGTGCATTTACTTGGAACACTTAGGAGAAGGGATTGAAGTAGGAGATTATTCATACATTCCTTCTTATGGAGTTATGCCCTTGGAGGAGCATGACTATGCTTAATTTTATAGTTTCAATTACCTAATATTTTCTATTTGACTTGTGAAATGTTGTATAGCTTATTAGATATAATGAAATGACTAAGTGTTAATCAATAAAATGATAGCTGTCTTCTTCTATCCATCTTATTACTATCACTTTTTATTCTTATTCTTATTTTATTTATTTATTTAATTTTTGATGATTTAAATGTCGGTGCATCCATCTTATCACTATTACTTTTAATTCTTATTTTATTTATTTATTTATTATTTTTTGATGACCTAGCTGTCGGTACTTGCGCTCCCGGGTAAGTGACTCTTTACATTACTTGTCACCAATTTGCTCCTCCCACCATTCGAATACAAAACTTCTTTTAACGTTACTTACCTCCTTGCCGCGGGAGGCTTATTGTATTTGTTAAACTTATGTTAAAGGTGGATGAGGAGGACATGAAACTGTGGACCTATAAAAAAGGATAACAAGATATTTTAATAAGACAATGATTTTAATATGTTATATTTAATGGAAATTGAATCTCTCATTGCAAGATTAAAGATAATATTCCCTCTATTCCAGAGTATATGTCCACATTCCCATTTACATGGTGATTAAGAAATTGTGGAAGTGATGTAAATGTTGTGAGTATAAAAGTAAAGTGTAGAGAGAATGAGTGTGCGGGAATATTAAATTGATTGGTGTTGTGAGTATAAAAATAAAGTAGGAGAGAGAATGAGTGAGAGGAGTAATAAAGATTCTTTGCCATTTTTTAAAGTGAACATATACCCTGAGACGTACTAAAAATGAAAGGTGGATATATCCTTTGGGACGGAGGGAGTGACAATTATTGTTACGTTATCACACACTTGATTCTATTCTTTTATACAGTAATATTTTCTTGTATTATTAACACAACATGGTCAAACATAGAAAATACCGAGTTCCGCAAGCAAAATTAATATTCTAGAGGTGGTCTCCCATGAGAACAAGGGGATCCGTCTCATGCATGAGACGGGTCGCCCCATGACCCATGGGCCGAACCCGCCACGTGGCAGCCTCCCAGAGCTCCTTTTTTTTTTTTAGTTTTTATATTATTTTTTCGGCTTTTCCGTCGTTGACCAAAAGTAATAGTTACCATAACTTAATGTAATGACTGAATACATATAAAGTAATATTGTTCATAAGTAAACGTAACACCTGTTTTACAAAAACAAAAGCTCGTTTTACCCATTTTTTCAAATGTAATACTAACTATAATTACATGTAACCCAAGCAATATCTAAATGTAATTATCATTTATACTGAAATGTAATAATGCTTTTGCAAAAATGTAAAATATTGTGTATTTTGATTTAATTTTTTGAAAAGTAACAACTCATATATATGAATGTAATTGTCTGTACAAGTAAATGTAACACTTTAATAAAATAAATTATAACATATTTCTATATATAATGTAATACTTTTACATGTAACACTAATCAAGTGTTTTTAGCTCTAAAAATGTAAATGGTTGAATTATTACTTTTTCTATACATATGTGTTACAATTATTAAACATTATTACATATAAGTAACACGTTCGTTACATTTTAGTTGTAATAAGTATGACTTTTGGCAAACGAAGAAAACATAAAAAAAAAACACTGTTACTTTTCTATATATATGTATTACTTTTATGTATACAAATTGTTACTTTATATGTATACAGTCATTACATTATGTTATAGTAACTATTACTTTTGACAAACCGAAAAAAAATATAAAAATTAAAAAAAACCAAAAAAACATAATATTTTTTTTTGGGCCTATGAGAGGCTGCCACGTGGCAGGGTCGCCCTTGAGTCCTGGAGCCAAAATATATATATATATATATATATATATATATATATATATATATATATATATATATATATATTGGGCCTATAAGAAGTTGCCACGTGGCATGGGTTGCTCCTTGGGTCATGGAGCCGGTTCAATGGAAGGGTCATGGGTTGGGTTTTGGGTCGAAATGAGTCGTCTCATGGATGAGACGGGTATGTGTGTTCTCACTTTAGTCTTTGTCAATATTCTAACAACTCTCATCATATAAACTTAATTAAAATTGGAAGAGTGAATGAGTCAGCAGCATTTCTTTTGTGCGCAAGTGTTATTTTTATGTCACACTACAAGAGCAAGATTGCAACTGTGCAATTTGGAGATTTTTTTTTTACAAACTTAGCTATTTATCTTATTAAGAAGGTAGGCTCAGGGCTTATAAAGTGGTGATACATTTTCCAAGCAAATACAACATTGTTATGCGCAAATTGAACTACCAATCTATCTACCTTACTAACATGCACACTATTACATTCAGACAACAAAATATTAATATCCAAGAAAATGGAGTCTAGCATGTAATCTATGCAGGTTGAGCTTTGAATATAATCCCGAGCTTGAGTTGAGTCCGTCAAGATGAGAATATTGAGATTGTTGTTTTGGGTTACCCATTGTAACCCATTCCAGATCGCTAGACTTTCCGCTTGCAGACTTGAGGTAGCTTTACACGAGATGCTTCCTGATGATATTCTGCCAATATTGGGATCCCATAGTTCCCAACCAAGACCAGCCCATCTTGCATTTTGTTTCCACGAGCCATCAGTGATTAGCACTTTGAGATTGCAATTTGCGTATTTGTTGAGATATTCCTTTAGAGTCTTTCCATTCCAAGAATCAAGACTCAGAGAGTTTCCAGGAGAGTGAGGGTACATTTGGTCGAATGGTGCGATTGTGGGTGAGAAGATGTTTTTTGTTTATGAGGGATAATTTGATTGATTGGAGTTTCTGTAAGGCAAGGGGGAGGATGCCATCTACTAAGGGGTAGGCATTATTGAAGATGATATTATTGCGATTAATCCAAATTTCCTAAAAAATAAGGAAAGCGAAACAGATATCGAGTGGTGGGTTGGGAGATCTAGTCCAAGAAGTTAACCGGTCTAAAAGTGTTTAAGAAGGTGGGGTAGGATTGTAAGGCAAGATATTTAGAGGGGGTTGATTCTAAGTTAAGACTGAAAGACGGCATGACAGGAACATATGAGGTTCTGATTCATCATTGTTACCACATCTATTGCAAAAGGAAAAATCTGTGCATTTTCTAGTTATTAGGGATTTTTGGGTAGGTAAAATGTGGTTTAGAGCTCTCCAAGCAAAGAATTTAACTTTTGGTTCTAGTGAAAGATTTCAGAGTGATTTCCAACTTTTTGAGTGGTTTGAAATAGATCTCGATTTGATAAGGAGTTCAGTATCTTTATGGAGGGATAGAGCTATGAAATAACCAGATTTGACTGAATAAGAGCCATTTTTATTTAGGTTCCAGACAAGTTTATCCTCACCTGATCTAGGAATGTGGATGGTTAAAATAGAGTCGACTATATGAGGAGGAAAGAGGGTTTTTAGACGGTTGACTCTCCAGAGTTTGGTTACCGGGTTGAATAGATCAGAGACAGAGGTTTGGGAGACTTTCTGGGATAGTTGGATGAGGGCTATAAGAGTAATGGTCAGGTATCCAAGGGTTTGATAAATATTTGATTTTGGTTCCATTTTTCACCGACCAAACAAGGTTTGAAGAAAGGAGTTCTTTCCCCCAAGATATACTTCTCCACCCCCAAGAGGCATTTGAGTTAGGGTGTGAATCCATAAAATTTGTTCGAGGGAAACATTTAGCTTTTAAAGAAGAGCTAATGAGGGAATTCGGATTGCAAAGAATTTTTCAAGCGGTTTTGGCTAAACAAGATTGGTTTAGGGCTCCCATATGTCTAAGACCTAGGCCTCCCAAGTTTTTAGGGAGACAGAGTTTGTGCCAAGCAACCCAGTGAATACCACTGGATTTGTCAAGACCAAGCCAAAGAAAACGATTGGAAATCCTGTGAAGTTCCTTTATCTGGTAGATGGGGAATTTAAAACAAAACATAGCATAGCCAGGAATTGTAGCCAAAACATGTTTGATGAGGATGGTGCCGCCAGCTAGAGAGAGAAATTTGCCTTGCCATCCTTGGAGTTTAGAGCGGACCTGATGAGAATTTATCGTAAACTAGGATGAACAAGAAGAGAAACTTCATCTTTTATTTATGAAATAAACTTTTCTTGTTCTTGACTATCATAAAATGATTACAATAGACACATATTTATACTGGGTGTATTATCTAAAATTAAGGAAACCAATTCTATTTAGGAAACAATATAATTTAAACTAGGAAAGGGATATGCCTAATCAAAAGATGATCAACCGAATATTATGGAGATATGGGGAGATATTATCATATCCTCCTACGAGATATCGGCGATCTCATCCATGATTTCCTACAGGACCCTTGAAATAATATCATGGAAAATATGACATTTAGAGCCGTAGAACATTTGTTTGAGCCCAAGGTATTTATCATCTATTTATGAGTTTTGGATAGAGAGGATTGTCAAAGCTTGTTGTCTAAGTTTCCGTTTGTTTGGAGGAAAACATTTTTCGAAAAATATTTTCCGCATTTTCCGGTGTTTGTTAAGCACCAGAAAATGGGGAAATTGTTTTCCGGAAAATGGTTTTCCCCCTTTTCTAAGGAAAACGATTTCCTTACCTCCACCTAAGGAAAACATTTTCCGGAAAAAATTAATGATACAAAATTATTTTTGAACACTCCTCCACCTCCGCCTCGCCCCTTTCCCACACCACCCATCCCACCCCCACCCCCTACAAAAAAAAAAAAAAAAAACTTCTTTCACTCATATTAAAGGGTTAATGACAATTTAGACCCTGAAGTATGATACCACACTTCCAATCGAGCATTGCATGTCTTTTTTTGCCAGATCAGACCCTGTGGTGATTCATTTTCGCCAGTTAGGGCATTTTTTACGGAATTCGTTAAAAAGTCAGTTAAAAGGCATGTGCCGTGCACGTGACTAACGGAATTGGGTTGTTTGAAGTTAATGTTTCTTTTAAGGGGTTTAATGAAAATTCGAAACTTAATAGGGTTGAAAATAAAAATAATTAATAAAATAGTAACTAAAAGGGTTTTTAAAGTTATTTTCAAAATATTAATAAAAAAGAAAATTAAATAAGAATTTTATTTTATAAACAAAATAAATCAAATTTTACATTTACCAAAAAAAATCTTCATCCAATAAATATGCAACATTTTATAATTTATAATAAAAAAGAAAATTAAATAAGAATTTTATTTTAAAACTTGTTATTGTATCACGATTAATAATAAACTAAATAACTATTTTTAGATTTTCATTAAGATAATTATTTTTGTTCAAATTGTTGGTCAAAGTATAAATTGCTTGACCAAGAATCTTAAGTCGGGCGGGACAGAGGGAGTATATTTTTAGCAAATGCGTTATCCAAATCGTTTTTTACGTTTACCAAAGAAAATTAACATTAAATACTCTGATGCCCGGACTCTTTAATTTACACCGCCGTAGCCGTGTCGGACACACGTATTTTAGTCTTGTCGAGACGAGTCCGGAGAGGTAAACAAAAGAGTCTGAGTATCTTAGATTAAATAAATATGCAACATTTTATATTTTATAATAGGAAATTAAAATAAGTTACAATCATTTATTTTAGATTTTTTTTTTTTGAAGAAAGAAAAAAAAATTCTTAGAATAGCAGCCACCATCATCTTTAACAAACCCGACCAAACCCCCACCCCTTTCCCCTTCCTCCGGTGACCACCCCTTTCCCACCATCCTTCCAGCTTCTACCCACCATTACTACCACCGGACCACCACACAACCACACCACCACCGCACCACCACCATCAGACAGCCATACCGCACACCGACCAAACACCGCCACTGCCCACCACTATCATCCCTGCTACCACCACCACCAACAACAATTCTAAAATTAGTAGAAATTAAAATGAACAAACACACCATCTATACTTTCTCAGATTTGTTCCAACAAACACACCAAAACCTTAACTAAAATCCCCATGGCTGTTCAGAGAAGGTTCTCAAAATCCCTAAGTTAATACATCATAGATGCAACAAACATACTCAAAATCGATTCAATTTTTGTTCAATTGAATCGCCGTCTTCAGCGATCTACAGTACGCCCCTTCTCCCTCTACTCTTCCTCTGCATCGCGTCTCTGTTTCAGTGTCCACTCCCTTCCGACCTGATTTTGAATTCAAAATCTGATTTTAATTATACTGAATTCGAAATCTGATTTTAATTATACTGAATTCGAAATCAGATTTTGCTTTTGATTTCGAAATCTGAGGATGTCTGTCCTCTCTCTCTTTTTCTTTAATTCGAACAAAGTTTCGAATATAGATCTGAGTTTGTTGTTGTCGGGCCAACTGAAAAGAAGGTTGGCTTTTCTTCTTCTACTAAATTGGTTTCAGGAGAAATGAGTAGTGGAAGACGATGGGTAGAAACGCCGACGATGATGATGACCGGCGATGACGGCGACGACGAAAAATTGTAGAGCCGTCGTTGGTTGGGAGAAGATGGGGAGGCGAGATTTTTTTTTTATCATTACCCAGTTAATCTGGATAGGGAAAGAGGATGGGGAAAAATTTATAAGTTTTGAGGTTTTGTTTACCCCCTTCAGTTTTTAGATATCCTATTTAACACATTTAATAGTTAATCTTAATTCAAACTACCTATTTCCGTTAGTCACGTACACAGCACAAGCCTTTTAACTGACTTTTTAACGAATTCCGTCAAAAAGGCCCTAACTGGCGAAAATGAATCACCCCAGGGTCCGATCTGGCGAAAAAAGACATGCAAGGCTCGATTGGAAGGGTGGTATCATACTTGAGGGTCTAAATTGTCATTAACCTCATATTAAAACATGTTGTATATGCTATACTAAGATTTTATATCTTCAATAGCTTAATTTTATTTGGTTATTATTTTTTGTACTCATGAATATGAATATGAATAAAACATGTTGTATATGCTATACTAAGATTTTATATCTTCAATAGCGTAATTTTATTTTTTCTCACTAACTCCAAATTGACGCTCTCATCAAAAAATTTAAATCTGCCACTGAACCTGATATTTTAATAAATAACTGAATTGTTCAACACTATATATAAATGTGAAAATCTTGAGAAAAATTTGTTTTATACTCGTTTGGTGTAAAACTTGTTTTCATCCCTTAGTGTAAAACAAAATCTCGTAATATAAAACAAGTTTTACACATCTCGAGTAAAACAGGTTTTTAGTAAGACTTACCCTATATAAATACATGCATGAATTTAGGCTTGGCAATTGTGGCTTGTTAACCGCTAACCCGCCCCGGACCAACCCGCTAATCACTCGACCCGACCCGTTTAAGTTAGCGGGTCACACATTTCAACCCACGAAGCTTAACGGGCCGACCCGACTCAGTCCGCCCGTTTCGACCCGTGAGAATAACTAGCTTGGGTCGATTCTAAGGAAAAAAAAATTATATATATATAAACGGGTACAACCCGTTACCCGACCCATTTCAACATGACCCGTTTGACAAGTAAATTTAAACGGGTTGTGGCGGGTAGACCCGTCTTAACCCGATAACCCGCTAGAACCCGACCCGACCCGATCAATTGCCTGGCTTACATGAATTCTATACTCGTGACCAATATAGTTGCTTAATTTCCTTTTCACCACGCCATAATCCCATTTTCCAAGTGGATCATAAAATGAAAAACTCCAGAAACAACTTGTTTTCTATTTAAAGAAGGCAAGTCAAAGCCTTTGTACTCAACAATTTTCTATTATCCAACACCATATTATATAAACCAACTCCCTTCTAGTTATTTTCTCATCATTTTTACACCTTTCAACATTTAATTCCTACACAAATTTCTCTCTCTCTCTCTCTCTCTCTTTCTCTCTTTCTCTCTCTCCAGTTTCCATTATTTTCTTTCTTTGTCACCATGGGATTAGACCAAATTATATCACAAGACATATTATTGAAGATGGGGTTATTTATTTTAATCCAAGCTCTAGTTTATGTTATTCTATCCAACTCTTCCAATATTTTCTCAAAAAATTCCCCTAGCTTGAGGTCAACCAGCTTCAAAACCCCTCGATCGGTTAGTATTCGCCGGATTATCGCCGCTCTTTCGGATATGCCGGCCGGAGGAGAGCCGTCTCCTTCTCCAAGAGGGACGAGGTCAACGTTTGATGAAGATTCAACTACCAATTATCTTACTTCTTAATTAGGTTTTAATTTAATTATGGGTTTGGTCATTTGGTTATTTTGGGTTATTATTTCATGTCAATATGCAGGGTTAGGGTTTGTATTTTGATTGATATTGTTCACCATTTACATTGGTTTGAAGTTTGAATGTTCATTCATTTCTCGTGAAAAATAACAGAGATGATTGAATATATTGTGTAAGCGGATTTAATGTTTTGTTCTTCCAACAATGGTTGGGGGTAGAATTCTTAGTTATGTTGTCGGATACTCTCTCCGTTTCAAAATATATGTCGCTTTAGAAGTAAAAATTTGTTTTAAAATATTTGATGTTTACTATTATCAAGATATTTTTACTCTTTTGTCTCATTAGTATACTATTATTAATGATTGTAGCATTTCTTGTACAAGCATTTGCTCACTTAGAAAATTAAATTATTTTTGAGCTTTTTTAATATGCATTCATTATATTTTTTTATTTTATGTGAAAAAGTCTAAAGCGATATATATTTTGAAACATGGGGAGTATATTTGATTAATTTTCATGCTACTATTGATTTTTTTTGTTCTTCAGTGTAATTAGAGCAATGTTAAGTAGCAAGTCATAAAATTTTCCGCCTCAAACTTTTAGTTAATTATGAATGCGTTTGTACTTTTGAGTTACCTAAATACTTTATTCAATGAATGTCTCTTAGAAAATTAAAATTTAATGGCAAAATTTAGAAATATTTTAGCCATCCAATTATAAATTAACTTTTAGTTTGTAGGTTTACCATGAAAATTGTTTTTTTTTTTTTTTTTTTGGTAAAATAAATTGGAGACTAAGTTATCCAAAAAGTAGACGTTCATTTTAAGACAAAATTGGATATTTTAAGACAAAATTGGATATCTATTTTAGGAAGGAAGGAGTAGAGATTTTGGTAAAAACTGACCATTTTCCTTGAAGAAAGGGAGTAATTTTTTTTATTTTTTTTACACTATAGTCCTTACATGCAAAAATAAAATGAAAAATGCATTAGTATGTTAGATTTAAATCTGGTCGCAGCGCTATAAAGTATAAACTCTCCGTAACTAGATAACTCCGCCCAGAGAAACTAGAAATATATTCATTAAAAAACAACCAAAAACTGGGTTGACCCATTACTCCTAACAGCAAATATACAAAGGCCACTAACTGAGCCACTAAGACCACTAACTAGGAAGAAATAAAAGAAATAAAAGAAATAAAAATATTCTGAAATTACGAAATTAAAATCCTGAAAAAGTAATATGACGTTTTCTCCCCTCAGCCCCCCCGGATGGCTAAAATCACGTCTAGTCACCGTAAAGCCGTGATTCGATATCTAGAGCGCGTTTCGCATGCCCATGCCAAATTTCGTGGTCACTTTTAGACCGAAAATTACCCAGCATCATCAGTATAGAGCAAAAAATAGAGTAATATCTCTGAGAAAATGATGGAAACCAACCACAAATTCGATATTAGCTAACATAATAAATTAAGGTATTAGGAGGTTCCATCATTATATACCTGCCTAATAAAAGCATGTATATTACTCTCTCTGTCCTTAAATGAGTGTCCATTTTCAAGAAATTTTTGTCCCAAAATGAGTGTCTTTTTTTAACATAACTTTGTCCCTAAATGTTTTTTTTCGAAAAAAATTTCACCGGTTTCTTTATGCATGCAAAACTAAATGTTTGGAAATGAGATTACAAGATTATATATGAATATTTGCTAGCAAATTGTACATAAAGTTGAGATTTTCAGTGTCCCTTAAAATGAAATTTGGACACTCATTTAGGGACAGAGGTAGTATAATTTTGCATATTGCATTAGTTATTTTATGAATATTATTAATAGGAAGGTCTAATCACTAATATTCATTCTTAGCCTCATACCCAACTCATTACTAGCTACATGAAAAGGACGCAAGTGTCTCTTCTTTTCGGGTAAGGTTCTCGTTTGCATTTGGATATATTTTCTTTTTAATTTAAAAATTTATTGTGATTTAAATAGTAAATTTAGATATTTATTTTAAACTAATGTTTTTTTTAATACTCTTATTTTTGGTCAACTTAATTATACTTTGACCTAATTTGAAGAAACATAATGATTCTAATAAAAATGTAATATTGTTGTTGTGTCACAGTTACTAATAAATTTAATAATTATTTTTAAATTTTATAAAAATAATTATTTTTCTTCAAAATAGTGATCATAGTATAGTATGGTTAAATTGATACAATATCTTATTTCGAGTGAAACGGAGTATGGTTAACTTGATAAATAATCTTATTTCGAGTGGGACGGATGGAGTTTATATTAGACGTGGCCACTGGCGGTTAACCGCCGGTTATGAAAACCAGTTTTGCCTAACCTTAACCTAACCGCCTAACCGTGGACTCCGGTTACGATTTTTCGGTTAACCCGGTTAATCCGCTTAATTTTTTTTATTTTTTTTAAACAGTTTTTTTTACAGTTTTTTTGTTTAAAAAAAAAACACTTCATTTTTTTAAAAAAGTTTTTTTTTTTTTAAAAAAAATCATTTGCTTCAATAATTTTTTATTTTAAGTTAAAATGTATAACATAATTTTTTTAAGTAAAAAAAAAGGACGGTACCCTTAAATTTTATTAATTAAAATTAAAATTACAAAGAGGGGGACAACCAATCCTTGCCCTTTTATAATTAAGGGAGGAAAAAATGGAGCCTTACATCAACTAAACTATTACAATGAAATAAAAACAAGCCTATTCTAAAAATTAAAATAAAAACTATCTAATTTCCGTCTCCTTCCGAACTTCCCGTAGAGTCTTCCAAGTCGTATTAGTATTGTGGATATATTAAATCATCTTCATAAGACATATCTTGCTATCTATTTTCCGCTCTAATCCAATCACCAAGTAAGAGTTGATTTTCCAAATTTTCAACCGTTAGTTGGGAACGTCTTGAATCCAAAACATTTCCTCCCATACCAAATGCCGATTCGACCACCACGGTTGAAGCGGGAGAAGCTAAGACTTCTTTTGCAATTAAAGAGAGTATAGGATAAGTTTCTTGCTTTTGTGACCACCACCTCAAAATATCAAAAGTAGTTGGATTTGAAGTGTTTTGTACAACTTCATGTCTAGTAGAGAAATATGTTTCCAACTCGTAGGGAATGATAGAGGTAGAAGAAGAAGAAGTCATTCTAGGACGTTTTTGGGAATACAACTCATTAAAAAAAAAACTATATGGAACGTCATCCTCCTCATCTTGTGTAGCAATACCAATATCTTCATTAGGATTTAAGACATATTGAGAAGGATATCGATGAATTGCATTATACTCATTATAAAGAGTCAACAAATCATATTTTGTATTTTCAACAATAATCGCCGGGCTTTCGTAAACTCTGTCCCCATTGGGGTATAAATTCGCATAATAAAACGTTATTATGCTCTCTAGATCTTTCAATTTAACACGGGGATCCAACAACTTTGCAACAAAAAATAGAGACGGAATAGTATCAAAATATTTTAGCCACTTTTCCCTCATGGAAACAATGCTTAGGTTTAAAATGTTTCACTTTTACAAATTTTAAAACTTCGAACTATTGTAACACATTGCTCAAGTACCAAAACGGAAGTAGGATAATAAACTCCCGACAAAGTCAAAGTAGCGGTATTGAAAATCTTTAATAATTGACATAAATTAGTGCAAGCGTTCCATTGATAAGCAAATAAAGGAATGTAATAGCCCATAGTAAGAAAAAAAAATCCATGAGATGCTCTTTATACTCAAAACCATCAATTAACATTGACAAAAACTTGTGTGAGAACACTCCAACCCGTCTCATGGGTGAGACGGGTCATTTTTTTGACCCATTACCCGACCCACAACCCTGCTCCAGGACCCATGGGGGACCCTGCCACGTGGCAGCCCCTCATTGGCCCCAAAAATTTTTTTTTTTTTTTTTTTTTTAATTTTTATATTTTTTTTTTGGTTTTTTTTCAGTTTGTGAAAAGTAATAGTTACTATCTCTTAAAGTAATAGTTACCATCTCTTAAAGTAATAGTGTTATTCCTATGTTTTCTTCGTTTGCCAAAAGTAATACTTATTATAACTAAAATGTAACAAACGTGTTATTTATATGTAATAGTATTTGTAAATAATTGTAATACATATGTATAGATATCTATTTGTTTTCAAACAATAAGTTACAATGGGGTCAAATTTATCATGATACATGTAAAAGTATTACATTATCTATAGAAATCTGTTACAATTTCGTCAATCAAAGTGTTACATTTACTTGTATAAACTTACTATTACATTCATATACATAAGTTATTACTTTTCAAATGGGTAAAAACGAGCTTTTGTTTTTTTAAAACAAGTATTACGTTTACTTATGAACAATGTTACTTTAAGAGATGGTAACTATTATTTTTTGCTAAACCACTGAAAAGCCGGGAAAAAAAAAAAAAAAAAAATCGGCCAATGGTGGGTTGCCACGTGGCGGGTTCGGCCCATGGGTCATGGGGCGACCCGTCTCATGCATGAGACGGATCCCCTTGTTCTCATGGGAGACCACCTCATTAACATTTTATAGCTAGAATTCCACCTAGTCGGAACATCCATAGAAAAATATTTTTCGGGAAGACCCTTACTTCGTAAGTATTTGATCCATTTTCTTGTAATTTTATTTTTTTTGGCAATAAAATAAAGATCATCTCTAATGGGTTTAACATATTGCTCTAACACATCCAAACCATCTTTAACACATAATTTATGATATGACATAAACATCTACTATGAAAATACTTACCCCAAGTGACGGTTGACAAATTTGCATCAACTCCGGTATACTAGCGGTATTAGCACTAGTGTTGTCGAATGAAATACAAAATATTTTTTACAAAAGACCATACTTTGCCAAAATGGCGTGCAACTTTCTACAAATATTTTCCGCGGAATTAGGTGGTTCAAAACTTTCATATGCAATTAATCTTTTTTGGATAGTCCATGAATTATCTATCCAATGACATGTAACACCCAAATAACTATTTCTTTGCCAATGATCACTCCAACCATCGGCACAAATTGAAACTCTTTGATCTAATTTTGTTAAACCATCAATTAAAAAAAATTATATTCCAAAACCACCTTTTTAATATCGCGTACGAAAGTCGTACGTGGTACTTTGGAGGCGGCGGGATTTAAAGAAAGTCTAATAAACCTTTCAAAAAAATCATCATCTGCAAAGTTAAAAGGAAGCCCTTTAACACACACAAATTTGCACAATTCTTTCCTATAAACGACATTATTAAACTTAAATAAGACCGAAGACGTATCTTGGGTGTTAGGTTGAGCAAATTGTAATTGAGTTTTATCACTCTCAATCACAAGTTTCTCGGGATGTTTAATTCTCAAGTGGAAGTTCAATGTTCCATGCCCTCCACCTTTTGTGAACGAGTAAGTTTTGGTACAATAGTTGCATTCCGCTCGAAAATGTATATAAAGCCATCCAGGTGAAGTTGTACTTTTCGGAAATGGATCGTAAAAGTGTCGGATTTGGATTCTCGTTGTTGACGTTGCCCCCGACCACATCTTCCCACGCCCCGAGCTCGGCCTCGGTCGCCCCTACCACTTTGAACAACATTTTCCTCAACATTTTGCTCACTTCATCCAAATGTTGCTCAAAATCTGGGTTAAGGGAGGAAGAATCAACATGTTCCTTGCCGCTCCTTCGAGATAAGGCCATTTTTGTTAATAAAAACTGATTGACATCGCTAGAAAGCTGACTGAAAATGATGAAAACACAGATTTTGTTAAAAAAAAAAAAAAAAAAAAAAAAAAAACTTACAGAAAATGTCAAAAAAACTGACTGGAATTCTGAAAATTAACTGGAAAATGTTTTGAAACTGATTGGAAATGGTTAAAAAAGTGACTGGAATTTTCGGGATAAATTAGAAAAGTGATTTTGTTAGAAAACTAACTGGACATCGTTAGAAAATTGATTGAAATTTTGCAAACTAACTTGAAATGAATGAGAGAGTGTGAGAGACTTAGGAATTAGTAGAGAGAGAAAGAGTAGAGAGAAGGTGTGGAAATAAAATGCTAGGAGGGAGGGGGTATTTATATGTAAGCAATTTTTGACATTTATTTTTTTCATTTGTGGCCGCCAGTTAACTGAAACTAACGGCTAGTTTGAAAACTAGCCGTTTTTTGGACAATGTGTCAGACCTGGGGAGTGGGGGGGCGCTGGTTTAAATGTCAAAATATAGCCGTTAGGCGGTTTAAACCGTCGGTTTCACCGCCGGTTTTGAAATACGGTTAATAACCGGCGGTTGGCCGGTTTTGAATTTCATTAACCTTAACTGGACCGGCTAACCGACGGTTCACGGTTGAGGCGGTTGCCGGTTGGCCGATTTTGACCCGGTTTTGACCCGTTAATAACCAGCGGTTAGCCAGCTCCCGATTTTAATTGGCCACGTCTGGTATATATATTTGTAGTTGAAGCTTGCAGTTTGAACTGAAGACGGCCCCTCCTTCAAAAAAAAAAAATAATAAATAAAAAAAATAATGAAGACGGCCCCATAGGTTCTCATACTACTTCATATTGTAACGCCTTGCACAATATTAAAAGGATTTTTTTTCAAATAATTCTCTTTTAAATCATTATCTACCTAAATGACATTTGGGAAACTTTATATACCAAAATGACCATTTTTTGTGAAATCGGCATTGGCATTGCCGACTTTGGGGTGAAGTCGGCACTACCAATGCCGACTTTAGGTTAAGCAAAAATCCTTTAGGGTTTAAAGGGTCAAAGTGGGTTAAAGTGGGTCAAAGTGGGAATATTTTGGGAGTCTGCAATTTGGCAGAAATCGGCAATGGGAATGCCGTTTTCTGGTGAAGTCGGCACTCCCAATTCCGACTTCACCTCCAGACATTCTTCATAAATCGGCAGCCTCCTTCCCCCTCAAACCCTACCTCCCATTCCCCCATCAACCTTCAACCTTCGTTCCATCACTGTCTTCTCTGCATCTCAGTGCCCCTTTGGTCAGAAAATTAATTTGTGTTGGGAATCTTATCACAATTTCCACATTATAAGGTTAGTGCTATCATATTTAGTGATTTTCTTTTATATAATTTCTATTTTAATTATCTTTTTCGATGAAAATAGAATATGTTAATTTGTTGAGTTTATAATATACATGTTAATTTGCTTATGTGATTTTGAATTAATTTAACAAAAAGCTATTTATTAAAAGTTGATGAAAATTCACATTATCGACTGAATTTCGTTAGAAAGTTAACAAAAATGGCCATTTTCTGTTAGAATATTAACTGATAATATATGTTAATTTGCTTATGTGATTTTATATTAATTTAACAATAATCTATTTATTAAAAGTTGATGAACTTCACATTATCATCCGAATTTCTGTTAAATATTTAACAAACAGCCCCTCTTTTTATCAAAAATCCCATTTTCTGTCAAAAAGTTAAGTAAACTGTCAGAAAAGAGCCCTTTTTCAGTTAAATATTTAACGGACCAGCCTCTTTTTTAAACGAATTTTAGTTTAATAGTTTTGTTGTTTGTTTCAGATGGACCAATATCATGATAACCAAGCATTTGTTAATCCCGGGCCGTTAGACGACTCCGTATTAAAATGGCAAGATAAACACCGGTCACGTTATATTTGGGCTCAACAAGAAGTTGAGAATATTAGATTTAGGCGCGGTCCGGAACCTCCTAAAAACTTGGATGTTAGGATTCAGAGTAAACTTTTAGATGTTGGGTTTTACGGTGTTTATAAACTAGGTTTTTTCAAATATGATTGGCATTTGTTAGAGGCTTTGGTTGAGAGATGGCGTCCAGAGACGCACACATTTCATTTGCCAGTTGGGGAGATGACCATCACCCTTCAGGATGTTGGAATTTTATGTGGCCTTCCTATAGACGGGGATCCTGTGATTAGTTCCCAAACCCATATGCAAAAATTGGAATGGGTTCAATTATGCCACGAATTACTAGGGATTGAACCACATGATGGCGTATTGAAGGGTGGTAGATTGTCTATTAAATGGATTATAGACGAACTGACTCAATGGGATGAGCTTCCTGCAAATGCCCCGCCCGAATTGGTTAACCAGTATACTCGGGCATATATTTTGATATGCATAGGGTCACATTTAATGCCGGATACGAGTAATGTCTTAGTGAAACTCATGTACCTCCCACTGCTTAGGGACGTTAACACGATCGGGAACTACAGTTGGGGTAGTGCAATGTTAGCCTTTTTATATCGGGACTTGTGTGTAGCGACAAAGCCCGATGCAAAAAGTTGTGCTGGATTCTTAACAATTGTACAGGTATGTCAATTATATTTTCTTATATTATTGTAGTGAAGAAAATATGTTTTGTACGTGACACAAATTTTTTTCTTTATGTTATTTTTTTTTAGCTTTGGGCTTGGGAACGGTTGTTGTGTTTACGACCCGTAAGGACACGTGGAGATGTCATTCTTCAGGATGCATTATCCCCATATGGTTGCAGGTATTCTAAAATAAATTAAATTTAAGTCCACATAATATTCTATGTACTTAATTTTTATTATTACACATTAATTTGTATGCCAAATTGCTCCATATGTAGGTGGCAATGTCCTTTATCATATACGCATCTTACCGTCCACAACTTGCGTGGATACCGGGATCAGCTGGCGTATTTGAATGATGATCAGGTTGAGTGGCAGCCGTACTTAAATGTCCAAGGTCCACCATATTGCTTCCAGGGACAGGCTATATGGAGAGCGAAGGTGCCCCTCATTTGCTTTGATAGGGTTGAGTGACACCTTCCCGATCGAGTAATGAGGCAGTTCGGGATGTTACAGAATATCCCTGACCCACATGACACGAGTGATTACCTGGATGGACTAGATCGACGAGGTCGGTCAGAGGTTAATTGGCCTGAATTCCACATAGTTCCCATCGGAATGTGGAATCAACGGGCTAATTTGGTGGTGGCTGGGCAATATGGTACCGAGGATGTAGATTACACACATTACTATATGTTATGGTACCATAGGATTACACGGTTATTGATCCAGAATCCGAATGCTATAGAGGATGAGGGGTACAGGGCGCATGCTAGTCGTTATGAGGGTTTGGTAAGCTAAATAGTACATATTTACTTTAGTTCATTTTTATTTGTTCACAATTTATCTTATCGTTATAATTTATTCCTTTTTTGTTATTTTCAACAGATTCAAAACCTTCAGCGTGCATACATATCCAACGAGAATGCCATATCTGAGGTAGAGGGATACGTCATACGCTCACAAAACCTATATGTTACCCGTGGTGTCATCAGACAATCCTTATCATCTATTAGACAGCAGAAACGACTGGATGCCCTCCAACCTCCTCCACCACCAGTAGATCTTGTTCAAGGGGTGCCACCGAGACGAAATCGGGTTCGTAGACGTGCTCAACACGTGCAGGATGATCCAGAGGTACATGTTGAGGAGGCAGTGAATGAGGGGGACAATGACGAGGAAGGGAATGATGAGGGCGGAGATAACGAGGATCCAAACACATTTACAGGACATGACACTTTCTCCCAGGAAGGAAACTATGGATTCTCTCATACAAAGATGGATTATACTCCAACTCCCCCGCCAAATTTTGGTTTTACATCATATGGTTCGGAGAGTGGGAGTGGTAGTCGAAGAAGAAGCGTTGACTATGCTCCAAGTCGACCTCTAGGGACGGGTTTCACATCGTATGCTTCTGGGAGTGGGAGTGGAAGGCGAAGCTTTCAAATGGATTATACTCCAACTCTACCTCCGATGTCGCTTCCGGAGGCTACACCTTTTGGTCACATAGACCCAACTCAGGAACCATCGCCATCTCGTCAAACTAACACATCACGAATAGGTCGTGTAATTTCTCGCCTTATGCCTAGGAGAGGTGGAAGGCCACATAATCCTCCTAACAATTACACCCCATCTGCATATCCCTGATGGATTTCCTATTTGACCGGGATGTGGTCAATAACTATTTGGATTGATGTAGTATTTATATGTATATAAATAAAATGGATATTTTGTGGAATTTTTGGAATAAATTTAGACCATAAATATTGACATGGAATTTCATCACAAAAAATCAAACAAAGAAGGATTTACATAAACATCTCAAATAAATTTATCAGAACTGTCAAAAACGGCACTACCAATACCGTTTTTATCAGAACTGTCAAAAACGGCACTACCAATACCGTTTTTATCAGAACTGTCAAAAACGGCACTACCAATACCGTTTTTATCAGAATACTTACCCTTTAAAAGGCTTGGTGACCTCAAAAACAAATTCATCCATTTCTCATCCATCTCTCTCAAAACTAATCTCTCTAAAAAAATTCTAACTGTCATAATGGATCCATCGCTCCCCCGCTGGTATCGTGGCAAACAACCTCTTTATGGTAATCCCGTTCAACACTCCGATGCTCAATCTAATCTCTCTCAAATCGAACGAGAGTTAGAATCTCCACTGCCTCGTATCATACCTGGTCCCGCTGGTATTGCAGCAGAGGCCGTGCGGCGGCATCACTCCGGAAAAGCTCATGTCTCTCAGGATCCACCCCAGTCGACCCAAGAGGCCATAAGGAGAAAGCTTGAAGAGCCGGAGGAGGATGAAGATTTCCAGCGCAAACCATGGCTTTCTGCAATGGATTATCTCACTGCAGAGGGTACATATTTCCCGTTGAGAACGATCAAGGAGAAATGCAAACAACATGACAGGGTGGAACAGGTATAATATTTTACATTAATTATAGTTAAGGTTGATATTTAAAAATAATTGGTCGTTATGTTTTTGTTTTATTAGGTTGTTGTTGTCGTGAAGGAGTGCAAACCAACTGGTTATGGCTCTGTTTCGGTGACTTTGAAGGATCCGACTGACACAATTGAAGCTTTCATCGCTGACAATACGCTCAGGTATGAAAGTGACATAGGTGTTGGTGCTGTTCTAATACTTAATCAGGTATGAAATATTTTACTTAACATTACACTCCCTAAGGATATATTCCTTAACATTTTGTTCTAAATGTTTTGTTTTGTTGATCTATTAGGTTGTTGTCTTTGCCGTCACACGCTCTAAAAAACTACTTAACATTACACTTTCTAATGTTTCTAAGGTCTTCCCTAAAGATTGTTAAGTTAATGTGTTGGACATGTAATATATGGATTTGTGTCGGATTTACTACCTACCGGGATTTATGTAATATTTTCCTATGTGACCGGGCTGTGGTCACTGAATTTATTTGATTTTTGTTATATTTCCTATGTGACCGGGATGTGGTCACTGAATTTATTTATTTATGTAATATTTTCCTATGTGACCGGGATGTGGTCACTGAATTTATTTATTTATGTAATATATTCCTATGTGACCGGGTTGTGGTCACTGAATTTATTTGATTTTTGTTATATTTCCTATGTGACCGGGACAACAAATAAAAAACATTCACGAATAGTTAAATATATCACAAGTTCAAATATAATAACATCCACAAATACTTAAATATATTACAAGTTCAAAGTTCAAATAAAACAAACATTCACGAATAGTTAAACAAACATATTACAAGTACTAGAAAATAACATTTAATCTTCCTCCCTAAGAGTTGGACATCTTCTTTTAGTGTGACCTTCTACCTTGCATATCCCGCAACGAAACTTCCTTTTCTCCACCTGCCAATCCATCCTATTTCTAATCCGCCTTGATTTAGGTCTTCCTTGCTTCTTATCACGACGGAGCATCGGGTTAGGATAAAAACTTGGGACAAGATGATCTACATTCCAATAAGCCTCGTCATGGATCGGATTAAAAGTGCCCCTCCATGTATTGTAGTACGCCTCAAGACTGTAAAAGAAATCAACATAATTCAAACCGTCAATATGTTGGGCTTTGAAGCAGGCAAGAGCATGCGAACAAGGGTAATGATATTGCACCCATTTGCCACAAGTGCATGTTCGAGGACCCAATTCCACCACTTGAACCCTTCCACCCCTTTCACCGCGTCTCCCCGTTGTCACTTGATAAACACCTGATGCAGTATTGTTAAATCTTCTAACATTATGATACCCAGCCTTCTTCAAGTTGAAGTCATACTTTTGTTGGACCCTTTGACTGAATAGTAGTCTCGCATTTACGTTGGGGTTACCAGGATACCCCCCTAAAGCCCTTATTGATCCCGAGAGTCTACTTTGAAAGTATTCCACACACCTATAGAAGGCCATCTCAACAATACCTGAAACAGGCATCCCACGCGCTCCTTTCATGACACCATTAAAAACCTCAGACAAATTGGTAGTCTTAATTCCGTACCTATATCCACCATCATGCGCCATTGACCACTTTTTAACATCCAAAAACTCAAACCATTTAACTGCCTCGCGATTGATGATACGAATCTGAGCCAAGTAATTTTTCATCTTCCGTTCCTGGGTGGCGCTAACAGCACGCCAAAAAAGATCTTTTAAGCCAACACCCTTATGAGCATAAAGGAAATTAGCTCGTAAATGCAACATGCACCACCTGTGCACAACATCTCGTGGCCATCCGTTTTCTCCCACAGTGGCAAGGATCCCATTATGGCGATCAGATATCAAACAAATTTCACGACCCCTAATAACATGTCGGCAAACAAGATGTAAGAACCAAGACCAGTTTTCATGGTCCTCTTTTTCAACAAGAGCAAAAGCAAGTGGAAGTAAACTATCATTCGCATCAACACCCATAGCAATAAGTATTACCCCTTTATATCTTCCATGCAAGAATGTGCCATCAACAGAAATGACAGGACGGCAATGAGAGAATGCTTCCAAACAAGGGCCAAATGCCCAGAACACGCGGTCAAAAGAACCTGGAGGACCAGCGTCAGGACGGTTAGAAAACTGCACAATGGTTAAAGGGTTCCACTTTTGAATAGCTGCTAAAAAACGTGGCAACTTTCTATAAGATTCGTCCCAATCCCCATATGCTTGAGCGATGGCTTTTTGTTTACCACACCATGCCTTTCGATATGAAACATCCTTACCGTACTTTGATTTTATATTTATCATGATAAGCTTAATCTTGTACTCTGGATCAGCCTTGACAAGATCGAAAACTTCTCGTCCTATAAACTTAGCATCTAAATTAGGATGATCGCCGCTAACATCTGAAGCCAAGCAAGAATGTGGACCCTTGTACTTAGTTACTTCCCAGTACCCACCCTTCTTCAGACTCACATTCACATAGAAATTGCAGGGGAAATCTTTCACCAAACACTCAATAGCCCACTTTTGCGGTGTGCTCTTTCTCACCTTGAACCTCAAATTCTTCATAATATGGTACTTCTTTATTTGGTACTGCACATCAATCTTCTCTGCGAAGCGAATTCCTTTGGCGATTCCATCACTCTCCGCATTCCATTCTGCAAACTTGTATTCACTATTATCATAATTATCTGACCTTTCACCAATATCACGGTAAAATGGATAGTCTGCTCTCCCATACATTTGATTATGCGGTTCACCTTGAAAAGTAACCATGTGTGCTCCTACATCACCACCTTCCCCATCATCACCCTCATTCTCGCTATCAGTTGGACTCAAACAATCTTCATATCCAGAATCAACATCAGAACTTATTGCAAGGATATGACCTTCATAATCTGAGTCATCATCATTTTCACGTTCCTCTACCTCTTCCCCTTCCCCTTCCACTTCTGCTTCCACTTCCGGTTCCACTTCCGGTTCCACTTCCCCATGTGTTTCAAAACCACCAGTATATCTCTCAAGGTAGTTAACATTATTATCAAAAACTAAAAAATCCATGATAATATACAACTGCAAGCTACCTACCCCACCTAATTGAGCAGAAACATCAAACATGACTTTCATACACATATCATTCTCGACTTCAAACGGAATGTAACTTGCAAACCCATTACCCATCATATGAGGATATCTACAAATAACTTTCAACTTAGCATCTCTTGGATCTATATCAATTTTCTTATATAACTTCCTAATCAATTTTTCGTAACCCCAACGAGTTTTTGCCCTAAGTCAAAATTTCGGCCCCTGTTCAAGATTACTATCTGCAAACGGGTGTTCATCATCTCCTCCCCAGTAGCACATGAAAATAAGTGGAAGTCCACTCATATTTTCCCCTAAACAAATTAATTCAACAGTCAAAATATATATAAAAAAATGCAACAAATAACATCATTAAAATTTGTTACATTAAGAAAATTTCTTGATCTTCAAAAATTTATATGAAATGTCAAAAATTTAACTGAAATATGCATGGAAATTTAACTGAAATGTCAAAAATTTAACTGAAATTGTAAGAAATATTAACAAAATAACAGTCAAAAATTGTTAATGTAATACATTAAGAAACTGTAAATCATATATGCATGGAAATTGTAAGAAATGTTAACAAAATAACAGTCAAAAATTTAACTGAAATGTCAAAAATTTAACTGAAATATCAAAAATTTAACGAGTTTTGCGTTGTGTTTAAAGGACAACACATCTTTTTTTTTTTACTGAATTATAGTTTAATAACTCTAGTTTGCATTCACATTATACAAATAAAAACATATAACAAAGATTAAAATGTACCTTAGATGCTTGAATCAAATTCACCAAATACAACTTTTGAGCTTTCAACTTGAAAGGGAGAGAAAAAAAAATGAAAGATGAGAATCAGATATTAGAGAAGTTTGTGTTTTGAATATGAAACGAGTGAAAACTTCTGAAGCCAGTTGTGGGTGTTTTATGGAGAACTAAAGTCGGCATCCACAATGCCAACTTCAGAAACCCTAGTCAAAGTCGGCATTGTGAGTACCGACTTCAGTACAACACAAAAAACCCACTCTGCCCCAAAATATTCCCTCCTAATCCTTCTTAACCCCTAATTACCTTAACCGGGTTGACCTAAAGTCGGCAATGGTAGTGCCGACTTCACAGTAAAGTCGGCATTGCCAATGCCTACTTCACAAAAACTGGTCATTTTGGTATATAAACTTTCCCAAATGTCATTTAGGTAGATAATGATTTAAAAGAGAATTATTTGGAAAAAAAATCATATTAAAAGCAGCATCCGTTGTGTAACTAATGTTTAAGAAATGTCATACTTTAATTTTATTTTCAATTTGATTGAAATTCATCGTGAATTCAAGAAATATAATTATTATCAAATATAAAATATATGAATATTATTTAAAATGATATATCTGTAACTGTTTTGGCTAATTTTCGACAATTAGACAAATAAAAAAGAAGTAGGGTACAAATGGAATATAGATTTCAGAATTCAAGATGTAGGTCAGAGTTCAAGATGTTAACACAAGATGTAACGAGGAAAGCCTTTGAGCAACTACTCTCCGGCATAAAACCTCAGGAGGTTTTGAAAACCTAGCTCTGTACCAAACAATTTTATTAATATAGGAGTGTGAGTGCAAGAGAGAGTATTGAGAGTGTAACACCCCAACTTTTCCACTACTAATAAATAATAACTTATTTGAATAACTCCCAAATTCAGAATGCCCCAACGGCTACAATTAACCACAATTCAAACTTTAACTAACATTCAAACCCAAACGGCTAGTACAAAACACTAGCTCAAAAGGTAACTAACGGAAATAAGGTCTAAAACTTAACATAACGGAAATCATAGTTACTAACTAACTTTATTCAAAATATAACTTCTATGCCGCCAACCTTGCGACCCTCGATCAGCTTATTTATAACCTGGAGAGAAATAAGAATGAAAGGAATGAGCGAACAATGCCCAGTAAATTCATATGGGATCCTCACAGGTACTAAGAGGAGATGACCGAAACGAACGGTAACAATGAATTAACAATGAAGGGATATAACTCAAGGATCAAACAAGTACTCAGTTTGAAAAGAAACATTTAACAATACTCAACACAACTCATCACTTTGAAAACATGTGGCTACGAAAGTCAGTTTCCAAAACATACTTTTCACAAACACTTTACTTCACTTTACTTTACTTTACTTTACTTTACTTTACTTAATTTAGGGATTAAGCACGCTGTACCCAGGGCTCGGGTTTCTACTGACCGCACCCAATATCGGTGTATCATGATAACCTACGCTACTTCATCAAGCAACGCAAAGGGGTCCACATGTTCATCTTAGAACTATGGATAACTATAAGGGGTCCACTTATCCGTTTCGGGATTATGGATAACTGTAAGGGGTCCACTTATCCGTTTCGGGATTATGGATAACTGTAAGTCACTTTACTTATTAAAAACTTCATTTTAAAGAACTTTATAACACAAAGCTTAACTTTACAAAAATTTACTTGATCACTTTGTAAAAAGAGGTGTACATTTCACTTTAGACACCAAAATCACAATACGAATCATACACATGATAACCCAATTGAACAACAACAATATCAATAGGGCGGATAACAAAGGACGGTAACATTCGCAGAACGGAATAGTTTTTAAAATACTATCTAGCCACATAGATAGTTTACTTTAACAAAACAGAGATTGGGAATCCTAAACAAAGGATTGAAATCAACACTACTAAGAGCGTAATTCCTTACCTTATCCTTGCGTTAACTAGCTCGCTTTTTCCGCTTGACAATCTACAAACATAAAATAGTCTAATCTTAGATACAAGTAACCACTATTTTACTTCCGTCCCCAAATTACTACTTTTTACTTTATTACCCTACGAGTTAATCCTCTTTAACCCCTTGCATAGTTAACCTTCATTCTAGGGTCTCAATATTACTCATTATTTCATACCCAAAATACCCTCTTTAGGTTTACTAAATTACCCCTAGGGTTTCATAGTTTCTATTCCCAATTAACATACTTTAGTGTCCAATATTCACACTAAGACACTATTCACAGCACCCACAAACACACTCACACACACTGTTTACACCTTTTCGCACACACACACACACCATACTGCACTACACACGCACACACAAACAGCACACACGCAAACACCTGCACGCACACACTGCCTTCACTCAACGCACACACACACACAGACACGACCCTGCACACACAACGATGCCCACGCACAAACACTATCACAAATGCCATTGTCTTCTTCCTTAGTTCTTACCCCAAACCCTAGTTCATCGTTAGGGTTCATAGACAATTGATATCTAATGATTAGTACTAACAAAGATGGGGAAGAAAAGATTTGGTTCAAGAATACCTTGATGAACGCTCCTTTTCTTTCTCTTTTCTTCTTCTTCCTCCGGCTCTCTTTTTCTCGCTGCGCCTCCCTTCTGCGCCGTTCCCCTTCTTCTTCCGTTCTCTCACTTTGTTTTTGCGGTGGAAAATAATAATAAGTTAGGGTAGGGTTTTTAATTTATACTCCTACTCTAATGAAACCTAATTGGTCTAGGGTTTTAACTAGTTATTATTAAATAAAGACTTGGGCCTACTAACTTAACCCAACGGACTTATTTTTAATTACACAAGTCCACCCAATTAATAAAAGTATAAAAGTCGGGTTATTACATTCTTACCCCCTTAAAAGAGTTTGGTCCTCCAAACTAAACGTATCTTAATCTTTGAGCAAAGCGGGATGCATATCACGCATTTCACTTTCGAGCTCCCACGAGGCTTCTCTTTCCGTGTGATTGCTCCATTGCACTTTTACGTACGGAATCACTCGCTTCCGCAAAACTTGATCTTTACGGTCTACAATTTTTTTACTGGCTTCTCATCATAACTCACGTCTTCACGAAAACATAACTGTTTGTATTCTATGACGTGGCTTGGGTAGGCTACATACTTTCTCAACATCGACACGCGAAACACATTGTGCATACCAGACAGCACAAGAGGTAGAGCCAACTTATAGGATAGCGCTCCTATTCGTTCTAGAATCTCGAATGGTCCCACATATCTAGGACTTAACTTTCCACGAATTCTAAAACGTATGACTCCTTTTGTCGGTGAGATCTTCAGGAATACGTGATCTCCTACTTGGAACTCTAGATCGCGTCTTCAATTATCCGCATACGATTTCTGCCTACTCTGCGCAGTTAACAACCACTTGCGAATCTGTTTTACCTTATCGGCCGTTACTTGAACAATTTCGGGTCCAGTTTACTTCCTCTCACCTACTTCATCCTAACACGCAGGCGATCTACATTTCCGCCCGTACAAAACTTCATACGGCGCCATTCCAATACTAGAGTGGTAACTGTTGTTGTAGGCAAATTCCACTAGTGGTAAATGATCATCCCACGCTCCTTGCCAATCCAACGACGTTGCTCTCAGTAGGTCTTCGAGAGTCTGAATCGTCCATTCTGACTGTCCGTCTGTCTGAGGATGGAATGTTGTACTCATAGTTAACTCCGTCCCCAACGCTCTCTGTAAACTCTTCCAGAAATTTGATGTGAATCTCGCATCTCGGTATGACACTATAGAGACCGGTATCCCATGTAACCTCACGATCTCATCCATGTACAGCTTGGCTAACTTGTCCAAAGAATTAGTCAACTTGATTGCTAGAAAGTGAGCCGATTTGGTGAGCCTATCCACTATGACCCAAATCGCATTATGACCCTTCAATGTCCTAGGAAGTCCAATCACAAAATCCATAGTGATGTGCTCCCACTTCCACTCTGGAATAGGTAATGATTGTAGTAATCCTGCGTGTTTCTGGTGTTCACTTTTAACCTGCTGACATACTAAACACTTGGACACGAATTCTGCTACCTCACTTTTCATATTGATCCACTAGAATGATTCCTTTAAATCTCTGTACATCTTAGTACTCCCAGGATGAATAGAAAATCCTGAACAGTGAGCTTCCTCAAGAATTTCCCTCTTAATACTTCTATCATTAGGCACCAAAATCCTCGATTGATACCTCATAATCCCGTCATCACCCACACGGAAATCTACCATTCCCTTTTTACTTATGGTCTTGTGGATTACTGCTAACTCCTTATCCACATTCTGAACTTCCTTGATTCTCACCAACAATGTTTGTTGAACACTCATCTGAGCCAAATAACCTTTAACCCTAACTTCTAGTTTCACCATTTCACTATTTCCCAAATTACTTACCCCCTTAGAAATCATAGCCGCTAATGATCCATGGTTCTTTCTACTTAACGCATCTGCCACTTTATTGGCTTTTCCAGGATGATACATAATCTTGCAATCATAATCCTTAAGTAATTCAAGCCATCTTTTCTGCCTCACACTCAACTTCTTCTGAGTGAAAATATACTTAAGACTCTTATGGTCGGTATAAATCTCACATGGTACCCCATACAAATAGTGTCTCCAAATCTTCAATGCAAACACCACGGCCGCTAAATCCAACTCATGGGTAGGATAGTTCTTCTCATGGTTCTTGAGTTGCTTAGACGCATAAGCTATCACCTTGTCATTTTGCATCAACACACAACCCCAAACCTTTCAAAGAGGCATCACTATAAATCACAAAACCATCCTTGTTTGTTGGTAACGTAAGAACAGACGCAAACACCAATCGCCTTTTCAATTCTTGAAAGCTCTGCTCACAATCGTCCGACCATACAAACTTTGTCCCTTTCGTGGTTAACTTAGTCGATGGTAGCGATAACTTCAAAAATCCTTCCACGAACCTTCGGTAATAACCCGCTAAACCCAAGAAGCTCCTTATTTCGTTAACAGAAGTTGGTCTCTCCCAATTCACTATAGCCTTGATTTTTTTGCAGGGTCAACAGCCACCCCATTCTTAGACACCACATGCCCCAAGAACGCCACTTCCTCAAGCCAGAACTCACGCTTCTTAAACTTGGCATATAACTTTTGCTCTCTCATAATCTGCAATACTAATTTTAAATGTTTCTTCATGCTCCTCTTTTGACTTAGAGTACACCAAGATGTCGTCGATGAATACTATTACACATTTGTCTAAATACTCTTGAAATACTCTATTCATAAGCTCAATAAACACAACAGGTGCATTTGTTAATCCAAACGGCATTACCAGGAACTCATAGTGCCCATACCTAGTCCTAAAAGCCGTCTTTGCCACATCTTTTTTTTTTCTCTCAACTGATGGTATCCAGAACGCAGATCAATCTTAGAGGAATAACATGCACCCTGGAGTTGATCAAACAAATCATCGATTCTAGGCAAAGGATACTTATTCTTAATCGTTGCACGGTTTAATTCCCGGTAATCAATACATAACCTCATCGACCCATCCTTCTTCTTTACAAATAACACCGGCGCACCCCACGGTGATGCACTCAGCCTAATAAGACCCTTGTC
Source organism: Campanula takesimana (assembly GCA_026119855.1). Taxonomy (NCBI): domain Eukaryota; kingdom Viridiplantae; phylum Streptophyta; class Magnoliopsida; order Asterales; family Campanulaceae; genus Campanula; species Campanula takesimana. The sequence continues at coordinate 593,522 of JAOWBW010000120.1, forward strand.
CAATAACTCTTGTAACTTTTCCTTTAACTCTTTAAGTTCCGGCGGAGCCATCCTATATGGTGCTCTCGAAATCGGTGCAGTCTCTGGTGCTAGATCTATTGAAAACTCCACTTCTCGCTCCGGCGGTACTCCCGGTAAGTCCTCAGGGAAAACATCTTTAAAATCCTTTACTATGGACAGAGATTCTATGGTCACTTCTTTCTTGATCGTCTCCCTAACGTACGCTAGAAAGCCCTCACAACCTTTCCTTAACAGTTTACGAGCCTTCATTACAGAAATCAGACCCGTTCGGACTCTTGGTTTCGACCCTTGAAAACAGAATCCTTCTCCAGAGGGTAATTCAAAATTCACTTCTTTTCTAAAGCAGTCTAATTTGGCATGATACGCAGCCAACCAGTCCATACCTAGGATGATGTCAAAGTCACTGAGATCCAGACATATAAGATCGACCTCGAGTTCTCTATCGCCTATCCTTAGAGGACAACTCTGAAACACTGAAGTAACTGGGATCGACTCCTTAGTCGGGGTATCAATTACCAAGGGTACTTCTAACGCCTTAGGTGATAATTTCAACTGTTTTGCCAACTTAGAACTAATCACAGAATGAGTGGCACCAGAATCAATCAAAGCGTATACGTTGCGAGAATATAACTGAAGCGTACCTGCCACCAAGTCATTTGTGGCTCTAGCATCTCTAGCAGTCATGGTGAACACACGCCCCTGACCACCAGTCTTACTTTTGTCTTCAGCCTTCACTCCATGAGTTGGTGCATTCTTTTTCAGTTCTGGGCACTTCCACTGCGGATGCCCAATCTTCTCACAGTTATAGCATTTCCTGTCCCTGTACTTGCACGTGTCAGCCTTATGATTGCCATCACACGCAGGGCATACTTCGGCGGTCCCATGCTCTTTAGCCTTTCCCTTATCGTAAGCGGTTCGGTTTCCAAAGTTCCTGTTCGGGTACTTGTTTGCTGTACGATCATAGCCTCCCTCAGCTTTCCTCTTACCATGATTGTCACGGTCTCGGTCGTTGAACTGTCCCTTGTTCCCAGCTGAATCTTTACTAGTAGACTTATCTCCAGACTTCTTCTTTTCATCCCTCTTGTTGCGGTACTCATCCGACCCCCTCTCTACAATTCTGGCTCAGTCTAGCACTAACCCATACGTCGCTAACTGCAGAGGCGTGATTCTGTATCGAATCCGATCACTCAGCCCGGCTTCGAACTTCCTAGCCTTTTGCTCCTCGCTGTCGAAGAATGTCGGTACAAATTCCAGCAGATCTGTGAACCTTTCACTGTACTCATCCACCGTCTTGGCACCTTGAGTTAAAGTCAGAAACTCTGCCACTCCGGCGTGACGAACACTAGCCGGGTAGTATTTCTCATTGAATACTACTTTAAACCTTTCCCAGATGAAATTTCCTTCACCTCTAGCCAAAGCTGCTCTCTTTTCTGCATCCCACCAAGTGCGAGCCGCACTCCTAAGCATAAATGTTGCAAAAACTACCTTCTGCTCTGTGGTACATTCCAAAGTCTCAAAAATTTGCTCCATATCCTTAATCCAGTCCTCCGGCTTCTCCTTTGAGGTACAGGAGAAAGTGTCCGGCTTTCTCCTTTGAAACATTTCCAGCGGGTCTCTCATTGGTACCTGCTGAGGTTGGTTTTGAGGTTGTGCTAGTTGGTTCACCACCTGTCCGATTCCATCCACTGTCTGGTTCAGCGTTTGCAAAAGGTTCGCCATGTTCGGATCAACATTGCCTTGGTTTCCCGCGTTGCGAGCGTTGCCACGGTTTCCTCTTCCTCTTCCAGACATCTGAAGTTAAGAAAGATTGAATTATAACTGATTGATGACCCACCACAAGAACGGGTTTACATATTAATGACAAATGATTTAACGTCGGTTACTTGACCTCACAATTTACTGTTTCATCGAGAGTCTATATTTAACTTGATCTCGTACTAACTTCACGTATATACTTTATATATATATATATATATATATATATATATATATATATATATATATATATATATATCGGTCTAACTTTAGACTTTTCACTGCATCGACCTTACTTTAGGTCTTTAAAGTGTACTAGTCGTTGCACTCGAACGAATTTCAAATCTTTATAGGCCGTCCCCACTGGATTAACTACTAAAGTTATTGATAACAAATTCAATCAAGTTATACGAGTAGAACTAAATTGAGAATATATAAGATTTGAAGTAACTCAACTCGAAACTAACTTTTATTCCATTGATCGAAACTAAACCAGAACAATGACTAAGTTCTTTATTACTAAACTAAAAGAATACTAAACTACTAGTAAAAGAATACTAATACTACTAATCCCTCCTAACTTATGGGGTTACATTCTTCCTAGGTCTACCTCTAGGCCTTCGGTTGGCACATAAGCTCTCCTTGAACCTCTTGGCCTTCCTCTTGGCCTATGAACCGGTTCTTCCTCCAGTTCTTCATCTTCAATTTCAATCGGGGCAGCTTCACCGCCCTCTACAATAATATCAATTTCGGCGGCTTCTTCTTCAGCCACCACATCTTCTGCCACTGGCTCTTTGTAGAAATTTCTATAAAATTCCTCCCTTATATTGGCTATATCCTCGTCCTTTTTGTTCATTGCTTATTTCAGCTTCTCTACTTCTTCTCGAGCCTTATTCCACCACTCTCTAGTTTGCATCCATCTGTTCCATGCAAAGTCAGCCTCCTTCTTTTCCTTCCTCAGCTACCCCTTCAGCTTTCTAATCACCCACGCACTCCTTACCAATGACCTTTCTTTGGGTGTTTTTGTCTTCAAACTCAAACCTTTTAAGCCATTTGGTTCGCCCATGATCTACAATAAAACACACATCTATTAGAATCACATATATCCCATAGTGTATTCATTCTTAAAGAAAATAACATTCACTTAAGCCATGCCCAAGTACATACTCATCTTCTTTTAGAACCTCCCTTTAGGTTCTTTCCTAAAATAGCAATTTCCTATAAAAGGAAAGTTTCCTAACTTAGAAAGTTTCCTAAAATGGAAAGTTTCCCTAAATAGCAGGTTTCCTCAATTAGTGCTTTCCCCAGAAGTACTTTGCTCTTATCAGAGTTCTAAAGCCCACAATAGTTAAGTACTACTCTCCCAATAGTCTTAACTTCTAAATTCGAGTCTCCCAAGTAATCCTAAACCGGGGCTCTGATACCAACTGTAACACCCCAAATTTTCCACTACTAATAAATAATAACTTATTTGAATAACTCCCAAATTCATAATGCCCCAACGGCTACAATTAACCACAATTCAAACTTTAACTAATATTCAAACCCAAACGGCTAGTACAAAACACAAGCTCAAAAGGTAACTAACGGAAATAAGGTCTAAAACTTAACATAACGGAAATCATAGTTGCTAACTAACTTTATTCAAAATATAACTTCTATGCCGCCAACCTTGCGACCCTCGATCAGCTTATTTATAACCTGGAGAGAAATAAGAATGAAAGGAATGAGCGAACAATGCCCAGTAAGTTCATACGGGATCCCCTCGGGTACTAAGAGGAGATGACCGAAACGAACGGTAACAATGAATTAACAATGAAGGGATATAACTCAAGGATCAAACAAGTACTCAGTTTGAAAAGAAACATTTAACAATACTTAACACAACTCATCACTTTGAAAACATGTGGCTACGGAAGTCAGTTTCCAAAACATACTTTTCACAAACACTTTACTTCACTTTACTTTACTTTACTTTACTTCACTTTACTTAATTTAGGGATTAAGCACGCTGTACCCAGGGCTCGGGTTTCTACTGACCGCACCCAATATCGGTGTATCATGATAGCCTACGCTACTTCATCAAGCGACGCAAAGGGGTCCACATGTTCATCTTAGAACTATGGATAACTATAAGGAGTCCACTTATCCGTTTCGGGATTATGGATAACTGTAAGTCACTTTACTTATTAAAAACTTCATTTTAAAGAACTTTATAACACAAAGCTTAACTTTACAAAACTTTACTTGATCACTTTGTAAAAGGAGGTGTACATTTCACTTTAGACACCAAAATCACAATACGAATCATACACATGATAACCCAATTGAACAACAACAATATCAATAGGGCGGATAACAAAGGACGGTAACATTCGCAGAACGGAATAGTTTTTAAAATACTATCTAGCCACATAGATAGTTTACTTTAACAAAACAGAGATTGGGAATCCTAAACAAATGATTGAAATCAAACACTACTAAGAGCGTAATTCCTTACCTTAGCCTTGCGTTAACTAGCTCACTTATTCCGCTTGACAATCTACAAACATAAAATAGTCTAGTCTTAGATACAAGTAACCACTATTTTACTTCCGTCCCCAATTACTACTTTTTACTTTATTACCCTACGAGTTAATCCTCTTTAACCCCTTGGATAGTTAACCTTCATTCTAGGGTCTCAATATTACTCATTATTTCATACCCAAAATACCCTCTTTAGGTTTACTAAATTACCCCTAGGGTTTCATAGTTTCTATTCCCAATTAACATACTTTAGTGTCCAATATTCACACTAAGACACTATTCACAGCACCCACAAACACACTCACACACACTGTTTACACCTTTTCGCACACATACACACACACCATACTGCACTACACACGCACACACAAACAGCACACACGCAAACACCTGCACGCACACACTGCCTTCACTCTCAACGCACACACACACACACAGACACGACCCTGCACACACAACGATACCCACGCACAAACACTATCACAAATGCCATTGTCTTCTTCCTTAGTTCTTACCCCAAACCCTAGTTCATCGTTAGGGTTCATAGACAATTGATATCTAATGATTAGTATTAACAAAGATGGGGAAGAAAAGATTTAGTTCAAGTACCTTGATGAACGCTCCTTTTCTTTCTCTTTTATTCTTCTTCCTCCGGCTCTCTTTTTCTCGCTGCGCCTCCCTTCTGCGCCGTTCCCCTTCTTCTTCTTCCGTTCTCTCACTTTGTTTTTGCGGTGGAAAATAATAATAAGTTTGGGTAGGGTTTTTAATTTATACTCCTACTCTAATGAAACCTAATTGGGCTAGGGTTTTAACTAGTTATTATTAAATAAAGACTTGGGCCTACTAACTTAACCCAACGGACTTATTTTTAATTACACAAGTCCACCCAATTAATAAAAGTATAAAAGTCGGTTATTACAGAGAGAGAGAGTTACAGCGGGGAGTGAGTGAAAAAATGTGTGTGAAAATACAAGTGTTGCTCTCTTTAAATACTAGAGAAAGATAAACAACGAACTAGCTATTCTATCCCTTTTATCTCGGAAGTTTGTTGAAGACGAGGTCTTTGTTCTCTTAAAACCTCGTGCATATTAGACCTGTGCTGGATAATTTATTCACATGTGTTTGACTTAGTCCACGAGTCCTCCATGATTCGGTGGTGGTTCCTGAAAAATAGGATCGATAACAGACCTGTAATTTATTCAAGTTGCACGATTTGACTTGGTCCAAGTTGAAGCTTCAAGTTGTTTTCAGCATGTTGAATCTTTCAAGTTGTTGTCAGCATGTTGAAGCTCCAAGTTGTTTGGAGCATGTTGAAGCTTTCAAGTTGTTTGGAGCATGTTGAAGTTTCAGGTTGCAAGATGTAGCTGATTTTATCCATTCTACACATGTTGATATAAACATGTGCTCTTATTAACTTAGTATCTCAATCTTTCACGATAAGATAGTTAGTTTCACACAAGATGTCCAGTCGTCAGGATGTTACGTCAGGATATAAAGTGAACATGTAGAACTAACATGTAAAATGTAAGACGTAAACTCAAGTTGTTATCTTCAGGATGTAGATATAGTGTTGCGAGATTTTTCACCCCAAACAGTAATAATATTTAAAATTTCAATAAGCCACTTAAATTCTCATATTTTTTGGTCATATGGAGTAGTTTCAGTTAAGTTATCATAATAACAAAAGTGAGGAATAAATAGAGAGCATATGTATACAATAATTCAAACACATAGCTATCCTGTACCGGTTTTGTGTATCAGTGGATAAAATCCACTATTAGTCTAACAGTTATGAATTATAAGGCTAACATTGTAATAAAATCATAATTAATTTATAGTCGTGAGATCACTAGTGATACACAATCTTTTTTTTCTTTAAATGTGTAGAACTTGGAGATGTTCAAATGGGTTGTCGGGCTTGGTTTGAAATGGTTGGGCTTGAAGGGGTTTGGGTTTGGCCCAATCCGGTCCTAATTTGGGCTTTAACTAGGCCCGTTAACCAATATGATAGAGAACAAACTTTTTTGCTTGTTACATGAAAAAGGGCGATGCTAGGGGCACAAAAGGATTTTACAAAATGAAAGATACAAAATGAGGTGACGATATTTTATTGGTTGCATCGATAGTGGACCCGGCACACTGTAATTAAAAACACCAACAAAATCATGACACATTATTTTGTAAGCCCAATTTTGTGACACTTTTTTGTGACTTTATATTTACCCCACGAAAAAAATGGTTTCTAGGCAAGTTAGTCAACATTTATAGTTTTATCAAACAATATCAAAGAGATCAAGCTTTTTTGTTTGTTAAATGAAAAATGGTTTCTAAATACCTTAATCATATTTCATAGTTTTACAAATTCTGAAAAACATGCATCTTACTCATTTTACAAATTGTTGACTTTGTCGGCTCGGATAATCATCTTCTTTTCTTTTTCCTTAATTAATTAAGCTTTTTCAATCACTTTGTAATATAACGTGTTGTACTGTTTATTCAAAAGAGGACGTCTCACTAAAAAAATTACACTTTTTAATAAATTTGAAAGCTTTAAAATATTTCTTTATTCAACGGGATCCACTTGCATACTGAGAACATATTTGGAACTGCTCATGCGGGAGTTTGCTGTTGCGAGCTCCCGCGAACAGTACTAAATCATCCATTACACCACCCTCTTGTTGAGCTTGATGGACGGGATGAATTTAAGTTCAATGGGATCCACATTTTTTCATAAATGATTGCCGCCGTACGAGATAAAGAGGTGACGTGGCCGAGGTCGGGCTGCCATCTGTCGCGTTGGAGGGAGCTCGGCAGGAGCAGTCCCACGAGTCTTACTCAAACAACTGTTTACTTACTATTTAATACCCCACTTTGTCTGTCGCACTTAATTTTTCATAGGCACGCCACTTAATATTATCTTTTTCCCCATTCTTAAAACAAAATGTAACTTTTAGTGCGAAGATATTTACCAACTTGTCGTGCAAGCTGCTTGCTTTTGATGACTTTAGAAAATGTCAAACTCGCAACATCACCATTGTGACAAACTTGATAGGGAACCATAAGCATGCTTCTTACCTATGTTTTTTTTTTTTTTTTTTTTTTTAGCAAGCATGCTCACCTAGATAATACTTATTAATTGTTTCAAGCTGTATTTGTTATATTATACTCCTAAATATCTCTTGGTCATTTTTTTTGAACAAGGTCATTATTTGTTTAATACATTCAAGAGTAAATATTTGAATTGACTTTTTTGTCTGTTAATTTTGTATATATCTCAAATGTTATACATATACTCCATCTTCCTAGCCGAAGTGAGACTTTTTTCCATTTTGATATGTCCCACCACAAGTGAGACTGCCTAAAATGGAAATGTTTTACTAATATATTTATATTCATATATTCACTCTATCCTATTATTTAACCTCACTCGTTAACTCTCTTCATTTCCCACCACTCAATTTATTCAACTAACACTACTATTTACCCCATTCATTATCTCTCTTCATTTTCTACCACACATAATTTCCATTTTCTTAATTATTGTGCCAATTCTCTAGTCCTACTTGTGCTGAGACGGAGGGAGTATATAAATACCCTTTCTTCTCATTTTAATAAATTCAAGGGCAAATTGCATTTTAGGCCCCAAAGTTTGGGGTGTTCCTATGATGGGCTCAAAAGTATTTCAGTTAGCATTTTGGGCCCCAAAGTTGTTATTTTTTGTCGAGTTAGGGTTTTTAACCAATTTTGTTACAAAAACCCGTTAAATAGGCACGTGCCACGCACATGCCACCTAACGGAGGATAATTTTGACATTTGCTCCTAACTGTTAGGGGTCAATTGTAAGAGCCATAAAATGGGGGACCAAAATTAAAAAACAACCTCTTCTAAAATTTGCACCCAACTCCATCCCCATTCCCAAATAAAAATATGTGCTACATCACGGCCCTTATAATCCCATGTCTATCCACCGTAACAACCAGCTGCATTAATTTTGATCATTTTTTGTTTTAAAAAAAAAACAAAAAGACGGGGCGGAATTCAAAGTGGGGTCGGATTTGTGCTAGGGAACGAGGTAGATGCTGGCCGGAATTCGAAGTGGGGTCGGATCGGAGTTATTTGGAAGCGAACGGAGAAGAGAGAGTACGGAATGAGATGGAGGGTGAGGCGCGGAGAGAGACTGGAGATAGGTGAACGGCGGCGGTGAGGGTGAGAGATGAGGGAGATTCGCCGGCGGCGGAAAGTGAGAGTTCCCTGCGAAGGTTGTGGGTCGACGATTGTGATGGTGGGTGTGATTGCCGGTGGTTGGTGGTCGGAATTGAAGGCCTAAGAAGACGGGGCGGAGATGGAGTAGTGGAGGGTGGCAACCAGATGAGAGGGAGAAGTGCTGGCGATTGAGGAATTCGCCAGAGAGGGATATATCGGGGAGAGAGAGAGGAGGGTCTAGGGCTTTGACTGATTGGGGAAATTTGATTTTGGGGAATGGGGATGGGGTTGGGTGCAAATTTTAGAAGAGATTGTTTTTTAATTTTGGTCCCCCCATTTTATGGCTCTTACAATTGACCCCTTAACAGTTAGGAGCAAATGTCAAAATTATCCTCCGTTAGGTGGCATGTGCGTGGCACGTGTCTATTTAATGGGTTTTTGTAATAAAATTGATTAAAAACCCTAACTCGACAAAAAAATGACAACTTTGGGGCCCAAAATGCTAACTGAAATACTTTAGAGCCCATCATAGGAACACCCCCAAACTATGGGGCCTAAAATGCAATTTGCCCTTAATTCAATTCTCTTTTAATTGACTGTTCAAATTTATTAACAACACAATTTCATTTCCTCTCTTCTTCCTTTGTTTTTCATCCTCAATCCCCTCACTCTCTCTATTTCTCAGCTCCCATCTTTAGTTATCCAACAGCAATTACAAAAGTTTAACAAATTTAACCCCCACATTAAAAAATTAAAACAATTTTTATGGACAAACAACAATGATAAGTGGGACAATTTTGGGAAAATGAAGGAGTAATAATGTCAAGAATACGAGGTGTTCGGAGAAAAATATGTTAATGTGTTAAAGTGATAACAAAACTGATTTAAAACATTATTTTTTCACTTCTGAAAAATTGTTGAGAACAAAGATGTAGAAACTTTCAACAACATTGTACACTACCTGACCTCTGGATGATAGAGGATCAAAGTTGACCTAATTAGTAAATATTGATGTCTGCAAGTTGTCAATAATTAAGCACTCCCTCCGTTTCATTTATATTATCGTCAATATTTAAATTTTTCAGTCGTAAAAGTGAACTTTGACCAAATATTAAAGTCAATCTAATCATCCTACTAAAATATTAGAAACTGTTAATGATAAATAACTAAATGATTAGTCAATTACATTTTTTAGAATTTCATTAGGATAATTAAATTGACATTAATATTTGGTCAAAGTTTACTTGTATTCACCAAAAAAAAAATGTGGACAATATAAATGGAATTGATGGTGTATATGTTAGATCATTATGGCTTGCAACACAAATTATTTAGCACTTCCATAAATAAAATCATGTCTATAATATTAATATAAAGTATAGTAAAAAATAATAAAATGTGTAGAATTCCTTTTGATGTATAATTATCTAATTGTGATGGGCAAAAGGGTAATACAACATCATCAAGCTTGAAAGGGTAGCTTGAAAGGGTGTGGTCCCTAAGTGAAATGTCACCTTGTCTCCTATATAAAGGGTCTTCCATCAACCCTAGAGACCACTTGATTTCTTATTCTCTCATACTAAATAATCTTCATTATTGCTAAGAAGACATTGTGAGTTTAAGAGACATTATCATTTAGAAGATCATTTTCCTACATATTCTTCTTCATCTTAAGTTCTCTCTTCAAGTTATTGCTATGGATTCAACAGGTATATTCCTAACGCTTCCGCTTCATCTCTTCGTCAATCTTTTACTAAATATGAGTGTGGCATTCAGGGATATAATATTGTTCCAACAATTGGTATCAGAGCCCCGCTCATTTTTAGTTTGAGTTGAGTTCTTTAAAGAAAGCTTTCATGCTTTACTTTGATTCATTTTCCCTGTTGAATCATAAGGTTTTGATGTTGATTAGGGACTCTTATAAAGTATTGATGATCTTCATCTAAAATTAAGAAAAATGGTTTGAAAGTCTTGTTCATTAAAAGGTTCAAGTGAGACTATCCCTTCATAACATGGTTTTATGTTTTAAGTGCATACCATGTGGATCTACTCACTTGATTCCATTATTTTTTTAAAGCAAGATTATCCTAAATAACATGGTTTTATGTTTTAAGTACATACCATGCGGATCTACTTGCAATTCATTTGATTTTGAGGAAAATTTAGACAAAAATTCAGAAGTGCAGATTATATGGCACGGTCGTGCTCTTTGTTTGGCACGGCCGTGCGCCTCTATTACCTTGAACCGGTGTGTACAGTGGTGCCGGTCCGGACGGGTGTGTTGTTTAATCCGGTCGGACCATTTCGTTTGGCACGGTCGTGTCTATTATTTAGCACGGTCGTGCTATCTGCACCGTGAAAACATGTTTTTCCCCATATTTTGGCACGGTCGTGCCCTTTGTTTGGCACGGTCGTGCTAAGTATGTCGAAAGCAACATTCATTGTTTCTGCACTATTTTGTTGTTTTCTCTTGAACAAAAACATTCATTTTTTAAACCTTAAAGCTTGGATTAATTATATGCTTAAATAATTTTATTCATTATTTAAATAATATTATCACCTAAGTGATTAACGTTATTTAAATGCAAAATTATTAAAGTGTTGAATGTTTAAGATATGAATGACTTGAATTTTCCAAAGAAGATCTTGACATTTGACTAACGATGGTATATCAGGCTGGAAACCTTGACTGGTCTCCTCAACCATCCGAACGGATTGGTGGAATGACTAAGGTTGAACAACGCCACGTACTAAGAAAGTCTTAAGCATTCATGTGATGACATATAAAATGAACATTTAGTAATTTTATTAAATGCTTAAGTCTACCCAAAGGAAGATTAAGCATTTAATCAAATATTGTTCAAATTACTTGTCATCTAAAGTAATTATTTATGAGTCAATTCGCAATCCAAAGATTAGTTTTAATGTCATGTTAATTGCTTTATTGATGGATTTCATTTGATATAATTAATCTTTTAATTCATAATGTAGTTACTTATTATTGTTTTGTATTCATTCTTTTGTTCTCAACTCCCAACAAATTTACTTAATGCTTCTTCCATAACTGCTGCGATGAGTTCCATTCCAATGCTTAATGGGACAAACTTTAAAACTTGGAAAAATAAAATAACTATGGTCTTGGGATGCATGGACATAGACCTCGCATTTAGGGAGCCTATTCCTCTTCCTCTTAGTGAAGATAGCACCGCTGAGGACCGCTTGAACTCTGAGAAGTGGAAACGCTCTAATCGCGTAAGTCTTATGATCATGAAAAATGTCGTCCCGGAGGCATTTCTTAACAGTGTCCCCGAGGACGTTGATGCTAAAACCATTCTTGAGACCCTTGAACGGCGCTTTGCCAAAAGCGAAAAGTCGGAAACAAGTTCTTGTTTAAGAAAGCTTGTTTCCATGAAGTACAAGGGTAGCGGGAACTTAAGGGAGTATATTTTAGAAATGCTTCATTTATCAACTAAACTAAAAGGACTTAAGTTAGAGATATCGGAAGATCTTCTCGTCCATTTAGTGTTGATTTCTCTTCCTCCTCAGTTTGGTCACTTTGAGGTCACCTATAATTGTCAGAAAGACAAGTGGGATATTAATGAATTAATCTCACATGTGACACAAGAGGAAGATAGGTTGAAGCAACCTAAAATTGAAGGTGCTCATTTAGCATCCACCTCTTCTCATGGGACTAAGAGAAGAGGGAAGGAAATTGCGGTAACAAGTAATAAGAAGCCTAAAGGATCATCTGATGATCGTAAGGAAAAGAAGTGCTTCTTTTGCAAGGACCCTACGCACATGAAGTATGACTGCCCTAAGTATCACGCTTGGCGTGCTAAGAAAGGTATGTCATTTGGTCTTGTTTGTACTGAGGCTAATTTAGTTTCAATTCCTTCATATACATGGTGGTTGGATTCTGGTGCAACAACTCACATTAGTATGTCTATGCAGGGTTGCCTGAATTACCGAAGACCTAGCGAGGATAAAAGATTCATCTATATGGGAGCTGGGAACCCGGTAGAAGTCAAAGGCATTGCAACCTTTAGATTGTTGTTAAGTACAGGATATTATTTTGTATTAAATAATACTTTTATTGTACCTTCGTTTAGAAGGAATTTAATATCTATCACTGTTTTGGACAAAGAGGGTTACTCTTGTTCATTTGGTAATAATAGATGTGATTTATATTTCAATTCCATTATTGTTGGTACTAGTACTTTATCGAGTAGTGATAATCTTTATTTGCTTAACACTACTCAAACAATCAATGAGTCCCATAATAATGAAACTAAAACTAAAAAGCGAAAGTTTTCAAGCGAAAATTCTTATATCTTATGGCATAGGCATTTAGGTCATATCTCCAAAAGGAGAATTGACAAGCTTGTGTCAGAGGAAATCATAAATAAACTTGATGTTCCTGAAAAGGACTTTTGCATTGAATGCCTAAAAAGAAAGTTTACAAACACGAAAAGAAAGGTATCCTCGAGAGCATCAAGCGTCTTAGAACTAATACATACGGATATTTGTGGGCCATTCCCTTCTCCTTCTTGGAATGGTCAACAATATTTTATTACGTTCATAGACGACTACTCTCGATATGGATACATTTATTTACTTCATGAAAAGTCTCAATCTTTGGACGTTTTCAAGTCTTTTAAAGCCGAAGTTGAAAATCAACTTGGGAAGACTATTAAGAACGTTAGATCCGATCGTGGTGGGGAGTACTATGGTCGGAATGACGGTTCGGGAGAACAACGTCCGGGTCCTTTTGCTCGCTATCTTGAAGAGTGTGGGATTGTCCCTCACTATACTATGCCGGGTACGCCTAGTATGAATGGTGTAGCTGAGAGACGTAATAGAACCCTTAAGGATATGGTAAGAAGTATGGTTTCTTGTACTTCTTTACCTCACTCATTATGGGGCGATGCTTTAAAAACCGCTACTTATCTTCTTAATAGGGCTCCCTCTAAGGCTACTAACAATAAAATCCCTTATGAATTATGGACGAATAAGAAACCGTCCTTAAATCATCTTCATGTTTGGGGATGTCCAGCGGAAGCTAGGCCTTATAGGCCTAACGAAGGAAAACTGGACGCTAAGACAGTTAGTTGCTACTTTGTAGGGTATGCCGAAAGATCAAGGGGCTATAAATTTTACAACCCGAAAACTAGAACGTTTTTTGAAACGGGAAATGCTAGGTTCTTTGAGGATGTTGAGTTTAGAGGGGAAATTAGGAATAATAATTTTGAATTTAAGGAAGAGGAGGAATCCATTTCTATACCTCTTCCCTTAGTAGTTCCAATTGAAAATCAAGTACTTGTACCTGAAATTCAAGAGGAACAAATTCAAAATATTGACTCCCCTATAAATATTGAACAACATGAAAATGTTGATCAAAATGAGGAAATTCAACAACCTCAAAATGAGGAAGAACCGGTGCCTTTAAGAAGATCAAATAGAGTAAGAAGAAGTGTCATCTCGGATGATTATGAGGTGTATCTAGCCGAGAATGAAGGACACTTAGGTTTAGTGGGAGATGAGCCTCTCACCTTCCATCAAGCCATTAATAGTCCTAATTCTCATAAGTGGATCAATGCCATTAATGAAGAGTTGAAATCTATGAAAGACAACGACGTTTGGGATCTTGTCCCATTACCGAAGGATGTGAAACATATTGGTTGTAAATGGATATTTAAAACCAAAAGGGATTCACAAGGTAATGTGGAGAGACATAAGGCTCGTCTTGTTGCTAAAGGTTTCACTCAAAAGGAAGGTATTGATTACAAAAAAACATTCTCTCCGGTATCTTCTAAAAACTCCTTTAGGATCATTATGGCATTAGTAGCACATTATGACCTTGAGCTTCATCAAATGGATGTTAAGACAACTTTTCTCAATGGAGACATTGAGGAAACCATCTATATGAAGAAACCAGAAATGGTGGATGATTTATGGGCTCAAGCAAGCTTCTCGTCAATGGTATCTCAAATTTAACCAAGTAATTCTTTCTTTTGGTTTTGAAACGAATCTTGGTGAAGATTGTATATACCATAAGTTCAGTGGGAGTAAATTTATATTCTTAGTCTTATATGTGGATGATATTTTGCTTGCTAGTAATGATATGAACCTTCTAAAAGAAACTAAGAAATTTCGTTCAAACAAATTTGAAATGAAAGATCTTGGTGAGGCATCTTTTGTATTAGGAATCCAAATACACCGTGATCGCTCACGAGGTACTTTAGGATTATCACAAAAGGCCTATATAGAGAAGGTATTACAAAGGTTTAACATGCAAAACTGTAAACCACATGACACCCCTATCTCTAAAGGAGATAAATTCAGTCTCAATCAATGTCCCAAAAACAATTTTGAAACCAAGTATATGGAAAACATCCCTTACGCATCAGCAGTATGAAGCTTAATGTATGCTCAAGTCTGTACTCGTCCAGACTTAGCTTTTATTGTTGGGATGCTTGGTCGATACCAAAGCAATCCGGGGAGAGAACATTGGGTCGCAGCCAAAAGAGTGATGCGGTATTTACAAAACACCAAGGACTACATGCTTACATATTCAAAGTCTGATCATCTTGAGATCGTTGGGTATTCCGATTCCGACTTTGCTGGATGCCAAGACAGCCGTAAATCAACGTCTGGGTATGTCTTCACATTAGCCGGTGGAGCAATTTCTTGGAGAAGTGCCAAGCAGACACTCGTAACTTCCTCTACCATGGAAGCCGAGTTTGTTGCTTGTTTTGAGGCATCCAATCAAGCTATATGGCTGCGTAAATTCATTGAGGGACTCCGTATTGTCGATAGCGTCGAAAGACCTATTAAGCTATATTGTGACAATAGGGCAGCGGTCTTGTACTCCAACAATAACAAGAGCTCGTCAAAGTCTAAACACATTGACATTAAATTTCTTGTTGTAAGAGAGTGGGTACAAAAAGAACAAATAGAAATACAACTTATTGGTACAAACTCTATGTTAGCGGATCCGTTTACTAAGGCGTTATCACCTTTAGTGTTTCACGAGCATGTTGCTCATATGGGTGTAACAACTTTGGATAACATTTAATATAGTGGGAGTTTGTGTTGTTTCTTCAATTTATTGTTCTTTATTTTGGACTAGTTGGAGAATATGTATATATTCATTATGTTCCATGCTACACATCTATACTTTTGATCTATGTCGTTTAGTTGGATTGGTATATGTGATTATAGTGGGTTTAGTTGCGAATCAATTACAACGACTGCCCCTTTAGTCCTATACTTATATGGCTAATGGACGATATTGTTATAAGTAACAACAAAGTGCACATTTGGGTTGTCATTTATGTTATATTCATGATTTAAAAGGAAGAATTTTGTTTTGCAACCCAAGTGGGAGATTGTTAGATCATTATGGCTTGCAACACAAATTATTTAGCACTTCCATAAATAAAATCATGTCTATAATATTAATATAAAGTATAGTCAACAATAATAAAATGTGTAGAATTCCTTTTGATGTATAATTATATATAAAGTATAGTCAACAATAATAAAATGTGTAGAATTCCTTTTGATGTATAATTATCTAATTGTGATGGGCAAAAGGGTAATACAACATCATCAAGCTTGAAAGGGTAGCTTGAAAGGGTGTGGTCCCTAAGTGAAATGTCACCTTGTCTCCTATATAAAGGGTCTTCCATCAACCCTAGAGACCACTTGATTTCTTATTCTCTCATACTAAATAATCTTCATTATTGCTAAGAAGACATTGTGAGTTTAAGAGACATTATCATTTAGAAGATCATTTTCCTACATATTCTTCTTCATCTTAAGTTCTCCCTTCAAGTTATTGCTATGGATTCAACAGGTATATTCCTAACGCTTCCGCTTCATCTCTTCCTCAATCTTTTACTAAATATGAGTGTGGCATTCAGGGGTATAATATTGTTCCAACAGTATAAGCTCAAGAAGCTAGCTTCGTCACGAACTATTCAAGAAAATAATGTCTCCATTGTCTTGGCAAATTAAGTAATCTCTAATTTGAATAGTTATACTCCCTCCGTCCCCACCCGAAATAGGATTTTTGAGTTGGGCACGGGGATTAAAGAAAAAATGTTAGTGTAGTAGGTGTTGTAAGTATGAAAAGTGAAGTAGGAGAGAGAACGTGGGGTAGAGAATAATGAGTGCAAAATTGTTGTGAGTGTGAATATGGGTCCCATTAAATAAAACACTTCCATTTTTGGGTTGTCTTAATTCGAATGGGACACTCAAAAGGGAAATTTGTCTTAATTCGAGTGGGACGGAGGGAGTTCTCAAAGTGTAGTCTCATTTCTCTTTTTTGTTTGTCCCAGTATATGTTAATCTCATTTTCAAAATGAATGCTTCAAATTTACTGAATTTTCAAAATTTATAATGTAACCTTAAGATGTTTGAAAAGTTAAATGAGACTACCATTTTACGCGGATTACTGTCAATCTTCACCCCTTTTTTTTTGCCTTTTTTTTGGACTAATTGCAATTTGTTACCTGAGTTTTACAAAAAGTTGCAATTGGTTGTCGAATATGTAAATTTACTGTCAATCATTTTATGCAGATTTCGTTAAATTTTTAACACCCCATCTATATTCACATCACATTGCAACAAAAATACAAATTTAAGAATCGGATTTGAACATTTACATACTTCCTCCGTCCCAGCAAAAGTGTCACCAACTTTTGGGACACGGAGATTAAGGAAAGGTAGTAGATGTGTGGTAGAAAATGAAGAGAGAGAATGAGTGGGGTAAATAGTAGTGTTGGTTGAATAAAATGAGTGGTGGAAAATGAAGAGAGAGAATGAGTGGAGTTAAATAGTGGGGTAGGGACAATATAAAAGTATTAAAAGTTTGCCATTTTGGGTAGTGACACTTGTGCTGGGACGGACCAAAAGGGAAATAAGTGACACTTCTGCTGGGACGGAGGGAGTATTCGATAATCAATTGCAACTTTTTGTAGGTAACCAAATTGCAATTATGCAATTAGCTCTTCTTTTTTTTTTTTTTTTTTTTTTTGGGAAAAATGTCAACCGCTATAAACATATACTTCCTCCGTCCCAGCTCACTTGACACTTATTTCCATTTTGAGTTGTCCCAGCTCACTTGACACTTCCCAAAATAGCATATTTTATACTTCCTCTGTCTTTTTAGTCTGTTCACTTTTGGTCAATGGGAGTAAACTTTGACCAAACATTTAATATCAATCTAACAATCCTAATGAATTTTTAAAAATTATTATTGATAAATTAAATGACTATTTATCAATTACAATTTTTAGAATTACATTAGGATGATTAGATTGACATTAAATGTTTGGTCAAAGTTGAGTCCCGTTAGCGAACAGACTAAAAAGACAGAGGGAGTATAATTTTATAATCACTCTACCCCACCACTCATTCTCTCTCTTCATTTTTTCACCACTCAATTTATTCAATCAACACTACTATTTACCCCACTTATTCTCTCCATTCATTTTCTACCACATGTTTTCCTTATTTTATTCATTCTCCTTAATTAGTGTTCCCACCACATGGGTGTCAAGTGAGAGTGTCAAGTGAGGTGAGACGGAGGGAGTATACAACAGCTATAAAACACAACTGGCTTTTTATTTCAAGATATTTTTAAAGGAACTATTCAAGAAATCAATATCCTCATTATCTTGGCAACCATTACTCTTTCTAATTCGAATACTACTCCCTCCATTTCTAAATTAATGTCAAACTTATTTGTGAGTAAGAGAAAATTCAAACATTTTGGGAGCGGAGGGAGTAAATACTCTTATCAATCTGTGCCCTTTTTCAATGGGTTTTTAATTATTTGAAAAATGTAAACTCCTGTGAAACACACAACAATGCAAAACAACTGCTTTCTGCATTTGTCACACCCATGATCTTTTATTTTCTTATTCTTTGAATAACATAAACAAGTTGCTTAATATAGCTGTTAAAAATTTTAAGTCAATGATTTAACAAATCGCCAACTTGAAGTTACCCATTTTCCACAAGGCAACTGACAAGTTGCTAGCTGACACTGTTTGAGTGTGTGATGATCCATAATACATATTCCCTTCGTCCCAAAATGATCTTCATATTTTTTTCTGAGGTTATTACGAAGGAAGTTTGAGCAATAATTTCAAGTTGATTCAATTATATTAATGAAAATCCAAAACGTTTTATTGATTAGTATTGTTGATCGTGTATCAATAACAAATTTTGCATCTTCATTAGTATAATTAAATCAACTTGAAATTATTGCTCAAACTTCATTTGTAGTAACTGCAAAAAAAAAATATAAAAATCATTTTGGGACGGAAATAGTATAATTAGATTAAGAAAAATTGTTTACGTATCGATTTCCAAGTGTACAGACCATTTTAACGCGTTCTACAGTCTTGTTAGCTCGTCGTTAATATATTGGTAATTGTATAATTATATAATGATCCGTGCTTCAATTATTTATACACCTCAATCTTGTTATAATAGTATTTTCATTTTTTAGTCAAATGAATGTAATTTTATTTTTGTTTTTCTAGTTTTACAAGTTGCTTCAGCAACAAAGACTTATCTCTAGGTTGTTTTGAAGAGACATACAAAATTGAACTTTTTTCTCAACAATTTTATTACCTAATCTGTATAAGTATTCAACCCTAGACTCTTCTTCCTTGACATTCAACCATCTCTCTCTCTCTCTCTCTCTCTCTCTCTCTTTCTCTCACTCTCCTTCTCTCTCTGAGTTGATATATACTGCAGGAACAATGAAGAAAGGTGCAAGTGATTCCATACATATTCCTTCAAAGCTAAGAGTACATGAGGATTCACATTTAATATCAAAAATCGCGCCAAAGATTCGCATAATTCACATATTTTCCCCAAAAATCATCAAGACGGATGAAGCCAACTTTCGCGAGCTAGTGCAAAGCCTAACCGGACAACGTGCTCACAGCAAAGGAACAAGTAGTAGCACCAAAAGTACAAGTATTTGCCAACCCAAAGCCTCAAGGCCACATCCAAGAAATATGGTACAATTAAAAGGACGGTCCATCGTACAAGACTCAAATCAATTTGGAGTATGGAGCGAATCTAATATACGGGTCGAGACTCCTGTAAGCAGAAAGGCTGTTTCTATAAGCGATATGGTTCAAGTAAAAGGTGGATTTTCGGTTTCAAAATATGATGGGAAAGTGAAGAAGGAATTTATAGGAGAGACATACAAAGGAGAGAATTCTAATAATGGTTTCTTCATGGGTGGTTTTCCAAATATGAATGGTGTGTTTCAAGACCCAAGTGATTTTTCTTCAATATTTTCTAAGTATTCACAAATATTTGGAGGGATGCCATGATCGATCTCTTTCTTGAAGGGGATTCTTGGGATAACGGGGGAGTTGCAATCGCGTGACTTGAAAGTCACAAGTTTGAGCCGCAGAAAAAGTCTCTCGCATTTAAATGCAAGCATTAAGTTATGTGGGAGCTGTTGTAGCACCTGATTGTGCTGCCATGATCTATTTATTAAAGAGTGGCAATCTTCATGAAGACATTGTTTTCAACTATTTCAACTACAAATACATCAAGAATGCCTAGAAATACTTCTTTTATCTTCTAATCTTTTACTTTGTTCTTCTTTTATTTTTTATTTTACATGGAATGTCTAACTTTTCTATTGAAACGGTGGAGAATCAACAAAAGATTTCAGTTTTTTTTTGTCTCTCCCCCCCCCCCCCCCCCCAACCACCCCTTGACCTTTCTTCCTCTATATGAAGGGGTGAAAGAAAATACAATATACAGCATACTTGTTTGGTTTATAGAATTGGGAACATTTGTACTATAGTGTAAAGCAATTTGTGTAATGACTAAAACTATCTACTTAAATTTGAGTATTTATTTGGTTAAATTTTGTCGCCCCTGAAGCTTCTTTAAGGGGTTTCTTCTAGTTTTTAAACTGATGTTATGCTACAGTTGTTGACCAAGATTTAGCCGCATCTCTCTCTTTTTTTAAATGGGTGTACACGTGTTAGAGTTATGTTAGAGCAAAAGATGATTTTGAAGAAAGAAGAGAAAAACGAAGCAACAGTTTTTGGTGGATCCGGGCGGGTGTTTCGGAAGGTCCGGTCGGACCAAAGCTAAGATCCGGCCGGACCACTACCTAGACCCGGACGGACCAAGGGAATTCGGCTGTTCCGGATTCTGGCGTTGTTTTGGTTGTTTTAGAAAGTAAATCAAGTCATTTAGGGATTTGGTTTAGGATTCCTTCTATCTTCCTAATTAGGTCTCTAAAATCCCAATAAATACCAGCCATAAAGTAGCATTTGTTTCATAGCGTGATCAAAAACATAGAGAGAGAGAAAGATCAGTAATTCTAGTTCTAGGAATTTGCATAGCTAGGAACTTTGTGATCAAGTTCGTGCAAACATAGATTAGTGTGATCTTCATCTTCTTGTAATTGTTTCTCCGCCATAATAATATATGTTTCCCTTTGCCCGTGGAGGTAGCGAATAGAGATTGGTGAACCACGTATATTCTGTGTTGATTTGTGTTCGTTATTATTTGTTGTCTCTTGGGTCTAATTTACTAACAAGTGGCACCAGAGCCTGGTTAGTCAAGAAAGATCAGGGCATTCCGCTGCGATAGAAAGAGATGGATTCTGGGATGGACCAGAAAATCGACAAGTTTGATGGGAAGAACAGTTTCAGTTTATGGCAGATCAAGATGAGAGCCATGTTGCGAAGACAAAGTTTGTGGGCTCCAGTGGCTACTACAATCAGGGATCACAAGGATCCAAAAGGTAAGGCAGATGTCGTTCCCACAGCAGAGGATTCGAAGAAGGCTGCAGACATGGTAGTATTGGACGAGAAGGCTCATTCAATTATTATCATGAGTCTTGATGATGAGATCTTAGCGGAAGTAGAGGATCAAGAAACAGCGGTAGGCTTGTGGCTGACGTTAGAAAAGATGTATTTGACGAAGTCTCTAACCAACAAGCTCTATATGAAGAAGAAGCTATTCACTTTCCATATGTCTGAAGGTACGCCTATCAAGGATCATCTAGATAGATTTTCTGCTTTATTACTTGAATTGCGTAATATAGAGGTGAAAATTGAGGATGAGGATGCTGCTTTAATTCTTCTGGTGTCTCTACCGTTGTCATATGAATCATATGTTTATTCATGTCTGAACAAAGAGACAATTACTCTGGAGCAAGTAAAGTCTGGTCTGAAGACTAGAGAACTGCGCCGAAAGGCGAGTGGTACTAGTACAGAATCTCAGCCATCAGGTTTGGTTGTGGAAGGCAGCAGAGGGCATGGTCGAAGGAACGGAGGTTCTAGACGGGGTCCGAGACCTGGAGATATCTGTAGTTTTTTCAAGGAGAAAGGGCATTGGAAAACCGATTGTCCCAAGAAGAAGAGAGAGCAGCAGAAATATGAGTCGACTGCTGCGGCGGCAAGCAGTGACATTCTTGATGAGGATTATGATTATGCCCTGGTGACCGAAGAAGAAGCATGCAAGGAAGTTGTATGGGTCCTAGATTCGGGAGCGTCTTATCACATGTGTTCGCGCAAGGAGCAGTTTACAACGTACGAGCAGAAAGATGGAGACTGTATTTATATGGCTAATGGATCAGACTGCGAGGTAGTTGGCATGGGCTCCGTAAGGGTGAGAACTTCGGGTGATAAAACTCTCACATTGAACAAGGTAAGACACGTTCCACAAGTAGCAAAGAATCTGATATCACTTAGTCGTTTGGACAAGAAGGGATACAGTTTCAAAGGTGAAGGTGGAATTCTGGATGTCTACAAAGGTTCAGTTGTGATTCTGAAGGGAGAAAGAAAAGGTTCCTTGTTCATCCTCCAAGGTTCTGAGAATGGTGAGGGTGTTGACGAGCAGGTGGAGCATCGTTTTACTCTAGGCCGGAGTGAACTGGGCATGCCACGGCTAGAAGATCAACACACACCGGTTCTATCAGTCATGGTTGGCATGATCCAATATCGACTGGATGGGCCACAACTGAATGACTGTTAGTCGCCCGTTGGGGCAGTTCAGAGTGCCCGTAGGTGCACGTCTGGGTGTCCGTAGGATACATTGCATGCAGAAAATCTGATTGTCCAGAGGACAAAGTTGTTTGCCTGGTGAGGCAAATTCTGAGTGTCTTGAAGATACATGGTGCACAAAATCGAGTTTCTTTGACGAAAGACAGGCTGAGGCAAAGGTTGAAAAATCAGGTACGAGAGATGTGGCTCAAGGTGGAGGCTATGTCGGAAGCTCGTGTATCTGAATTATTAGAGGAGATTCAAAATCAAGGTGGAGTTTGTTAGAGCAAAAGATGATTTTGAAGAAAGAAGAAAAAAACGAAGCAGCAGTTTTTGGTGGATCAGGGCGGGTGTTTCGGAAGGTCCGGTCGGACCAAAGCTAAGATCCGGCGGACCACTACCTAGACCCGGACAGTCCAAGGGAATTCGGCTGTTCTGGATTCTGGCGCTGTTTTGGTTGTTTTAGAAAGTAAACCAAGTCATTTAGGGATTTGGTTTAGGACTCCTTCTATCTTCCTAATTAGGTCTCTAAAATCCCAATAAATACTAGCCATAAAGTAGTATTTGTTTCATAGCGTGATCAAAGACATAGAGAGAGAGAAAGATCAGTAATTCTAGTTCTAGGGATTTGCATAGCTAAGAACTTTGTGATCAAAGTTCGTGCAAACATAGATTAGTGTGATCATCATCTTCTTGTAATTGTTTCGCCGCCATAATAATATCTGTTTCGCTTTGCCCGTAGAGGTAGCCAATAGAGATTGGTGAACCACGTATATTCTGTGTAGATTTGTGTTCGTTATTATTTGCTGTCTCTTGGTTCTAATTTACTAACAAGTTATATAGGCTTCGTGAAGTGCTCTTTGAGTTCTATGCATGTATTATTACTCAATAAGTCACCATTACCAGAAAATGAATGAAGATGTGATTTTATCCAGATCAAATACTATTGTGAACATAGGTTCGAAATCCGTTCATGTCGCTTATACTTCGCCATTATCCGCCATTTATCGCATTTATTATTAGCTTCTAGTTTGCACAAATATTTGATATTAGTTATCCTAGAGGGAATGAAAAGTATTATACAAGTACATGTGTGTGGTTAATTTGTGATGAGACTTTGAATCATAGCACTCAAACCAAGTTGATCATGAAAGTCAAACAACAACATTTATTTTAAGACGAATAGATTATTTCAATAAAGATCACATGTAAGTTGGATCGAACAACAAAAGTTGTGTATACAAAAATAAAATCTTTTTTTTTTCCATAATAAAAAACGCATATACAAGTAACAAGAGATGTTGGCCGGAGGTGGTTGTCGTCTGGAGATGATGGTGGCCTGTCGTAAGTGGTTACCGTAGATGGTGGTGGCCACCAGAGGTTGTGTTGGACGACCAGTGGTGGTGACCCAAGATGGTGGTGAAGGCTGAGTGATAATGTCTGAGGTTCCATCCTAAAACCAATTGGCAATGGGAGGAGTGGCTCAGTATCTTTATATAGTCAATACTTGGCTAATCAATTCCCGATATGGGATAATTGTCTCTAACACGCCCCCTCAAGTGTAGCCGGGCTTTGCCAAGGCTTACAATGTGGACTTGTTACGGATGGCGCGGAGTGACATTGTGGGCCGTTTGTCCTGCACGTGTAACGGGCCAGCTCTGATACCATGATAAAGTCTAAGGTTCCATCCCAAAACCAATTGACAATGGGAGGAGTGACCCAGGATCTTTATATAGTCAATGCTTGGCTAATTAATTCCCGATGTGGGATAATTATCTTTAACACTGAGTAGGCGACCGGAGTTGGTAGCGGTGGCCGAAGATGACTGTTGACAATGGTGGTGGTCGGTCGGAGATGGCGATAACCAACCGGAAGTGGTCGGCCGGAGGTGGTGGTCGTCGGAGATGGTGATGGGTGGCCGAAAGTGGTTTCAAGAGATGGTGGTGGTGGCCATAGTTGTTGAACGGAGGTTGTGGTGTTTATGGTTGGAGAGAGAGAGAAATGAAGCAGAGACCGGGGCTTATTTTGAGTGTGAGAGGGTAATTTTGTCCAATAAAAAATTATAAGTGCGATAAATAGTAGTGTTGGTTAAATAAATTGAGTGATGAAAAATGAAGAGAGAAAATGAGTGATGGGGTAGATTGAATATAAAATTATAAAAAAATGGTCATTTTGGGGAGTCTCAAATGAGCTGGGACAAACCAAAATCAAAATAAGTTTCAAGTGAGCTGAGAGAAAGGGAGTATTTGTTTAAATCTTTTTAATTTTAATTGCAAAATTAGTTTTCTTATATTAGATTCTTATATTAGATGTTTAATTATTAAATAAAAACACATAATCATGCCGTACATCGCACGGGAGTATTGCTAGTTACAATAGATATGAATTTGCTCCAACAAATCTTTACCCCTCCCCTGCTTTCTACGCTCCCATTTAATTATGTTGTTTTACTTATTTTATGTGTGAATGAAATTACTTCGGAAATTTGTAAATTCCGCCAAACATAAAGATAAAGTGAGAGGCAAAATAAAGTCCCAAGAAGGCGGGCATGCTGGAGCAAACCCAAATTAGACTAATTGTCCGAAATTCATAAAACAGCATAGAAATCTCTATTCCTAATTGAAAGGCCAATCTTTTTTTTTTTTTTTTTTTTAAAAGGCCAATCTATTTGGAAAAGTGGAAGCAACAAACAGACTCCACCTAACCAACAAAGGTTAGTCAAGGGGATTAAATAAACACCGACGGCGCTACAATTCCTTGGCAGCCAGCATTTTAGTTTTTGGGGAAAACTTCAAATATCCCCTTATACTATTGTTCGGCTTTAAGTAGGTACCTCTACAATTAATCCGTGCAGGTCAACCCCCTACATTTTTTGGAATGTACAATTCATCATCTTATTTAATTATTTTACCAAAAACACAAACACTACAAAGATTGATATAAAATAAACATCTAACTGAACTTTGGCTTCCACAAACCAAAGGAGATTAATCAACGAAGATTTTCTAACGTCTTGTCTGATCAGCCAAGCTTTAATATAGTCCGTTTGTCCCATTTTTATTGGTCATGTTTGACTTTTTTGTCAATAAAATTAAACTTTGACCAAACATTTGTAACGACCCCAAAACCCGTCTCTATTTACTTTATATTTTTGGGGATTTTAATTTGACATTATATGTGCATTTTATGTGTTGCATCATATTTTATGACTTGCACATATTGTTTGATTAATTGTATTATTTACTTAGTTAGTAGTAATAATGGTTAAGGGAGTTAATTGATTAAGTTGAAACTATAGGGTCCTTAGTGGAATTTAAAGTAGAGGAGTTTAGTTGTTTAAAATGAAACATGGAGAGCTTAAGTGAAAAATGGAAAATATCAAAAAGCATACTTATCCCTCCCTCACTCACTCTCTGCGCCATACTCACACACACACACACACACACACACTAAATCTTCAAATTTTCCTAAAATTACTCTCTATGGTTCATTGAAAGAAAAAAGTCATTGAAAGAAAAAAGTAAGTTCATTTCATTTTGATTTTATTTCTTTTTAATTACTTATCCGGTTTAAAAACTAATTATATAAAAATCAGGGCGTTGAATATGTCATTTCTACCCGATCAAATATTATTTTCTCGATACTTTCTCCGGAATAGGTAAGTTACTAATTCCCCTTTAAATGTTAAAATGGTCATATATGTTATACTTGATACTTGTAAGTGTTAATTTTGTGATTTGGGTGAATTTGGTGATACTTGTAATTTTGGAACAGAGGGAGTATAAACATACTGTGTAGGAAGGAAAGAGCAAATTTGAAATAGTTGGTTTTGAACTTGTTTAGTACTCCTGGGTATTGCCTAGTTGTTAGTAAAAGTATACTCCTACGTTTGGGACGGAGAATTCTTAAGCCTGAAAATGAAATTGGTTTTTCTGGAAATTGTACCGAGCGCCCACCTGGTGGGTATCGAGAGCCGCCCGCTAGCCTTTGGAGCGCCCGCGCGCGCATGAGTGGAGCGCCCGCTTACCTTGTGTTTCATGACCAAATTCCCTGTCGACCTGGAGCGCCCGCTTGGTACTTTCTGAGCGCCCGCCTGGTCTGCCGAGCGCCCGCCCATTCTTTTGTGAGCGCCCGCTTGCCCCTTATTTCAGAATTTCCCCTTTTGTTTGGTTAAGACTAGGATGTATTCTTGGTCTAGGTTTTGGGTACCATTCTAGTTGACCTAAATGGACATTGTGGAATACCTTAGTGTATTGAAAATGGTTCCTTTGTGAACATATGTGTTGTGGAATTTAACTAAGTATTAAATGGGTATTATGGAACATCCTTTTGATGTGTTTTGGATTAATTGTGAATGGGTGCAAGCTTGTGATGTGACTTAATGTCATTAATAAAAGATTGAGTTGTGACTTAATGTCATTAATAAATGATTGAGTTGTGACTTAATGTCATTAATAAAAGACTGGGTTGTGACTTTATGTCAATGGTAAAGGATTGTGTTGTGAACTCTTTATGAGTAATGTGTTGCATCTTTGTGATGAACTTTGTGTGGTTCCCTACTTTGGAATCATGCCTCGGTTGTTGTTTAAAGCAAGTATTTATTACTATGCTCTCGTGTAAAGTCCAGCTGGTACTTCTTGTTGTGGAGTCGGGCAGTGGTAGGGATTATAATGGCACACGAGCCAAATTCATTGTAAGGTTTCTACCATTGGTTTCTCATTTTTAACCCCTTTCCTTGGGCCACGGATTGGGTTTGAGCTAGCTCTATTTTGTGTGAGTTTAGTCACCGTTTGGGTTATAACTTTGTGTCATTTTTCCCCCATTGTTGTTGTTGTTATTGTTTGGTTCCGGAACCGGTTTCAGCCTTTTGGTGCTGCTCAGTTGATAACTCTCAGATGGATATGTTTGATTCGAGAACATTGGCTCAGTATCTACCTATGAGTGTTTATTATCGCCTTATGTGTGGTATGATGAGTTGGCTTTGTCTATCATGTTATGTGCTATGTGAATGTTTATTGACATTGTTCAATTACGAGTATCATTTCAGCATGTAACGTAGTTGTATTTTAGTAGCTTACTGAGATTTATTCTCACCCCGTTCCTTGTTTATTTGTTTTCCTTAGATAAAGGCGAGCTAAGGGGATAGGTCACTTCACAAGGGAGGACGTTGTTGGTAGTGGTGCCCTAGGCACGTTTAATAAACGTTGTAATTGTTATCATTTATTTCATATCAATAAAGAAATGTTTTGATTATTATTATTGTTCATGTTTACTTATAATAATCTCCGTCCCTAATACTTGTAAATCACTAGTATAAAGGCTAAATGATCATGGGATGATCATGTTAGATTTATGGGTACTTGTTTGGAACAAGGTACTGGACATGACCCGTTGTATGAGATCTATGTCATGGTCTATGTCGAACATATATCTCATATTAGTTATGTCATTTGAATCCTTAGACATAAAGTTATTATGGTCTTCCACTTGATGAACATTATGTTTGACATATTCAAACGCTACCTTTAACCGGGTAGTTATAAAGGGTGTGATTGGCATAATCGGATTCACGTAAGGAAGAATAATAAGCCAAATGGATTTGTCCCTCTTCGGAGAGATGTCAAGCTTGGGCCCCTCGAAGGAATGATGTTGATGAAATGTTCTATCGGACTCAAATGGATTGATTGGATCAATAGCATTTGAGTCATCAACATATTCGGAATCGAGAAAGTATTGAACAAAACAAGTTGACTGTTTGACCATGACTTGTGTTCAATGACGTAGTGGACAAAGGGATTATGACATATTCTAAAGGAATGCGAACTTGTATCTAGTTATACTATTTGGGTAGGTATGACGGTTTGCTAGAACCTAATCATACCTTATGGTTTCATGGTTGAACCCATTGCCAACTTAGTATAATCCTAGAGGGTCACACACAATAGAACGAATCTTAAATAAGGACTATATTGGAATTTTGGAATTTTTGGAAATCTGGGGAAGTGGGCGACCGCACAGTATGGACTGGGCGGCCGCACACTTGGCTCATTTTTGTACCAGTTTGTTTCAGATAGTTGTGCGACCGCACAGTGGTTTTGGGCGGCCGCACAGTACTGTCGGGTGGCAGATTCCTAATTTGATTAGGAAACGAATTTTGGACGGATTTTGACACAAGTTTCCTATTTGGAATAGGTCCTACTTGTGTATAAAAGACCAAATTCGGCCAGCACTCTTAACGAATGATTTTGTGAGTCTCAAAAGAGTTTGAGAGAATTTTATTTTGTTCTAAGATATCCTTGATTGAAGAACAAATAATACACAAAGAAAAATTCTATATAGTTCATATTGATTGTGAAAACGTGTTTCACAATTTTGGTCTAGCAACCAAGATCAAGAAGCTCCTTGATATTCGTTCGTGGTATGGATACCGCTAGAGGGTGAAGCTCATCATCTTCAAAGTTCGTGTTCTTACTTTCTTCGTGATCAAGCTTCAAATCTCCACCAAGATCAAAGCTAGAATTCAAAGTCATCAAGGGTTAGTTTTCCTCTATTCATATTGTTGTATTTGATCTAATCATATGAATGGATCTATGGGCTTTGGGTTTCATAAAATTTAAATGATAAATTCCGCTGCGCATGTTACTCCGAAACCCAACAGTGGTATCAGAGCCCCGTTCATGTTGATTATTTCAATACCTAGATCATGTTATGTGTATGTAAATTGTTTATGTGCCTTGCATGATATGAATATTGGAATATATGATGTTTATGTGTTATGTGATTTTATGTGGTTTATTGTTTTGCAACTTTAATCGCACGATTCAATCGCAATAAATAAATTATGGTGGATTCAGAATTGTTGATTATTAATTTTGATTGGATCAAAGTTTTAATAATCGGGGAAAAACAATTTTGAGACAAATTTTTTGAACTTTAAAAATTCTGCACATTCTGATCAGACCGGGCGACCGCACGGAAGAGACTGGGCGGCCGCACTGTTTTGGGCGACCGCACAGGTCCTTTTTGGGCGGCCGCACACCAGGATCAGAATGTCTGATTTTGTTCAAAAACAGAATCTGGAATTTTTCGAAAAAATCAACAAAAACCAGTAACAGAACCAGTCCAGACTTGCTGATCTGGAATGGGTTTTGGGGGTAGTTGGTTTGTGTGTGGATTTTGGGGTTTGAATTTCCTATTTGTTTTAGTCTTGTGATTCCTAGATTGGTTCAAGGTTTGGATGGCTAATCTGCGTTCATCGAGATTGTGTTTCCCAAACTTGATCGCAATC
This sequence comes from Campanula takesimana, assembly GCA_026119855.1. Lineage (NCBI taxonomy): Eukaryota > Viridiplantae > Streptophyta > Magnoliopsida > Asterales > Campanulaceae > Campanula > Campanula takesimana. The sequence continues at coordinate 623,360 of JAOWBW010000120.1, forward strand.
AAAGTTTCAAAGATAAAACGAAGTTAGAATTATGAAGAGTTCATAATTGCTAAAATTGAGAAACAAAGTTCTTGATTCAATGATTGGAGATCCATGTGGAATTGTGAATGCAATTGGCCTACGTTCATCGAGACCATCTATTGCTTAGTTTCGGCCACATGGACTACTTTCTTGGTTTCTTGAATTAGTGCGGGATTGTGGTTGCCTAATGGCTTAGTTCGACCGCACTTCTTGTTGTCTTGATTTGGAGATAATAACCAAAGTTGAAATAGTCTCATCCTCATAATTATACAGAAACTAATGACACATAAATATCATGCTTAAATTAATGGAGATTAATTTAGTAGCTAAACTTGATGTGTAACATATTTATATTATGTGCTCATAAATGTGTTATATATGCTTTATGTGATAAGCCTTCAAAGAAAGTTTTAAGTCTTTTATTGCCATGCCATGATTAAAACACTTGTTAGTACATGAGTGATTTTAATGTAGATTCGCCCTAGCGAGGTGCATTAAATTTGTTTATGTATGAGCAAGATAGATAGTGTGGGCACGCCCTAGCGGGACACATTAACTGTGCGTTTAAAATGGTTAGACTTAATTGGGCGTCAAAACAGTTTTGGGCCTAGGCAAAGATGAGGTTTAACATGCTTTTTGAAATTGGATTTCTTAAAGAATCTCATAAAAGGAACTAAGAGTCATATGAGATATGATTGACAAGAGTTGTCTACCTAATTAATTTGATTTTGTGTAATCCGCCTTAGCGGACTTGAAATTAAATTAAAGTTGGATCTTAACCCATTTAAATTATATTATACATTGGATGTATAAGAAGGTTATATAATTTAGTGGGAGTATTTTTGAAAAATACATTGTTTATTTCTTTAATGAAAATTGGTACTTACTAAATTTTGAAAATTTTGCATATTTGTAGATAATGACTAATAACACTCAATCAATGTCGTTGCGATCGATCCTTGAGAAGGATAAGCTCGAAGAGAATGATACTAACTTTATGGATTGGATCCGTAGCATAAGAATCGTTCTTAGGCAAGAAGATAAGTTGTACATTCTCGATGGGCCTCTCCCTGCTGAACCACCGCCTACTGCCCCTAGGGTAGAAAGAGACAATTACAAGAAACATCGTAATGATTCTAGAGATGTAAGTTGTCTCATGCTTGCTGCTATGTGCTCAAAACTCCAACAAAGTTTGGAACATTTGGAAGCCTATGAGATAGGCGTGGAGTTGAGAACCATGTTTCAAGAGCAAGCTAGGAAAGAGAGGTACAAGACCATTGTTGGATTCACTGGTTGTAAGATGAATGAAGGGCAACAAGTGAGTCCTCACTTTCTCAAAATGAAAGGTTATGTAGAGCACCTTGAGAAACTTGGCTATCCAATCCCATTGGAGCTAGCCACGGATCTCATTCTTAATTCATTGCCTAAAAGTTATAATCAGTTTGTGATGAATTATAACATGCATGGAATGGATAAGAATCTCTCTGAGTTGCATGGGATGCTCAAAACTGCAGAGATGAAAATTGTGGAGAAAGGTTCTCCCGTGCTCTTGGTTCATGATGGGAAGAAGGCTAATGCCAAAGGAAAGGGTAAGAAAGTTGTCAAACCCAAAATGAGCAAGGCAAAGGTTGCCAAGGCTTCTGAGGCAAAACCCGATTCACAAAAGGATGCAATATGTTTCCATTGTCAAGAAATTGGTCATTGGAAACGTAATTCCAAGGCTTTCTTGGAAGAGCAAAAGAAGAAGAAGGGCAGCAAGGCTGCGTCGACTTCAGGTATCTATATGATAGATATTCTCCTTTCTACCACTGATTCTTGGGTATTGGATACCGGATGTGGTTCTCACATTTGTCTAAATGTGCAGGGACTAAAGAATAGGAGACTGCTTAAAGAAGGTGAAGTAGATCTACGCGTGGGGAATGGAGCAAGAGTTGCTGCATTAGCCGTAGGGACTTATGAAGTCACTTTACCTTCCGGATTAATTCTTGTTTTGAACAATTGTTATTATGTTCCGGATTTAAGCAGAAATATTATTTCAATTTCTTGTTTGGATAATGAAGGTTTTAAGTTTCTTATTGAGAATAAGAATTTTTTTATTTATTTAAATGATGTGCTTTATGGTAGTGCTAATTCATTTAATGGCATTTATATCTTGGATGTCAAGAATGAAAATAATGTCTATCATGTAAATAATAAATCTAAACATAATGATGTAAATCATACTTATTTGTGGCATTGCCGTCTTGGTCATATTAATGAGAAGCGTATCTCAAAACTCCATAGGGACGGACTTTTGGGTTCATGTGACTTAGAGTCATATGATACTTGTGAGTCGTGTCTTCTTGGAAAATTGACTAAGACACATTTTACCAAGTTAGGTGAAAGGGCAAGCGACTTATTTGGGTTGATACATTCCGATGTATGCGGACCATTAAGTAGCAATGCTAGGGGAGGATTTCAATACTTCATAACCTTCACTGATGATTATAGTAGATTTGGGTATGTATACCTAATGAAACATAAAAGTGAAGCATTTGAAATATTTAGAATATTTCAAAATGAAGTAGAAAAACAACTTGGCAAAAGTATTAAGGCACTTCGATCAGATCGTGGTGGAGAATACTTAAGCCAAGAATTTGATGATCATCTAAAGAATTGTGGAATAGTTTCACAATTGACTCCACCCGGAACACCACAATGGAATGGTGTGTCTGAGAGGAGAAATCGGACTTTGTTAGACATGGTTCGATCAATGATGAGTCAAGTTGATCTTCCAATATCCTTTTGCGGTTACGCCCTAGAAACCGCTGCTTTCACACTAAATCAAGTTCTTACTAAATCGGTTCCAAACACTCCATATGAGATGTGGAGTGGAAAGAAACCTAGTTTGTCTTTCATGAGGATTTGGAGTTGCGAAGTTTATGTCAAGAGACTTATCTCTGACAAACTAGCACACAAATCTGATAAATGTATTTTCGTGGGATATCCTAAGGAAACTAAAGGATATTACTTTTACAACCGAGAGGACAACAAAGTGTTTGTTGCCCGAACTGGTGTCTTTCTAGAGGAACAGTTTCTTTCTAAAGAAATCAGTGGGAGTAAATAAATCTTGAAGAAATTCGAGACCCAGAAAATATCATTGAACCAATAGTGGAACGGGAACAAGAACCACAAGGAGTTGTGGAACCTGTTCAAGATACACAAGTAACTCGCAAATCTAGTAGGGTACGATCCGATCCCGAGAGATATGGATTTCCCGTAACGGATAATAATGAGGTAGAAATCATTGAGAATGATGAACCGTCAACCTACCAAGAAGCGATGTCTTCTCCTGATTCGGACAAGTGGCTTGGAGCCATGGAATCCGAATTGCAATCCATGCAAGACAATCAAGTTTGGAATTTGATTGATGCGCCCGAAGGTGTAAAAACCATAGGATGCAAATGGGTCTTCAAGAAGAAGACTGACATGGATGGGAAGGTGCATACTTACAAAGCTAGACTTGTAGCGAAAGGTTATAGGCAAGTTCATGGTATTGACTATGATGAGACCTTTTCACCCATAGCAATGATAAGGTCTATAAGAATTCTGCTTGCTATTGCCGCATATCATGACTATGAAATATGGCAAATGGATGTCAAAACCGCTTTCCTAAATTGAAAACTACAAGAGGATGTGTATATGACACAACCAGAAGGTTTTGAACAGAATTCTAAGGTATGCAAATTGCAAAGATTCATCTATGGATTAAAGAAAGCTTCAAGGAGTTGGAATCTCCGTTTTGATGAATCGGTCAAAGAGTTTGGTTTCATATAGAACGAAGATGAACCTTGTGTATACAAGAAAATTAGTGGGAGCATAGTGCTATTCCTTATCTTATACGTGGATGACATATTGCTCATTGAAAACGACATTCCCACACTACAGTCTGTGAAGACTTGGTTAGGAAAGTGTTTCGCAATGAAAGATATGGGTGAAGCCGCATATATACTTGGCATTAAGATCTATAGAGATAGATCAAGGAGGCTACTTGGTTTAAGCCAAAGTACATACATTGACAAGGTCATTAGAAGATTCCGTATGGAAAATTCTAAAAGAGGTGACTTGCCCGTGTTACATGGAGTTTTTCTAAGCAAGACTCAATGTCCTAAGACAAAAGATGAGCTTGAGAAAATGAATGATGTTCCATATGCTTCGGGGCAATTGGGTCCATCATGTATGCCATGATTTGTACTAGGCCGGATGTATCTTATGCTTTGAGCATGACAAGTAGATACCAATCCGATCCTGGCGAAAATCACTGGGTAGCTGTAAAAGCGATTCTTAAGTACTTGAGAAGAACTAAAGACTCGTTTTTGGTCTATGGAGGAATGGAAGATGATCTCGTTGTAAATGCTTACACGGATGCAAGCTTCCAAACCGACAAAGATGATAGCCGATCGCAATCGGGTTTTGTGTTTATGTTAAATGGTGGAGCTGTAAGCTGGAAAAGTTCAAAGCAAAGTACAACCGCTGATTATACAACGGAAGCTGAGTATATTGCTGCATCAGATGCTGCAAAGGAAGCTGTTTGGATTAAGAAGTTCATCACTGAACTTGAAGTGGTTCCTAGTATTGCTAATCCAATAGACCTTTATTGCGATAATAATGGTGCTATTGCTTAAGCAAAGGAACCAAGAGCACATCAGAAATCCAAACACATACTTAGGCGTTTTCATATCATTTGAGAGATCGTTGATAGGGGAGACGTAAATATATGCAGAGTACCTACTGATGACAATGTTGCGGACTCGCTAACAAAGGGACTTCCACAAGCTAAACATGATGGTCATGTTAGGTCCATGGGTATTAGATACATGGGAGATTGGGCCTAGGGCAAGTGGGAGATTGTTGGTAGTGGTTCCCTAGGCACGTTTAATAAACGTTGTAAATGTTATCATTTATTTCATATCAATAAAGAAATGTTTTGATTATTATTATTGTTCATGTTTACTTATAATAATATCCGTCCCTAGTACTTGTAAAGCACTAGTATAAAGGCTAAATGATCATGGGATGATCATGTTAGATTTATGGGTACTTGTTTGGAACAAGGTACTGGACATGACCCGTTGTATGAGATCTATGTCATGGTCTATGCCGAACATATATCTCATATTAGTTATGTCATTTGAATCCTTAGACATAAAGTTATTATAGTCTTCCACTTGATGAACATTATGTTTGACATATTCAAACGCTACCTTTAACCGGGTAGTTATAAAGGGTGTGATTGGCATAATCAGATTCACGTAAGGAAGAATAATAAGCCAAATGGATTTGTCCCTCTTCGGAGAGATGTCAAGCTTGGGCCCCTCGAAGGAATGATGTTGATGAAATGTTCGGCCGGACTCAAATGGATTGATTGGATCAATAGCATTTGAGTCATCAACATATTCGGAATCGAGAAAGTATTGAACAAAACAAGTTGACTGTTTGACCATGACTTGTGTTCAATGACGTCGTGGACAAAGTCATACCTTATGGTTTCATGGTTGAACCCATTGCCAACTTAGTATAATCCTAGAGGGTCACACTGTCGCGCCCCGACCCGTGGTCCTACTTGGCCCCACGTCCGGGACACGCACGGAAGACGTCATAAAACATTTTTAAGAAAATTTTTCGAAATATACTTCCTATCAAAAGGTTCACACCACCAACTCAATACTAAAACACGACTTCAAGTCACAAAACAACCTTTCACAAACAAGTACTAAGCCACATGGCTACAACTACTAACTTCACTTACTTAAATACAAACACGAACATCTACTAAAAGAGATGATACAACCCAAGTCACGGATATACTACCCAAAAGGTATTACATTTACATAATGTATCCTTTACTTACACAACATTTCCCAAAATGTCTTACCCAAAGATCTCCTCGACGTCCTCCCAGTGTGTGTGAACTATCCCCTGGGCTCCTTCTTATCTAAAACGGTAAACAAATAAAGGGTGAGAATAAATCTCAGTAAGTTACTAAAATGCAACTACATTACATGCTAATATGATAAACATAAAAGAACAATGCCACAAATGATCATATAGCACATAGCACAGAATATGAGAGGCTCCCTATCGCCAACCGTCCCATACCGGTTGGAAATAACGACCAACTCATCATGCAACACATAAAGCGGCAATGAACACTCATACATGGATACTGAGCCAAGGTTCTCAAACCAAACAATAGCCATCTGAGAGGCATCAACTGAGCAGCATCGAAGAGCTGAAACGGGTTCCGGAACCAAACAACAACAACAACAACAACGGGGAAAATGACACAAAGTCATAACCCAAAGTGCCCAACCTTTGGCCCAAGGAAGGGGGTTAAAAATGGGAAACCAATGATAGGAGCCTTATAATGTACTTGGCTCGGGAGACCATTATAATCCCTATCACTGCCCAACACACACAAAAGTACCAGCTGGACTTTACACGCAAGCACCCAATAGAAATACTTGCTTAAACAACAATCAGGGACAATGATTCCAATGTAGGGAACCATGCCAAACACATCAAGAAGATGAACTATTCCAACACATTACAAAGTGTTCAACAATGCTCACATAATAAATCACTAACATTTCACAACACTTGTGTACACAAAGGTACCACTTCTACCACATTAGTGATCCACAACAATCATCTAACTACTTTAGAACACTACCCAAAACCTAGACCAAGATTGACCTCTAAATCACTTGGTTTGGAAAACTCTCAATTTTTCAGATAACTGGGCGGTCGCTCAAACAGGGCTGTGCGGCCGCCCAAAATGCTCTGTTCCATGAAGAAAACCCTTCAGATAGGTGTGCGGCCGCACGCCCATTTTTGGGCGGCCGCCCACATCACCCGGCAGACCTAAAAACTTAACCAAAGTTTACTCCTTTCATTTCACAATCCAAAATTACCAAAGCTTGCAACACTTAACATCTACACTTACACAAAGGCTAAAACTCAGCCTAAGAACAATACTAACACCAACAAGAACCAATTCTATTTTACTCCCTTTGTCCCAAATTTACAAGTATAAATAAAACATACCAAAACATTGTTTTATCACATATAAAGCATATAAAGCATACTTATGACCATTTTAACATTTAAAGGGGGATTAGTAACTTACCTATTTTCCAGAAAAGATGTCAAGAAAAATAATATTGATCGGTAGATATGATCTAATCAACACCCTGAACATTTATATGTAATTAGATTTGAAAATGGAGTAGTAAATTAAAATAGGGAAAATTAACAAAACATTATTTTTACCTAGCTTTTCTTCTTCTTCTTCAATGGAGGAATTCTCAGAGAAAAGTATTTTGAGAAAGTGGTGGTGAGCAAACTAAGGGGAGGGAGGGATGAAGAGGTGATGATCAACTAGTTTTTATCCCAAGTTCACAATTAAATCACCCAAGTTTCAAATTTTATCAATTAACCCCTCAACTCCCACTTTCATTAAAGCCCCCATATAATTCCACTAACTCAACTAACTCCCAAAATAAACTTTACTACTAACATTTTAACTAACACAAATAGTCAAATAAAATGTGCAATTCATATAAGATGATGCAACACATAAAATGCACACAAAATTTTAAATAAAAATTATCAAAATATAAAATAAATATTAAAATAAATAAACGGATTTTGGGGTCGCTACACACACACAATAGAACGAATCTTAAATAAGGACTATATTGGAATTTTGGAATTTCTGGAAATCTGGGGAAGTGGGCGACCGCACAGTATGGACTGGGCGGCCGCACACTTGGCTCATTTTTGTACCAGTTTGTTTCAGATAGTTGTGCGACCGCACAGTGGGTTTTGGGCGGCCGCACAGTACTGTCGGGTGGCAGATTCCTAATTTGATTAGGAAACGAATTTTGGACGGATTTTGACACAAGTTTCCTATTTGGAATAGGTCTTACTTGTGTATAAAAGACCAAATTCGGCCAGCACTCTTAACGAATGATTTTGTGAGTCTCAAAAGAGTTTGAGAGAGTTTTATTTTGTTCTAAGATATCCTTGATTGAAGAACAAAATAATACACAAAGAAAAATTTCATATAGTTCATATTGATTGTGAAAACGTGTTTCACAATTTTGGTCTAGCAACCAAGATCAAGAAGCTCCTTGATATTCGTTCGTGGTGTGGATACCGCTAGAGGGTGAAGCTCATCATCTTCAAAGTTCGTGTTCTTACTTTCTTCGTGATCAAGCTTCAAATCTCCACCAAGATCAAAGCTAGAATTCAAAGTCATCAAGGGTTAGTTTTTCCTCTATTCATATTGTTGTATTTGATCTAATCATATGAATGGATCTATGGGCTTTGGGTTTCATAAATTTTAAATGCTAAATTCCGCTGCGCATGTTACTCCGAAACCCAACAGACGTCGGGTTGATAATTCATTTTGAAAAGTAAGTGTGGTTTAAAGGTTGCATTATATAAATGTATAACATTTGGGGTAATGTACCCGAGACTTGATCCGTGTATCACCTATTTTGTTAAAGTGTGGTGATTGTGCATTTGTAAGTAAAGTGTGTAAGCCCTTGAGGCTAAGTACTTTCGTTTGTGAAAGTTGGTGGTGTGTTGAAATGAAAGTTTTCAACTTAATGAGTTTGTGATATGAAACTTTTATGAAATAACATTTCGATTTTTTTTTCTAAAAGTGTTTTAGGACGTCTTCCGTGCGTGACCCAGACGTGGGGCCAAGTAGGACCACGGGTTGGGGCACGACAACATTAATGTCAATCTAGTCATCATAGTGAAAGTCTAAAAATTGTTATTAATAAATCACTTAATTGTTTATCAATAACAAATTTTAGAATTTCACTAAGATGACTAGATTGACATTAATGTTTGGTCAACGTTCACTTGTTTTGACTGAAAAAAAATCATAAGTGGTCAATACAAATGGAACGTAGGGAGTATCCGTGGAATTAAGGCCATCTCTCCTACTCCAAATTTAGTTTACTTGAAATTACTCCCTCATATCATTATGATTCATGCTTCCGATAAAGGCAATGGTGGCGGTGGAAATTTTCCAATTTTCTAGCGGCGTCGTCCAAAGATCGGTTGTGTTTGCGATAGGTCGTGGCCGTTAATAGCTAGATTTTGCGAATCTAATGTTACGGTTTTTATGATATTGGACCAAAGATTGATGCAATTTTGGGGTGATGGTACATCTGTATGAAAAAGATCAATGATTTAAGCACAATAAATTGAATTATAATATTCGTCGGTCCAAATAATAAAATTCATGATGCCATATAATAACATGTGCTCCGAAAAAAAGATATATATGGATGTGTAACCATGTGATTATGCGATAGAATTTGTACCATGACAATTTAAGATAGGGGCCAAGAAAGGTCTTAAAGGAATTTTAAAGTTTCTCGTTAGTTCCGTTAACTCAGTTTGTAAAAAATAGGGTTATGTTTACTGTTTGTTCATAGTGTAGGGGGTAATTTACAATTTTCCTTATTTTTTTTTTTAAAGCATTTCACTTGTTAATCACATGTCAAACGAATTCTCTCTCCATTATTCCCGTCTGCTACGTCTCCTTTCTCGCTTACCAATTCTTCTCTTTTTGCCCTCCTTTTGCTAGCAATATTCTCTTCCTCAGAATCATAGCATTGAATTAGGTAATCACCTCGATCTGAATTATAAACTGAGAATTGGTAATCCCACAGCATATTGATTCCTCATTTTCTATCAATTTATGTTTAATTTATGATAGATCGTCTGTTGAACCCTAGAATTGTATATTTTTGAACGCAAAATTTGATGAATATTGAATTGTATTATACGTAGATAGATCTGTATTTATTTATTTATTTATTTATTTTGGCTGATGAAATTGACGTGATCCTGCAGTAGTGGTAGTACCGGTGAGCTATGGTGTTCTTCAGAGGTGTTTCACTGCTTTCGAAGCTCCGTTCTAGTGTTGTAAGTTATTCCTATCCCACGTCTTGGTAACTGTAAATTGTATATGTATTTTATTTTGCTTTGTATGTGTTCTTGTTTGTGTATTTGCTGTAATGTAAATCCTGCAAAAGGTGATTTTATTTGATTCTGTTTGCATTTTCATAGATTTAAAACATGCAGGTCAATGGTGCATTCAATTTGCTAATGTTGATTACTAAATTTTCAACTTTAAGTTTGCTTTGAATAGTCAAATAACTCTTTTTCTGGAGGTATTATTTGATTGTAAATGTGGATTTGGTGATTCTCATTATCTTTAATCCTATATCTCCTTGACAGGGTCAACAGTCTAATAATCTGAGCAATTCGGTTCGTTGGCTCCAAATACAGACGTCTTCAGATCTGGTAAGCTTTTGTTACAGCTTTCCTTGCTTATTACTTATCTACAAGTTTACGTACATTGTGCCCGCATATTAAAGAGTTTACCGCTGACTTAAACTTCAACATTCATGATTTGCTCAATTGACCAGTACTCTGATATTAGTGAGAAAAATGTGCCAAGTCAAAATTTGTGAGCATAGACGTATCTTTATGATATTAACACTTATTTGCATGTTTATAGATGTTTTTAGAAATGTTCTTTAATGGACTCCTAATGAGCAAAGGATTAAATCACTAGACATATTATGCAAGAATATATTGTAGACGTCTAGCAAAGTTATGAGTAAATATTAAAGATTTAAAAAAATGTTTGTGGTAGGAATGGTGCAATGCTGGATATACTGGATGCAGTGAAAAATTTAGGGTCCGTATCTAAATGGCCCTAAAGGCTTGTATTCGCCAGCTATTTATCTTTGTGATGCGTAACGTGTCGTGCTGTCCCTGCATCTCGTGGGTGAATAAAGGTCTACTCATTTGAGAGGAGCGAGAAACATTGTTAATGAGTATCTGATTTGAGACAGTAGTATAGTAGAGATGTCCACCTTTGCTCTTGCTTTTGAGTGTATGGGCACACATGAGGCCTTGAGTAGAGATTCATTTCTCCACTTATGAACAAGGGCTATTGCATTTACGAGGATGACATGGCCTCTGCATTTCTCTCCATAGCTTTCTTCGGAGTATTAATCGTCAACCACTACCCAAGGCTTTTGTGTGGCTGACATGTTCCCTTTGCGGCTCTAAGCGTCTTACATTCAGTTCGCATTTCCATCTCATAATGTTCACTCAAATTTTTGCAGCTTAATATATACTCCCTCCGTTTCATGAGAACTGAGACTAAAAGAAATGGCACAAGAACTAAGGAATACTAATAAAATAAGGAAAATGTGTGGTAGAAAATGAAGAGAGAGAATAGTGGGGTAAATAGTAGTGTTGGTTGAATAAAATGAGTGGTGGAGAATGAAGAGAGAGAATGAGTGGTGGGGTTGGGTGAATATAAAATATAAAAAGTTTGCCATTTTGGGCAGTCTCAATTGAGGTGAAACGGACGAAAAGGGAAATAAGTCTCAATTCTCATGAAACGGAGGGAGTATATACTGCTCTGCAAAAAATGCCTGGTTATTGTCTAAACAATCTCTTATGGCCAATTCATTTGCTAGCATTATATTGCTTTGGCTGGTCAGTTAGTTTCAACCTGCACACATGCTTTGTATTGGTCATATTTAGAATAAAATGTAGTTTCAAATTGTTAATACCAGTCTGTTATGGTTATATTATTTGATAGAAGTTCCTGACTAAGTTATTTTCTTCAATGTAGGACCTTTATTCTCAGGTTAAGGAATTGATTCCTGAACAACAGGTACATATATTAGTTTTTATGCCTTTTTTTTTTTTACAAAAAAAAAACATACTCCCTCTGTTCCAGGTAAGTTGCAACATGGAAGGGGAAGCACAAAAATTAAGAAAGGAGAATAATGAGTGGTTGGGAGGAAGAGAGAGAATGAGTGGAGAATAATGAGTGGTTGGGAGGAAGAGAGAGAATGAGTGGAGGATTATAAAAATAATAAAGAGTTTCCTTATTTGGCATTGTTGCAACTTAAGTGGAATACCCAAAATGGCAAATTGTTGCAACTTACCCGGAACGGAGGGAGTATTCGTTTTATGTTTTTTTTTTTTTTTTTTTTTTTTAATGTGCAGTAGAAAAGTTGTCGCATTAGCAGTTTTTCAATTGGATTTAATCTTTCTATCAAGTTTAAATCAGATTTATTTACCATCATTTTGCTCCAGAATAGCTTTCCATAGAGTGGATACATATGGCGTACATATTCTTGTGTTGTCTTGATTGGGTTATTGGATCCACATTGGTATGAAATGATTGTAGCTGGGTGGATTGCTCTATGAGTGGGCCTCAAGAGGAGTTTAATGTAGATTTCTTTCCTAGTTTCACTTGTTGGGGTTCATAACTTTAGCATTTAGAATAAAGGACAACTACTTCCCTCTGTTTTACAACTTACTATGATAGTTTTGCTAATTTGTTGATATTTTTGGATTGGAGTTTCCTGTTTTTATTATTAATCCAAAAATTTTCTTGCTCGAATGTGCTAACTATTAACTTCTGCTATTCAAAAGATGGTAGAAGTTCCTTTCTGGTAGAAGCATATAAGTCATTCTACTTCCATTTGTTCTACTTTATCCAAATTATTTTTACAACAGGAGCGACTGAAAAAGATCAAGTCAGAATATGGAAAAGTTCAATTGGGCAACATCACTGTTGATATGGTAAAGATGTTCTTTGCTTTCCATTTTTGCCTAACTTAGGCTAGGATACCGGAAATACTTTATATTTCAATACTGATGTCTTGCAATAGGCGGACACATATTTTTTCGGTGAGTAGTTACTAATTATATCATATCTTACTGAAGGTACTTGGTGGGATGAGAGGGATGACCGGGTTACTATGGGAAACCTCATTACTTGATCCAGATGAGGTAAAGTTGCTAACTAACTGATGAAGTTTTTCTGGTTCTTTACGCTATAGAAATTTGCATTTTAGCTGGTGAATTCATTGTGCAGGGAATTCGTTTCCGGGGTCTGTCTATCCCAGAATGTCAGGATGTACTACCAGCAGCAAAGCCTGGTGGAGAACCATTGCCTGAAGGTCTTTTGTGGCTTCTCTTAACTGGAAAGGTATTCAATCTTCTTGTGCTTTCCAGATCTTCAGTATGTTGAAAGACTGTCTCCAAGATATTTGTATTGCAAAATGTTCACTTATGTTTGAAAGAAGTTTTCTGGCTTTTCACGTTATATTACTTCAAAATTTCCTTTGCTGTGTCTAATATTGTCTTGTCATTTGTTGCCTACAGGTACCAAGTAAAGAGCAAGTTGATGCATTGTCCAAGGAACTCAGGAGTCGAGCCGCTATCCCAGGTATTCAATCAAGTTGATACATAATTACCCAATAACACTCGTATAGTAATGGTAAAACTCCATGAATTCGAAAGAAAGACAAACTTGCAATTTCAATAGTTGGACTTTATGGATTCCAAATTTCCAATTTCCAATAGGTATGACAAATTTGTTATCTTGCTATTGAACCTGCGCCTGCCCTCGAATAGCCCTCATAACTCGCTCTGGATCGGGCCTTTGAGAGCTGTGGTTGTCTTATCACCCTTGCCACTTACCATCAAGGCGTCAATTACCATCACCCTCGCCCTCACGGTTGCTCCACCATTTTAACTGGCCCTTCATCAATTCACCTCTCGCAGTTGTGCAACCTCCTGGAGGCAATCAATGGGTTTAACAAGTGACACCCCCCCCCCCCCCCAGAAATACCCCACTGCTGGCATAATCGTGTCGACACAGATATCGTAGGCGAAGTTGTTGCATGTGTATCACTGTAAGAAGCGAAGAGAGTGGGAGAGGCTTACATTCATTATTTCACTCACCAGCAGCGTCAATAGGGGTCATAGGCGTCTTTGTTGAAATTAGTTAATCAAGAGTCACTTTTAAGTCTTTTGATAGAACAATGTCAGGTTATTTATTTATTCCACCTTTCTTTGGTTTAGTGCTTTAGAAAGGAAGAGGGAAGACCAATTTTTCCACACATAGTTAAACGCGCGCAACAGTCTTTTACTATGCTTTAGAATGTCAAAGTGGTGAAACAAATGAACTGTGTAATGGAAGTTAACATAACAGATAGTACTGAACTTGCAAAACATGTTCTTTGGAGGGGAGGGGGGGGGGGGCAAGTGAAACCTTTCCAAACTAGCTGGAGGGCTACATTATTGAACTGCTAACCCCAAGAACTTAGTTAAATCTCCATGATTTTTTTTTTTTTTTTTTGGCCTTGACTTGTGGAAGCTGGCATGTCAATATAGGTGAACTAGTGATCTATTTGATATGTTGGCATGGACTATTCTCCCACTTCTGCTTCTTTTTCTGTTAGCCATGTAAGTGTTGATTGAGAGCTCTTTTTGTTGCAGATCATGTCTATAAAACCATAAATGCCTTGCCCACTACTGCTCATCCAATGACACAGTTTGCAACTGGTGTCATGGCTCTTCAGGTTACTTGTTTAACTTTTCAGATTACATCGCGAATACTTGACCAAATTGGGTGATTAAAATTTGGTAGTCGATAGTTAGTTTGGTTCTCACGTTTAATGCTTGTAAAGTGGTTGTGCTCATGTTTTTGCCAAAGTTCTTGATATTGTGGAAAGATGTGTAGGCTGAAATGTTTTGATGCTTTGTTGTTCTGTTATGTGCGGAGAGAAAATATGAGGATGACTATACTAGCTAAATTATCACCAGGGAAACTACACATCTGTTCTTTGGTGAAATTGAACCTATAGTTACAAATACAAAATCATTGATATTCCCTATAATTATCCTTCGCGCAACATTATTGTAAGTAGGGCTGTGCAGGAAAACTGACCCGTAATGACTGAACAACCGGCATGTGTGGTTTAATTTTTGGTAGGAACGGAACTTTGATGGTACATTTTTTTGTTTGGCTGCCGGTAAGGGAAAATCGAACAGTACCCGATCATACTAAAACAACGTTGTTTTATTAGAAGTATATATACCAATTTATACCCTTTTCTCATTTAGTCGTATTTCTCCCTTGCTCATCTAGGTTCGCACACTGAGAAATAAGTATCCATCACTTCATATAGAGATTAGTTAATCTATCAATGTAATTTACTAATCCATTTGTATTCGTATCCATGTCTTTGTTTCTCAACTCTTCACAAGTTCACATTAGACAGTAAACTTGGAATTTTGAAAATAAATTCTTCTATAGGATGTTTATCAGTGTTGTTTCTCCTCTCATCTATATTTCATGAATGCATCTTTACTTTTATTGAAGAAGTTGTATTTTATAGGCCGAGTGGGCAGACCCATGGAAATAGTTTCCTATGCTGCATATACATGTTTGACGATTTTTTCTTTTATCCTTTTCACGATTACTTATCTGCAGACTTGAATAGCCAAAACCTTTCACTCTATACCATGTTAGAAGCTGGTCGCTATGTTCGGGATCTTTTTATTATGCTCATTATATAGCAATACTGGCCATTAATTTTTTTTTTAGCATTACTGGCCATTTGCGAGTAGGACCCTATTTTACTCTCTGTGGCTCAGGCACATACAATCATCATCTTGTTGGCAGTAGTGGCTTGGACTCTGTGCGTTGGCTGCACTTGACCTCTTTTGGTTTTGGAGTAGAAGGTTGGCCACCAAAGATTGAAATTATATCACAAATATTGGAGGAAGGATAGCGTAGTGATTACCTTTTCATCATGTTATACTCACTAGAGTTAGGGCAATGTCTTTTAATATTGTGAATATTAAAGCTCTTTATTTTTCCTCTCAAATGTGCTGCGCTGTTGTTTTTTTCCATGAGCTATGTGATACGATCAAAGATATAGGAGATCTGTAACCGACTTCCATTTTAACCATTATACTTATTTTTTGGCACGAAAACCACGATACTCTAGGAAATGTTCGCCCAAGCCCCAAAAAGTTAAACCCGTTAGATTATGATGGATGATTCTTTTTAATTATTCACACTTCAACCCCCTAAACTTTCACATGGAGGTGGAACTGTGCATAACTAAAGTTTTTTCATCCATTATAATCTAAAGGGGTTAACTTTTGGGGGCTGGGGCAAACATTTCCTAAATACAGTGTTCTTCAGGCAAAAATTTAATATAATGGTTAAATGGCCAAAGTACAGTGGTTGAAAATGAAATTTAACTATTGTATATTTGTTTTGGTAAGTATACTATGAACTAATCATTTTCATCTTACAGACTCAAAGTGAATTCCAGAAGGCTTATGAGAAGGGGGTCCACAAATCAAAGTAAGTTACGTCCAAGCTGTTAGATTCCCTTCCCAAAATCACGCAAGCAACTAATGTTATCTTGTTTTTAGGTACTGGGAGCCAACATTTGAGGACTCTCTTACCCTGATTGCTCAATTGCCGGCTGTAGCTGCTTATATCTACCGCAGGTCAGTGAAGTATATCATCGTAGGTCACTCTTTTGCAATTTTTACTGGCACTCGGTATCATCCACAGTATGGCATCTTCACTACCAAATTACATGTTGCACTAAATGTCTGAAGGTACTAAAGACCTAACCATGGAAAGGAGACGGTTTCTCTTTTTTGATGTTGTGTATTTCTGTAGTAGGATACAAATATACTTATTGACCTTACTGTTGACTGAGAAGAATATGCATTAAAATCATGGTTGGGCCGGCCTTTTAAATTTATTTGTTTGTAGCCAGACAATGCTTGTATAAGCATATCTGTGTCTTTGGTTTAAATTTGTTTATTTTTGTGTCGTCAATCTTGAGCAACAAATCCATAAGGAGTTAGTTCTTGTGCCCAATGCTTGAAAAATGTGTCTGTTCTTAATATGATACGGATTACATTACTTTACCTTGTTTATTACCAAAAGTAATTTCAGTCCAATATGGCTGAAGCTGCCTTCAATTTTATTAATGTCCCTGTAGCAAGAAAATGCATCTGTGCGCCTACAATGTCTTTCAATAGATTCTTTGTTCGATTTGATGTTATGATTGAAGAGACTTTACTTCTGATTATACCGTCTTTTACCTGTTTTGTTAAGGATTTACAAAAATGGAGAAGATGTTCCTTCAGATGATTCGCTAGATTATGGTGCAAATTTCGCACACATGCTTGGATTTGATAGTCCCAGCATGCAAGAGCTTATGAGGCTTTATGTCACCATCCACACGTATGTTTCTATTCTATCATCCTTGAAACTCATTATATGAGTGTTAAAAATACCTTTAGCTTATCTAATTTGTAACTTGTGAAATTATGATAAACTATAGAAGCACATCAAAAAGTGTGTGCTTTTATTGTTAGTCTCGTAAACTTCTCTTCAACTACATCTTACAAAATGACACTAATTTGAAAGATTGCTCCGTCTCACTCACTCTCCCCATTTTTCCGGGATAAACTAAAATAGAAGCTAGGGTCCTTCTTTTGAGATAGAGGGGTATATACATTTATCTACCTGGGGAGGACTTTAGTTATCCCTCAATCATTGTATGACTTACGGCTATATATCGAAATGTTTTGCAGTGACCATGAAGGCGGGAATGTTAGTGCTCACACCGGTCATCTTGTAAGTGATTTCATCATCCAGTGTTAATGCATCTTTATCTAAGTTATAGAATTTGAGTTCCACCAGCTTTGTGTGATTGAATGTTTGGCCACATCTCTGTATGGTGATGGCACATTTGCGTATGTTAACCTTTTGTTTTCTTGGCGATTGGTTGAAAATTGAATTAGGTTGCTAGTGCCCTTTCGGATCCATACCTTTCATTTGCAGCTGCTTTGAACGGCTTAGCCGGACCACTCCATGGTTTGGCTAATCAGGTACAATATCTTATCTTTGTAAAACATAGTCTATCTGCTTATTTTTGAAATACAAAATTCATTTATATTGTGGTATCCCTAGAGTTGTGGTCCAACGACTTGCATTGTTGATGACAGAGACATACTCCCTAGATTTTTGTTTGGTGTCTTTTAGTCCCGAGTTTCTAACATCATTTTCTAATACTTATAATAAGCTGTTAACCTTTAGAAAGGCTCAACGAGACTAGGTTACATGTGGCCTACTGATGCAGTCCAGAAACAGTCAGGGAAAGGCTAAAGAGAATCAGGCAATTTTCGAATTGCAATGTATAATTAGTCTTTGTCCTAGAGAGTCTCATTATATGGTGCCCTCAAGTTTATTTCATCTCATTCTAATTTTAATGACAATTGTTGAAGGTTTAAGGTCAACTGTAAAATCTGCGCATTTTTTCTATTTTTTAAAACACGGGTTTTTTTCATTTGTTTTGCTGATTCTGTTGTTAATACATGCAATACCTTTCATGGTGCAGGAAGTTTTGCTGTGGATAAAGTCTGTGGTAGATGAGTGCGGTGAGAACATATCTAAAGAGCAATTGAAAGAATACGTCTGGAAAACCTTGAACAGTGGCAAGGTATTATTAGATAGTTGTTTAAATTGTTGGAAATCCAGTATTTTTCGTTCATGTATATTTTCTTCAACATTTTAAGTTTTTTTTTGGAATCGCAATTAGGAATTACTATCTAATCAAGGCCCCAGACCATTGCTACATAGTCAATGGTTATATTCTGTTCAATTACTTATGACTTCCTCTGTAACAAAAGGCCCCTTACTTTTGCCAAAGTACCAGTGTCCTCACGATGAGACATGGGTGTGGGTGAGGGTATGTGTGGCTATTTTACACTACATTTGGTTTATAATATTAAAAATTTGGTGGACCGGACACCGGATCCGTACCAATCCCCGTTGGCGAGTCCATGCAACATAGATGACTTCTGATTGCTAGGTTTTAACCAGATGCAGACCTGTGCAACCTCTTGTAATTCAACCACCCTACTTATCATTAGTTCATTGTTGCTAAGTTGATTTTCTACCCCCCCCCCCTCTCCCCCAGTTTCTTTATGCTTTTGCTGTTAACAATGGCTTTTCTGTTCAACTCCTTGGACACAATCTACTTTGTTTCTATATTGTTTGGGCAGTTCCTTATCTATGTATACTTATTTTCTCCTTTCCTGTTTATCCGAGAGTGAATGTGTATTGACCATCCTCACAAAAATGAGAGAGAAGTATATGTAAAACAGTTCCACCGTGGAATTTTCTACTACCTCTGTCCCAAAATGAATGTCTGAAATGTTTTTGAATTTACTCTTGATCAAAGAGTCAATTTGAATGTTTTTGGGACGTTCATTTTGGGTCGGAGGAAGTATGATTATTTATTTGTCCTTTACCTCTTCTGTACCTAGATTATTGGACAGATTCTAGTGTTAAATAATATCAGCCCTAGTTCTCGTACTGACTAAAACAAGGGGAAATGAGGGAAACAGAAAGCTTAGCTATCCGCTCATCTATTAAATTGAAATTGCAGGTTGTTCCTGGATTTGGGCACGGAGTTTTACGAAAAACAGATCCCAGATATACGTGTCAGAGGGAATTTGCATTGAAACACTTGCCTGATGATCCTCTGTTCCAATTGGTGACTACCTAAACTTTGACAATTCAAATTAAGTTATTTCTATGGGCATGATTGGGGAGAGCATTTTGGTTGAATTAATCTGTGGTCTTGTTTCTAATGCCTTTTCCCCCTACAATGCAGGTGTCAAAGCTTTATGACGTGGTACCTCCAATTCTGCTAGAACTTGGCAAGGTAAGCTGCATTGTTGTAATGTCATGTTCTTGTGGTCTTATTATGAAAAAAAGCCGTTAATGCATTTTTGCCACCAAACAAAGGCCTTTTTGGGTTATACCTTTGCAATTATGAATCATTATTTTAAAAAATTATGCTTACATTAAAGGAGATTCTCACTATTTTCGTTAGTTCAAAATTTCATCCTTTTCTCTGATTTTTATCTGCGGGGGGTTTGAACTTGTGATTTTGAAGTCGAGAAGACAAATCCTTCCTCCTACTTTCTATTGAGATGTTCGAGTAAAATGGTTTTCTTTGTTATATTAGACCAGCATATTGCGTTAACTTCCAGATTCACCTTTATTTATTATATCTGAAATTACAAATTTAAAAAAAAAAAAGAAGCATTACATTGATCCATTAAATGATTTTCAACTATCAACTCATTTGAGCCCTAATGAGGGATTACTTGTCAGTGTGGTTTGTTAAATTTACTATTTTCTTAGATTTAAGCAAAGAAGCTAGTAGAGCTAAATACTATAGTTTTGTGTTCTTCTTATGCTTGTAGGTGAAAAACCCATGGCCCAACGTTGATGCCCACAGTGGTGTGTTGCTTAACCATTATGGTTTAACCGAAGCCAGGTATCAAACATTCACCTTTTATTATTTCTTTTCTTATTACAAACTCCCTACTATGCACAAGTTACGACAATAATACCCCCTTATTTATGATGTGAACAGATATTACACGGTTCTCTTTGGTGTCTCAAGAGCTATTGGCATCTGCTCACAGGTTCGCACCCCTTCATCCTTACCCCTTTATGATTCTGTCAATTTTCAGATTTTCTTTTCCCTTCCCTTGGCTTATTATATTCACTCCGTCCCAGAATGATAGTCTTACTTTTTTTTTGTGGTTAATTTGATTGAACTTTGAAGTTTGGCCAAAGATTTATGAAAAACATTATCCCAAAAGAATTCTAAAACTTGTTATTGATACACCATCAAAAACACTACCAATAACAATTTCAAGAATTTTCATTAGGATAATTTCTTTTTCCCCCTAAATCTTTCGTCAAAGTTCAATCAAATTAATCATTATAATTGTGACTTCCATTATGGGACGGAGTGAGTATTGGGTTTTCTTCATCTTTGACCCCCCTGCTCTTTCTCAATGGTTCAGCTTGTATGGGACCGAGCTCTTGGATTGCCGCTCGAGAGGCCAAAAAGTGTTACAATGGAATGGCTTGAAAAGCACTGCAAAAAGTCTGCTTAATTTTGCAATTTTGTAATTGTAGAGACAATTGTAACAATTTTCACAATAATAATAATAATACTGGGGAGACGGGACAGAATAGCCGTACATCTTTACTGACCATACATACTGCAGAAAGCATATGAAGTGTCCCGTAAAATGAATTTCTCCCCAGACTTTGTTTTTCGTCAAGGTGATTTGTTATCCTTGCTTCATTAATCCATGGTTGTACCTGAGCTTGGTAGTTTGTTACAATCATTATTCACTTTTTTTGGCTTGTATAAAAGGTTATTTACATTGTCTTTGACCACAATGTTTGGTTCTACACTTAGATTTTGTTGTCATTGAAGAGCTACGTACCCCCCCCCCCCCCGCCAAACCTCCCAAAGAAAAAAAAAGAAGGAAAGTTGCTAGTATAAACTCCCTTGTAAGCTACACTCTGGGAAAACTATAAAATTTGCCACTGTACTTTAGATTCGCTTTCATGTTTGTCATCATACTTAATTTCCATCAATTTTGCCACACGTAGCTGCATATTTTTCTTTGCCCTAACAAATGTTAGAAATGTAACTGAAATATTAAAATAGTAACGAAGATGTGAAGAAGAAGAACTACTACTAAGTTATAGCTAAGAACAAACTAAGAATATGAAAATAGCCAAATCATCCACGCCTCAATCACGCCTCTTGTGCCTCTTTTATAGGGGATTCCATGTGCAAGTTGTTGGGGAATAACTGCCTCACGAGCCCTTTATGTGGTCACGTGCGTGCAACTACCTCACGAGGCTTTCACGTGGTCCTTCAATAAAGTTACCACTAAAACCTTCCGACGACCTCACCCAAACTCGACCACAATAGACCCAACTTGACCGCATCTCTCTTCGACATGACCGCACATCCTTCTTCTACTTGACCGCATTTTCCAACTTGCCACACTTTGACAACCTGCCACACTTGCCAACCTGCCACACTTTGCCAACCTGCCACACTTTGTCAATTTGCCACACTTTGCCAACCTCCCACACTTTTAACTTGACCACGCCTTCCAAACTTACCACACCTTTCCCTCTCCAACCTACCTTCCCCATCTTCAACCTACCGCACCTTACTCCTATAGTATAATGTTGCATCTCTTACAATGCCTTCCTCTCAAATAATCCTTGTCCTCAAGGATTGGAATATGTAAATTGGTGATATAGAGTGCAACTCTTTATGGAGGCCATAAGCAATTTGACATTCTCAAAACTGCTGCCTCCACACTCAATTATGTGTGCACCAACAAGTTGACCAACTGACAATAGTGGGAAAATGGCGCTCATATCGCCTTTGAGAAAATCATGCAAGTGGATCGCCTTTGAGGAAATCATGCAAGTGGGGTCTTGTATTCTGCAATAAACATCAATTTACTAAGGGATACATTCTTCTTTGGCCTCACTTTATTAAGGCGAGCAGAGGAATTGAATTTCCGTTTTAACATGACATCACTGAAGTTGATCACGACTTGGATTTGTACGCCAGTTACCACATATTTCGTGAAATGGTTCCAATGAAGTTTATATTTCTCAAGCTCTGTTGTAGTTCTGATGTCAAGTTTCAAAACATGCAATTCTAAGATGCAAGCTGCTACCATAATACCTCCAACAGTCTCAATCTCGAGGGATCGATGTGTTACATCCAAGAAAAACAACTCATGCACCTTCCCATTGCTTTTACCACTCACATTTGATGCCTCAATAGCTGCGCTATAATCAATCGCCTCACTCTTCCACAACTCTTTCCCACAAAGGAAATCTTGTAGCAACTGCTGCACTTTTGAAGACACTTGTTGGACGTCTGAAATTTGAGTTGATCTACCACCAACAACATCACCAACCCAAACACAGTCCTGAATAACATCACCTAGCACAACATTTTCATTAGGATTGATGGTAACCATTGGTTCATTTCTAATAATTTTCTTAACAACTTCCTGAGCTGCTGAAATACACGTCGAACCACCAACATATATGACCTCAACTTTCTTAAAAGTTGCAGCAAGCCAATCAACAATGCTAAAGAGCAAATCGAATTCCAGCTTCTTTTTTGTGATCTCAAATCTAGAATTTGCTCCAACTAATATTTCAACCTCATGAATTCCATTACTAGCCACCAAAACAACATCCTTACTCTGGCCAGTCTCGATTAAGTACAGATGCCCATCATCTTTCCTTCCCACGATATAGACCAAAATATCACCATACTTAAAAATTCTATAATCATGTTTAATTCTTGTGAGCTCAACCAAGAACTTACCGAGAAACGGGCATGTCAAACTTGTGTCTGAACCATGTTCCAAAAGTTTATGGACTATACAAACCACTGCAGTTTCTATGCTCCAAGAAAGCATCAATATGAAACTTGGTATAGACACCAGGCCAACTTCAATTGCATTCACCATAGATTCTCCATAATTACTCGCCTGTGAACTCGCTACAACCTTCGCCTCAGAGGTAAACATTAAGCTTTTCTCAAACCCAGAAAAAACCACCACACCACAAGGAGTCTGCAGTTCGTTATACAATGCGTTCACCTGTAAATGGATTATGTCACTAGCATCTCCAGATGTAGCAAGTACCTCACTAGTAATGTCACTGATTTCCAAAGATGAAACACCAAAGGTATCACTACCCCCAGGATCAAACAACCTTATTGCTACGTTTTTCTTGTCTAATGTAAGCTTTAAGCTCTGCTGGAAACTTTCAAAATCTGCCACACCATAGTCTATCTAATTTTGAGATATATATTTCTTCATTTTGACATTCCTTCTTCCTAGAAACAAGTCTAGTGACTGAACATAACGAGAAGTATTTTTAAACCATAAGACTTCACCTCTCAACGACATTTCATCAAACAAATATCGCACAACAAGTAACCATTTCAACTTTACACATCTACCCATCCAATAGCTCCGCGAATTGAACTCCAAAGAGGACTTCGATTAATCGACAAGCATCCTCAATCCCTTAATTTTGCACAAACAAATAATGGAAACCAAGACTCCCCTTCCCATCAAACTCTTCATCTATATAATCAAATTTCTTAAAATTCTTCTTGAAGACACCACCTTCAATAGTCCAGTGATTCGACTGAGCTTGAAGTGGAAGTGGAAGTGGGGGTGAAGGTGGAGGTGGAGTTGGTGGTGTTGAGAGACTTAGTTGTCCCACCACAACTCCAATACTTGCAGTTTTGGTGTAAATACCTCCTGGATCCCATAACTCATACCATAGACTAGGATCATAACTGGGGATCTTATCAAAATTTATCCTCGCCTCCTCCATACATCCATTATGAAAAGTAGAATTGATACCATCATTTTCCTCCTGGACATTAACAATCTCAATAAGTTTGAACTTCTCACTTTGAGTCGACAATTCATTAAAGCAAATACTCTCCTTCTTATCAAACTCATCAACGACAACATCATGATCTGAATTATTAGTTTCCTTGCTCTCTTCCAATTCATGTGATTCACCAGAACTAACACTTAATTCCATGTGACTCGAGCTCAATTGGACATTTCCCGACCAATCTTCAATCATTTTCTCAGATTCAGTTTGAACATTATAATAGGGAGTATGAATCTGGACATTAGAGTTGATATGTGATGTGTATGGATTTGCAAATTGGTTTGGGGTTGGAAAATTGGATTGTGTATAATGAGTGTTTTGGTCATAGGTTTAAAGTTTGGGGATATGGGCAATATGGATGATATGGGATATAAGTGGATTTTGAGTATATGTATAAAATATACTGGGTTTAAATGATGAACAAACATGATCATGAGGAGAGAAATTAGAGTACCTAAATTCCAATTCGTTGTTTGGATCATAAACTCTTGCAATCCTTGTGCCATTGTCACGACTTGAATCCAGATTCGCCAACATAGAATCGACCGACGTCTTCATCTCTGCAAGTCGACCCTCCATTTTCTCCCATCCTTTGTCGATTATCTCCAACTTATTCAACCTAGCTGCATCTACCATTGTTGCAGAAGCAAATCCGTTGAGATCTAAGATGCCATTCCCAATTTCTGCCATGTTACCTTCAATTACATCGAGCTTCCTTTATACTCCTCTAGTCTTCACACTCAATTCTTTCCTTTTTTTATCATTTCCTTCCAAACGCCTGAGCAAATCCGCCCACCATGTTTCCACCATGTTTATCAGAGTATGCAGAAGCAGCCGGGGATCGACCGCTCTGATACCAATTTGTAACAGATGAGATCTAATCACAAATGCGAAAATGGGGATTGAAACCAAATTCGATTAACCAAGTAACAATAACAACAATAACAGAGTAATCAACTAGGATTTGAAGATTAAACTATGGAAACTAAGCTAGAACACTAATACTGAGCTATAGCTAAACTATGAAGAAGAAGAACTACCACTAAGCTATAGCTAAGAACAAACTAATAATATGAAAATAGCCAAATCATCCACGCCTCAATCACGCCTTTTGTGCCTCTTTTATAGGGGATTCTATGTGCAAGTTGTTGGGATTCCATGTGCAAGTTGTTGGGGAATAACCGCCTCACGAGCCCTTCATGTGGTCACGTGCGTGCAACTACCTCACGAGGCTTTCACGTGGCCCTTCAATAAAATTACCATTAAAACCTTCCGACGACCTCACCCAAACTCGACCACAATAGACCCAACTTGACCGCATCTCTCTCTTCGACATGACTGCACATCCTTCTTCTACTTGACCGCATTTCCAACTTGCCACACTTTGCCAACCTGCCACACTTTGCCAACCTGCCACACTTGCCAACCTGCCACACTTTGCCAACCTGACACACTTTTAACTTGACCACACCTTCCAAACTTACCACACAATTACCTACCACACCTTTCCCTCTTCAACCTACCTTCCCCATATTCAACCTACCGCACCTTACTCCTATAGTATAATGTTGCATCTATTACAACCTCTTGAACCAAAACTAAAATTCTTTGCTTGGCGAGACTCTTAACTAAATCCTTCCCACACAAAAAGTCCTCGCCACCAGTAAATGCACCACCTTCCTAACTTGCAATAGACGTGTCGCTTTTGAGGAAACAGAAACACATATTATTATCTTTAATCAAGCCTACCCCCATCTAAGATACCATCATCTCCCTCATCTTTCAAAACCTACAAAAATAAAAAATCATGAAGGAAACTAAGCACTTAAACCCAAACCCCAGACATGACACTTCTCCAACTGCACATCCTAGATCACGTCTGAGTCTTGATTCATTGAATGAAAATACTTTCAAAGAATACCTCAAAAATCACAATCATATTGATCATCAAATTCTAATCATGGATGGCTTATGGAAAAAGAACGCGAGATGAGCTGGTCTCAGATGGGTACTTTGGGACTCCAATAATGCAAGACATTCATCTGGAAGCTCATGCAAAGCATCTTCTAGCATTCAAACTGAATGTCTATACACAATTATACCAATCTCATCATTCTGACGGACTCAACACAAGCATGAGACTACATCAACGATCTTACAAACTTAGCCTTCTCACTAGATCCCATTATCTCAGAAATTCTCTTGTTTATGACAAAATGTAATAGCATAAGTATTCGTAACGTAAATAGAAATATACTTAAATTCACATAACAATGCCATTTATCTATGCTAGAAATATGTACCGTCACTTTATATGTCCTAAGCCTACTTTCTTAATAACATAACTAGGTATGTTTGTTAAAAAAACGTATATTGGTTAAATTATTGGTTTGTCACTCACGTTAGTTAATATCGTGAGTGCGATCACATGTCCAATTAACTGAAATTATTGGTTTGTCACTCACTTTTGTTAATATCGTGAGTGCGATCACATGTCCAATTAACTTAAGTTTACGTCTAAAAATTATCACGGTCACTTAAAACCCTAGTCGGATGCACGGTTGAACAAAATATTTTAACCCTAGTCGGACGCATATGGCCGAACAAAATGTATTTAATGTTTTGACTGATGGACTAAAGATTTTAACTGATGAACCACAATTTTAACCTGCTAGAAAACTGGAATCTCAAAAATAATGTTGTTCTTTTCTTTGATAGAAAAATATATTATTTATTAGTGTTATAAAAAACAGGTTATTTGATTTTGTGTATTAAAATAAAAAAAAAGGGGAGATGAAATGAAAAAACGTGTTTTTCCTAGATTAGGAAAAACGTTTTTTAAAGAGACAGTGACATTTTTGTAAATAACTATATTGTTTTAAAAGAGGCGGTGGAATTTTGTAAATAACTACCACTTGTTTTAAAAGCGTGTCGTGGCGTTTTTGTAAATAAATGGAACTTATTGAACACACTGAGACTATTAACACATGACTATCATTCTTTAATACTAACACTCTTTAACAAAGACACTAACACTCTTTAATACTATCACTGGCACGTAGTAAAAGTTTTCAACTTCAATGTTTATAAATACCAATGGCTGACATTTTTTAACATTACCACTGACACTTATTGTCAGTGTCAATGCTTATAAATGCGAGTGAAAATGTTTGGCACTTTATAACACTAGTATTTTAAGTTATTAAAAGTGTCAGTTTCTATGTTTAAACTCCCATATTAATCTAATATGATCATGATGGATATCAAGATAGTGGTTTTTTTATGTTTAATTTTAATTATTATTATGTATTTCCATATTTTAATTTAATTTTGTAATAAATTCATGCTTTAGAGTAGATTTATGCAATATTTTGATGTTTTATAGTTGATTTAGGTTACTCTATAGATTATGGATAATTTAGGAAGTACTCCCTCCGTCCCGGAGTAAGAGTCATACACTCATTTGCACGCTTATTAATAAATATTGGAAGTGATGTAAATATCGTGAGTGTAAAAGTAAAGTAGGAGAGAGAATGAGTGGGAGAGAATAGTGAATTGATTGGTGTTATGAGTATAAAAGTAAAATAAGAGAGAGAATGAGTGGGGTGAATAGTAAAGATTTTTTGCCATTTTAAGAATAGGACTTTTACTCTGGGACGTACCAAAATGGAAAGTAGGACTCTTACTCTAGGACGGAGGGAGTATTTAACTTGATTTTCAAGTGTTAGGACTACTAAAAAAATAGGCTATTATGTAATTCTGAAATTAGTTATGAAATCATGATTTTTATATTGAGTGTTTACTCTTTAATTTCTAAAATTGATTGAATTCCTTTTGTATCCATCATTTTGTAAACTTCTTTTGTGCACCTAGCATTGCCCATCACGCTTTTACCAGAAAAAACACGTTTTGTGCACCTAGCACTGCCCAGTCACAAAAAAAATTCACAAAATTTGTCTTACAAAATGAGGTGTCATGATTTTATTGGTGTTTTAAATTAGAGTGTGTCGGGTCCACAACCGATGCATCTATTAAAATATCGTCACCTCACTTTGTATTCATCATTTTGTAAACTTCTTTTGTGCACCTAGCATTGCCCTATCACATGCTCCCTTTGTCCCATACCAAAATGCACAGTTTGATTTTGGTCAACTAAGTCAATTTTTTACCATAAATTTATGAATATCTAAATATCTCAATGAAATTCTAAAAATTGCTATTGTTTCACTATTAGAAATATTATCATTAACAATTTTTTGAATTGTATAGAGATATCTAGATATTCATAAAAGGATAATGATATGTATAGTGAAATCATAGTGAAACTCTGTAATCCGTTGGGTTGTAATAAATTTTTGTGAACCCCACTGCTAAAAACTTATCCAACGGGAAAACTCAAAAATTATGGTTATAAAATTGTTAATGATAGTATTTTTAATAGTGAAACAATAACAATTTTTAGAATTTCATTGAAATATTTAGATATTCGTAAAATTATGGTTAAAGATCGAGCACTTTGGTATGGCAGGGAGGGAGTCAAGTGGCAAACGACAGAATAGGTAGCACCAGTTACCATTTAGATTGACTCACTCCCTCACTCCTAACCAGAGATTCTAACCAGAGATTCTTTGTTGTTGCTCCTTCGCTAACGATTTGATAATGGCGTCGCTCTACTGTTCTTCAGCACGCCCAACCCAATCAATTTCAGGGTTTCATAATCCCGGAGGCAAACCTGATTCTTTCTCGCTCAAAACCCTCAATTTTTTCCCCAATCTTCATTCTACCCCTCTTAATTTCAGGTATGTACATTAACAGTGTGTTTCTCTGACTTTGATTTCTGATTGTGTTAGCTGCCACTTAATCTGGATCTACAGGATGAGTTTTTGCATGCTGGGTTTCAGATTTAAATGTTGTAATATGACTCCACTTTGAATTTCTTGGTCGAACTTTATTGAACTTTAATAAGAAGTTTATTAGAGTATAATATTAATGAATTTCTTAAAACTTGCTATTGATTGATAGTGTTTTTAATGGTGTACTAACAACAAGTTTTAGAGTTTATAATCCAAAATTTATATTTTTCCGTCAAAGTTCAGTCAGATTGACCAAGAAAATCATAGTGGAAGCATATGTACTGTACTGGAGGGAGAGTGAAATTTATGAACTGAGTAAAAGATTTATAGTGTGAGAAAGCACTACAACTTATACTCCCTCCGTCCCTAAATAAATGTCGTAATTGACTTGTCAATACTTTTAAAGAGTATGCTTTACATATCTATACATTGCATATGTAGTGATAAAATTGCACTATGACTCTATCCTAATATAGAAATATGACATTTGTTTTGGGACCTAACAAAATGGAAAGTGTGACATTTCAAGAAGTATCAGATATTCATCTACAAAAACTTTGAAAAGTCAAATAAGAGTCATTGAATGGAAAGAGATCTGTTTTTAGGTTCACATGATAAAAAATTTAGTCGCTTGATTTGTATACACATGCGGGTCTTTCTATCACCCTGCTTAGTGCACTCGCTAACAATGTACTTTATGATTTCACAATAGACACATTACCAATCTATATTTGTAAATACCGACAATGTAGTCAGTGGCGAAGCCATGATGTTTTGGAAAGGGGTCAAAGTTGTTTGTGAAATAAGTATTATAGTTGAAGTTTACAAATTTAGTATACAAGGGGGGTAAAAAATAATTTAGTACAATTTTTTTCTCAAAAATAAGGGGTCAAAATGAGTAAATCCATTATTTGTAATAGTAAAATATCATTTTTAAAAATTTTAAAGGTGCTAAAATTGACTCATTACAAAATTGAAACCCCTTAGCTTTGCCCTAGTTTCGCCAGTGACTGTGGTATTTTCCCATAGAACTCTTAACATTGCGCAAAAGCCTCGAGGCTTGTTAGTATTTCCCTTGTACATATTATTAATAATGCTAAATTTCACACGTTAGGGCAGTTTAGAATTTGGACTTTTTGCTATACAAAACTTTGTTCAACTTCATCTTGAATGAAGGTGTTTGGATCAGAAGAGGATGTTCGTAATCATAAATTCTTTGTTTTGTGAAGCTCTATGTGGTTTCCTTGAATGTTGGACGTGAGTGAGTCACGATTCCCAAATTCATTGGTACATTAACAACAAACAGCTTATACGCAACAATTTCATGAGATTTTCCCCGTACATAGTTCTATTTGTAGGAACATGAATCCCTTCTAATTCTGAAATCATTGGGAAGTTTAAATGTGTGAAGAATGTCAACCAAAATGTTCTGGTTGGGGATAAGGAGATAAAGGATAGATGGAGGTCGTACTTTGATACATTATTCCATGGTGATCAAGAGCAAGATATAGGAGATTTAAATATCCGTTCGAGTATGGTTAATCAAGATTATATGCGAAGAATTCATGAGGGTGAAGTAGAAATTACAATGAAAAAGATGAGATTGAAGAAATCAGGGATGGCATACCTATTGAGGGTTGGAGATGATTTGGGGAGAATGGAATATAATGGTTAACAACACCATTCACAAGGTATGGAGAAGTAAAATGATGTCATTGGAGTGGAGGAAAAGTACTATGATTCCTCTATATACGAACAAATGAAATGTCCACGATTGTGCCAACTATCGGGGGATCAAACTGTATGAGCCATACTATGAAACGTTGGGAGCAAGTGATTAAACATAGGTTAAGGAGAAGTGTGGAGATTTCGGAGAACTAATTTGGATTTATGCCCGGAAGATTGACTGTGTAGGCAATCTATCTTATATCTTATGAGACAAATCATGGAGACATGTTGGGATTAAAAGAAAGATTTGCATATGGTTTTGATTGATTTTGAGAAGGCGTATAATAAAGTACCAATAGAGGTACTTTGGTGGGCTTTAGCAAAGAAAGGCGTGCGACATCATCATGGACATGTATGATGGAGTTAGTACTAGTGTGCGGATTAGTGCATGTAAGACACAAGAATTCCCTATTACGATTGGAGTGCATTAAGGTTCTTAGTCCATTTATCTTTGACATGATAATGGACAAATTGACGAGGTTAATCCATGTACCATCGTATATGTTATTCGCAGATGATTGATGACAAAAAAGAGGGTGTTGAAAGTAAGTTGGAATTGTGGAGACAAACTTTGGAATCTCGAGGCTTTAGGCTGAGCAGAAGCAAGACTGAATATTTGGAGCGTAAGTTTAGCAGAGAAGGTTGGAAGTAGAGAAGCAGTGGTGATCACATTCGATTGGAAGACTGTCCAAGGTTTGGAGTATTTTCATTATCTTTGATCTATTATCCAAAAAGATAAAGAATTGGATGGAGATGTAGCTCATATGATCAAAGCAGGTCTGTTGAAGTGGAAGAGTGTCACAGAGTTTCTTTGTGACCCTGCATGCCACATAGATTAAAGGGAAAAAAAATTACCGCACGACAGTTAGGCCTTGCTACGACACTGACTATTAGGCCGTGAATCAGTATGGCGGAGCTGCTTATGCTACGATGGATGTGTAGGCATAAAAGAAATAATCGATTGATGAATGAGGTGATAACGAGGAAAGTAACCGTAGCACCAATTAAAGATAAAAAATTAGGGAGAATCGACTAAAGTGGTTTGGTCATGTGAGACAGAGACCGAGTGACGTACCTGTTAAGAGTCCTGAAGAGTGGAGAAGTGATAATATGGTGAGGGGTAGAGGAAGGCCAAATAAAACTTGGGTAAGGTGATTAAAAGGATGAGTTTAGTTGGGTTGGATGAAAATATGGCGTTAAAGAGGCTGGAACTAGAGAGCAAAAATTCATGTGGGTGATGAGGTTTGATTTTCCTTCTCTCTCTTCTAAATTTCATCCCAGATTTTTCTCTTTAAATTTCTTCGTAACATTCACTCTTTTTTCTTAAAAATTACTATTCTTTTCTTTTTTCTTTGCTCATTTTTTCCTTTCATTTTTTATTCATTTTCTCACATAGGTGTGTGTGTGTGTGTGTGTGTGTGTATATATATGAGAACCTAAATATCGTGAGAACCGTGAGAACCAATCATAACCATTAGATTAGAAAAAAAATCAAGGGTCCATATGTTAGATACAATTGATACACTTAGATACATTACAAAAAATTCGATATTACACTTGGATACAATAGGTTAATAAGTATTGTATCTAAGTGTTGCACTTGGATACACTATGTTAAAAACTAATGTATCCAATTGTTTTTCGAAAATTAACTAATGTATCCAATGTATCTAACATCTGGACCCTTGATTTTTTTTTCTAATCCAATGGTTATGATTGGTTCTCACGGTTCTCATATAAAATGGTTCTCATAGGAGCGCGACCCTATATATATATTATTAATAATATTATTTTCTCTTCTTTTCAATTTCTAAATTTT
The DNA here is from genome assembly GCA_026119855.1 of Campanula takesimana. Classification (NCBI taxonomy): domain Eukaryota; kingdom Viridiplantae; phylum Streptophyta; class Magnoliopsida; order Asterales; family Campanulaceae; genus Campanula; species Campanula takesimana. Next base: position 656,058 of record JAOWBW010000120.1, read on the forward strand.
ATTCCCGCCAATTTCTTTTTTAACCCTTTTTTTTTTTTTTTTGTCTTTTTACATCTTTTCTTTCACGACTACATATGAGGATTCATGTTATTAGCCGACCCCAAATCATTTTGGGACTAATGCTTTGTTGTTGCATTAGATTGTAATTTACTCAAATTCTCAACTGCAGTACTATTGTTAAACGTGGCACAAATAGGCCTTTAAATTCGTTTGTAATCTTACGTCCCGTCACGCATACATTCTCACATCATCTTGGAGAATAAATTGATCAACTATATAGATTGGCTAACATCACCCCTTAACAAGGCCTTTTAAGGGGATGCGGATCCAATTCTAATAATATACACATGAAGAAAATGCGATAATCACTATTTTTTAAACTTCTTAGTTTTACCTTTTCTTCTGTGGTCAGTCATCATGATCAACATCAACGATGATGCATTAGTGTGGAACTACTTACAATTCTTTACACGTCTTTTCTTATATGATACTCCCTCTGTCCCGAAATAATCTTCTCATTTGCCACTTTTCATTGTCCCAAAAAATTCTTCTCATTTCACAATTTAGGCTTAAATGCGCATAAACAATACATGGCTATTGAATAGTCAAAAGTGCATTTTGGGACGGATGGAGTATAACGTTTTCTTGGAGAGTAAAGGATTTGGATTTGGATTTGAATTTGATCAATAATTGAATTCTTGGGTTGTGACATTCTTATATTACTTGTGTTCAGGTTCAAGAAAGCTTTAAAGTTGTCCATAAGCCAGAGGCTTCTTCCTCTATATGCTTCAAATAGCCAATCTGAAGGAACTAAAACAGATGCGGCCACTGCCCAAGGACCTCCATTTCTCACTATTTTGGCTGGTTTTTTGGTCATTTTCGTCGTATTTTGGATCGTTAAATCCGTTGTATTATGGCTGCTTAGTCTTGTTTTCACTTTCCCAGGATCCAAATAAAAGCGTGTGCTTGTATTGTATTCGAATTCGAAAGACTTGAACAGAACAATTTGAAACATCGTGTCATCATCAGCGTTTGTGTTAGATTTGTTCAGATCAGTTGTTAAAAGGGATTTGCTGAGTAGCATATTTGAGATATACTATGTTCGTCCCAAATTAATCGCTACTTATTTCCGTTTTACTGCTTATTTAAAATGTTCAATTTTCTCTCTTCTACCTACTCACAACAACTATACACTAACTTATTTTCTCTCACGTACCCACTCACAAGACTTACTTTCCAACATATTTTCTTAATCTCCGTGTGTTCGCATTTAGTAGCGATAACTGATGGAACAATTTTATATCCCTGAATGCCACACTCATATTTAGTAAAAGATTGAGGAAGAGATGAAGCGGAAGCGTTAGGAATATACCTGTTGAATCCATGGTAGATGTTGGTAGGGAGAATTAAGATGAAGAAGAAGATGTAGGAAAATAGATCTTCTAAATGATGAATGCCTTTTAGTTTCTCAAACACTTCTAGACAATAATGAAGAGAATAATAAGAGAGAAAGTAAAGTAAAAAGTAGTCTTGAAAGGGTTGATGGAAGACCCTTTATATAGTAGACTTGGTGGCATTTCATTTAGGGACCACACCTATTCATTTCTTAAGCAATGATAATTTACCATTTTGCCCATCATAAATAGGTAAATTACATTTCAGGGATTCTACACATTGACTAGGTTTGACTATACTTTATATTAATATTATAGTCATGATTTTATTAATGGAAGTCTAAATAACTTGTATTGCAAGCCATCTTGTTCCAACAATCTCCCACTTGGGTTGCAAACAAGTTCTTCCTTTTAAATCATAAGTATAACATAAATGACAACCCTAATGTGTACTTTGTTGTCATCTATAACAATCTCGTCCATTAGTCTTTTAAGTATAGGACTAAAGGGGCAGTCGTTGTAATTGATTCGCAACAATCACAAATACAAATCTAACTAAATGACATAGATCAAAAGTATAGATGTGTAGCATGGAATCATAATGAATATATACATATTCTTCCAACTAGTCCAACTTTACCAAATGAGATCAAAATAATAGAACTATTAATGAAGCACAACACAAAACTCCCACTAAATTAAATGTTATCAAATTGTTACACCCATATGAGCAACATGCTCGTGAAACACTAGAGATGATAACGTTTCATAAATGGATCCGTTAAATTATGAGGTGTTCTAATAAGTTGTATTTCTCTGTTCATTTTGTACTCTTTTCTTTATAACAAGATACTTAATGTCTAAATCCATAAACCTTTTGTTAGAGTACGGAACTGCTACCTGATAGTCATATCTTAATTGGTATTTCGACACTTGTTTTGACAAATCACAGTCCATTAAAACTTATGTAGCCATGTAATTTTAACAAATATCGGAATACCAAATGATCTCAAGATTATCCGAAAAAATAGGCATGTAGATCTTTGTGTTTTGTAAATACTATATCATTCTTTTGGCTACTACTTAATGTTCTTTCTGGATTGCTTTGGTATTGACCAAGCATCCCAACATTGAATGCAAGACTTACGCATTTATTAAGCTTTCTTACTGCTGATGCAAAGAGGGATATTTTCTATATACTTGGATTCATAATTAACTTTAGGACACTGTTTGAGACTAAGCATGCCTCCTTTAAAATTAGGGGTGTCAAGTGATTTATAGTTTTGCATGCTATACCTTTTGTAAAACCTTTTCTATATAGACCTTTTGTGATAATCCCAAAATACTCCGTGAATACTCACAGTGAACTTGGATTCCTAATACAAAAAGATGCCTCACCAAGAATTTTCATTCCAAAGAAATTTCTTAGTTTCTTTATTAAGGTTTAAAACATTACTAGCAAGCAAATATTACCCACATATAAGACCAAAATTATAATTTTTACTCCCACTGAACTTATGGTATATACAATATTTATCAAGATTCATTTCAAAACCAAATGAAAGAATAACTTGATTAATTTTTAAATACCATTAATGAGAAGTTTTACTTAAGTCCATAAATGGATTTCTTCATATAGATAGTTTCCCCAATGTTTCCATTAAGAAAAGTTCTTAATATCCATTTGATGAAGCTTAAGAAACAAATTGCTACTAGTGCTATGGTTCTAAAAGAGTTTTTAGAAGATACCGGGAAATGTTTCTTTCTTGATAATTAATGCTTTTTTTATGAGTTGAAAATTCTTTAGCAACTATATGGGTCTTTATATCTTTCAACATTACTTTTGTGAATCCTTTTAGGTCTTAGAGACTCATTTATAGGTTTCACATCTTTAGGTAATGTAAAAGATCCCAAAAGTTGTTATCTTTCAAAGATTTCAACTCTTTATATATGGTATTAATCTACTTATGAGAATTAGGACCATTAATGGCTTTATGGTAGATGAATGGCTCATCTCCCACTAAACCTATGTGTCCTTTATTTCTCGGTAAGATACATCTCATAATTATCCGGTATAATCCTTCTTACGCTATTGTATCTCTTTAAGAGCACTTGGTTCTTCCTAATTTTGAGGTTGTTGAATTTCCTTCTTATGATCAACATTTTCATGTTTTTCAATATTTATAGGGAACCCATATTTATTTTGAATTGCATGTTCTTCTTGAATATCAAGTACAAAATTTGAAATCCAATTGGAACTTATGGAAGAGGTGAAGAAATGGATGCCTCTTCTTTTCCAAATTCAAAATATTACACCTAATCTCCCACTAAATTCAACATCCTCAAAGAACCTAGCTTTTCTCGTTTCAAAATGTTCAAATTTTGGGTTGTAAAATTTATATATCCCCTAGATCTCTCGGCTTACCTCATGAATAACTACTAACAATCTTATGTCTAACTTGCCCTTAGTAGACTTATAAGGTCTACCCTTATGTTAGACAACCCCATAAATGAAGATGATTTAAGGACGTGTTCCTTATTCGTCCCAAAATTATAAAGGGTTTTTATTAGTAGCTTAGAGGGAGCTTTAATGAGAATAAGGGTTGCGGTTTTAATGTATCGCCCATAATGAGTGAGGTAAAAGAAGCACAAAACATGCTTATTACCATTTCCTTAAGGATTTTATCATGTCTCTTGTGTACATCATTTATGCTAGGCGTACCCGGCTTAATGTAGATGGAGACAATCCCACACTCTTCAAAATAGCGAGTAAAAAGGACCTAGACGTTGTTCCCTTTAACAAACATTCCAACCATGATATACTCTATCATGATTGGACCTAATGTTCTTAATAGTCTTTCAAAGTTGATTTCCAACTTTGACCTCATAAGACTTGAAAACGTCCATAACTTGAGTCTTTGCATGAAGTAATAAATGTATCCATATTGAGAGTAGTCATTTATAAACATAATAACTATTGTTGACCTTTCCATGAAGGATTAATGAAAGGCCCACAAATATCCGAATGTATTAGTTATTTGAGACACTTGATGCTCTCGAGAATACTTATTCTTTTAATGTTTGTAAATTTCCTTTAAGGCATTTAATGCAAAAGTATTTTTCGAAATATCAAGTTTGTTCAAGATTTCCTTTAACATAAGCTTATCAATTTTCCTCTTGGAAATATGACCCAAACGCCTATGCCTTAAAATTTACTTGATAACTTTTGCTTTCTAGTTTTGGTTTCATTATTTATGGGATTCATTTATTGTGTAAATGAGGTCAAGTGAATAAAGACTACTTGACAAAGTACTAGTACCATCAACATCGGAATAAAAATAAAAATCACATTTATAATATTGAACAAAATAACATTCTTTGTTCAATAGTGTGATAAATATCAAATTCCGTCTAAATGACGGTACAACAAATGTAGTATTTATACAAATATTACTAAGTACTTTAACAATAACAAAAATTCCCGATGCCTTGCACTTCAACCGGATCCCGGCTTCCATATAGATGAATCCTTCATCTTCTCCAGGACTTCGGTATTTCAGGCAATCCTACATAAACTTCCTTTATGTGAGTTGTCGGTCCAATATTCAACCACTATGCATATGTAGGAAATGAAACCAAATTACCCTTTATCACAAACAAAGACCAAATGACATACCTTTCTTCGCACGCCAAGCGTGATACTTAGGGCAGTCGTACTTCATGTGATTGAGATCCTTGCAAAAGAAGCATTCTTCATGATCATTAGATGATCCCTTACGCTTCTTATTTCTTACAACCGCAACATCCTTCCCTTTTCTCTTTGTCCCATGAGAGGAGGTAGATGCCAAACGTTCCTCAAGCATATCAAGGAATATTTTAGCATCAATATCCTTGGAGATACCGGTCAAAATGGTCTCCGGGACAACTATATTCATGATCATTAGGCTCACACGATTGGAGCGTTTCCACTTCTCCTCATTTAAGCACTCTTCTTGAGTGCTTTCGTTAGAGAGAGGAAGAGGAAACGGCTCCCTTAATGCATGATCTATGTCCATATAGCCTAAGATCATCATCAATTTATTTTTCCAAGTTTTAAAATTAGTCCCATTAAGTATTGGTACGGTACTCATAGCAGTAATCACGGATAAAGCTATAAGTAAATCTGTTGGAATTTCAAGAACAAGAATGAATACAAAACATGTATAAGACACTACATAATAAAAAATGATTAATTATATCAACGAAATCCATCAACAAGACAATCAACATGACATCAAAACTAATCTTTGGATTGCGAGTTGAGTCATAAATGATTGCCTTAGGCAACAAGTAATTTGAACTTATATTTTAACAAATACTTAATCTTCCTTTGGGCCGACATAAGTACCTAAGAAAATAACCTAATGTTCATTTTACTTGTTACCACATGAATGCCCAAGTTTAGTCAAATGTCAAGATCTTCTTTGGAAAATTCATGTCATTCACATATTAACTTAAACATTCAACACTTTAATAATTTTGGATTTAAATAACGTTAATCACTTAGGCGATAATATTATTTAAACAATGAATAAAATTATTTAAGCATATAATTAATCAAGGCTTTAAGGTTTGAAAAATGAATGGTTTTGTTCAAGGGGAAAAACAAAATAGTGCAGAAACTTTTTTTTTTTTTAAAAAAAAAAAATCCAAGTCTGTGAACAGTAGATGCATGGTCGAGCATATAAAAGTGCACGGCCGTGCATCAATTTACAAAAACATTGTTTTTCTCGGCGTAATGTGCACGACCGTGCTAAACATAAGGCACGACCGTGCCAAAATTAGCGGAAAAGACCTGTTCTCACGGTACAGTTCGCACGACCGTGCTAAACCAGAGACACGACCGTGCCAGTCGAACCGGTACGACCGGATTAAACAAGACACCCGTCCGGACCAACACTATTCAGATGCACCGGTTCAAGGAAATGAATGCGCACGACCGTGCCAAACAAAGGGCACGACCGTGCCAGATTTTCTGCACTTCTTTGATTTTTGTCCAAAATTTCCAAAAGGCATTAATAACAAGTAGATCCACATGGTATGTACTTACAACATAAAACCATGTTATTTAAGGATAATCTTTTTTAAAAAAATAATGGAATCAAGTGAGTAGATCCACATGGTATGCACTAGACATAAAACCATGTTATGAAGGGATAGTCACACTTGAATCATTGAGTTTTAATGAACAAAACTTTCAAACCATTTTCTGAATTTTAGATGATGATTATTAGTACTCTATGAATGAATTAGAGTCCCTAATCATCATCAAACCTTTATGATTCAACAGGAAAAAATGAATCAAATTAAAGCAATAAAGCTTTCTTAAAAGAACTCAATTTCAAACTAAATAATGAGCGGGCTCTGATACCAATTAATAGAACAATTTTATATCCCTGAATGCCACACTCATATTTAGTAAAAGATTGAGGAAGAGATGAAGCGGAAGCGTTAGGAATATACCTGTTGAATCCATGGTAGATGTTGGTAGGAAGAATTAAGATGAAGAAGAAGATGTAGGAAAATGGATCTTCTAAATGATGAATGCCCTTTAGTTTCTCAAACACTTCTAGACAATAATGAAGAGAATAATAAGAGAGAAAGTAAAGTAAAAAGTAGTCTTGAAAGGGTTGATGGAAGACCCTTTATATAGTAGACTTGGTGGCATTTCATTTAGGGACCACACCTATTCATTTCTTAAACAATGTTAATTTATCAATTTGCCCATCATAAATAGGTAAATTACATTTCAGGGATTCTACACATTGACTAGGTTTGACTATACTTTATATTAATATTATAGTCATGATTTTATTAATGGAAGTCTAAATAACTTGTATTGCAAGCCATCTTGTTCCAACAATAACTTGGCACAAAGGGAGTATAGTTTGTTTGGTTTTTTTTTTTTTTTTTTTTTTCAATTCATCAATCTGCGGGTTAGCGTATGGCGTTTCATGTTAGGAGATCTCAAATCATTTTTAGGACTAAAGCTTTGTTGTTATTGATAAAAATAGTAAGGCTGTAAACCAGTCGAAAATTCAAGTAGAATTGTTTTAGGTCGAGCTCATTTTCATTTTAAAGTTATTGAGTTCGAGATTTTGTCACTTTTGAGTTCCAGCAAATTTTGTTGTCCGAAATCGAGTTGAATCAAAATTATATTTTTAGGAATAAATTTTTCACAAAAAGATCATTCCGACAAAAAGTATTCAAAGGCAGACATTTATTTAGATGTACAAATTTTGGAACGGATGATGACTGGTACTGTAGGCCTTCAGCACGTGCGAAACGCATGGTTCAAATATCTTAATAATAATGCATGTGGTACACAAATATAATGGCCAAATTATTACTAATGGATTAATCCATTAAACAATAGTCGGTCCGTAAAAAATGATTTATAAAATTATTATTACTGTGATATTAAGAGTTGGTCTGGTGAAAAACGTGTTTTACGTTAAGCAAAGGAAAAGTGTTTTTCCAAACATGTTGGCGCTTGTTTTTTCTTGTAAATACTGACAAACATTGTAAATGCCAATGTGAATATTTTAAAGTGCAAGTCATTTGGACTGTCGTTGGCACTTTTCAAAAGTGCCAGTGTTAGTGTTTAAAAGTGTCAGCCATTACACTGGCACTTATAAACATCGATATTGGCACTTATCAAAAGTGTCAGTGATAGTGTTAATAAGTGTCAGTGTAACATATGACTGACACTTTTTAAGACTAACACTGGCACTTACGATCAGCGCCAAACAACTTCCCGTTTATTACAAAAATGCCACATTTTAAAAGGCGTTTTACGCTAACTTAGTGTAAAACCCGTTTTCCCCCCAGATTTTCACCGATATTAATACTATGTAATAATTTTTAAAATTACAATTAACCCCTAAATACTGCACTCGACAAATATAATTTTATTTTTCAAAAACATAACTATTACAAAACCCTAGAACTGTAGTATTTATACTACAAATAAAAAGATTCTAGAAACCCTAAATAAATAAAATCCTAATGAATTATTTAAATCCTATTGACTAAGATACCCCTAGTCTAATGGTAAACGAAATAACTAAGTTAAAAAAAAGGAAACAAAATAATAAATAAAAAGAAAACATAAATACAGCCGCATCTCAGCCTGATCTCCTGACACATGGTTGTGCGTTGAGTTTAGCACGGCCGTGTCTCTAGTTCTGAAAATTAAAAGGAAACAAAATAATAAATAAAAAGAAAACATAAATAAAATCCTAATGAATTATTTAAATCCTATTGACTAAGATAAAATCATTCCCTCATGCTCCGTCGGATTTGGATCTTAAAAAAATAGATTATATTAATGATAATTTTTTTAATTACACATTACACAAAATATACAACTTTTAAAATTATAGGGACTAAATTACAACTTTGAAAATTTTTTCTTAAAAAAAATGAAGGAGCTGAATTTGAAGTAATACTATTCAACTCCTTCATTTTTTAAGGAGAAGTTGAAGTGGATTGGAGAGAGGAATAGTGTGATTTTTTTAAGATTTGAAGTAGAAAATGGAGTGGGTTGGAGATGGTCTAAGATAATGTCTTGGCCTAACTTTTTATAAATGATTAAATCACTGTATCTAACAGAGTATATTTAAGTCTACTTTTTCAAATCACTAGTTTGTAGCCCGTCGAGTATATTTAAGTCTTCTTTTTCAAATCACTAGTTTGTAGCCCGTCGATACTCGACGGGGCATAGTAAGATCAACCATATAAAAGATATAGATGAAAATACATATCAAAATTACTCTTAATTCATTTTATATTGATATTGTTTTTCTTCCTTTCTCCCTACTATTTTTTTTTAAAAAAAATCTTATACAATCAGATTACTTTTCATTATTTTTATACAAAAGAAAAAATTAAAGATATTCAGCCTAATATTAAAATTGGTTTTTGAAATTAAGTTTCGACAACATATTGTCTAACGTTTTAAATCTTATAAAATATCATTTTTAATGAATTCACCATTTAATTAATAATAATAAATACTCCCTCCGTCCTAGAGTATATGTCCACACTCTCATTTGCACGGAGATTAAGAAATGGTTGTAGTGATATAAGTGTTGTGAGTATAAAAGTAAACTATGAGAGAGAATGAGTGGAATTGAATAGTAAGTTGATTGGTGTTGTGGGTATAAAAGTAAGTAGGAAAGAGAATGAGTTGGAGGAATAGTAATGATTCTTTGCCATTATAGAAAGTGGATATATATTATGGGGCAGACTAAAAAAAAGGTGGACATATACTCTGGGATTCAGGGAGTATCAATCTACGAAAAATATTCATAATTATAGTCACCACACAATTTTATATTTTAATAGAAATTTTGTGTCAAAAATATGTAACTACTTCACCAATTTAACCCATTTTATTCTCCATCCCCTTAGTGAGGAAAAAAAATAGATGAACTAAAAGGTTACACTGTGAAATGGAACTACAATTAGGTGAAAAAAGATCTGGTTTGTACATATAATTAAAAAGAAAGTAGGTGAAATATTGATAAATTCTTTCCTAATATTCCTATTATCAATTCATATGCATTTTATAATTTTTTTTGGATATAAATAATTAATTTATCTTTGCATGATTAAAATGGATAGAAGTAAAAGAAGATTACAGTTTACAGTTTACAAAAAATGAATATTAATGAGTGTAATGGATAAACAAATGTTGTAGTGTAAATAATTTCTTATTAAGGGCAATTGTGTAAAAAAAAAAAGTTATTAATTGACTAAAAATTTGATTGGATGATTTAAAACATAATTATTTGATTTAAAAATAATTTAAAATGTGAGACTTATCTTTTCACTCTTTACACATTTGCTTGAGCAATAGGATGATGTCACATGGAATTCTACGTCATAATTTTATGTGGCGCAATGTGGAATGGAATAGAGACTCTTTTTATATATTTATAGATTCTTAGATGGAAAATCCACTTTTCTCGGGGACTTGATGAATTCCATTTCATAGTTTTTGTTCTTCAAAGTTGAACAAACTAAGAATTTGTAACGAATTTACAGTCTGCTGCAGCGAATAATTATAATGGTAATAATGTTTGAAAGAGTATGAAATACTCATTTACTTATTTTTGTGTATCTTTGTGATTTTGATAATAATTATTGTATATAATTAGTTTAGTGTTATTTTAGGAATTAGTTGTAATTATTTAGGAATAATTTAATTTGGGTTATTTATTATTTTTATGATTTATTTGACTAACCTATTGATGTCTATCTATGGTAGTTAGTGTTTTTGTGTTTTAGGTAAACTTGGATTCTCTCTATGAAAGGATTTGATAAATATACTGATTGATCTCCAAGGAATGAGTATATGGCAAGGAGTCTTCACCTTAGCCGTGTATATATACAAGAGATGGGCTGCATATATTTTCACGTCTTTTATTCTCTCATTCTGCAAAAATTCTGAATATAGAGAGATAGTTCATTTGTCTTGGAGTTTTAAACCTTTTAGAACTACAAGTGTTTTGGTGTTTAGTCTATTCAAGATATAATAGGTTTTAATCTTTTAATTAGTTTGTTCTTTCATAAATCTTGTACTCTGCAAGACTTTTTGATTAATGAAAGTTTTCCAGCAAGAGAGTTCTTGCTGAAGTGTTTAAATCTCTGTTTTAATTATTCTGCTGCATTTCTGTGTTTTGACAAGACAACTGTCATGACACGTGTGAGCACAACTGTTCTCACAAGTGACTGTTTTTCTGGACTGTCCCAGCTGCTTATTTCTTTCAAGTGGCATCAAGAGCCTGATCATGATACACTGAGAAGCGATCATTGAAAGTAGTCATTATGGACTGTCCTCATAGTCGTAAACCGCCTACACTAGATGGTTCAAACTATACCGTTTGGAAGGCAAAAATGATCATGTACATTAAAAACATTGATCATCGCTCATGGGTTAGTATTCTTGTGGGATATACTCCTCCAAGGACTGAAGTGACTGCTACAGCTTCAGCCGGGGAGGAGAATATGGAAAAAGTGTATATCCCTAAACCCGAGGAGACTTGGAACAATGAGGAAATTTCTCTTACAAATTATAATGCTAAGGCCATGGCAGCAATCTCTGACCATGTAAATCCTTATCTGTATAGGTTATTCTCTAACCATACTGTTGCCAAGACTTCTTGGGATATTCTTCAACTCCATTGTGAAGGATCGGATAGTGTGAAGCAAACTAAACTAAGAAGGTTAATGACAAAATTTGAAAACTTAAGAATGGGAGAGAATGAAACCATCAAGGATTATTCTGCTAAAATTTTGAACATTTCTAACGAATCCTTTGCTTTAGGAGAATCCATCTCCAATGCAAGACTTGTTAGCAAAATTTTAAGAACTCTCCTAGAAAAGTTTCATATCAAGATTGCTGTTATTGAAGAAACTTGTGATGCTCGCACTGTTAGTTTAGATCATGTCCTAAGTATCCTTACCACTTTTGAGTTGAATCTCGAAGTTAAAGAAACTAGCAAAGTAAATTCAATTGCTCTTGCTAGTTCTCTTACTGTGTCCAAAGATCTTGTAGAATTATCAAAGATATTGATGACTCAAACTTAGAGGAAGATGAATGTGACTTAATCACTCAAAAATTCAACAAAATGTTGAAAAAAAAACTCCAACAAATGTTTCCCAATAAGGTTAATGCTTCTTCCCCTAAGATTGAATCATTCAAGAAAGAAACAAGTAAGAACAATTTTTTTTCTGAAAACAAAAGATCTATTGAGTCCATTCAGTGTAGAGCGTGTTTAGGATTTGGACACTATGCCAATGAGTGTGCTAACACACTCAAACAGAGAGGGATGAGTTTTTCTACAACCTTAAGTGATTCAGATGATGATGATTAGACAGTAAACCTGTCATTTTTACGATCATCACAATCCTCCCTTTCTGACAGTGAATCTGATAGTGAGGATGTGCTGTCAACTGACTGCACAACTGACTACTCAGATGGTACTAACGTGTATACCTGCCTTAACTCCACATCTGCAGGTGAATCTGAAGAATCCAAACAATATGAAGAGGAGCGTGCCACGTATGAAGATCTACATAATACTTACATCGAGTTATTTGCAGATTGGTCCAAGCAAATGGAACAACTCAAGGCATTCAAGAAGGTAAATGAAAAACTCACCTCTGATAATCTGAATCTTAAAGCTGAGAATGAGAAATTGACAAATGAAAATGATTCTCTAAAGGACTCCATAGGTAGGTTAGAAGTCATGCTTACAAAAAGAGACATTGAGTGTCAAAAATATAAGAGTGGACTTGAAAAAGAAACTATCTCACTCACTAAACTTAACAATGGCAAGGCTAAACTGGAAGAAGTCCTAAATATGGAAAATCAAGGAAAACCGGGATTATGCTATGGAGATTCAATTTTTGTTAAGTTGAGAGCACTTCTAAAAACATTGAGAGATTTAATGCTAATCACGTGTCTCGTCACAAAAATAGAAGAAATAGAAAAAGGAGATACGTGTGTCACCATTGTTTTACCCTTTGACATATACGTCCATTTTGTTACAAGTTGAAATAGGAACTTGGCTTGGATAAGAACAGCGGCCATCTGATAAGACAGTTGTGGGCACAGTTGGAGACACAACTGCCCAGACAACAGCAGTCTGCTCTAAAAGCCACATGGGTAAGAAAGGACACTCTAAAGTGTCAAGTGGTGTTTACCTCCTTCAAGAGCAGTGTGGAAGAAGCCTGGTACTTTGACAGTGGCTGCTCCCACCATATGACTGGCTCTCTCGAGCATTTCAAAGACTATGAAGCCTTTAAAGGTGGAAAAGTCAATTTTGGTGGAGGTGCTCAAGGTGAGGTAATTGGCATAGGTACTCTGAATGTTAATGGTTTGCCTAACTTGCATAATGTCTTGCATGTTGATGGGTTAAAGGCAAACTTAATTAGCATAAGGCTATTGTGTGATGATGATCTACATGTCAAGTTTGATAAGAAGATCTGTGAGGTCTTCGATGATTCAAACAGATGCGTTTTGAAAGGCGTAAGATCCTCTGATCATTGTTACAAGTTGGTTGAAAATCATTCATGTTTTAAATCAATTTTTGATAATGCTCCTGATTTTATTGTCAATTGTGTTGAGAATTGTATTACAGGTTGCATTTTGGAGCCTGAACAGATTAATGATAAATCTGAACAGAAGAGTACAAAAGAATCTGCAGATTTAACACTTGTGAGGTCAGTTGACAGACTTGGTGAACAGTCAACTGCCACGACAGATGGTCAGACAACAGCAGATTTCAGTTCAGATTCTAAAATCAATGAAGATCATGAAAGCAGAGGATCTGATGTTGCTGCAAGGATATAGGGAGATCATCTAACTTCCCAAGTCATTGGGGGAGTGGATGAAGGAATGAAAAAAAGAGGAAAACGAATAAATTACCGGGAATTAGCCGGTTTGGTATGCATGCAATCCGCGTACCATCAGGTAAGCTCTTGTTGTTTCGTTGCTAATTTAAGCATGAGAATGAGTCAGAAACCTTAAAAGTTAATAATTGGATCAATGTCATGCAAGAGGAAGTGATAAAATTTGAAAGGAAAGATGTTAGGTTCTTGGTTCGTAGGTCATCTAATACTGAATATATGGGAGTTGTTACTTGTTGTACTCAATTGTTGAGGATGAACCAAATAATCAAGGATTATGGTCTTAGAAGTGAAACCTTCTGTATTTTGTGATAGCTTAAGTCCCCAGAATATTGCCAAGAATCTGGTACAACATTTCCTAACAAAGCACATAGATATTATGCATCATTTTATTAGATATCTCGTTGATAAAAAAAATCATTACTCTAAAACATGTAAGCACAACGGATCAACTTGCTGATATCTTTACCAAGACTTTGGATTTCGAGAGATTTTCTTCACTTAAGAAGTCTTTCGGACTGTGTGATACTAGTTGAATGCACAAGTGTACAGACAACTGACTGCATAACTGTATAATTGTATATTACAGTAAACACAAATAAAAAAAAAAGTAGCCTGCATTCATTCTATTGCACGATTGTCTCTTGTGATCACTTGGTCAACTAAGTTCCTTGACTCCGAGTTTTGAACCTTGAATGTGAGACCCTTCTTGACATGATAATCAAAATTATCGTGTTAATTCCTTGGGTTATCATGGAGTGGGCACTTAATCTAAGGTTACGGGGAAAACAAGCTACCTCCAGTCTTTGAAGTTACTACTCATTTAAGCAAATTGCTGACGTCTATCCATACATAACTTGAGAATCAGGGTAACACTGTATTGAAAGAGTGAAAAGCTCCTCATCGTAACTGATTCATAAGTCATAAGCCTTCAATGTGAGTTTTCTAGAGGCTACATGATTGAAGGAAAATCTCATTGAATTCCTGTGAGTTGAAACCGAGTCATGGACTGAGTTGATCATACTATGTCACACCAAAATTGAGACAATCTTCACCTGTGTGTTTAGGCATAATTTTTCTAAGTTTTTTTTTCTCCCTTGGTATTAACATCAGCAAATTGAATTGTTGTTCTTATCTATTAAAGATTGATGCTTTTCATGTGATTAACGATAATTTAATGGCGTAATGTTCAAGTTTCATTGTGCAGTTGGTGGAAATTATGATACATTGTGGATAAAGTGATTCATTTGAATTCGGCAAGTTCTAATTCCGGGACGGACAATTTATCACAAAACATGGAAAAAGTTTGAATTTTAAAATCAAAATCCTTGTTTGTTTTGGAATTCAAATGGGTAATTCAAAGTCACTCGGTTCTCCCTACTCCTTGGCCTACCCGAGTTCTTAGGAAGAATCACTGTCCTCCCTTGATATTTCTTCCATGTCAAATCTGGTTGTGAATTATGGTTTAGTATATCTTCTTCCTCATGTTTTCTAGCTACATTTCTCTCATCCCATCTTGTTCCTATTCTGCAAATGCATTCTCTCTAACATTTTTGCAGAAATATCCGAGAATTCAGGAGAATCACTGAGTGATTGTGACACAAAATGATTTTTTGCCACTGCTCTGATCAAGCTCATGCATTTTTGTTGTTAAGCATCCAGCTGGTGCTAAGCAACTTGTTCGTGCAACTGTGCGGACAACTGGTCACTCAACTGGACAGTCAACTAGTAAGTCTGCTACTGTTTTAAAGGGTAAGTACATCTTCTGCAGAACTCTATGGTCTATAAAGGTTTGCTGTGATATGAGTTGAGATTGATGATGCTCTTAGAGGTATTTTTGTTGGGGAGATTCAAATTTAGGGGGAGTGGAAGATATTCACAATTTCTTTCTTTGAGTTTGATGGTTTTTCTCAATAAGGGGGAGAAAAATGTGTTCTAAAGATGTATTTAGGGGGAGTAGAATCCAATGTACAAATTCAGGGGGGGGGGTTATTGTTTTGCATGTTTTGATCAGAACCACGAAGATCGGGGAAGATTGAAAGAGTATAAAATACTCATTTACTTATTTTTGTGTATCTTTGTGATTATGATAATAATTATTGTATATAATTAGTTTAGTGTTATTTTAAGAATTAGTTGTAATTATTTAGGAATAGTTTAATTATTTATTATTTTTATGATTTATTTGACTAACCTATTGATGTCTATCTATGGTAGTTAGTGTTTTTGTATTTTAGGTAAACTTGGATTCTCTCTATGAAATGATTTGATGAATATACTGATTGATCTCCAAGGAATGAGTGCATGGCAAGGAGTCTTCACCTTAGCCGTGTATATATACAAGAGATGGGCTGCATATATTTTCACGTCTTTTATTCTCTCATTCTGCAAAAATTCTGAATATAGAGAGAGAGTTCATTTGTTCTTGGAGTTCTAAACCTTTTAGAACTACAAGTATTTTGGTATTTAGTCTATTCAAGATATAATATGTTTTAATCTTTTAATTAGTTTGTTCTTTCATAAATCTTGTACTCTGCAAGACCTTTTCATTAATGAAAGTTTTCCAGCAAGAGAGTTCTTACTGAAGTGTTTAAATCTCTGTTTTAATTATTCCGATGCATTTCTGTGTTTTGACAAGACAACTGTCTTGACACTTGTGAGCACAACTGTCACGACCCGAAAACCCGCCTCTATTTTCTAGATAATAATATTTAATTATTTATTTATTTCTTATTTAATTGTTTAAATTATTATTTAATTAATAATTTATGTGTGCATTTTATGTGTTATAATAATTTATGCCTAGCATTTAATTGGTTAATTGTGCTAGTGTAGAGAGTTGGGTCTTAATTATTGGTGGGGAGTTATTTGTATTGGGTAGAGTAGGGGAGGGGCCCTAAGTGTAACATTTCAAATTATTATTCAACTACTCCCTCTCTTCTCCCTCATCCTCACTCCATTCACAGCATACTCTCTCTCTCTCACCTTGGTTATTGGGTAAGTTTCTCCTCTTTCTTCTCTCTACATTCTACCTATCTTCCCCTCATTATCTCTCATTTCTCATAACTTGAAACATGTTTAGATCGTCGATAGAATCGTAGGAAGCTAAGAAATTTCGAGTTCCGTCACCTTTGAGAAATCCGGGTAAGTTGCTTTCCCCCATTTATATGCTAAAACTGTTCATCTCCATTTTGTATGATGATATATGAAGCTTTGAAGTGGTTATTTGATGATTTGTGAAGGTTTAGAATTTATTTGGAATTTATTGTTATTTTGGGTGATTTTTGTGATAAATCAAATGTGGGGATTGAAATCTAGTTTGGGGTTAATAGATGGTGTTGTTTAGTTCCCTTATAAGCTTGTATGGCGTTTTGGTACATTACTACACTCATCGGAAGTGTTGATTTCGATAATGTTTGAAATGGGTAAGGAATTCTTGTAGAACCCAGCTGTTCTGCGTCTGAAACGCAGAGCGAGCGCCCGCCTGGTTTGGGCCGAGCGCCCGCCCGCTAGTCCCTCGAGCGCCTGCGCGCGCCTTCGCTGAGCGCGCGCCTTCGCTGAGCGCCCGCTTACCTTGGTCCTTTATGACCAAATTCACTGATTAGACCGAGCGCCCGCGCGGTCCTCCCCGAGCGCCCGCTCGTTAGCCTCCCGAGCGCCCGCCCGCTCCTTTCCAAGCGCCCGCTCGCCCCTATTTCCCAGAAACCATATTTGTTTAGTTAAGGCTTGGGTGTATCCTTAAGCTAGGCTTTGAGCACCATTCTAGTTTATCTTAATGACCATCGTGGGGTACTTAAATGTTGAATTTGGTTCCTTTGTGAGCAATTTAATTGTGGGACTTACTTGACCTTTATTTGGGAACGTTTGAACATCTTTTTGATGGATTGTTGGTTGATGCACCTTTTTGGGTGACTTACGTGGAATGGTTCCCTACTTCGGAATCATGAGTTGTTTATTTAAGCTAGTATTTATTACTTAGCTTTCATTTGAAAGTCCAGCTGGTTATTTGTGTATCGAGTCAGGAAATGGATAATAATATAATGGCACAAGCCAAGTCCAGTATAGCATCGCCCATTGGTCCTTCTTTCCCCATCCAGATTGGCCTTGGATGGGATGAGCTAGCTCCTTTTGTGAGTATTCTAGCTAGACGTTTTGGAGCATGACTTTGTGGCATGGCTCCCGCCCTTTGTGGCACGTTACTTTGTTATTGGTTCCGGTACCGGGGGTATTCTCTTCAGCTTTTATGCTACTATGAAGATGTTGATTGGGTTGATTGTTGAAGCTGCGCAGCGACCTTTATTTGGTTATATCAGTTGGGAAACCTTAGCTAATATCCTTTGTTAATTGTTTATTTCCGCTGCTATCTGTTAAATGATAATTGCTATGTGCTATGTGATTTATTATTGATTATTGCATCATAGCATGTCATGTAGTTGCATTAGTAACTTATTGAGATTTATCTCACCCCCTTTATTTTATCTTTGTTTTTCCTTAACCCCCCCTCAGGAGGAAAGGATTAGACTCGCTGATCACGAGGAGGACGTCGCGAGGGTCGAGCTTTTTGGGCAAGTTGTTATTGGTGGGTTTACATTACATAAATGTGTAACCGTTTTGGGAATAGTTGTACCAAACTTGACGTCATTAAGAATTGTACATTTTATTATTTTGGGTGTAAGCTTATGGAGCTTACACTAGTTTTTTTTCTTGTTGTTCAGTTGGATCTCAAAACTTTGTGTTATCATCTTTTGGTATAAAAGGAAATTTTTATCTTCATTATTTTAGAGTTTATTGTTTAAGTCGACGTCCAGCTCACGTACTCCGGGCCCGCGGGGTCGGGGTCGCGACAGTTGGTATCAGAGCTACGGTTTAGCTCTAAGTATAAGTCTGTAGCGCCCATCCTATTTCTTGTTAAATTCTTGAACTTGCATATTATGTGCTAGTTTTACTTGGGTTAATTTATTAACTGCTTTAAATAGTTAAGGTGGTTAAATGTCTAGTTTTGACTTTTGGGTCATTTGTGAAAATTGGAATTTAGGGGCTTTTTTTGTTAAAAGTGAAACTTGAGGGGCCTAAGTGTCATTCTTTGAAAGTTTAAGTTTATCTTTGGGTTTCCTTCTCTGAGAAATCATTTCACCCAAATTGCCTTACGTTGCTCTCTCTGTTTCCAAAAGCTTGGGTTAAAGTTTACCCTATTCCCGACTCCTCGAGTTTAATTATCCCTCCGTTCTTGATTCTGATCCCGGAGTAATATTCGTAGCGTTGAATAGAGCGTTCCAGGCCGAACAGAAAATTATTTGGGTCGCTTTGATTTTTGACTAGGTAAGTTATTAGCTCCCCCTTACTTGTAATAACATACATAAATGTTATTCTTGATGCTTGTGAATGTTAATTTCGTGTTTGAGATGATTTTTGTGGTACTTATAATTTTGGGACAAAGGGAGTATAAAACCCTCTGTGTAAGAAAGCAAAAGTAACTTGAAATGGGAAATTGAGTTTTGTTTACATTTTTGAAGTTGTTAAAATGTTAGTAAAAGTTACTCCTACGCTTGGGGACGGAGAATCCTAAGCCTGGGAAAGAAAATTGAGTTTGCTGAAATTAGGACCAGGCGCCCGCCCGGTTGGTAACCAGGCGCCCGCCCATTTGGCCAGAGATTTTGGGTTTCAGAAATTCTTCAATGAGAGCCCGCCCGGTCCATGCTAAGCGCCCGCCCGGTCCCCTGTTCCAAATAAAGTGTTTTAAATCTCTATTGAAATGAAAGCCTATCCCTCATAAGGCATATAGCCTTAGTATAAGATGTCCTATCAAGTGTAATTGTACCTTTTGGGGGCATTGGGGCTTAGTCTTGAACATTAACACTTATAGAACTCAAATGAGAACTTAAGTATAAGAGTAGTAACTCTTCTTTATGTCTTGGAAGTGCTATGAATAAGCACTAATGTGTTATACTTGTTGTGAATCCAATGATTGTGCACCTTAGAGGCATTAGAGCAAAGTGGTAGACTTGAACATCCTACGAATAGGATTAAGATTTTGTAAGAGTAAAGGTATAACTCTTATACATGCTTGAATGGCCAAAGATTGAGATATAACTTGAAGTATAAGACATTAAAATCTTGTACGTGACTTGAACATCCAAAGAATTGGATTATAACTTGAATATAAGATAATTAAAATCTTGTACTTGATTTGACACCAATACATATGTATGGTAGTGAACTAGAAAGTGCTATAAGTAAGCACTAACGTATATGAGACATGTTCTTGTTGTGTATGTGCAAACATTGCATACCTTTGCTTGATACAAGGTGACTTCTTGATTACTTGAAGCATGTTCCTTGTTGAGCTAGTCCACTACTTTTGGATTAGTTCTTCTCCCGTAGTTCAAGTAAATATCTACTTGTACCTTCTTGTGTGAGTCCAGCTGGTTCTCCTTGCTTGTTCGAAAATATATAGGTTCACGCTTGTCGCGAGAGCTGGGGCTTAAGTGACAATCGGGTCCCTATGTATTTCCGCTTGACCCCTTACTACCGGCCATAGTAAGGGCATAGCTTCCTTGGTTGGAGAAATAAGCCTGACTTAAGTGAATGCTAAACTCTTGAACACCTCTTGAACACCTCGTGAGTCTTGATCTTGAGAATGACACTGGTTACCGGGTCTTCTGATATATACTGAACAATCAGTTTCCTGTTATTGATCGTGATTGTCAAAGTAATACAAGCTACGACAACAATGGTATTCTTAGGAGGAATAAGGAAGGAAGCAGTATCCTTTATACCTTGCTTGTTTAGCCTTATGTGCTACTTGATGAGTGGCTTAGTCTCTCATATACTTGTTACTTGTTGATACTTGATATATGATTACTTGAGTATCTACTTGAATTGCATGATAACATGTCATGTAGTTGCATCTAATAGCTTACTGAGATTTATCTCACCCCGTTTCTTGTTTAATTGTTTTCCTTAGATCAAAGGAAGGATAGTGCGCAGTGAGGCTCGACTTAGCTGGGAGCTTACTTCGCAGGTCGTGATTATTTTGGGGCTTGTGTCCTTTTACATTTGGTGAGGACGATGTTTTATGGGTTTGTAACTCCTTATTTTGGGGTAGACAGTCTTGTTCAGTTCGTGTTGTTACTAGACATCTTGTATAGTACTCTTAATGCCAGCTTATGTGCTAGGCATATTTCCGCTGTGTATGTATTTAAGTTTGGTTTCAATTTTCTTGTCTAGAACTCGTGTTGTGAGCTAGTATAGCTCCTTACTCTAGAGTATATATATCATGTCAGTTTGTTAAACAAATGTCATTAAGTTTCTTGTTAAGTTTCTTGTTCCTCGTTAGGCACTCCCACCGGGTTCGAGGTTCTATTAGGGGATCCCGGGACCTGGGGGCGTGTCAAAGTCTAGGTGGACTAGTATGACCTAGGAGGGTAGTTGTGTTCGGAGTGAGTAACGGTTGATGTTTTATGCAGATAATTATTCACAATGGCTAGAAGAAGAACGGGTGAAAGTTCTAGTGGGGCTCAGAATCAGAATGATCTTCGGGAAGAGAACCGTGCTATGTTCCAAGGCATGTTTGAGGCGGTCATGAAGGCAATTCATGACCAAGGGCCAAGAGAGGAGCATGTGGCACCTCCACGTTACGGGTTGGAACAATTTCTGAAATTAAAACCAAGGGAGTTCGATGGTGAGCCCGATGTGAAGAAGGACGAACTATGGATTGAGTCTATGGTGAAAATTTATGATGTGTTTGGGTGTACGGACGAGGATAGGGTCCGGTTTGCGGCTTATAAATTGGTTGGGGCCGCGGAACACTGGTGGAAGACATTGAAGGCTAGTTGGGAAACCACTCTTGTCCCTTATTCTTGGGAGTTGTTCGTGTGGAAGTTCAAGGAGCATTTCATCCCTCTAGTTGACTAGAACCGTAAAGAGATTGAGTTTCTAAGCTTGGATCAAGGCTTGTCATCGGTAGCACAGTACTCGGCTTAGTTCACAGAATTAGCCCGGTATTGTGACTATCTTGTGAGGACCGAAGAACAGAAGGCTATGAGATTCATCCGGGGTTTGAAGACATCCATCCGGACTCAACTTATAGCACAGAGGATTCAAACTTATCAGGATGCGGTGGATCGAGCCTACTTGATCGAGCAAGATATAGGGGAACATAAGAAGAAGGTCGAGGTGACTAACACTAGCAAGCAGGGAGGGCAGAGCAAGCCACAATCCCGTTCAGATAACCGAGGTAATTTTGGGGGACAATCTCAGTCCCGAGGGCAACCAATCCCAAGGAACCCGAGCACTACTTCCGGGAACCAAGGGAACCAAAATAGGAGACTCTGTTCATATTGCCAAAGGGAAGGACACTCGGAGGATCGGTGTTGGAAGAAACAGGGGAAATGTATTAACTGTGGGCAGTTGGGGCATTTTGTGAAGGATTGCCCGAGATTCAGAGGTCAACCGACTGGGGTAGGAGCTGGGGCTCCACAGGGTCAGAAAAGGGATGCTACGGGAAAGCCCAAGGTCCAAGGAAAAGTGTTTGCAATGAATCAACATCAGGCAGATGATCCCTCAGTTATTGGAGGTATTGTTTCTATATCTAGTATGAGCGCACGTATGTTAGTAGATCCAGGATCGTCTCATTCTTACATTTCTGTGCAGTTTTCTTCTTTGCTAAATGCTGCATCTGAGTCTTTGCCTTATGTGTTAGAGGTGTCAACTCCTATGGGAGAGTGTTTGGTGACTGATAAAGTCTTTTGTGCTTGTGATGTGCTTATCTGTGGTCATGTCTTGTGTGCGGACTTGGTAGTTCTTCCGATACAAGATTTTGACGTTATTTTGGGTATGGATTGGCTGAGCAAATATCATGCTTCAGTCGATTGTCGTAGGAAGGTCGTTGATTTTTCTATCCCTGATGTGCCTAAGTTTTCTTTTGAGGCTATGCCTTTGGGTAGAAATATTCGTATGATTTCCTATGTGAAAGCTAGGAGATTATTGCATCGTGGTTGTGAGGGTTATTTGGCTAGTGTGCTTGATACTAGGAAAGAATCCCCTAGTTTGTAAAGTGTTCGGGTAGTTAGGGAATTTCCCGATGTTTTCTCTTCCGAATATAATATGCCTCCCGATCGTGAGATAGAGTTTTGTATAGATCTTTTACCGGGTACAGCTCCGATTTCGAAAGCACCGTATAGAATGGCTCCAGCAGAGTTGAAAGAACTGAAGGTTCAGTTGCAAGAGTTAGTTGATCGAGGGTTTATTCGACCTAGTGTTTCCCCGTGGGGAGCACCAGTTTTGTTTTTAAGAAAGAAAGACGGTTCTTTGAGATTGTGTATTGATTACCGAAAGTTGAATCAGGTTACAGTGAAGAACAAGTATCCTCTACCTCACATTGATGATTTATTTGATCAGCTTCAAGGGTCCGTGGTGTTTTCTAAACTTGATTTGAGGAGTGGGTACCA
Organism: Campanula takesimana; assembly: GCA_026119855.1. Classification (NCBI taxonomy): domain Eukaryota; kingdom Viridiplantae; phylum Streptophyta; class Magnoliopsida; order Asterales; family Campanulaceae; genus Campanula; species Campanula takesimana. The sequence continues at coordinate 679,360 of JAOWBW010000120.1, forward strand.
TCAGTTGAAGATTCGATCGGAGGATATTCCGAAGACTGCCTTTCACACTAGTTATGGTCACTACGAGTTCCTAGTTATGCCGTTTGGGTTGACTAACGCGCCTGCCGTATTTATGGATTTGATGAACCGGGTTTTCCATCCTTATCTTGATTCGTTCGTGGTGGTCTTCATCGACGACATTCTTGTCTACTCTAAATCTCGAGAGGAGCACGAGCAACACTTGAGGACAGTTTTATCCATTCTTGCGAGGGAGCAGTTGTTTGCGAAGTTTAGTAAATGCGAATTTTGGCTCGAGAAGGTTTCATTTCTGGGTCATGTTATTTCTAAAGATGGAATTTCTGTGGATCCTTCGAAGATTGAAGCTATTGTGGTTTGGAAGAGACCCGAGACGGTAACAGAGATTCGTAGCTTTCTGGGCTTAGCCGGGTATTACAGAAGGTTTATAGAAGGGTTTTCGAGGATTGCTACTCCGATGACTCAGTTGACCCGGAAGAATGTACCGTTTGTGTGGAGTGAAAAATGTCAAAATAGCTTTGATGAATTAAAGAAGAGATTAACTACGGCTCCTATTCTTGCGTTACCAAATGGAAATGACGATTTAGTAATTTACAATGATGCTTCGAAAGAGGGTTTGGGTTGTGTTTTGATGCAGAATGGGAAAGTAATTGCTTATGCTTCGAGGAAGTTGACCCCTAGTGAACAGAATTACCCTACTCATGATATGGAGTTGGCCGCGATAGTCTTTGCGTTGCATAAGTGGAAGCATTACCTATATGGAGCGAAGTTTGAGATTTTTACCGATCACAAGAGTTTGAAATACCTCTTCTCTCAAAAGGAATTGAATAATCGTCAGCGTAGGTGGATGGAGCTTTTAAAAGATTACGATTGCACCATTTCGTACCATCCGGGCAAAGCAAATGTAGTAGCTGATGCGATCAGTCGAAAGTCTTATGTGGCATCAATGATGATTCGTGAATGGAAATTGCTAGAGGATGCTCGAGATTGGTGTCCCCAAGAGTCGAAGCGTGGAGCTATTTTTGCGAACCTTAATATATTTCCCACATTAATTCAACAAATAAAGGATACTCAGAAGGATGACCCAGAGTTGAGGAAGATTATGGATAATGCTCGGGATAGACAGTATGTGGACTTCCAGCTTGACTCCGAGGGAGTGTTAAATTACCATAGCAGATTGTGTGTACCGAATATCGATGGGATTAAACAGCGAGTTCTTGATGAGGGTCACAAATCCCGGTATACCATTCATCCCGGGAGTACGAAGATGTATCCGGATTTAAAACAGCAATTTTGGTGGATTAACATGAAGAGGGAGATTGCAGATTACGTATCGAAGTGTTTGACCTGTCAACAAGTTAAAGCAGAGCATCAGAGACCCGCAGGTCTACTTCAGCCTCTTGAGATACCCGAGTGGAAGTGGGAACACATTATGATGGATTTTGTAACCGGATTACCCAGGACTCGAAGGAGGTTCAATGCAGTTTGGGTGATTGTGGACAGGTTGACTAAATCTTCTCATTTCTTACCCATTGACATTTCCTAGTCGATGGAGAAACTTTCGAATTTGTATATTCATGAGATTGTCAGATTACATGGTGTTCCAGTTAGTATTGTGTCAGACTGAGATCTCAGGTTTACATCCTGATTTTGGCAAGCGTTACAGAAGGCTTTGGGTACCGATTTGAGGTTTAGCACCGCATTTCATCCTCAGACTGACGGTCAGTCTGAAAGAACCATTCAGATTCTCAAGGATATGTTACGGGCTTGCACAGTTGACTTTCCAGATTCGTGGGATACACATCTACCGCTTACAGAGTTCGCCTACAATAATAGTTATCAGTCGAGTATACAGATGGCACCGTATGAGGCTTTGTATGGGAGGAAATGTCGGTCACCTATTTGTTGGGACGAGGTTGGGGAAGCAAAACTTTGGGGTGTTTACATGATTCAGGACTCGGTGGAAAAGGTTAAAATTATTCGAGACCGACTGAAAACAGCCCAGAGTCGACAGAAGAGCTATGCCGATCATCGAAGACGAGATCTTAGTTTTCAGACCGGAGACTTCGTGTTCTTGAAGGTATCTCCGAAGGTGGGTATCCGAAGGTTTGGGAAGAAGGGTAAATTGGCTCCGAGGTTTGTTGGACCGTTTGAGATTTTGGGGAAAGTGAGACTTATAGCATATCGTCTTGCGTTACCATCTTCTTTGGACCGGTTACATAACGTTTTTCACGTTTCTATGCTTCGGAAGTATGTTCATGATCCATCTCACGTGTTACCGAGGGTACCGGAGGATATAGAGCCTGATATGACCTACGAGGAACGACCGGTTCGGATTCTTGATTCCAAAGTCCAAGAGTTGAGGAACAAGAGCATTGCGTTGGTTAGAGTCCTTTGGAAGAATCATAATGTTGAGGAATCGACGTGGGAGCTTCGTGATGAGATAGAGAGGAAATATTCGTGGCTTTTTAATTCGGGTAAGTATCTTTAAAATTCGGGTCGAATTTTCTTTAAGGGGGAGTGAATGTCACGACCCGAAAACCCGCCACTATTTTCTAGATAATAAATATTTAATTATTTATTTATTTCTTATTTAATTGTTTAAATTATTATTTAATTAATAATTTATGTGTGCATTTTATATGTTATAATAATTTATGCCTAGTATTTAATTGGTTAATTGTGCTAGTGTAGAGAGTTGTGTCTTAATTGTTGGTGGGGAGTTATTTGTATTGGGTAGAGTAGGGGAGGGGCCCTAAGTGTAACATTTCAAATTATTATTCAACTACTCCCTCTCTTCTCCCTCATCCTCACTCCATTCCCAACATACTCTCTCTCTCTCTCCTTGGTTATTGGGTAAGTTTCTCCTCTTTCTTCTCTCTACGTTCTACCTATCTTCCCCTCATTATCTCTCATTTCTCATAACTTGAAACATGTTTAGATCGTCGATAGAATCGTAGGAAGCTAAGAAATTTCGAGTTCCGTCACCTTTGAGAAATCCGGGTAAGTTGCTTTCCCCCATTTATATGCTAAAACTGTTCATCTCCATTTTGTATGATGATATATGAAGCTTTGAAGTGGTTATTTGATGATTTGTGAAGGTTTAGAATTTATTTGGAATTTATTGTTATTTTGGGTGATTTTTGTGATAAATCAAATGTGGGGATTGAAATCTTGTTTGGGGTTAATAGATGGTGTTGTTTAGTTCCCTTATAAGCTTGTATGGCGTTTTGGTACATTACTACACTCATTGGAAGTGTTGATTTCGATAATGTTTGAAATGGGTAAGGAATTCTTGTAGAACCCAGCTGTTCTGCGTCTGAAACGCAGAGCGAGCGCCCGCCTGGTTTGGGCCGAGCGCCCGCCCGCTAGTCCCTCGAGCGCCTGCGCGCGCCTTCGCTGAGCGCCCGCTTACCTTGGTCCTTTATGACCAAATTCACTGATTAGACCGAGCGCCCGCGCGGTCCTCCCCGAGCGCCCGCTCGTTAGCCTCCCGAGCGCCCGCCCGCTCCTTTCCAAGCGCCCGCTCGCCCCTATTTCCCAGAAACCATATTTGTTTAGTTAAGGCTTGGGTGTATCCTTAAGCTAGGCTTTGAGCACCATTCTATTTTATCTTAATGACCATCGTGGGGTACTTAAATGTTGAATTTGGTTCCTTTGTGAGCAATTTAATTGTGGGACTTACTTGACCTTTATTTGGGGACGTTTGAACATCTTTTTGATGGATTGTTGGTTGATGCACCTTTTTGGGTGACTTACGTGGAATGGTTCCCTACTTCGGAATCATGAGTTGTTTATTTAAGCTAGTATTTATTACTTAGCTTTCATTTGAAAGTCCAGCTGGTTATTTGTGTATCGAGTCAGGCAATGGATAATACTATAATGGCACAAGCCAAGTCCATTATAGAATCGCCCATTGGTCCTTCTTTCCCCATCCAGATTGGCCTTGGATGGGATGAGCTAGCTCCTTTTGTGAGTATTCTAGCTAGACGTTTTGGAGCATGACTTTGTGGCATGGCTCCCGCCCTTTGTGGCACGTTACTTTGTTATTGGTTCCGGTACCGGGGGTATTCTCTTCAGCTTTTATGCTACTATGAAGATGTTGATTGGGTTGATTGTTGAAGCTGCGCAGCGACCTTTATTTGGTTATATCAGTTGGGAAACCTTGGCTAATATCCTTTGTTAATTGTTTATTTCCGCTGCTATCTGTTAAATGATAATTGCTATGTGCTATGTGATTTATTATTGATTATTGCATCATAGCATGTCATGTAGTTGCATTAGTAAATTATTGAGATTTATCTCACCCCCTTTATTTTATCTTTGTTTTTCCTTAACCCCCCCTCAGGAGGAAAGGATTAGACTCGCTGATCACGAGGAGGACGTCGCGAGGGTCGAGCTTTTTGGGCAAGTTGTTATTGGTGGGTTTACATTACATAAATGTGTAACCGTTTTGGGAATAGTTGTACCAAACTTGACGTCATTAAGAATTGTACATTTTATTATTTTGGGTGTAAGCTTATGGAGCTTACACAAGTTTTTTTTTCTTGTTGTTCAGTTGGATCTCAAAACTTTGTGTTATCATCTTTTGGTATAAAAGGAAATTTTTATCTTCATTATTTTAGAGTTTATTGTTTAAGTCGACGTCCAGCTCGCGTACTCCGGGCCCGCGGGGTCGGGGTCGCGACAACAACTGTTCTCACAAGTAACTGTTTTTCTGGACTGTCCTAGATGCTTATTTCTTTCAATGTTTCCTTTTAAAATACGGTCGAGATTAAAAGTTTGCTGCTACTGAATTTTTTATATTTGATTTTAAATACACATAAGACTTAATATTTAATTAAATAGCAATATTTATGACTAAAATTTTAAAATAATTACTCACTTCATCCTTAAATAAATATCCATATTTTATTTTAGTGCATATTTTTTTAAAGAAATATTTTTTATATAATTTAGTGATAAAGATTCATATATATATATATATATATATATATATATATATATATATATATATATATATATAGTGTTCTGCTCATGTGAGAACCATTTTATATGAGAACCGTGAGAACCATTAAGAGCATTTGGATTAGAAATAGATGAACGGTCCAGATTAAAGAAGGAAAGAAAAAGACACGGTGGCAATTTTGAAATTAAAAGAGATGCGAGGGTATAATGGTCATATCGCTTTAAAAATATAACGCGCGCCGAAGTCGGGAAAGGCGAGTTCCATAGATACAGAAGGTATTTCCTACTGTATCCAATGTTTACTTGGATACATTTAGGCAAAAACTAATGTATCCAATGTTCACTTGGATAATTCATTGGATACATTAGGTCAAAACTAAATGTATCCAATGTTTACTTGGATACACTTAGGCAAAAACTAATGTATCCAATGTTCACTTGGATAATTCATTTGATACATTACTTGGATACATTAGGTCAAAACTAAATGTATCCAATGTTCACTTGGATACATTTAGGCAAAGACTAATGTATCCAATATTCACTTGGATAATTCATTGGATACATTAGGTCAAAACTAAATTTATCCAATGTTTACTTGGATACATTTAGGCAAAAACTAAGTGTATCTAATAAAATCCGACTTATTACATAAATGCCACCGCTTCCCTTTCTGCCGTCGACGTGTTCGACGCAGAACCACAAAATTAAAACATAACGATACAATCTCTGTTCTGCCCTTGAAGTTCTGACTTATTTCAAAAATGCCACCGCGTCTTGTCCCCTCCCAAGCCGATCTGCGCCGTCCCTTTTTTCTAATCCAACGGCTGCTATTGGTTCTCATGGTTCTCACACACTTATGGTTCTCATTTGAGCACCTACATATATATATATATATATATATATATATATATATATATATATATATATATATATACCTAAAAACCTAATCTTTGTTTGATAAAGTTTTATTTTTGTTTTTGATAAAACTAGGCCATTTCTTATCATTGTTTTATAAAATATGTTTAAATGTTTGTCGTGTTGTTCAAGAGTCTTACTAAATACTAAAACATCATCTATATAAACAATAATAAAAGTGTATGAATTAAAAATTTCATTCATTATTTTTTGAAATTCGCTTGGTGCATTTTTTAATCCAAAGGGCATGACATTCCATTCGTATTGTCCAAATGGTACTGTAAAAGCTGTTTTGTATTTATCTTCTTCTGCTATTTGTATTTGCCAAAATCCTGATTTCATATCAAATTTTGAAAATATAGATGCATCGTGTAATCGTTTTAGTAAATCTTGTTTATTTGGTATCGGATATCTAATCCATTTTAGTGCAGTATTTAAAGGTTTGTAATTAATAACTAATCTTGGGGCTCCTCTTTCAATTTCTGCATTTTTTGATACATAGAATGCTGAGCATGACCAAGGTGATTTACTTTTTCTAATTAGTTTTTTATTGAGTAAATCCTTAATTTCTTTTTTACAATATTCTAATAATTCCTGATTCATTTGTATAGGTCTTGCTTTTGTAGGTATTGATTGTTCATTAAAATCTTTTTCATATGGTAGTGTTATTACATGTTTTTTCCTTTCCCAAAAAGCTGTTGGTAAATCAGAACATAAGTCTTTTTCAAATTTTTCTAATTTTTTAGAGATTATGTCTTTGTTTTGTTGAAGTTGTAATTTTTCTTCAATTTTAATATTTAATAAATCTTCCTTAAGAAATTTCATTTGATTTTGTAAAGTATTTAATTTAGAGATTCCTGTTTTTTGTAAATTATTTACATCACTATTAGATACAGGATATAAAAAATCAAATATAATTTTCTGTCCTAATATTCTTGATTCTACTCCTCTTTGTGAAACTGAAAAGGGATATAGCATTTGTAAAAAAGGATTTCCTAATATCACTTTTGTGTTTAAATTTTTTACAAGCATAAGACTTGTTTTAAAACAGATACTATTATTGCAAACATGTGCTTCAGGTATTTTGTATTTTACTTCTAATTTTGAAGAATTGGCTGCTGAAAGACTTTGTTTTGTTTTTATAAAATATTTTGTTGGTATTATTCCTTGTTCAACACAATTTAGATCTGCTCCTGAGTCTAACATGGCTAATCCTTTGTATTCAAAATCTTTAATTTTCATATGTATATGTACATACCATTTTTGATATCTGACTTGAGTAAGAGCGTATATACTTTCTTCTGTGTCTGTAGAACTATCTGTTTCTGAAGAGGATTTTTTAGCAAAAGGGTTTTTAAAATGTTTATCTAATTCTTTATTAGCTTTAGAAGTAGAAGCTTCATCATTGTAGGTTGAATGTATTTGTTTTTTAATTTCTTGTAGTGCTAGTTTTGTTTCTATTTCTTTTTGTGTTTTTTGTAAATCTAGATTACTTTGTTTTAATAATTTTATTTCTTGTTTTATTTCTCTAATTTCATGTTGCAGGTCTACTGATGAAATTTGTTTCTTTTTGTTTTGAAACATTTGTATAACATCTTCGTATTGAGCAGGTTTTGATGTATCTGGTTTTTCTTCATTAATTGTTTTGGCTAATTGTTTTAGAAATTTTCTTTTTATAGTTGGTTCATTTATTTCTTTGATTTTTTCTAATATTTCATCGTATTGTTCTATTGTGTTTAATTTATTACACAGGCATACTTCTCTATTACAGGATTGACATTCATCATCATTACTTGTATTAGTTTGATCAGAAGAGTTGTATTCATCAATATCTATTGATAGTTCAAGATTATCTATGTTTTGTAATATTTCTTCTGTTTCTTTTATTTTTAAATTATGGCAAATTTGTTGTATTTGTCTTTTTGCTGGGCAATTTCTAGCAATATGACCAGGTTTTTTGCATAAAAAACATTTTATGGTTTTATTATATGGCTTAAAGGATTTTTTGTACTTTGTATTATTTTTATTATTGTTGTATCTTTTCTGAAAATGTGTTTTTTTATTTTTATTGTAATAAGCAGGGGGATTGTTTTGATAGTTTTGATAGTTTTTATTTGTTTTTCTATACTTTCTTCTGTATGTACTATTTTTGTAATAAGGGCTTCTATTTTGAGTGTAATTCTTCTTTTTATATGGAGATTTTAGTTTATCAAAACCAAATTGTTCACACCAATGTCCTAATTCTTTTCTTGTTTGAGTGGATTCCTTTTTTAATTTGTTTTGTAATTTTTGGTCTTGACATAGTTTTAAACCTGTGATATTTACACAAGTAATTAAGTCTCCATAGGTAAGATTATCATAGGATATTTGTCCATACTTTTGTTCTATTGTATCCTTTACTTTTTCTGAAAATAGGCCTGGTAATCCAGTAATAAATTTTTCTTTCCAATGATAATTATTTGGGTCAGCAAGATTAAAAACTCTTTTAAGAAAGTTTTCTTTATACCATTTAAATTTTTCTAATTTTCTGCATTTTAGGTTTTGTAATATTTCAGAATTTCTTTCAGTATATAAATCTATATCTCCTATAAAATGAGTTGTAATGTTAAATATTAAGTATATTAATTGTGCAGGAGTCTGATTTCCATTTTCATCTAATAATGGTTGTCCATCTTGGTCTGCTTTAATAGCTTCTAAAATTTGTGTTTTTATTTGGTGTGCGAGTAATTTATCCCACCAAGTTCTTAATTGACCAGTGAATCCTAATATAATGTTTTCAACTGCTTGGCGTTCTGTAATATTTGTAGATTTGTAGATATTTCCTACAATTATCATTTCTTTTGTAATATTTATTATTTCCATTTCACTTAATCCGTCAATGTTCCATTCATAAATGTTTTTTGCATTATATGATTTTGTTGGGTTTTTTAATATTTCTAAGTCGTCTGGGTCTTTATAATTATAAAAATCACGTCTCATTGTTTGTATTGGAATTGTATTTAAGTTTTCTTCTTCTTCTGATTCTGTAGTAGAATTATAGTCATTATTAGAAGAGGTATCTGATTCTGAGGTTTTGTCATTATAATCTGTTAGCATTCGGATATTTGTACTTGTACTTGTTTCTTCTTTTACTTTTAAATGAGTTTTTATTTTATTCATTAAGTCATTTAGAGGATCATGGAGTGTTGGTTTGACTTCAGGTATAACTATAGTGTTCTTAGGAGGGGGAATTTGTTTAGTAAACATTGTATTTTTATTTCTTCTAGTAGATGGATTAATTTTATATAATTCTGAATATTCTGTAAATCGTTGGGATTTATAATGTTCATCATTTTTTGTTGGAATTGGTGTGGGTCCCATTTCTACATCTAGTTGTGCTATTTCTTCCCCTATTGTGGTTAATTTTTTAGTAGAATTATCAATTTTTTCTTCAACTCTATCTAATTGTTGTCCTACGGTATATAGATATAAATTTGTCCAATTATTTTGTAAATGTAAAGATGTTTGTTTTTTATCTTCGGTATCTAATTGATTAGTTTTATCAATGGGATATGCACCGTATTGGATATTGTCTTTGCTAAAAAAAGTGGCTTCTAAAGGTGGTTTTTCGTTTTCATATACTTCGTGAGTTGGTAGAAGATCTGGTCCTACTTTGTACCATCGTCTTAGTTTTTTCTGTAATGTAGTTATTTTGTATAAGTAATCATGGTTTAAAAAATCAAAAAATGGTATGTGATATTCTTGTAATTCACAAAATTCATAATACTTTTCTTTTATTAATTTTTGTTCATTGGTATCATATGTTTGAAAAAATAGTTTTCTATTTTCTTCATTGTGTTTACTTGTAAAATCTTTTCTTAGAATACTTTTATTTAGAATAAAATCATTTTTTATCATATTTAAGGTAAACTCACTATCTTCGTAAGATTGAACATTGATTCCTTCGTATGGGTGTACATTAATTCCTTCTCTATTTGCTCCAGTATTGTTTGTTTGTTGTGGAATTTCAATATTAGTTTCATTTTCAAAAACAGTTTCATTTTGTGAAGAACTATCTTCATATTTAGTGTTTATAGGGAACTCATATCTTCCTGATGTAGATTTTCTAGATGGTGTTTGGAAATTAAATTTTTTGTTTCGACTTAGTGACTGGGTTCTTTTGAATTTTAGGTCTACTGATCCATCTTCATATTGTGTAATCTGTTCTATATCAGTTGTCTGATTTTGTTCTTTTCTTGGGACAGTTTTAGCAGGATATGACCATTTGTCGGGTAAAGTTATTTCATTCCATTTAATTGTTTTTGGTATATTTATATTAGTTTTTGTTTTATCAATTTCCCAAAAAATGGTTTCTCCTATTTTGTTCCTGTTAAAAGCATTAGGACATAGTCCTGTATTCATAACTTTAAAATATAATCTATAAAATATTTCATATACGTGGGATCCTTTTTTCATATGATAATTATGTGTTAAAATATCTAAAGTTAGGATGTCCATGATATGAGGATCTGTTAAAGAAATTGTAAAATTTGGATAACTATTAAAATGGATTGGTCCATTTGTTAAACTAGTTTCAATAGCTCCTAATAGTGAATCTGTATAGTTTAGATGTCTAGCATCTCTTAAGGCTATTTGTATGCTTGTGTTTAATCCTTCCATTGTTAAGGGTTTAATAGCAATTTGTACTAGTCCGATATGTAAAAATTTGTATCCTTGGGATATATATATTTTTTATAGATGATTTTGAAAATAGACTCATAGTTTGATTATTGGAAAATAAAGGGATGATAGTTTCTTTTGTTTTAATGGCTAATCTTGATCTTATGTTAAAAATTCCTTTGTCTTTATAAATTTCTGTGTTTGAAATAAGAGGTGGTTTCCAATTAGTCAAAGACTGAGTACTCCAAGAAAATTCTTTTGATAAAATATTTTGATTATTTTCATTGTTATCATCATTATCATTTTCAATATGTATGTTATAATCGTTCATAGGATCTTGATTTCTAGGAGGCCTTCTATTCGTAAAATTACCTAACCAACTCATGATTTACTATTTGTCTTGCTTTTCGGATACACTTCCTTACCTAATGGATGCACGACTTACACTTCCTAATGCGTGACTTAGACCTAGGTGACACACCGACTCGGGACAAATAAGTAAATTGTTTAAGCTAGTTAAATAACTTTGTTGAATATTAGGCTCTGATACCAAAGATCAGAGGTCCGATTAAAGCATGCATATTAAGATAATAACAATAAATAACATAAAAATATCAAAATGAAATTATCGCATGAATAGTGAATAGTAAATTTGACTTTTTTGCTACAGTAACTTTGACTTTTTGAAAATACGTATACGTAGGCTTTCGTTCAACCTCAGTTTATCCGTCACCCGTAGGTCTGGAAGGTTAGTGGTTTCCACCTTTCGTAACGTTTTTGTTTTGATAAATAATTTGTAAAATGTAAGCAACAATAAATACTCGAGGCTGGAGTAGTAAACTTACTTTGTATATTGCAAATTGTTGAGAGTACAGATGGTTGATGAGTACAAGAGATTTCTAGAGAGAGAGATATTTAGAGAGAATTCTAAAACTGATACTAATTTTTGCCTGCCTCTTACAATGAGAGTTAACATTCTTATATACTACTCGATTTTTGTCTTGCAGGTGGGCAGGAGGAATCTTCTTTTGAAAATTGTGACAAGAGGGCCAGGGCGGCTGAGGCTTTGTTGAAATTTGTGGCCAGTGGTGGGCCAGGGCGGCTGATGCTTTGTTGAATTTTGTGGCCAGTGGTGGGCCAGGGCGGCTGATGCTTTGTTGAATTTTGTAGCCAGTGGTGGGCCATGGTGACTGAGACGTCTTCTTCTTTTTGAGCATCTTTACAGATCTAATTCTAGATCGTCTGGTTGTGTGTAGAAGTCATCATTAGGTTGAGTATCCCCTTCATTCATCGAGGATGAACTTCCTTCGTCACTAAGTTGGACCATTAGTCTTTCCAAATCCTTTGAATTTGTACATTTAGCCATCTGGGACATAATCTGTTGTTTCTTGGCTAAAAACTCTTCATTTTGTTGAGATTGTTTGAGAGGAATTGTTTTGCAATATTCTGGTTTTGAAAGAAAGTATTTTGTCACTGCTCCAGAATTGCAATGAGAAATTTCAGTTTTGTCCCACCATTTTATTTTGTATTTTCGAATCAGTATTGGTAAGATTGTTTTTTGTACACACTCACACTTTTGTACTGTCGAACAGTCACACATTTGTTCTTCTTTTAGATCAAATTCTGTCATAAAAATCCATGGGACTTGGAAATTATGACAAAATAAGGCCCAAAGAGGAGTTTGAGAAATTTGTTCTGGGTAAGAAACTTTTGTTGACCATTGACCGAAGGCAATTTGTACATCTGTAGGGACAATTGATTTGTCTAATCCGAAAGACTTCCACCATTGATGAAACCAATAAGGGGTTGGATAAGAAAAATTTGGACAAAAATATAAGAAGTATGAAAGGGAAAATGATTTGTTTTGTCTGAAAAAGGCTCTTGACCAAGCCAGGATGTAATCATAATAGTTAAACCTAGCAGAATTGTTTGAATTTGATAAATCTCGAGAGTCATTTGGTTTTTGACCCCAATCTGATAAAGTAAGGAATTTTAAAATTTTAACTTTGCAATAACGAATTTTGGTATTATCAACATGGTCTGTGGAATATTGAAAAGTGGCGGATTTTGTTTGTGTCAAAATGGATTCATAGTAAAATTGGTTTTTCATAAAATTATCAGGAATATAATTGTGCAATGATGGTAAAATAAATTGTGATATTTGGTAAGGATGCCAATTATCAGTCATTTCATAAATTTTTGGTTCTAGGATACAAATAGAATCAGTATGATTTTTATAAAAATAATTTGTGGGTGGTGTTTGTTTAGGGTGAGGATTTGGAACAATTTGTCTATTGAGCTGAGAAGTTTGAGGGTTTTCTATTTTGAGGGCAGATTTGTAAGTAACTGTTTTTTGGGAGGATGATGTTTCTTTTGAGATTGGTGGAGAGAATGGTTTTGCATCTGGGGAAAGAGTAGCAAACCTATTTTCTAATTTTGGTTGAATTGGCATTCTGTCAGGAATGAAGTTTGGGAACTTTGTAAGCGGTCTGATTTGGATGATAGATTGTTCTTTCTTGGCCTTTCCTTTGAGCGAAGTTCCTGTAATCATTCTAAACAGGGAGATTTTTAGTATGTAAATTTTTATAGTCTCTCTCGTGCGAGGCTATTTTAATCTGGCATATGCAAAAAATCCTCAAGATTAGGATAATGATCATGATAAATACATTTTGTGAGTCTTTTAAAAGTTGAGATTTCGGATTTGATAAGAATTGAAAAAGGCGAGGAAGATTTATTTTCAAAGACTTCTTGTAAATCATGTATATGAAATGTAAGCAGTTGAGTTTTGTGAAAAGGGGCTCTTTTGTGAAAGTTTCTGCATTCTCTTAGAAGTATTGGTGATTTTTGTAGTAAATAATTTATGTAATTGGAAGTATTTAAATGAATACGATTTCCATTTATAAAAAGGTCCCAAGTTTGTTCCTGTTTTATTTGTGAAATGAGTAAAGTCTCTTTATCTAATTTTTCTAATTCTTGTAATGATTGTTCAGAAAAGAGTAAGTCCTCTTCATTTAAGTTTGCCATTGCCTGCAATAAAGATTGTTTTTATTGAATTTATAACAAATACAAACATATGAAATACATAAAGATACATTTTTAGAGAAATTTATGTAACTTCCTCATTTTTTTGGAAAGAGCTTTTTCTGGTCCAAAATAACTGTCTTTTTTTTTTGCTTTTGCACAATTCTTAAGGAAAGCAATTAATATCATGATTTAGTGACAAAAGTGTCAACTTTACCCCTATTAATAGGGCATCATTACTACACTAATGTCTCACAACTAAGACAATTAATAAAGCAAAACAAGTTTTAAGGCGAGGGTAAGAAGGTCATTTAGCTCAAAAGTGACAGTTATTTTGGACCAATTTTTTTACTCAAAAGTGACAGTTATTTTGGACCGGAGGGAGTAACTTATTTTCTCTCTCCTGCCCAGTCACAATGCTTACTTTTCCAACATGTATTCTTAATCCACGTGCACTACCATTTGGTAGCAATAAGTATGAGACATAGGGAGTATTCACTTACTATTCCGTACTCCACTTTCTCTCTCCTTTACACTCACACCACCTACTTTTCCAACATATTTCCTTAATTCCCGTTCTTAATATTTTATTAAAAAAATGTTTTGAGATGGATGAAGTAATTCTTAAAATTATATAATAATAGTTTAATCTTCATAAAATTATGATTAAATTTTAGCCGACAGACTTTGGGATTTCGAACCGCTGCACCAATACGTTAGATGAACCGTTGCACCGATATGAAAATTGTACAACGTTTTCTACCTAATGTAAAACGTGTACTTGCAAATGTAAAACGTTTTTCAGGAGCTAACATTTTTTCGGTCGTTTTTACGTTGTGTAGTGCACTAAAACGTTGTGTAAAAAACGTTTTACAATACGTTGTGTAACTTTTATATCGGTGCAGCGGTGCACCTAATTTCGGTGCAGCGGTTCCATACCCCAGACTTTGTGGGATAAGGATATAAGATACCATTGTTATCTAAAATAGTTTTCTTGAAAATGAAAATAGGAAATCGGAGAAGAAGAGACGAAAATATAATGGATGAATAATTAAAAGAGGAAGTCTAGTATGTAAGAAGAATTCGCCCGCGCTGGTGCTAACGTTTTGATAATAATAATGACAGTCATATCACAAGATGTAAGGCAATACAATTTTTCAAAACCACTGCGAACAAACAATATTTGAATTTTTTGTATGAATAATGACCGTCTAATTGCACCCGTCAACCCAATAGGCTATAAGTTGCCATTTGGCGAGAACCAAATGATTAACTTCTTTTTGGATGGGTCTACACAATTCAATTTTTTTCTTTAATCAATGTGGGATATGATTCTCAGTAGTCACTAAATTCTTCATTTGCTATTATCAAGTTCCATATTTTAGCAATTAATTTCTCATTCACATGAAAATAGTTTCAAATAAATAATTATATTTTCTTAATGAACATACGACGTAAATTTTAATTTTGCAAATGATTTTAATTTACACAAATAATGTAGGAGATAATTATCCCACATCTATTAAAGAGAGAAATATGGACCGGTATATAGACTTGAAGAGTTACTCCCCTTAGCACCAATTGGTTTTATGGTGAAACCTCTAATACAGTCAATTGCCGGCCCAGTCCAGCACATGCTCACACTTGGCCTGACTTCCGCTGCTTCTCTGGGCCCTCTGTTAACTGTTCTACAAGGCCCTTTACACGTGCAACGCCCAACACGTTGCTCCGCGCCACCCGATTGATAAGTTCACGTTGTAAGCCTTGGCGAAGCCCGTCTACTCGTGAGGGAGCGTGTAAGAGATAATTATCCCACATCTACTAAAGAGATAAATATGGACCGGTAGTACTCTCCTTAACACCAATTGGTTTTAAGGTGGAACCTCCAATACAGTCCATTGCTAGCCTAGTCCAGCTCATGCTCACATTTGGGCCTCTCTCTCCTTCTAACTAATCTCTAATTCTAAGAAATAAAACCATTTTAAAAATTGAATCAAAATGTGGTCAACGCCACATATTTTCCAACAATCTTTAAATCTTTTACTTCAAATTTCATAATTTAGTTGGTTGAAGATACATTATCGAGTAAATATAAAGTCACAAAAAAGTGCCACAAAATTTGGTCTACAAAATGATGTGTCAAAATTTTGTTGGTGTTTTTAATTAGAATGTACCGGGTCCACTATCGACGTAACCAATAAAATATTGCCACCTCATTTTGTATACATCATTTTATGAACTTTTGTTGTGCCCTCAGAATTGCCCTACATCATCAACCAAACAGTGCCTTCAATAATCGACTCGAGTTAAGATTAAATGGTATGGCTAGAAAAAAAACCTTACGAGGTATTTATTTATTTCAGCATTTTAAATTGAGTAGGTCTTAGGATAAACTAATTATTCATAACACTTAGACAAAATGATTTGATATTTTTTGTAAATAAATAAAACTTCGCACGTGGGGACACTTTTCTTATAAGTAGAACTTCGCGTGATGACAATGGTAGTTGTAATACCCCATCCCACATCGGCTAGGTGTGTGAGTTTAGTGTGATACTTATAAGACTACAAAGCTACTATTGAGCACCAATAACATCCATGGACTTTTGGGTGGGCCTGTGGCAAGCCAAGTGGACCCAAGTTGTTTGTGCTCAGTGGGCCAGTGTGTGGTGCTTATGTAGCGGGTCGGGCTTGCGGGCTCGGGTCGTTACAGTAGTGCTTAAGTGTGCCAGTACGTAGGTTGTTATAAGAATGTCAGTTGTAATACTAAAGAGTGTCAGTCATAGTGTTTACAAATGCCAATTATAGTATTTAAAAGTGTCAATTTATGTGTTATTGAGTGCCAATGTATGTGTTTAAGAAGTTTCAGTTATAATGTTAAAGGATGCAAATGCATGTGTTTTTGAAGAGTGTCAGCTATAGTGTTAAAAAATGTCAGTTGTAGTGTTTAAGAGTGTCATTTCATGTTTTAGAGAGTGTCGGTTCGTGGGTTAGATAGTGCTAGTTCATGTGTTAAAGAGTATCAGTTCATGTGGTAAAGAGTGTCAATTATAGTACTCCTTAAAGAGTGCAAGTGGTAATGTTGTTGTGTTAATAAGTTCAAGCTATTTATAAAAATGTTGCCGCACGTTTTAAAAAGAAAATGCGAGTTATTTACAAAATGTCACTGTATGTTTTAAAAACTCGTTTTGATTAGTTGTCACAAATAACTGATTTTTCCGAAGATTTACACTTTTGAAACCAAAAACTGTTCCAACATTTTTTTGCTCCAATGTTTCAACCTACCGTCTCGGTTCGACCACATCACCTATGTGTATGGTTAGGATCGATCTAAAATTTGTTGGACCTACCGAACTCAAAAACATCTAGTCTTTGTATGTCAAGGAAAAAAAAAAGTCGAACTAGCAAAATCAGAATTGTATGTTGGAGCGAGCAAACACCTTGCAAAAGCAAATCCAAATTCTCACTTTTGAATCCAAAAGAAAAAACATTTTGCATCCTCAGGAATATAGTAACCAATTTCACAGAGATTTAATGACCAAACTACCCCTACTGCCTCCACCTGCCATTATTCCGTGAAATGCCACCATTTTTTTTAACTGAGGTGATCTCCTGTTAGGCTCGCCTGCCATTCCTTTTCTGCTTTCACTTCCCAGGTAGGTATCTCTCTCTCCCCAAACATTTTCCACCTTTTCTCTCTCTCTCTCTCTCTCACACACACACACACACACACTCCTCTCTCTCTCTCTCTCTCTCTCTCCGTATAAATAGAAAACCCACTTATTTCACTACGAGAAGTTTCCCTCTAAACTTTTTGCTTTTTTGCTACACACTGCACTAAATTCTCCACTTTGTGTTCGATTTCTTGGTATGACTATCATGTTAAGCTCTTGTTTTCTGAAAATTTGATTATTCTAACACAATCGTAATCTGGTAAGTCCATGTAATTTTTATCTCGAGCTGATTTGTTGTGTTCTACTTGGCTGAATTTTCCTTGATTTTTGATTGATTATGCAAATTATCGAAAGCTACTGTTTATTGCTTTATAGCTGGATTTTTTTTTCTCTGTAAGTAGAGATGAAGGTATTTCATCAATTTAATGAATTTGGTACCGAAATTGAATAAAGAATGTTAATTGAATTGGGTTTCTCATGAACTTTAGTAGTTAATTGAGCTCTATTTGAGCTGCTGAGTAATTTGGGTTTCTTGCTATTTTAAGTAGTAAATTCAGATATTTAGTGATTTCCCATGTACTGAATTTTGCATACAAAACAGAGATTTTAAAGTTTTTTTTTTTTTTTTTTTTGGTGTGTTGAGGTTTTAGGTAGTATATTGAGATGCCAGATGTGTTTTTTTTGGCAGTAGTACGAGTTATCAATTTACTTGGGTTCCTTTTTATGATTTAGTTTAAGTTTCTCCGTGTCTGTGTGTGTTAATTATAAGCAGCAATAAAGTTTATACTTATTCTCATTTTTTTAATTTTTTTTTTTTTCGATTTCCATTCTGGTGATTTTGGTTATTTTTTGCAGGTAAATTAATAGAGAGCGTTCTTCCTCTGTAAAGGGGTTTAAAGGAACAATGGCGTACAATCGTAGGGGGCCTGATCAGCAGCCGCCAAGGCGGATTTTGCGAACTCAGACTGCTGGTAATTTAGGGGAGTCTATGATGGATAGTGAGGCGGTGCCTTCATCTCTTGTTGAGATTGCTCCGATTCTCCGTGTTGCTAATGAAGTCGAACCCAGCAATCCAAGAGTTGCTTATCTCTGTAAGTCCATCCCATTGACACTAAATTACTTTTTTCGTACCAATATCGATCATAATATGCGGTGTTCTTGCTTTTGTTCCCGTCGAATTTTCTACTCCCTCCGTCTCAAAATGAGTGTCCAAAAAATGTTCAAATTTACAGTATTATTATGCAATAAATTCACTAACTCAATGCACACTAATGCCCTTGATCATATCAGGCCGTTTTTATGCCTTTGAGAAAGCGCACAGACTAGATCCAACATCAAGTGGGCGTGGCGTTCGCCAGTTCAAGACTGCCCTTCTACAGCGCTTAGAGAGGGTATGCATCCTTTTTCATTTCTTGAGTAATGATAACAATATATTGTCCTTTTTCATTTCTTGAGTAATGATAACAATATATTGTCCTTTTTCTGCTACATATTTATATTACATTCATTATTATTTTTATTTTTTTTTGGGGGGGGGGGGGAGAGTGTGGTTCGTGTTTTTATGTTTATATGGATGATCTGTACTCAATTGAAGTAGAAAAGGAGTGAGAGGAAGTGGTTAAAGATAATTCCATCATGCTTCTGTCGACTTATGTTGAGTTCAATCCAATGTTTTATATAGCAATGAAATTAATGAGCGTACCATTACTCTTATCAGGAAAATGAAACAACATTAGTGGGACGAACAAGAAGTGATGCTCGTGAAATGCAAAGTTTTTATCAGCACTATTACCGGAAGTATATTCAGGCTTTACAAACTGCTGATAAAGCTGATCGGTTAGTTATCAAACATTATAGGCTTGTCTGAACCTTAACATTATTCTTTATTCGTTAGAATAAAAACAAAACAAAATTCTTCTTCATGATTCAGTACTCGGCTCACAAAAGCATATCAAACGGCTGCTGTTCTATTTGAGGTGTTGAAGGCCGTGAATCTTACTGAAGCTGTTGAGGTGGCAGATGAGGTAAATATGAGAACAATGTTCTTCATTTTTTGTTGTATTTTCTGGTTGCATGTGTTATTTACTTTGTTTATCTGTGTGTTAGATATTGGAAACTCACACAAAGGTTGCTGAGAAGACGGAGATGTATGTTCCTTATAATATACTACCTCTTGACCCTGACAGCGTAAATCAAGCAATCATGAGATATCCAGAGGTTATTTCCTCCTATTTCTGAGGGTTCTGATTTCTCAACTACTCCCTCCGTCCCAAACTAAATTTCGCACCTTGACTATTTTGATCAGCTTGGTTGAAATTTGACCAAAAGTTATGAAAATTTAATTATCTTCATGTTATTCTAAAATTATTGATGCACCAATAAAAACACTATAAATAATTATTTTTCAAGAATATCGTGAAGATAAATGATTTTTCAGTAAATGTTGGTCAATGTTTAATCAAGTTGACAAAAATAATCAAGAGGCGACATTTATTTTGGGATAGAGGGAGTGATCTTTTTTAGATTGGTGTGTTGAAATCTTGGTTGTTCACTTTGTAGGTTCAAGCTTCTGTTACGGCTCTCCGCAACATCAGGGGTTTACCATGGCCCAAGGGGCACAAGAAGAAAGTAGATGAAGACATTTTGGATTGGCTACAGGCTATGTTTGGTTTTCAGGTGCTCGTTTAGTTTGTTTGACCAATTTCTTTTCTGATTTGCTATGGTGGGTCTGTATCGACTTTGTTAACTTGCAGAAAGATAATGTGTCAAATCAACGGGAGCATTTGATATTATTGTTGGCAAATGTACACATACGGCAAAATCCAAAGCCTGATCAACAACCTAAGGTAACTTTCTATGAATATTATTACTCCCTCCGTCCCTAAATGAATGTCCATTTTCATTTTTTTATTTTTAAAATGAATGTCCATTTTGGAATAAACTTTGTCCCTAATTGTTTTTTTTTTTTTTTACCATTTTTTTTCACTAGTCACATTATACTAACAAAACTAAATGTGTAGAAGGTGGATAACAAAAATATTTATGCATCTTTGCCATTTAATTGTATAAAAAGTAGTCCAAGAAATGAAATTTGGACATCCACTTAGGGACGGAGGGAGTATATTTTATGTTCACCGAGTATAACTACCTCTTGTTTAGTTGGATGATGGTGCGCTTACTGAAGTCATGAAGAAACTTTTCAAGAACTACAAAAAATGGTGCAAGTATTTGGGTCGCAAAAGTAGTCTTTGGTGAGTGAATTTCACTGCAAAGTTTCTTAGTTGTTTTGGACCTCCCAATACATATTTATATCCATTGCAGGTTGCCAACCATACAACAAGAAGTGCAGCAGAGAAAATTGTTATATATGGGGTTATATCTTCTCATATGGGGTGAAGCTGCAAATTTGCGATTTATGCCAGAATGTCTTTGCTACATATATCATCACGTATGTACTGAATATTTCTCGTTCTTTCTACATTTTGCTTCAATCCTATGTCTATGTTAAATTCTTTCCTTCCACTTTTTGTGGCATGCCTTTCTGGTTGATTTATTTATCTTTTTTTTCTCCCATATTTTCAAGTCTGTCCTCTTTGTTCACGGCCCAAAGTATAAAACTTTATGAATGTTTAAAATTATTTGAACTTAGATTTTTAAATATTTGAATTTTATTCTTCTTCTTGTTCTCCTAGATGGCATTTGAACTCTACGGTATGCTGGCGGGTAGTGTCAGTCCAATGACTGGTGAGAATATTAAGCCTGCCTACGGGGGCGACGAGGAGGCTTTTCTTAAGAAAGTAGTAACGCCAATCTACAATACAATAGCAAAGGTGCTCTTAAATATGTACTATCTCCGTCCCAAAATGAATGTCCAATAAAATTTTCATATTTACTCTTTATCAAGAGAAAATTTGAATCTTTTTGGACATTCATTTTGGGACGGAGGGGGTAATTTTTTTCGCTTTCCTTCTGAATAATGGACTATGTACCTATTATTTGAATATTTGTTCCTCATAGGAAGCCAAAAGGAGCAGGGGAGGAACAATGAAGCACTCTCAGTGGAGAAACTATGATGACCTAAATGAGTACTTCTGGTACTTATTGTTATGTATTTTCTATCACTTTGTTACTATTATATAATAGAACAAACTAAGTTGACTTATGGGTACTGAATGGCAGGTCCGTTGACTGTTTCCGCCTTGGTTGGCCAATGCGTGCTGACGCTGATTTCTTTTGTCTACCTCCAGAACAGCTTCGAGTTGATAAGAATGATGTACGCCTTGTTGTACTTAGACTCATTTATGCTACTTCATACCTGATTCCCATAAATAAATACTCCCTCCGTCTCTAAATGCATGTCAATTTTCAAGATTTTTTTGTCCCGATATGAATGTCTTTTTTGCAAAAACTTTGTCCCTGCATGCTTTTTTCACCAAAATATTTTAACTAGTCACTTTATACCTGCAAAAAACTAAGTGTTCGGAAAGTGGATAACAACAATATTTACACTTTATTTTCCATTTAACTGTAAAAAGTGGACATTTTCAGAATGTCCCTAAATGAAATTTGGATATTCATTCAGGGACGGAGGTAGTAATACTTTTTAAAAAATCTACTTAATAGAAACTCTCAATAGTATTTTAGATAAGTGGTTTTCTTTGAAACTTCTACTCCCTATGTCCCATTTGAAATTACAAAATTTGTCATTTTGGTTGTCCCATAGAAATTGCAAAATCCAAAAATGGAAAGTTTTTACCCACTTGCATACTCACATCAACTAACCCACTAACTATTCCCTACCCCACTTTCTCTCTCCTACCAACTATCTACACTCACAACACATCACCTTTTTCACTTTTGCCTTAATTTTCGTGCAAAGACGGTATTGTGCAATTTCAAATGGGACGGAGGGAGTATTTTTTTCTGGGAGCTGCATTTCTCATATGGATGATAATGCATTTCAGGACATCAAGCCTGCTACAGGGGATAGATGGATGGGAAAAGTCAATTTTGTTGAGATAGACTCATATTGGCATATTTTCAGGAGCTTTGACCGGATGTGGAGCTTTTTTATTTTGAGTTTACAGGTAATTTTTTTTTTTTTTTTTTTTTATCTATACTGTGTCAGTACTTATGGCCGTTGTTCCAGTTTCGGTCTCACTGATCTGTTTTTGGTAAATTCTTGACATGAATTTGTTAAGGCGATGATTATTATTGCCTGGAACGGTTCGGGTCAGCCAACTTCCATATTTGAGGCAGAGGTATTCCTGAAAGTTTTGAGCATCTTCATAACAGCTGCGATATTGAAACTTCTCCAAGGTAAATGATATCCACTTTGACTAGTCAATATTTTCATAGACCAAGTTTTACATATATGCTTCCTCCGTTCCGGAGAGGTAGTCCCTCATTTCTCATTTTTAGTTTGAACAAATTTTGAGCAATAATTTAGGTTACTTTTACTTATCCTAATGAGAATATACAAATTGTTATTGATAATATTTATAATGGTATATCAATATTAAGTTTAAGATTTTTGTTGGGATAATTAAAACTAACCTAAATTATTGCTCAAAGTTCATTCAAACTAACAACATAAAAAGAGGGACCAACTTTCCGTGACAGAGGGAGTATCATTTGTTAGTAGCCCTAATAAATTTATTGCGTTTTCTTTATTTCAAATTATGCAGCTATTATTGATATAATAATGATGTGGAAAGCACGATATAGCATGTCCTTTCATGTGAAGCTGAGATACATCTTAAAGGCTATTTCTGCTGCAGCTTGGGTGATAGTTTTACCAATAACGTATGCTTATAGTTTGAAAAATCCTACCGGGTTTTCACAGACTATTACGAATTGGTTTGGCAATAATAATAATCGGTCCGGCTCACCTTCTTTGTTCATTTTGGCCGTCCTCATTTACTTGTCTCCAAACATGCTATCTGCATTGTTATTCATGCTTCCATTTATCCGTCGGCGTCTAGAGGGTTCAGACTATAAAATTATCAGGTTTATCATGTGGTGGTCTCAGGTATGTCAGACCTTCTTTTCACATGTATTCTTTGTATTTTATTTTAAATAGGCTAGTGTTGCGCACACACACACACACACACACACACACACACACACACACACACACACACACACCCCACAAGAATTAAGGAAAAGTGAAAGTGGGGAAGGGGGGGGGGTGATGTGAGTATGAAAAGTGAGATATGAGAGAGAGAGAGAGAGAGAGAGAGAGAGATAGAGTGGGGTAGGGAATAGTGAGTGGAAAGTTGTTGTGAGTGGGAAGTGGTCCCATTAAATAAAAAAGTACGGGGTCGCAATATAAAAGGAATAATTGTAACGACCCGAGCCCGAAGGCCCGACCCGCTACATAAGCACCGCCTACTGGCCCACTGAGCACAAATAACTGGGTCCACTTGGTTTACCACAGCCCACCCAAAAGTCCATGGATGTTATTGGTGCTCAATGGTAGTATAGTGGAGGCTTATATATCACAATCAAAGCCCATATCTTACTGATGTAGGATAGGGTATTACAAACACCCCCACTTAAATCCTTGCCATCCCCGGCACGGCCCAAACAATACCCAGATCGTCCCCCCGGGCGATCTCGCAAGCCTTACGGCCGGGGTCCGCTCTGATACCATTTGTAACGGCCCGAAGGCTCGACCCGCTACATAAGCACCACCTACTAGCCCACAGAGCACAAATAACTGGGTTCACTTGGCTTACCACAGGCCCACCCAAAAGTCCATGGATGTTATTGGTGCTTAATGGTAGTATAGTAGAGGCTTATATATCACAATCAAAGCCCATATCTTTCCGATGTAGGATAGGGCATTACAAAATTTGTAACGACCCGAGCCCGCAGGCCCGACCCGCTACATAAGCACCACACACACTGGCCCACTGAGCACAAATAACTGGGTCCACTTGGCTTACCACAGGCCCACCCAAAAGTCCATGGATGTTATTGGTGCTCAATGGTAGTATAGTGGAGGCTTATATATCAAAATCAAAGCCCATATCTTTCCGATGTGGGATGGGGCATTACAAACACCCCCACTTAAATCCTTACCGTCCCCGGCAAGGCCCAGACAATACCTAGATCGTCCCCCCAGGCGAGCTTGCTAGCCTTACGGCCGGGGGTCCGCTCTGATACCATTTGTAACAACCTGAGCCCGCAGCCTGACCCACTACATAAGCACCACACTCACTGGCCCACTGATCACAAATAGCTGGGTCCACTTAGCTTACCACAGGCCCACCCAGAAAGTCCATGGATGTTATTGGTGCTCAATGGTAGTATAGTGGAGGCTTATATATCAAAATCAAAGCCCATATCTTTTCGATGTGGGATGGGGCACTACAAATGTAACGACCCGACCCCGCAAGCCCGACCCGCTACATAAGCACCACAAACTGGCCCACTGAACACAAATAACTAGGTCCACTTGGCTTACCACAGGCCCACCAAAAAGTTCATGGATGTTATTGGTGCTCAATGGTAGTATAGTGGAGGCTTATATATCACAATCAAAGCCCATATCTTTCCGATGTGGGATGGGGCATTACAAACACCCCCACTTAAATCCTTGCCGTCCCCGGCAAGGTCCAAACAATACCCAGATCGTCCCCCTGGGCGAACTCGCAAGCCTTACTGTCGGGGGTCCGCTCTGATACCATTTTTAACGACCCGAGCCCGCAAGCCCGACCCACTACATAAGCACCACAAACTGGCCCACTGAACACAAATAATTGGGTCCACTTGGCTTACCACAGGCCCATCCAAAAGTCCATGGATGTTATTGGTGCTCAATGGTAGTATAATGGAGGCTTATATATCACAATCAAAGCCCATATCTTTCCGATGTGGGATGGAGTATTACAATAAA
The DNA here is from genome assembly GCA_026119855.1 of Campanula takesimana. Lineage (NCBI taxonomy): Eukaryota > Viridiplantae > Streptophyta > Magnoliopsida > Asterales > Campanulaceae > Campanula > Campanula takesimana. Next base: position 704,518 of record JAOWBW010000120.1, read on the forward strand.
TATATTTAGTGGGTTGTGGACATAATTGTCCAAAACACTATTTAAAATGCAAGTGGGTAAAAGTAGGTTATTAAAGTAGTGGTTTTCTTGTAATTATATAAGCATTAGAAGGGTAAAATTGCCCAAAACACTATTCATCTTTTACAGGAATGAGACTCTTAATCTGGAACGTACCAACACGGAAAGTAGGACTCTTACTATGAAACGGAGGGAGTATTATAAAGTTTCCATTTTAAGATAGTGTGTAGTTTCAATTGGGACATCCTTTTGGGTAAAGTGTGTACCCACTCCGTCCCACCACAAGTGAGACTTATTTCCTTTTTCGTTCGTCCCACCACAATTGAAACTGCCCAAAATAGCAAAGTTTTAATAATTTTTTATTCAATGGGACCCACTTGTCATGCTCACTACAACAATCCACTTTCTATTCCTACCACTCATTCTCTCTCCTACTTTACTTTTCATACTGGCAATCCCTCCTCAACTAGTAATATTATACTGCTTTTTCTTAGTGTCTCTGCTCAAAAAGTTAGTCTCACTTTTGGTGGGACGGAGGAGTATATGTGTAAGTAATCTCTGTAATGTTCCCTTATGCAGCTTCCGCTCTATGTTGGAAGGGGTATGCATGAAGATTTCAGCTCTCTTTTCAAGTAAGAATACTATGCTGAGTAGTTGAATTACCTCTTGAATTTGTTACTCGTTGCACACATGATTTAACTTTTGACTTTTTGGTATTAGGTACACTGCGTTTTGGGTTCTACTCATAGTGGCAAAACTAGCATTCAGTTTCTACATAGAGGTCTTTCTCTCATTCTTAATTTTATTCTTGTAAGATATGGTTCAAGGTCTGTTTACATTGGATGTCTCTCTCTTTCTTAGAGGATGTGGAAACACAATTCAAACTATATAATGCTTTCACTTTCTTGACAGTTTGGTAGGGGCCTTTTTTTCCCGCACGACCTGGGAACGGATATTGGATGATTGTCTGTCCCCTGCTATCACACTTTAGTTAGCTTATGCTAGTCTAGGTGACTTTGCGAACCGCCTTAAGCATAAGCTGGGGAGGAGGTTCCATATCTTAGTATCAGTGATGATTTTTGGTACAAACAAATGAATCATATATATATGCACACACATGTATATATGTATTTATTTGCATATACTCCATCTGTCCCATAACACACTACAGCTACAACTTAGAGTGTTAGGTGGGACCAACTTGGCTAGCAGTCAGATAAATTCTTCTATGCTAGATTGAGCATTATGTGTTACATATTGCAGATAAAGCCTCTGGTCGATCCAACAAAAGCAGTCATGCGAGTTCACATAGGAAATTACGAGTGGCATGAGTTCTTCCCCCAAGGTAATGAAGTTGTTTGCAATCTTTATTCACAATTTCATATTGTTACAAATACGGCTCACAAGTATATATATTTTTTTCTCATTGCAGCTCCGAATAACATTGGCGTTGTGATTGTACTCTGGGCTCCCATTGTTCTTGTATTTTTTTTTTTTTTTTTTGATTTACTATTTTTAATTTATCTTAGCAGTCTTTATTCTGTCTGGTACAATTCCATACAAGTAAAACTTGATTTACGCAAGATTGATTGTTACAGGTTTATTTCATGGATACCCAAATCTGGTATGCCATTTTCTCCACAATTTTTGGTGGTATTTATGGTGCATATCGACGTCTTGGAGAGGTTGGTGGAGCTGCTTTACCCTAGCTGATAATATAATAAGCTAATTATTGTTTCCTGTCTTCAATTAAAAGTTCTTCTCCCTCTGTCCTCAAAATCCCATTTGAAAGTTCAAACTTTTTATGGTTGATGCTATACTTGTACCTTTTTGAAGTTACACTATATTGATAATCTTTTTAGAAAAGGACAATTTTATTGGGGGCGGAAGCGTATATTATTTGCTTTCCGTCAGTGCCTCAACATTAAAGTATAACCAAAGACTGTTCATTGCTGAATTGTGCTAGGCTAGATCATGCAGATGGTCAGAGGCTTTGTGTTATAGAAAAAATGATGTTGCACAGTTCCGAACGGGATTTTGGGTGTCTTTATAGTGTACTATGGCTAATACCAAAAGAAAGTATAATTTTTGTTGGAATAACAAGGTCTTATTGGTTTTGATATGAGCAAAATCATTTACAGTTTTGGTGTATGTTGTGGGTAAATTTAACCTGTTAATAATTTTTTACCTGTGTACTAAGGGAGGAATGTCGACACTTCTCCAATTAAAAATTTAATCCAGAAATAGGGAAACTATGATATGCGTCAGATTATCAATTGGCTTTAGAGTACCAGGCAAGAGAAAAAGCAGAAAAAGACAACTCTTTGACTTGCCCCAAAAGTTGGCCAGAATGAAGATTCTATGAACAAAGCTTTGCTATACTCTAATACTCCCTCCGTCCCTTAGTAAATGTCTTACTTTCCTTTTCGGTCTGTTCCAAAATAACTGTCGCGTTTCCAAGTAAGGAAATAGTCGTAATGCATTTTCACCATTGTACAAGTAATGAACGAACAAGTAAAGCATATTTCTTAAAAACGTTGACAAGTCCAATGCAACATTTATTATGGGACGGTGGGAGTATCAAATTTCAACTTTTCCATGTTTGCAGATCAGAACATTAGGGATGCTGAGATCCCGCTTCCGTTCACTGCCGGGTGCCTTTAACGCCTGCTTAATTCCAGCAGAAAGTAATGAAAAGCATAAGAAGGGACTCAGAGCCACATTATCTCGTAGATTTACTGAGGTCTAATAACCGTTCCTTCTCGCGATTGTATGATGCTGCCTTTTTAGCACCTGCTTCCTTGGTTAATGATTCTATAAGTTGACTTTTTATTTCAGATCCCATCTAACAAAGAGAAGGAGGCTGCGAGATTTGCTCAGATGTGGAACAAAATCATTACTAGTTTCAGGGAGGAGGATTTGATAAGTAATAGGTAATTTGACGAAACATTATTTGGAAGCATATCCCCATTTTGTTTTTACTACTCCCTCCGTCGCAAAATGAAGGACCATTTTTCATTCAAAGGACATTCTGAATAAATGTTGACTTTTAGTAGAAAAAATGCATAAATTTCCTTGTTATCCACTTTCAAACTTTACGACTTTTAGTTTTGCAAGTATGTAATGTACTATTGAAAAAAATCATTTAAAGTCTTTTTTTTTGTTACAAAAAGGTTTTCGTTTCGGGACAAAAATGGTCATTCGTTTTTAGATGGAGGGAGTACACTGTTTTTCCTTGTTGATATTTCTTTCAAGATATCTAGTTTGCAATCCCAAAATTGGGTTATATATTAACCTTGCTTTTCAGGGAAATGGACCTATTACTCATGCCATACTGGGCGGACCGTGACTTGGATCTTGTGCAGTGGCCTCCATTTTTACTTGCGAGCAAGGTCTGATACATGTGAATTAAATGCTTTTAATAATGTTCTTCCACAGTTATTCATCCATCAGTTGTTGATTCTGCAGCTTCCTATAGCATTGGATATGGCAAAAGACAGCAATGGGAGGGATCGTGAACTTAAAAAAAGGCTTAATGCAGACGACTTTATGCTCTCCGCTGTTCAAGAATGCTATGCTTCATGTAAAAATATTATGAACTTTTTGGTTTTAGGGGAACGTGAAAAAAAGTAAGTTAACTAGCGTATTAAGACATCTCGGTAATTGAATCTTCACCTTCCTTTGGCTTGTTATTGACTAGTTTTATTGACAGCATTATCAATGAGATCTTCACCAAAGTTGACCAGTATATCGAGCAAGATAATTTGATAAGTGAATTGAATATGAGTGCCCTGCCTAGCCTTTCTGATCAATTCATCCAGCTTATTGAATATTTGGTAATATTTAAAACTGATTCACTTTCATAAGTAGTTACTCATTGGAGGAGGCTATTAAAAAATTAATCTATTGTCTATTATTCAGAATAAAAATAAAAAAGAGGACAAGGATCAGGTTGTAATAGTTCTACTCAACATGCTAGAAGTGGTAACAAGAGACATAATGGAAGAGTCAATTCCGAGGTAAATTTATTGGGCGCTTTTACCCCTTCATTTGCTTGGCACTTTACACCTTCATATGCAAGTTCCATATATATATATATATATATGTGTGTGTGTGTGTGTGTGTGTGTGTGTGTGTGTGTGTGTGTGTGTGTGTGTGTATTTAAGTTTCACTATTTTCATTTTATAGTTTGCTAGAATCAGCCCATGGCGGCCCTTATGGAGTGCATGAAGTAATGGCACCACTCGATAAACAATATCAGTTCTTTGGATCCCTTAGGTTTCCAGTTACAGAAGAACAAGAAGCTTGGAAAGAGAAAGTAGGTTTACACTCTTATGATATGACTGATTTTTTCTCTCCGTTTTACTGTATTCTTTTTCCATGTCAAAGAGTTTATTTATTTATTATTTTGTTTCTTTCACTCGTTTGTAAAAAGTCTTGAAATTTTATCCAGATCAGAAGGCTACTTCTGCTGCTTACTGTGAAAGAGTCGGCAATGGATGTGCCATCAAATTTAGAAGCCAGAAGACGGATATCTTTCTTCTCAAATTCACTATTTATGGACATGCCTGCAGCACCCAAAGTTCGAAATATGATTTCATTCTCGTAAGTTGAATCAGTTAATTGCATTTAGTACTCCCTCTGTCCCTAACTGAATGTCCAAATTTCATTTTAGGGGACATTCTGAAAATCTCCACCTTATATACAATTTAGTGGCAAAGATTCATAAACATATTCTTGTAATCCTCTTTCCAAACATTTAGTGTTGCAACTTGCAAGTATAAAGAGACTAGTGAAAAAATTATGGTAAAAAAAACATTTAGGGACCAGGTTTTTTTCAAAAAAGACATTCATTTTGGGACAAAAAATTCTTGAAAATGAACATTCATTTAGGGACAGGGAGTAATATTTTGAGTAATTAGGAGGAAGGCTGCTGCTTTTTAGTTGGGCTTACACTTACTACTGTGAATACCAAATTTACATGTATTGGTTTTATTCTTAGTGTCCTGACTCCTTACTACAACGAGGATGTTCTTTTCTCAATGGATGGCCTGGAAAAGCCAAATGAAGATGGTGTCTCTATTCTTTTCTATTTGCAAAAGATTTTCCCAGGTCTGTCCGTTTCCTTAGTGTTCTCCTCTAGTTAAATTTAAGCCATAAAATCAAATTCTTCATCATTGAACTTCTGTTCAATCACACTGAGTGAAGCTAGTTTGGATACAGATGAGTGGACCAACTTTCTTGAGCGGATTGGTCGTAGTAATGAAGAAGAGTTAAAAGGGATTACAGATTTAGAAGATGAACTTCGCCTTTGGGCATCATATAGAGGCCAAACCCTCACCAAGACTGGTAATCATTTTTTTTTTTCAAATAGTATTATATTCATTCTCAAGAAAACAAGTAATACATTTGTTTTCTTTCTATTTAACACTTTTTTTAATAGTAGTTGACTATGTTTCTTGTGTTTATTTTTCACATTTGAACATTTAAGTACGAGGTATGATGTACTATCGACAAGCTTTGGAGCTTCAGGCTTTCCTTGACATGGCAAAAGATGATGGTACAGATAAGATTAAATGTAAATCTCTGATTTATTCACTTTATTCGGCCAACTATATACATTTTCTTGTTTCTACATTCTTTCAGAGTTAATGAAGGGCTACAAGGCTGCTGAATCTAATACAGAAGAACACTTGAGAAATCAACGGTCGTTATTAACACAGTGTCAAGCAGTTGCAGATATGAAGTTCACATATGTGGTGTCATGTCAGCAATATGGGGTCCACAAACGATCGGGCGATCAGCGATCAAAAGACATTCTAAGGCTTATGACAGCGTACTTTTCTGGATTTTTTTTTTTAAATTATTTATTTATTCATGATTTATTTGTTGTTTTGTTTTATAGACGAGCGTCTGGACTTCTTTAATTTTATGAAACAGGTACCCCTCTCTTCGTGTTGCTTACATTGATGAGGAAGAAGAAATTGTCAAAGACAGATCCAAAACAATTGGCGGACAAGTTTCTTATTATTCTGCGCTGGTGAAAGCTCTTCCAAAGTCTGTTGACTCCTCTGACTCAGCGCAGGACCTAGATCAGGTATAAGCCATAGTATAAGCTGTGCATTTTCCGCTAACTGGAACCTACAGGCAATGAACTATTTTTTCCCGCTCCGTTTGGATTCGTGTTTTTTTTTTTTTTTTGGGTTTATTTCATGGCTGTCTGGAGTTGACAAAATAATTCTTTTATCACTCGGTCATCTCTGAGAAGTCTATTCGACATAAGTTATTGAGGCTATCTATATTGATGGTTGTAATTTTATTATCCCTCCTAGTCAGCATACCAATGGTTTTGAAGCAATATTTAACTCGTCGTCTTCAGGTTATTTATCGGATAAAACTTCCAGGACCAGCCATATTGGGGGAAGGAAAGCCAGAAAATCAAAACCATGCCATAATCTTTACACGCGGTGAAGGCTTGCAGACAATAGATATGAACCAGGTATGAACATTTGTACTTGGACGATCAAAACTATCTCATTCTCTTAGAAGAAAGTAGCATGCTGATTGTCTTAATCTATAGGACAATTACTTGGAAGAAGCCTTCAAAATGAGGAACTTGCTTCAAGAGTTTCTCAAAACGCATGGTGTGAGGACTCCAACAATTCTTGGACTTAGGGAGCATATTTTCACTGGCAGGTACTTGGACATAAAACGAAAGAAGGGTTTGCTTATTTTCATTTTTTTGGTATTTTTTATTGTATTTATGTTAGCTGACCTCAAACCATTTTGACATTACGGCTTTGTTGTTGTATCATTCATAAGGACTTTTTTTTTGTAGTGTTTCTTCTCTTGCATGGTTCATGTCAAATCAGGAGACCAGTTTTGTAACAATCGGACAGAGATTACTGGCTAATCCTTTAAAGTAAGTTTTTCACATTACTTAAATTTGATTATTCTTCCATGCTTTCCAATCCAAAAAAAGTTTTTTTCCGAGTTCTGTCTTGCGGAATTATTTGAAGGCTTATTGAATTTTCTTGTAAGAACAAAAACGGTACATATGAATGTGAGTTTATATTTAATGATTGTATTTCACATTTCCTTTCTCAGTCAAATAACTAGTCACTACTGTGGTGAGTATGATATCCGAGTACATGCATATGTATTGTCAGACACCATCTGATTAAAGAATTACCGTATGTAGAGAAGTGATTGGTGGGACTTAGTCCGCAACTATCTAATTCTGTTGTTATTTGTTATATATATATATATATATATATATATTTATACACGTGGAAAAGAGCAGAAAATATATTATTCTATATACTTTTGATTTAAGATCTTAGACCATGTGGATGTCTTGTTCATTGATCTGTGCGACTGAACAGAAATAACTCCAAGGTTCTCTGTTAATTCAGGGTTAGGTTTCACTACGGGCATCCAGATGTATTTGATAGGCTATTTCACTTGACAAGAGGAGGTATCAGTAAAGCTTCAAAAATAGTTAACCTGAGCGAGGATATCTTTGCAGGCATGATCATTGCTGTTCAACTTTTTTTATTCTTCTGGCAGACTATGTTGTCATCCATTGTACCTTCAAGGGCATTTCACTTGTACTATTATACTTTTTTCCCTTGAAAAATACCACTGTAGTTCGAAGAATTTATCATTCTGACCCCCAAATTACGGATTTAAGCATGGTTATGTGGTCGGAATGGAACACTTTTTCCAAACAGTACTTTTGAAAGAAAAAAGTTTAATGGTAATTTGGTAAAAGTGAAACATCCTTGAAAGTACAATGGATGAAAACTGAGTTTGCTCTTTTTTCTTAATTTTCTATATACTGCATGACTCACTTTTCATGAACTATTGTGGACAGGTTTTAACTCGACACTGCGTGGGGGAAATGTTACTCATCACGAATACATACAAGTCGGTAAAGGAAGGGATGTGGGTCTTAACCAGATCTCTTTATTCGAGGCAAAAATAGCCAATGGGAATGGAGAACAAACAATGAGTCGTGATATATATAGGCTTGGACACCGCTTTGACTTCTTCCGAATGCTCTCTTGTTATTTCACAACCGTAGGATTCTACATTAATACCTTGGTAACCGTGCTCATAGTCTACGTCTTCCTCTATGGTCGCCTTTATCTTGTGCTTAGTGGACTCGAAAGAGGATTAGCTAGAGAACCCGCAATTAGGGACAATAAGTCTCTACAAGTTGCTCTTGCATCTCAATCTTTTGTCCAAATCGGGTTTCTTATGGCTTTGCCAATGATGATGGAAATAGGCCTAGAAAGAGGATTCCGAATGGCATTTACCGATTTTGTCCTTATGCAACTACAATTGGCTTCCGTCTTTTTCACATTTTCTCTCGGGACAAAAACCCATTATTATGGAAGAACATTGCTCCATGGAGGTGCACAATACAGAGCCACCGGTCGTGGGTTTGTTGTCTTTCATGCCAAGTTTGCTGAGAACTACCGACTTTACTCTCGAAGCCACTTTGTTAAGGGGATTGAACTGATGATTTTACTTCTTGTTTATCAAATATTCGGTGAAGCTTATAGAGGTTCGGTTGCATATTTGTTGATCACTATATCAATGTGGTTCATGGTCGGAACTTGGCTTTTCGCTCCGTTTCTTTTCAATCCTTCGGGTTTTGAGTGGCAAAAGATTGTTGATGATTGGACCGACTGGAATAAATGGATTAATAACCGTGGAGGAATTGGTGTGCCGCCTGAAAAGAGCTGGGAATCGTGGTGGGAAAAGGAACAAGACCATCTTCGGTCTTCTGGGATACGTGGTGTTGTTATGGAGATTATTTTGTCTTTGCGCTTCTTTATCTACCAATACGGACTCGTATATCACCTTAACTTTACCAAAAATAACCAAAATTTTCTGGTATTTTCCTCTTTTCTTCATTTAATTTCAGCAAGTTTAAAGAGTTCATAGTATTTTAAAAAGTTTATTCGGGTTTGCAGGTTTATGGAGCATCATGGCTAGTGATATTTGCAGTACTCATAGTGATGAAGGTAAGTAGAAGACCTTTTTAAATTTTAATCTCTCTCTCTATGTTTCATCTTTCAGTGAGATTTTTAGGCATTTTTGAATTAAAATGTGATCTGCTTAATTACGATCACTATTAATACAACAAGAGCTGTATCTCTGAATCATTGATAATTTGCTATGCTGTAGAAATTTATTTTAGGATGAGTTTTTTTTTTTTTTTTTTTTTTAACCATTTTAATATTATTTTCCACTTTTGCAGGTTGTTTCTGCTGGAAGACGAAAATTTAGTACTGATCTTCAGCTTGTGTTTCGTTTGATCAAGGGCGCTATCTTCCTTGCATTTCTGGTGGGGCTGATTGTTTTAATCATAGTTCCTCACATGACATTCCAGGATATAATAGTATGCATTCTTGCGTTCATGCCAACCGGATGGGGCATCCTTCTGGTGAGATTTTCATTTGACTTCATTGATTATTATTTTTCTAGTTCTTTTCTTAAATATGGAAAATATTGTTCTTCAATAGTAATCCATAGTTATTTCAAATATATAACCTGCATGAACTACTCCTTACGTCCCCAAACTAAATGGCCCTACTCAGTGGCGAAGCAAGAAATTTTGTGAAAGAGGGTCGAAATTTTTATATAAATGTTAACTTTTTCTTAGTTTTAGGGGCCAAAATTGCGAAACTTATTTTTATTAATGATAAAAGTAATATTTTTCTTAACTTAAAGGGGTAAAACTGACACAACTCCAAAATCAAAGGGGCGGATGACCCCATGAGTGGCTTTGCCACTGGTCCTACTTTCGTTTTGGTTTGTCCCATAAAAATAGTCCCATCTCTAAAAAAACCCAATAGCTATCATGTAATTTAAGAAGGTACAAGCAAGTAAAGCTTGATCCGTTAAACATTGACCTGTCAAATGGGACAATAATCTTGGGACGGAGTGGGAATATTATTCATGCATTTTATGATTTTGTGGTCTCTTTCTGTGGACTTGCAGATAGCTCAAGCTTTGAAGCCTCTGCTTCACAGAAGTGGAGTCTGGGGATCCATTAGAACACTTGCGAGAGGTTATGAAATAATAATGGGCTTAGTTTTATTCACCCCGGTTGCATTTTTGGCTTGGTTCCCGTTCGTATCAGAATTCCAAACACGTATGTTATTCAACCAAGCATTTAGCAGAGGTTTACAGATTTCTCGTATTCTTGGTGGACCAAAGAAAGACAAAGCCTCCAGCGCCAAGGAATAGTTGCATGCTAATAAGTGGTCATTGCTTCAATGTAAATATCTCGCGCGGTCCATTCTTTGACTCGAAGCTAATTTTATTGTAGTCAACTTTTGTATGTATGTATAGATATTGACCAAAACTGTGTACTTAACAAGAAATATATTTATATAGTATAAGTTGTAAAGTATAATATGTAGATATTACTGTTGTTGTTGTGGGTTTGGAAAGAGCAATATAAAGTTACCTGTTGGGAGAAATAGTATAAGTTGTGATTCAATTATCCCCCTCCTCATTTTCTCTCTCTCTCTCTCTCTCTCTCTCTTTCCATTGTATTTAATATTGCTGAACACTGAAAATCAGAAACAAAAAAGTGTATATCTTTGTTTCTGATTTTCCGTGTTCAGCATTATTGAATAAATGGTATGTTGAACAAGAAAGAGCAGGCTGATTGCCCGAGAGAGGGAAAGATTACTCTTTTTTTTTTTTTTGTTCGAAAATGAGCGAGATCCTAATATGGCCACTAATAATATTTGTACCTCCGTCCAATATGAATGTACAAAAAATATTCAAATGTATTTTTGATCGAAGCACAAATTTGAATATTCTTGTGGACATTCATTTGAGTACTATTTATGAATTCCTTATTTTGCTCGGTGCATGAATGTTTGTTGCTTAGAAATTTAGATTCTTAATTAAGATGGGATAGGATAGTATTATCCATTTTAGAGACAGACTCAACCAAACAAAATATCAATAATATGTATTTTCCCGTCTTTGCCATAATATAATAAATGTCACAATTTCATTTTTTATCAGTCTCTAATCGAATATTTATGTGTTTTTAAACAAAGGAATAGTCTTATTAGTGGATTTTCACAATGTTCAATCAATTCAATGTATAAATATATAAAACACATTCTTTAAAAAGCTTGACAGCTGGTATATTTATAGTCTATAGTCGATGGAACACTTTTTGATAAGAAGATGATAAAATCCTATAATAATTTTGACTTTACATTGAATGTGTTTTCATTTATGTTCCAAAGTAACAACTATAAATTGTGCATTCCTTCCCCTGTATTTCACGTAGCAAGTGAATAAACAAAGTGTGAAGAAGATGACTTACCCTCCTTGTGACTCTTGCCCTTGCACCGGAAATTCGTGTCACGGTACTTGGTTTCCTTCAGGTACTGTATTATTCTTGAGGAGATTTTGCCTCGTTTAACTTCTGCGTATTTTCATTTTATACCATTTTATACTCCTAGATTGATTAGATTATGATACTTTTAAAAAGAACATAGTCACTGAATATAGATTTTTTTTTTCTATGCGTATTTTCTTTAAAATTATTTTTGGAAAGATTAAAATGCTAATAAGTTGCGTTTATTGTTTATATAAAGGGGCGAAACTGGAATGGCCAGAGCTTGTTGGGGTTGCTGAAGGGGTAGCAAAGGCGAGAATTGAGCAGGAAAACAAGAATGTAACTGTTGTTTCACTGTATAATGGAATGGTTGGGTTGGCAGATGTATGTTGCAACCGCGTTTACTTGCTGGTCGATCATCCATCTGGTGTGGTGCTTCAAGTCCCCAGGGTCGGATAAGAGACCTATGAACTCACTCGTGTGTGCTTGTTCAACATTCTTGGTTTTTTTTTTCCCTTCGCGAATGTATTTCTCAAATTTAATTAAATTTCAATGTTTTTCTTAGCTTGATGTTACCTTTACTTTATTGATATACAATTCTGTTTTTGGGAAGCTAGTGGTGTTCATAACATATAATATGTATGTGTAAACGACCCAAGCCCAAACCGGCCAGTTATATAGGCATCACGCATTGACCCCAAGCCATAACCAACTACTAAACTCCGTTAAAAACATTAACGACTCAGCTCTAGCTGAATCAGTTAGAATTATGCGAATTCATTCTCAAAATTTATATACAGTATATAAAAAAACCCTTAATTTGTGTTACTTTTCCCCTAAATATTTTGTTGAGAGCTAATATTTCCATCCCTCGGTCTATTGAGTTCACCCACTTATATTATGCTTCAATCTATTGTGCTGAACAACTTATTAGGAAAAAAACTCGCGTGAGACGGTTTCATACGTACGTAAGGGGTATACATATTTGCAAGGCTTACAAAATACAAGGCACGAGTAATTGACCATAATGCCCTCATATATATACTAAAAACACTCAGTTCCTTCAGTTTGAAAAAAGCGCTCCGTCCCTCATCTCTCTCGCGCACACGACGACGCCGACAGCACCGCCACTTCAGACACAACACACCCACACCAACATCGCCGCCGGCAACAATGAAGAAGCTCCCCACCGTCGGTGGAAAATCCGGCGCCGGCACCTCCTCTACCGCCACTCAGGTAACCCTCAACCCTAACTTTCAATTCCTTATTTGACTTTTATGCCTAAATTCGATCCTATAATGCTTAATTGTTGTTTACATTTGATCCTACATTGTTATAATTGTGTTTTATTGCTTTATTTGGAGTTTATTGTTCAAATTTTGTTCGAACTGGTGGTTTCCAAAAATCTGGAAATGTCGGGTTGGTTTCGTGTGGTATTTACACGAGTTGTTTCTGTATATTTCGTATGAACTTCACACGAAATGTTGAGAACCATTTCGTGTGAATTCATACGAAATACACATAAACAACTCGTGTAAATACCACACGAAACCAACCCTGAACCATTTTGTGTGTTTCGTATAGATTTACACGAAATGTTGATAACTTTCGTGTGTCTTTACACGAGATTGCTGTCAACATTTCGTGTATATCCACACGTAATGAATTCTGTAACTGAAAAAAAAAAAATTGTAGATTGATGATTTATTGTTGTAGATTGTTTGTAGCACTGTTTATTTGTGGAATTATCGCTTATTTATTGTCTCTTATTTAAATTTTTTGTAGGGACGTGAACGCTCGACTGCTTCTAACAGAAAGAGGAAGGCTGATGAGGCAGATTTGCGGACTAAAAAGAGGCATGACAAAAATATCTTGACTGAGGATGTACAGCGTGAGGATTCAGGACACGAGGAGAGTACAGATGTGGAGTCGTCATCTTCTGATTCTGAGGAGTCGTCATCAGACGCACGCGAGGGAGATGCAGGAGCATCTGATGCCGGGGAGGAGGAGGAGGAGGAGGAGGAGGCTTTGAGTCCTCGCATGAGGCAGGGTCGGTAGGTGGGTAGAGGGGAGGCACGGGTCGCAGGGGGGAGGAGGCGTGTTTTATCATGGGAGATTGAGAGCGACCCTGGTGGCGGCCCAGAGGTTTGTGAGCTGCTGTACGGGTTCGGTCACCACCGAGCCCGAGAGATTTGGGGCGACCCCACTTGTCAGTCAGTGGTGAAGTTCCATACTAGACAGCAGCATCTGGATAGGTAAGCTATTTGTTTATAAATAGTTTTTTTATTTGTTTATAAATAATTTTATTATTTGTTTTTATTGTGATATTGATAATGTTTTGTTTGGAATCAATAGGTTCTCGCGTGCTAGTCTGGCGGAGGATGATAGAGCTTGGTTGACTGCAGTTGATGCATCGGGTATCCAGCACCTGCATGATACCACCATTCGCCGGACTAGCTCGGCGTTGCTGACGGCATTTGTGGAACGATGGTCTCCTGAGACTAACACGTTCCACATGCCGTGGGGGGGAGATGACGATCACGATGCATGACGTCACTTATATTCTAGGTATATTGTTGTTATTTACTTTTATCAATTTCATAAAAAATTTCAATTTTATTAATTTTTTCATTTTCATTTTTTAGGTATCAGTTGTATAGGTTTTCCGGTTAGGATAGCGGATCCAGAGCCTGACCTGGGCGAGATGCAGAGACACCTCATCGGCTGTCTGAGGGGCACGGCATACACATTACATGACCTCCGGCTAGCCTTTCAGACACGTTCAGCCATGACTGATGACCAGCGGGCTTCTACTTATATCCTGTTCCTCTTGGGTTGCACGTTATTCGTGGACAAGAGTCAGGATAAGATGCCTGCAGCTTATCTTTCCTTGTGCGTGGATCTGCCGAGAGTGGGGCTTCTCTCCTGGGGATCAGCTGCTTTGGCCTTCTTGTACCGCGAGTTGGGGAAGGCGTCCAGATCCGGATGCGCTCAAATGGGTGGTTGTTCGACTCTGCTGGAGGTAATATATAATATTTCTTTAATGCTCCATGACGTCACTCATATTCTAGCTATATTGTTGTAACATTATTCACTAATTTATTTACATACATTTCAGGGCTGGATATACGAGTATTTCCCTGACTTCCGGCGACTTTTGAACCCGCGATGGCAGGAGGGGCAGCCGAGAGCCCTTAGATGGGCACGTGGTGATAGAGCTGGCAGGGAGTTGGAACATCTACTGGTGTATCGCCGCACCCTAGACACTATGCCTGTTGAGAGGGTGAGTTATTTATATTTAAATTGTTATACTCCCTCTGTCCCAATCAAAGTGGCACTAGTGCCACTTTCACTGGGATGGAGGGAGTATTATGTTGACGTTGCCTAACAAAGTGACTTATATAGGTTTGTTGGACTCCTTATGGTACCGGAGTGGACGCGCTTCTGCCGGTATCCTACTTCAGGGGGGTTATACGCTTCTTAGACATCACTGAGGCGTATATGCCTGACCGGGTTACCAGGCAGTTCGCGATCCAGCAGAGGATCCCCAGACTGCAGCCCTTGCCTCACTCGACGTGCATTTTGATGGCTGGTCAAAAGGGGTACAAGAAGGGATATGGTGACCGGGATGATATTTGGATAGAGTGGATTGAGTTCGACATGGAGGGTTACGATCCATATCGTCGTTTGGGGCCGTTAGTGACTGCATCTTCTGCTGTGACTCCGGACTATATGGATTGGTTTCGGATGAGGAGTCATGTTCGGATTAGTAATCCGATACATGAGCCAGCAGTTGACATTCCACCTCAGCCTCGGCTTGCAGCGGCGCTACCCGGCATCAGAGATATGCTACTTCCCTTGCTGACGGATGAGAGGATACCTGAGGATGCCAGAGCTACTATCACACGGGTCCACGAGATGTTAGGAGATCACATTTAGATGATGAGATGATTATCGATATTTTGTTTATTGGATCTTTATTATGTATATTGTGATATTTTGTTTATGGTTAAGAAATGTGATCATTTACCTTGTAATATATAATCTTGATTAGGTGGTATTCCTCTCGTGTGCAACTTATCTCGTTATAGAACATGTTCATTTACCTTGTTATATATAATCTTGATTAGAAATGTGTAATATTGATTAAAAAAATATGATGATAGACATATAATCTTGATTAATTGATTATGATCCAATATGACGTGTGTTAGTTGTCATGTCTAAATGTACAATATATTGCTCAAATTAACACCACAATTCAATAATTTAACATAGGATACGCGTATCATTAACATCGTGTGGCAAATCATCGAAGAACACCTGAAAACAAGATCTCGTATGAAAATACACGAAATATATGACATATTTCGTGTGATAATACACGAAATGTTTCACACCATCTCGTATGAATTTATACGAAACCAATTTAACCAACAAAAAAATATTTCGTGTACGGATTTACGAAATTTATTACGTATCTCGTGTATATATACACGAGATACGTAAAACCCAGAACCCTTAAACCCTGAATTCTGTATTAAACCCTATATAACACCCATTCTTAACAGCCCCATTCACCATTCATTATTAACCACGAATTCAAGTCTCTAAGTTCATATTATGGATCCCTCACACAATTCTCCACAACGTTCTCCACAACATTCTCCAAGTTCTTATGATCATATTAACCTTGATGTTGTAGAATTTACCTTTGAACACGAAGGATGGGCACCAAATTCTCCATATCAGAATCAAAATCCAAGCGGCAATGAAGTAAGTTTTTAAGATTTTATTTCGTGTGGTAATCAAAATAAGAATATAAATCCAATCTTGAAACTAAATTGATGCCAATATAATTTGCAGTGTCAATATCCGGATGTCAGTGATCAGTTCAACACATCACAATTATTTTCAAATAGGGATGAGCTTCTTAAACACGTACGGGATATTGCGGCCCGTCAAAATATAACCCTTTCTATACAAGATTCGAGGAAGACAAGTGGTAATATCCTAGCCTACGTAAAGATAGTATGTCATTTTGGTGGCAATTATAGGGCTGGCAAATCAAAGAATCAGAGGTTGAGTAGCACAAAGAAGATTGGGTGCAATTTTGAAATTCGGGCCAAAGAAAGGGGTGATGGGTTATGGGGTTACGTTGTCAAGCATGGTTCTCACAATCATGACTTCCCAACGTATCCAGAAGGTCATCCGCTTGGAAAATTGACAAATTATGAATATGAGAAGGCGTGTACCGCAAGTCAATCTTCAATGCGTCCAAATAACATTCTCACTATGTTAAAAAAGAAGGATAAGAAGAACGTGAGTACTCAGACACACGTCCACAATGCCCTCCTAAAATTTAGAGGACAAGAACGTCAAGGGAGATCCCCGCTACAACAATTCATAAAATTACTCGACGATCATCGATATATCGTCTTCATGAGGAAAGCCAATGAGAGTGACATCATCGGCGACATATTCTTCTCTCACCCACTAGCATCGAATATGCTAAACTGTTTCCCATATGTAGTACAAGGTAATTTTTTTGAATCTGTTTTTGACTCTGTTTTTTACAGTCTGTTCTTAGTGTATTTCGTGTATACATACACGCATTGTTGGGAACCATGTCGTATGAAATTTACACAAGATGTATGATACAAACTCGTGTAAACTCATACGACATATACTCTACAATTTCGTAATATTATACACAAAATATCTGGCTGCATTTTATTTAATTGCAATTTTATTCATTTCTAACTTTATTTATCTTTAAATGATACAAGGTGACTGCACTTACAACACCAACTGCTATGGACTGACATTCCTTCAGATTTTAGGATTTACTTCCACGGGGAAGAATTTCACAATTGCGTATGCGTTCCTCAAAAATGAGAAGATTGATAATTACATATGTGCACTCAGGAATTTACACAGTCCTTTTCAACCTCCCCATATGCCAATAGTTTTCATCACTGATCGTGACTTGGCTTTCATTAATGCTGTCCATACAGTATTTTCCGAGACCGCACACCATTTGTGTCGAAGGCATATCGAAGTCAATGTTAGAAAGAGAGCGATGGCTAAAACTGGTAGCCCGGAATTCGCGAAATCATTCATGAGGAAATTCAATGAAGCAATATCAGCCGCTACTTGCGAAGAATAGAACACCCGTTGGCAACGGTTTTGTGAACGTTTCAGCGCTTATCCTGATTTATTGAGCTACATCCGCGATACATGGATTACTCCATACTCTCCGAATGTTCTGTCCATGCACACGGATAAGTTACTACACTTCGGAACCCACACCACGAACAGGTCTGAGAGTGAGCATAGCAGGTTGAAGAAGGCCTTGGGAAGTGCTTCTTCTACTTTTGACACAATCTTCAAAAAAGCTCATGAGATCATGGAAATCCAAATAACAAAAATCAAAGCTAGTATGGAGAAATCAAAGAGCAGAATTCCAAATGATATGAAGACCTATAATCTGTATCACGACATATTGGGCGCGAGTGTCAAAGGTAGCCTTGGGAATCATCAAAGCAGAGCGGACTCGTAGTGGGGATAATTTCATGGATCCCTCAGACTGTGGGTGTTACTTCAGGCGAACACATGGACTTCCATGTAGTCATGAGATTGCATGCATACGAAACTCTGGGGGCCGGATTGAGCTGTCCTCGATTCATGCTTTTTGGAAGAAGTTGGACATTGAACTAGACTACTGTCCAACTGAGCCTTCAATCAATAAAAATTCTTTTGAAGCTATGTGGAATGACCTACAGAACGCACCTGAGCCAGTGAAGAGAAAGTTATTCCAAACGATAAATGAAGGGCTATATCCACAAACCGGAGATGCTTCTGAGCCAGATCATATTTCAAAGGCAAATAAACCCCGGACCACCAGTTCCAGAATACTGTCAGATTGGGAGCATACTGACAGATATTTTGGAGTCCGCGCTACACCACCATCCACTAGCAGCATGTCTAGATCTTCATTCATTGCATCAACCCAATCGAGTTTGAAGTCCACGCTCAATCGGAAATCAGCTCCAAACAGTACACCATCTAGCCCTACCACTCCTACGTCTCTTCCACCACTAGCTGCTTCAAGTCGTGGGAGAGGTCGAGGTCGAGGATGAGGACGAGGACGGGGTTGGGGTCGTGGAAAGGGAAATGGGCAACTCAAAGTCATTAATCTACATACTTCTGGGTATACTTTGTCATTTATGCCTTTCATTGTCCCATTTATTGATGGCATTACAGATGTGAGTGGTGATGGAAATTGTGGCTATAGAGCCGTAGCAGCGCAGATATACGGAAATGAGGACATGTGGCATCAAGTGCGGTCAGATTGTTGCATTGAGCTGCATAGTCGCCGCGCGCTTTATCAGAGAGTTATACCTTGGAGAACTGTAGACGAGCTCTACAATCGCATTGCTTGTTATACCTCCCCGGCTCCTGAATATAATTATATGATACTCCCAGAGATAGGGCACATCATTGCCACGAGGTATAATGTGGTGTTCGTCTCGTACACGCAAACCAGTGGCTTCACATGCCTTCCAGTGACTGTACCACAAGGAACAGGACCACCCACAGACACACTTGTGTTGGGACATGTGGGAAACCATTTTATATTGGTATGATACTTTAATTCGTTATATTTAACTATCTTATTTAAATTCGTTATATTTAACTATCTTATTTAAGTTCGTTATATTTAACTATTTTATTACTTTTGCAGCTGCACATGTCAGATAATGATTACCCAATACCATCACCAGCGATATATTGGGAGAATGAACGTGATCCAAGCGCAAGTAACCTGGTCATGCCCTACAGAGCTCGGATAGACACCTTCAATCGACTCTCAAATGCGGCGAACGAAGCAAGAATTGCAAGAAATAGATCATAGTATGTGTGTATCATGTATTGGTTTTTGAATTATCCAGTTTGTATGACATTTGTTTGTTTGGATGTTTGGATGTTTGAATTATTCATCAGACTTGTTTATCCAGTTTGTATGAAATTTGTTTGTTTGGATGTTTGAATTATGCATCAGACTTGTTTATTTCGTGTCAAATTAGGTGAACAGGATGGCGTTATTTCGTGTAAATATTTATGAAATGCATTGTTATATTTCGTGTAAAATTGGATGAAACGCATGCCAATATTTCGTGTAAAATCATGCGAAACTAACAACTTCTACTTTTGAATATTTCCTGTAAAACTATACCAAATAATCCCATTATTTCGTGAGCGTGTACACGAAACACGCGTATCCGGGTAAGGGTATTTTTGGCATTATCGTGCCTTGTACGCAGTGATGCCTTGTAAATAGAATTCACCGTACGTAAGACGGGTCTTGTTGATAAAGTAAATGGTTTGTCCCTTACGGACGAGGCGGAGTCTGTCTCACTTCCTCACTGATTAGAGCATAAAAGGAGTCAACTACTCAACTCAACAGAAGGAAGTGTGGAAATAGGGAAAATAGCACATTAGTACCCCAAAGTCTCATACGAGTTGCAATTTAGATCCTAATGTTCCAATTTTGGCAATTTGGTGCCTAATGTTCACCTTTTGTGGCGAAATGGGTCTTTTTTGGATGGTCATGGATGGAAGCTATCGAAATTAACGAAAAATTTAACAAGCTTCTTTAAAAATTGCATTTCTTACCCAGAAAGGCAAGTTGGCGCTGTGGGAGTAAGAGAAAGCATAGGAGAAGAAGAGATGTGAAGGTGGCCGGTGGCTGGCGTATGTGTGTGTGTGTGTGTGTGTGTGTGTGTGTGTGTGGGTGGGGTGGGGTGGGGGGAAGGAGACGAAGAAGGTAGAAGTTTAGGTTTGATTTTTTATTTTCCCTTTTCAAGCAAATTTAGGTTAAAAGATATTTTTTAAGGCTAAACTATGGACTAATATCTAAATTTAGCCCTTTACTTTTTGGGCAAATTGCAATTTAGTTACCTGAGTTTTACACGATGTTTCAATTGATTCCTGAATCCGTTTTTCAGCAAATTGGTTACTCGAGTTTGTCATTTAGTTGCAATGTGGTATAAAAATGGATGGATTGTTAGTTTTTTAATGAAATGGATGGAAAATCTAACAAGTTTCTTTTATAATTGCAAAGTGCACCCTCCAACTCAACTTATTCACATTTTTACCCCATAATAAAAAATTTGTAACATCTAAAGACATTAATTAATAAACCTACAAATTCTAATTGTTTGTTTTAGAAAAACTTGAGCAAAATAATAATAATAATAAAAAAAAAAAAATCTTCTCGCTCTCACTTAAAAAACATTGGCATTTTCTTAAGTATATTATGCATTGTCCGGAAACAGTAAATTGACAAAAATTACGCCGACAAGCCACAATTTCTTGTGCAAAAACGTTTCTCCAGCCATCAATTTTTTGATTAGAAATGACAAAGAGATCATGAAGGCAAGCACTACCAAACCCACTTGGATGGATCAGAGAGAAAACAGTGGTCGCGAGAAGGGGGAGAAGGAACGTGGGTGGAGAGATCGCCATTTTTGGTGGTTTCCTTTGTTTTTTGACGGGCCAAAACACTGTTCCGCTCTGGATATCATATTTTATAATTTTAGTTAAATAAAATTAGTATTTTTATGAATGATATGTTTTTGTCATAAGATAAATAAAATTATTATTTTTATGATAGATATCATAATTTTTATAATTTTGATGCAATAAATAAAATGAAAATGACTGAAACGCTAATCTTTGGACATATGCATGCAAATTATGTTAGTTTTTAAACATTCGTTAGGAGTTAGGGGGTGAAGTGGGAAAATTTAAATTGTAGGGTTAACCATTGCAATTTTGAAAGAAGCTCGTTAGGTTTTTCATCCACTTTTGTTAGTTTTTAAACGATCCATCCATTTTTATACCACATTGCAACTAAATGACAAACTAGAGTAACCAATTTGCTGAAAAACGGATTCAGGAACCAATTGAAACATTGTGTAAAAGTCAGGTAACTAAATTGCAATTTGCCCTTACTTTTTTTCTAAACATAATTTTAGCCCCTTTACTTAATGAATTAGAATTATAAATGACTTTAGTGTAATGTATTTTTATTCTTATAATTTTTACTACTATTCAAAAAAATAATTATTTTAAATGATAAACAATATTTTACTTTGATATTTATTATGTTTTTTGGGTTAATTAAAATATACATTATTTTATTAATATAATATAATGTGTATATATATATAATTTTAGGAGTTGTAAAGTTTTTAACAAAATGGGGTCAACATAAATAATTATTGAACTTTATGGGTAAGAAATGCATTTTTTAAAGAAGTTTGTTGAATTTTTCGTTAATTTTGTTAGCTTCCATCAACGACCATCCAAAAAAGACCTATTTCGCCACAAAAGGTGAACATTAGGCACCAAATTGCCAAAATTAGAACATTAGGACCTAAATTGCAACTCATATGAAACTTTGGGGCACTAATGTACTATTTGCATGTGGAAATACTAGTTCTTATTTTTATTCTTGATAATTGACATCTACTGTATTTTGGAAGGGACCAGAAGTTTTGAATACAGAATACATTTTACCATTAGCAGGATATTACCCTTATAATTCAAAATACTCTCTGTCAAAATTGCACAAGCCTGAATTCAGTTCTGGGCAGCAGACGGGCGCCTAAATTTTTGATTGATGTAAGTAGTCATATCCTTCTCTTTGATTTTTTGTCAACATGAAAATCTCAAGAATTCATTATTCCTTAATGTTAGGGGATAAGTAGGATTGTAGTGGATACTGATTCATGTGTTTCTGTATTTTCTAGATGATCAGTAACTATGCTTAAAAAGTTGTTGACATGCACTCAAGGTGTTTGTGCTTTTGTCTAGCTTAAGTTTGCCAAAACTCATATTATCAGTTCTTAGTTTGGGGATGAGTAGGATTCTAGTGGATGTTGATCCATGTGTTTCTGTATTTTCAGATTTGATCCGTAACTAACTATGCTTAGAAAATTGTTGCACTCAAGGTGTTTGTGTTTTTGTCTAGCTTAAGTTTGACAAAAATCATATTATCAGCTCTTTGAAAAACATTAATCAGTCATCATGGACCTTCATTTTATGATGCAAGTTTTAGATTCTTAGCAACATCTCAAGCTGTGCACTTACCGACAATCTTTTCCATATTCCTCTTTAGTTTAGTTGTGGTTAGTCATAACATTCCCCCAGAATTGAAATTGTTTCGTTTTTCGCAGATTGAATAGCAAGTCCTCCACCATTTCTTACTGCCAGATTGACCATTTTGCAAAATTTATATTTATAGATCCAAATATATTTGAGAGAGACAACCATAGCCAATAATAACACTCCCTCCGTCCCATTTCAAATTGCAAAACTTGCCAAAAAGGGTGTCCCAACTAAAATTGCAAAATCCAAAAATGGCAAGTTTTAACCCACTTGCACACTCACATCCATTAACCCACTAACTATTTTCTACCCCACTTTCTCTCTCCCACTCAACTATCAACACTCACAACACATCACCTTTTTCACTTTTTCCCTTAATCCCCGTGCCAACCTAGTATTTGCAATTTGAAATGGGACGGAGGGAGTACTGCATAAAATTTACTACCCAAGACAGCACTGTATGAAAATAAATTGCAGAACAAACATTCATTCATACCATTCAGAAATAACTAACGATGAATTCAACGCCCAAGTTAATTACCCAGCTAAATTAGAAATACTTTGACCCATACTAGCCATCATCTGTGCAGTTTGGTGAGCCATTTCCAACTCAAGCTGAAGCCTTTGCATTTCCAGCTGAAATTCAAGATCATGATTCACATTCGCAGTCGAGGGCTCAGATTTCTCATTTTGACTCTCCTCGACTACTGTCTCTTCACTCTCCTCGTGATAATCACAATCTACATGAGTACCGTAATCACATTCTTCACAATAGTAAGTCCACCAATTTTCTTGGACAATCCCACCACATTCGTCACAATAAAAAGCATATTCTTTTCCTTTGTTCGGACAAGAATAAACGAGTTTAAGCGGGTGTTCATGATCATCACGTTTCACCGTTTCTGGAAGGGAGGCACACTTAATATGGAGATCGAATTCACAAGTGGTGCAATGATAGGTAAATCCAAAAGCATCTTTGTAACAAGCTCTGCAAATGAATTGACCATACTGATCAGATGCATAGGAAAGAAGGGTTAGAGGGTGATCGGGATGAGATTTGTGTAGAATCGCCTGGGACAATCTGAAGCATGACTCATCAAGATGGAAATTACAGTCTGATTTAGAACAGGAATATCTTGAACCCGAAATTATCTCCTCACAAGCAGAACATTTTGTTGGATCTACTCCTGCTTTTGGGTTCATAAGGAGTAAGGCATGTGGATGGCTAAAATGCGTTATTTCTCGAGCTTTGACTTGATCCGCTTGATCAGGTTTTGGCGTTGACTCTTTATAAGGGACTCCGGTTGTGGCATTAGAACTTGCATAAGTTTCTGCTTTTGGCAGGGGGGTTGGAATAGGAACGGCTTGAGGAATCTGAGAATTCTGAGGTTTTGGCGTTGACTCTTTATAAGGGACTCCGGTTGTGGCATTAGAACTTGCATAAGTTTCTGGTTTTGGCAGGGGAGTTGGAATTGGAACGGCTTGAGGAATCTGAGAATTCTGAGGTTTTTGCGTTGACTCTTTATAAGGGACTCCGGTTGTGGCATTAGAACTTGCATAAGTTTCTGCTTTTGGCAGGGGAGTTGGAATAGGAACGGCTTGAGGAATCTGAGAATTCTGAGGAACATTCAAAGTCGGAAGTGTTTCATTTATTGATGGGTAACTGGGTATAGGATTGTTGGGAACAGGTTGAGGATTGTGAGATGGTTGAGGGTAATTTTGGACATGGTCATAGTTCTGCACAGTTTCCTTTATTGGAGGATTGTGAGAAGGAATATGGGAATTCTGAGGATTGTTGAAGTTCTGCACAGTTTCTTTTATTGGAGGATTTTGAGAAGGAATATGGGAATTCTGAGGATTGATGAAGTTCTGCACTGTTTCGCTTAGTGGAGGGTAATTTTGGAGATGATTACTGGGAAGAATCGGTTGAGGATTATGAGAAGGATGAAGAGCCGGAGAATACGAAGCAATATCAAAACTCGGTCCTGTTTCATTGATTATAGGGTAGTTTAGGAAAGGAGCACTGGGAATAATAGGCTGATTGGTAGGTTCTTGATGGGGGACGGACGCATATTGAGGATTATAACTCGAAAAAGTTTGTTGATTGGCAGAAGGATTTGAGATATGTTGATGGGCAGGCACTTGATGAGGCAAAAAGACGTCGTGAGGATTAAAAATTGGTGCTTGATTTTGCTGAGGAAGAATGTGGGCTTGAGGGGTAAGAAGGGAAGATAAAGATATGCTATAAGCACATTGTACATGGAGGTCAAATTCACAGTCGGAACAACAGTATGTGAAGCCAGTTCCGATTTGGTTACATGAATTACAGTAGAAGGAATTGGAGAGGTAAGTTGGATAAGGGAGTAAAGTTAGAGGGTGGGAAGGGTGAGAAGGGTGTTGAAGCGAACGTGCAGCACGAAAACATTGTTCGTGAAGGAAGAAATTGCATGGCCAGCACGCGTAAACAGTGGCGGTGCCGGAGGAGTTGCAGCCGGAGCAAGTGATTTCGGTGCCGTCCGGTAGGTGGTGGTGGTTGAGGTTGTGTGGGTGGCTGAAATGCTTGTTTTGTCCCTCCATCTCTCTCTCTCTCTCTCTCTCTTTTGAAACCCACAGATACACACAGTGAGTTCTTTAAAAAACAGGAATAGAAAGATGGGTAGAATTTTCTTTACAATGGGTTGCAGGTTGGAATTGGTAGGATGGGAAAATGGATCTGTTTTGAGGGTTGACTTTTGGAATTTGACTTGGTCAATATGGGTATTTTCCAGTGTGGTTCTTTCCTACATGTTCTTGGTAGGTGGGTAGTTGACTTGGGCAATGTGTGATACGCACGAAGTCTGCTGTCTGTATAGCATTCTAGAACTAGTTTAGGCCAAGTGGTATCATGCACTTATTATAAGAGTTTTGATTGTATCAAATATGTAGTATAATATAATATGATTTGGAGTAGAAATAAGTTTTAAAAATTAGCTGTAGTCTTGACATTTTCAAATCCTCTTTCATTCACCCTTCTTTTGTTCTTCATGTCATTATTGCATAAAATGTCCCTAATTGTCTTCATTGGAAATAATATTTACCAAAAAGTCGGTCTTATAAAAAACCCGTTTAATATAAAAATGAGTTTTTCGTAATTGCCTGTTCTACTTTCTACTATTATTATAAAGTGTCTGTTCTAATATAACACTTGTAAAACTTTCAAAATGACACTTGTAAACATTAAAACTGACACTTTTAGTGGTAGTGTTAAGGAGTGCCGGTTGTAGTGTTAAGATTTACCGGTTGTAGTGTTAAGAATTACCATATGTAGTGTTAAATAATGCCGGTGGTACTGTTGAAACAAGTGCCTGTCCTTGTGTTAAAAAATGTCTGTTGCAGTATTAAAAATGCGTGTTACAACATTGTAAAAAGTGTTAAGTGAGTTTTAATAAGTTTTGAAATAAGTGCCTGTCCTAGTGTTAAAAGTGCATGTTGTAGTATTGAGAAATGCCTGTTATACAGTGTCAAAAATTGCCAAGTGAGTTTTTATAGGTTCTGATTATTTACAAAAATATCACCGCACGTTGTAAAGAAGTTCTACTTATTTACAAAAATGCCATTCCGCATTTTAAAAACACGTTTTACCCTCATGCGAGCGTAAAACAAGTTTTTTACGAGATTTTCTGTTACCAAAATGTATACTTGTGCTTTTTGAAATTTTAATGCAAACTGGGAAGATTTGGTTTTGGGGGAAACTAGTTCTTCCATAAGTTATAAAAAGTCCTGTTTTTTAACCCTTCTTAAACCCTAAAAGGTCTAAACCTTAAACCCTAAACTTCAACCCCTATAAAAACAAGACTTTTTATAACTTATGGAGAAACTAATTTCCCCCAAAATTTTCTCAACTGGGAATATAAGATTTTAGCACTTTAATTTACTATTGGAAATAGAGCATTCTATTTTCCCCAAATTAAAAACTCGGGTTTTTTTTTTTTTTTTTCAAAAACAAAAATATCAATTGCGGAATACGAAGTGGTGTATTATATTTAACTCAAAGCATTGAATGAATTCCGAGTAGGCATTAGGAAAAATCAGCTTTTCCTAATACTTATAAAAAATGGGGTTTAAAATTAGTTTTTACTCCATCCCAGCCCAAATTATAAAATCAAGTGTGTGCGGGAATTAAGAAAAGGTATGTAATAAGAATGTGTTGTGAGTATGGATAATGGGGTACAAATTATTAGTAGGGAAGGAAATAGAAAGTGGTTAGTAGATGTGAGTATGAAAAGTGGACACATTAGTCCAAAAATATTATAAATTTCCATTTAGGACTTTTGCAATTTTAAGTGGGACATCCATAATGGCAAAGTTTGCAATTTCAAACGGGATGGAGGGAGTATATATAAGAAGATGAATTAATAATAAATTTTAATGGTTAGAGAAGGATCACAAGGAGAAGAATGATTAAGTGTGAGTTTGGGAGACACACTGAAAGTTATGAAAGAGGAGGAGAGAGCGACATCACGCCCTGAGGACGCAACCGACGATGGATGAGAGTGGCATTGTGGATATAGCCATGCTTGAGAAGGGGGTTCTCTCGAAATTAAAACATCTAAGAGATTGACACATACAACAAAGAAGGTCGCAAATGCATTAATCATATGTGGATAGCAATTATATGATTTGTGGGTGTTAGATTCGGGTGCTCCAGGCGATACCGGAATACCTAACTATTGAATAGTCGCAAGGATGGGAGACATGAGTCAAGACACAAAAGGGAATGTCTTTAAATGCCGTGTAGGAGAGTGGCATAAGCGAGTTGGCCACATGAGAAGAGGACCTCATGGTCTACGGAGATGATCGAGCAATCAGTAAGTTGAGAGAGGCAACTCTTTTAATCAATGACATGCTAGATGGGACAATGACTATTCAAAGCCAGCCTACAAAGAGAAGATGAATCAATATGCACCTAAAAGAGAGGAAGGAGAACCACTTGAACGGGTGCAAGAAACAAGGAGAAATGTTTTAAAGAGAGGCATCTCAAGGTGGGTTCGGAGAGAAAGCGATAAGAATGGACATATGGAATTGATTGATTCAAGGCATGGGATCCAGGTTTGGAGATGTGGAAGTAATGCTCGGCTTCAACTCGTCTTATTACTTGATACGTAATGATATTGTATTTTCAGAATGGATATGGATTAACTCACGGACCTCGCAAGGAACACGAGCTAAAACTAGATAAACAAATCTCGCAAGATTAGGCCTGTCTCGCAAGGGCAGAAAGGGGTTTAAACCTCGCAAGGTTTAAGAACAATTCTTGCAAGAATTTAAGTAAGTTCGCAAACTCATAAAGAAAATTTTATTCATTCACTCTATCCCTTACAAATACATGTTGTAGAATATTTATAATATTCTTGAACATCCTTTCAAGTTAGGATAAACGAGACATTAATTACTAAAGGATAAGAAAATGAAGATAATAAATAAATGATGAAAACAATGTAAATTCGGCCAATCTGAATAGTCAGATTTGAACAGCCAATACTCTTCAAAAACTCGTCCTCTAGAACGCCATAAGTAGTCATATGAAAGATCACATCTTTATCTTCAACCCAACGCGGAATAATCACTATCTGGACTACCAAAATGTAGATATAACCCGAACAAAATAATTCTAGAAACTGTTCAAACATTTGGCCCACTTATATAAGCCCAACTAATCATATTAACAAAGTTGGGCTTTGATTGAACCCAAAAGTTTGGTCCACACCCTTGGAGCTCAACATCAGCTCCTTTCCATTATCTTCTACCTTTACTTCCGCATCATTACTTTAACGTGGAGGTTTGGTGGGAGCTTGTGCTCGGTCTTGTCAAGTTAAAGTGTGCATGTTATCTTAAGGTGGGGTATTGACATATTAGTCACTATATTTGATTCTTGTCTCCAGGTGGACGATGGGTCAAGAAGTGCTAATCCAGTGAGAAACATGATTGAGGTGAAAGTACAAACCAATAAGGAGTTTCAGTTGGAGTAAAAGTACTCAAGGAGGGGGAAAAGGAAGAGAAAGAGACAGAAAATGCGAAGGATAGGTAGGGTCGTGTGTGAGCTCTCCAGGAGGGTTTATAGGGTGACAAAGATTCTGTGAATGGAGTTCTTAATAAAACCAGGTTTGCAATTGCACTTTAACAACTTTAAAATAAAACGTTGTAATAAGGCCACTTACAACATTTTCGCATAAACATTGTGTTAATTTAAGTATTACTAATATCTCAATAAATTATGTTCAAAACTCTCGTACTAATCCTATTTACATTAGACACCATTTTATTCGAGGCTTTGTTGAGCAAAAAATATATAACCTTGAACCCTATAGAACAAAAAACCAAGTGGTTGATATTTTCACCGAAGCCAATGATTTCGAGAGACTTTACACTTTATGGAAGTCTCTCTGTTTGTGTGACATTTGATGATGTTCTAAAAAAACATGTATATTAAATAAGTTTACACGAAATATAGTGTGACCACTTCTTACTACACTCCTAACTTGTCTTGGTTAATGATTGTGAATTCTTCCATTGTATATTGATGTCAATCAACCTATTTCAATCTTATAAGATATCTCTCAGTGAGTACAATCAAATAAGGGAAACAATTACTACACTGTTAGTGCGAAGCCAATCATTTGAGATTAAATGATTGCTCATAGTACGACTTCGAATTTGAGAAGAACACATTGAATAAGGGTTACCTTTGTCATAAATGAAGAGTGAAAGCTACCCATCAATCTTATCCCACATTAAAAAGAGGGCGGGAGCATCGTAGAGGTTGAGGAGATTGGAATTTCACTTTATTGATTTCCTACATCATGATGAATCACTTCATGTAGTTACATTCTTTGTCACACAAAATTGAGATATATCTTTCACGTTTTTGTACATATTGCATTATGTTTTAGACATAAAGTAGGGCATCTTAAACCATGGTAAAAATATTAAGCAGTTTTTTTGTATTATTTTATCCCTCTTTAGCTAATTATCTTTTGCCTGACAATCTTTCAAATTCTATTTTGGTTAATGTTGGCATGTTTTTCTAGGGATAATATTAATCTTGGAGTTTTTTTTGTTATCTATGGTAACTAAATTATCTCAAAAGATTAGTTATAACCTTTTTTTGATTCTCACAATTGAAATCATTTGAAAATCAAAAAGTGTTTTGAATTTTAAAGACTCTCTACTGCTTTGGAAGAGTGAATTGTATGTGCATGTTCATCTCTTTATTTCTCCTCCTATATGGCATCTCATGAAGTCCGATAGAGATGATGTTTCTCACGATGTAAGCACATTAGCGCACACATCTGATTGTACATCCTTTTTTACTATCATTTGAGTATAGATCTTGAAATCTCAAACTAAACTCTTAACTTTAAAGACATACATTGCAATTTGAACAAAGGGCAAATTGCAACTTGGTTACCCATGTTTTGCCAATAGTTGCAATTTGGTTCCCAACAATGTAAAAGTTGCAACCTCATAGCCATGTTTGTCATTTTGTTGCAAGTTAATATAAATTCCATTAAAAACGTAACTCCCGTTAAAAACTTAACACATGTGCCTCGCACATGATTTTAAAGGGACAAAATGGACATTTCCCATCAGAATAGCAAATGTCTGTTAAATAAATTGAAAAATCTGGGGTGATTTTTTTTTTCTTTTTGGAATTAATCTAGAGTGAGAAATTGAAGAACCGGGATTAAATAAATAACGTAAACGTCGTTCATCGTTTCCCCCATTTAAAAACCCCACTTTCTCCACTCCGACCAGTGTACTTCTTTCCTCCTCCTCATCCCTTGCACACTACGCAAACCATGGTGGAAATAAATATTTAAATAAAACTCGAATCTGTATCTAAATGGTGTTGTTATAGCACATAAAGGTGCTCCACCCCAAACATGGACTAAGCAATGTCCCCATTGCAAAATTTAAGAAAAGAGGAACGAACTCAAGTAAAGACAATTACCGCTCATCCCATCATAATATCATTGGGATTTTATAAAGCAATTATAGGTAGTCCCAACAAAAATGGCACTTTGAATTTCATCCCATATGAACAAGCGTTGGAGAAAAAGATCATAAAGGGGGAGCCCTCGTAATAGGTTGGAGTTAGGTTAATCGACCTGCTCCAGCAGGGATGGCGGAGGATTATGGGTTTGCAGCGTTGTTATGGGACATATCTGAGAAGGGGCAATCTAATTTTGTCAGCTCTGGAGTGGATAACAGGAGCAAGAACGCCAATTTCGGAACTATAGTTGGAGTCCGAGTGCAGCAACCTGTAATTGAGGGTCATGAGATGGCTAGTCGGCGCTTGGCCCGCAACTAAAGTAGACGACTGATGAAGAGGGCGCCGATATTTGGATCATTGTAGAGACTCCGGTGAGTGTGAATCAACTGTAGGAGCATAGTGGTGGTCGGTGTTTTAGAAGAAGAAGAGAAGAGTAGATGCAAGTATCCCAAAATTGATGTTTATCAGTCAGTTGCTGTAGTAAATGTCCATTTTGCCCCTCTAAAATCATGTGCGAGGCACATGTGTTAAGTTTTTAACGGGAGTTACGTTTTTAATGAAATTTATATTAACTTGCAACAAAATGACAAACATGATATGAGGTTGCAACTTTTACACTGTTGGGAACCAAATTGCAACTATTAACCAAACATGGGTAATCAAGTTGCAATTTGCCCTTGATCAAATTGCATTATGATAAAAAAAGGGGAGAGAGTGAAGTTGTCAAAATGGAAACATGGTGGAGAGTGATATATGGACAACGTGGTAAATCTTGGTTTTATTATATTCTGGGGGAGAATCTCATTTTATTGATGAAAATCCCACAATAAAGTAAGGGGTAGTTGGTTACAAGTTGTTTCATTTTGATGCACATCCTATTCGGGGAATTTTATGTTTTTATATTATTCTTTTAATCGTTTTAACTTTTTATTTTGACTAGAAAAGCCAAATACCAGGGGGAGTTTGAAAGTGTGCGGTACCCACTTGGTCATAAACCGTGTAGTCAAGGTTTCTAGTTACATTGGGATTTCCCCCTTTCTTAAAGTCCTTGTAAATATTTAGATAGATTTTTGTTTCCTAATGTTTAGGGATATGATTTAGGTTGCGTTTGGTGTATCAAGCATCAAGTGCTTGATGTTTAATAGAATGTAGGAATAAGTTGGAGGTAGGATGCATTTGATCACATTGAGCACTAGATGTTGAATGTTGAGTGAGGCTCTTAATCGTTAAGCAAGGATTTTGATTTTCAATCATTAAGATGATGTTGGACTTATTCATGTTGAATGAAAGAGTTAAATCATGCATCCTACCTCCAAATTACTCTACATTGTATTAAGCATCAAGCATCAAGTGCTTGATGCTATCAAATGCAACCTTAGTATTCTAACCCTAATGAATATTTTCCATCGTCAATGTATATCTCCTATTTCTTGTAGAACACTCATTGCCATATCATGACACTCATTGCCATATCATGAAGGACTCCTACATGTCTATAAAAGGAGAAAGACGACTGCACATTACTCATGCATTCAGAATATTAAAAGATCAATAAGAAATTCAAGAGTTGAGTCCCTTTGTGAAAATTTTAGTATGTTGTGGATGTCAGCACATATGTGATTGCATGGTAGTCTACGTCTTGTTTTATACTTGTTCTGTGATAGACTTGGTTCAACAAGAAACGATTCATTTTCTTCTTTGCTGTGTTGTTCTGCCTAGGATTATGTTCTCAAAATATTATAAGTCTTAGAACAAGTGTTTTAGTGTTTATTATTTTGTATTTTCCTGTAGTAATAGGTTTTGTTGTAATTGGTAAAACTTTTTCATAAAAGTTCTCTGTTTCTTATATTTTCCACTGCTAATTCTATTTGTGTGAACTATTGTGGGACTACTTTGTATATGTGTTTATTTTATCTGATATCCTAGCTACCAAAACCTTCACAGTTGTTTCTTAACCCACAAATAATTAGTATTTAAAAACTTAACAGATCATATACATTCTTCTCTGAATAGTATTATGAACCACAAAACAATAATAAATACAAGTTTGCTGTAAAGAGTTTAAATTCATGACAGAACCGTGACAACATTAATAGAAGTATCATTTTTTTTTTTTTTGGTAAAGTTGACATAATGAAACTAGTCCCAAATTCATTTCAACAGAAGTCACCCAAACAAGCACATAAATTACTTGCATTGATTACAAGCCTTATAATGCAACAATAACAACAGAACTGAAAGAAATAATAATGAACATGTTATCAATAATAGTACTTATACTTCGTGCCTGGTGGATCATATGATTTGAGTACATCATCACGGAACTTCGCTGCCATCTTGGATTTGAGCTGAGCTGCTGCAAGTTCGTCTGCAAGAGCATCAGTCTCACGTATTTTAGAAATGGAACTCATACATTCGGTGTAAGCATGTGTTGATACTTCAGGTGACTGATATTGACTTTGCATGGGCGGATGATGGATCAAACTTGGTGTTTGATTTGGGAGAGCGATATTTTGGTGTGTTGAGTTGTTATAAGCACAATGGATGTGAAGGTCAAATTCACAATGGGAACAGCTGTAGGAAAAACCAACTCCGATTTGGTTGCAGTAATTGCAGTTGAAGGAATTGGAGGGGTGAGTTAGATATGGGATTAAATTCAAGGGATGCGAAGGGTGAGATGGGTGTAGAGGGAACGGGTAGCACGGTAGCAATTTTCGTGAAGAAAGAAATTGCATGGCCAGCAAGCATAGACAGTGCCAGTGGCTGTTGATTTGCAACCTGAGCATGAGAATGTTGTACCTTAGGGCAGATGGCTGTGATTAAGGCTGTGCGTGTGGCTGAAATGCTTGTACCCTTCCATTTTTCTCTCTCTTTAAATCTATCTTTTTGTGGAGCTTTTTGGTGTGTGACTTCTAAGTTGGCAGTGTAGTAGATAAAGGAACAATAAGTTGAATAAGTGTTGCAAGTTGCAAGTTTCAAATTGAAAGGATATAAATTGATAAAGGAACACGAAGTTCAGTAAGTGCTACACGTTGCATATTAATGAGGATTTAAAAAAAAAAAAAATAGCTTTGACTTTTGTTAATGGATTTGGTCATTGACTTTCAATATGTAAGCTGTACCAATGTCTTATTACAAGTTTTGAACGCGGTGTACCCTCTGAAATAGTTCAAAAAGTGGAATTATGAAATCGATAAAGTTTATATTGTCAGATTCTTATTTTTGAGGATGCATTAGATTAACTTAGCAAGGAGTATTCCACTAGCCTTGCTCCTTTTTGAAGTTTTATTTGCTTGACCATAAACTATATTAGTAAGGTGACACTTCCGTTTTAAGGAAACTGAACCAGGCCCAAAACTGAATCTGGCACCTTTGCAGTTGCTCCATGCACGCGCATGGTGTGCTTCCACAGCTTTGCAACCGCATAAAAAGGGTGCACATCATGCCTTTAATATTTTTGTTAAAATGTTTGTTTTCTGTGCGCCCGCATCTCAGCTTCGTCACTCCATGCCTCTAAGCATTCACATTGCTCCTCAGAAATTCTTCACATTGCTCCTCAGAAATTCTGTAACTATACTCTGACTGTCATTGCAACAGATCGACTTTGCCTGTGTGGTCGACAATACCACGATCTTCTGCAACTTTGAATCCCAAGACAGTACCACCCAATATGAACACATATACCCAGTTACATTTCTCCTTTTATAAAGGTCATTAGATGCGAATTTCCCATGAACATAGCCCCCTAACTTGACATTCTTGCCATCAACATACAATGTCTTTTCAAATTACCCCTTAAGTACCTTAGGATCAACTTAACCACTTCCCAATGTTGTTTTCTTTGATTTTCCTTGAACCGGCTGACTACTCCCATCATATATGCGATGTCCAACCTAGTACGCACCATAGTATTCATGAGACTTCCAATTGCCGATGAGTTGAAACCGAGAATATGGAGGAAAGTAAAATGATTTTATTTCCTTGAGTTTTCCGTCAATGTACAACGCCTATATATACAAGAGAAATCCTTGTTGAACAAGAAGAGAATCCTACCTAATCTCTACAAATATGCTAATGATATATCTCTACCTATTTTACAATGCTAGAAATAGGGAAGTAGATATTCACAAAATAACAATACAAGGAAAGGAGATATTGACAAATCTCGTCAATATCCGACACCCCCCTCAAGTTGGAGAGTGTAGATCACAGACGCCCAACTTACCCAGCAAATGAATAAACTGACAACTTCCCAATGCCTTGGTGAGAACATCAACAACTTGTGCAGAGGTGTGAACATACTAGGTTGTGATGACGCCTGTCTGAGCAACATCACGCACAAAGTGACAATCAACTTCAATATGCTTCGTACGCTGGTGATGAACGGGATTTTGAGCCATATGTAACGCTGATTGACTGTCGCATAGAAGAAGCATAATGCCAAATGATCCAAGGAGACTGCGAAACCATTTGAGCTCACATGTAGCGCTAGCCATGGATCGATATTCAGCCTCAACCGATGAACGAGAGATGGTATTTTGCTTCTTTTTCTTCCAAGAAACTGGAGAATCACCCAAGAAGACAAAGTAGGCTGTGAGTGAGTGACGAGTGATCGGACAGCTTGCCTAATCCGAGTCACAATATGCTTGAAGCCGAAGATTAGACTTGGCTCGTAGAAGAATTCCTTGACCAAGATGACTTTTAAGATAGCGAACAACGCGTAAGGCAGCATGCCACTAAGCAACCTTAGGGCTGGTCATAAATTGTGCAAGGGTGTGCACGCTATAAGAAAGCTCCGGCCGTGTGATGGTGAGATAAATGAGATTCCCAACAAGGCGCCTATAAGCCTCAGGGTCACGTAAATCATCATCTGAAGTCAAGGCTAAACGATGATTTTGCTCAATAGGTGTAATAGCTGGACGAGCGCCAAGAAGTCCAGTTTCGGATAGGATGTCAAGCGTATACTTATGCTGAGAGAAAAAATGCCATCCGGATGCCTTGCAACTTCAAGGCCCAAAAAATATTTGAGACGTCCAAGATCTTTCATGTGGAAACAATCACTCAGATATGCCTTAAACCGACAAATAGCAGTGGAATCATTACCACCAATAACTAAATCATCAACATATACCAACACTTGAATTTCAGTGGCGGAAGTCTTGTAAGAAAAGAGAGAGTAATCCGAACATGACTGAATAAACACATATTTTTTCAATGCCGTGGAAAGTTTTGCCAACCAATAACGGGGTGCTTGACGTAGACCATAATTTTTGAGTTTGCAAACCTTACCAGAAGAAGAAGCATGATGTCCCAAAGGTACTTTCATGTAAGGCGTTGTGGACGTCCATTTGATGTAGTTCCCAACCACGAACTGCAGCAATGGAAAGGAAAAATCGGACAGTAACCATCTTGATAGTTGGGGCAAAAGTCTCTTTAAAGTCAACTCCTTCAATCTGATGATTCCCCAAGATAACTAAATGGGCTTTGTAACGTTCAACTGATCCATCCACATTAAACTTTATCTTAAAAACCCATTTATTGCCAATCACCTTTTTGTGAACGGGAGGGTCGACGAGTTCCCATGTACCATTCTGATCAAGAGCATCAAGCTCTTTTTGCATAGCTTCACGCCATTGAGGGAATTGAGCAGCTTTTCCGTAGTGTTTTGGCTCAATACCTGAATCAACGGCAGCCAAAAACCAACGGTGTGCCATAGAAAACTTAGTGGAATTAACAGAATGTGTCAAAGGATATCGAGTACCTGAAGATGTATGATGGGAAGGGGAACGTGACGGGGGGCTGACTTGAGTGTTTATCACATAATATGTAGATGAATATCTCGTAGTAGTCACCTGAGTACGCTGTCCTCGACCCAAATTATTGACATCATCAGGAGGATCATTACTGTCTGCCACCTATTTAACCAGTTGTTCAGTCACTTGTTCAGGCAACTGGTCAGTCACCTGGTCAGATACAGGAGCAGTTAGACCATTAGCACCACTTTTTGCTACCTGATCAGTCTGTGGTTCAATCACTTGTTCAGGCACATGAGTAGTCACACCAAAAATGTCTTCTGCACACATTTCCATATCATTTGATGGACAAAGAAAGATTTTAGAATCTTTGTAAATCTGAGTAGGATCAGTTTCCAAGCTAGCAAATGGGAACTCTTTCTCGACAAAAACAACTTCCCTTGAAACAAGTGCTTTATGTTCATCTAGATCATAGACTAACCAACCTTTCTTCCCATACGGATACCCCAAGAAAACACTTCTCCGACTTCGACTAACAAACTTGTCATTGTCTTTCCTAGAGTAATGCACATAACACAAAGACCCAAAGACTCTAAGGTTTTGTTAAGAAGGTGGTGTCCCAAAAATTATTTCATAAGGAGTTTTTCCATGCAATAATTTGGAGGGTGTTCGATTTATTAAGTACCCTGCAGCTAAAACACATTCCCCCCAAAATTTGACGTGCAACTTTGCTTGAAACATCAAAGCATGAGACACGTTTTAAAGATGTCGGTGTCTACGTTCGACCCTACCATTTTGTTGGGACGTACTAATGCATGTGGTGTGGAGTTCGATGCCATTTTCAGCAAAATACTTTGTCAGACACATAAATTCTGTGCCATTATCAGTCCGAATCTTCTTAACATGTTTCTTGAACTGTCTTTCAATCATTGTGAATTTTTTTTCAAGATTTGAGAAACATCACTTTTGGAACGGAAAAGATAAAGCCATACGGCACGGGAACAATCATCCCCAATTTTCAAAAAATAAGTAGCACCACACAAAGCTGGTTTCCGATAATCTCCCCAAACATCATAATGAATTAAATCAGAAATTGCACCAGAGTTATTCTCACTTGACAAAAACTTGTCTTGACTCTGTTTAGCTTGACAGCAAATCCCGCACAAATCTTTACTAATACTACGACGAGTAACAAAAGGCAATAAACTAATTATTTTACTTGAAGGATGTCCAAGCCGTTATTGCCATAATAGATAGTCTCCAGATTCCTTAACACTGCAAACACGCATTCTTGTTGATCTTTGGAGATAGTACAACCCCTAGTTTTTTTCACCCGCTCCAATCAACATCTTCGAGGTTCGGTCCTGTATTACACAAAATTTGTCAAAAAATTGCACTAAAGCGCTTGAATCACGAAGCAACTGTGAAACAGACAGCAGGTTGCAATTAAAACATGGGTTAATTGCAATTTAGACCCTGAAGTATGTTACCACCCTTCCAATCGAGCCCTGACTGTTTTTTTTCATCAGATCAGACCTTGGGTAATTTATT
The DNA here is from genome assembly GCA_026119855.1 of Campanula takesimana. NCBI lineage: Eukaryota > Viridiplantae > Streptophyta > Magnoliopsida > Asterales > Campanulaceae > Campanula > Campanula takesimana. The sequence continues at coordinate 742,433 of JAOWBW010000120.1, forward strand.
TTCGCCAGTTAAGGCCTTTTTGACGGAATTCATTAAAAACTCAGTTAAAACATCTGGTAAATGTAATTTTTTTTTTATAAAATAAAATTCTTATTTAATTTTATTTTTTATTAATATTTTGAAAATAACTTTAAAACCCTTTTATTTATTATTTTAATAATTATTTTAATTTTCAGCCCTTTTAAGTTTCAAATTTTCACTAAGCCCCTTAAAAGAAACATCAACTTCAAACAACCTAATTTCGTTAGTCACGTGCATGGCACATGCTTTTTAACTGAGTTTTTAACGAATTCCGTTAAAAAGGCCCTAACTGGCGAAAATGAATTACCCCAAGGTCTGATCTGATGAAAAAAAAACAACCAGGGCTCGATTGTAAGGGTGGTAACATACTTCAGGGTCTAAATTGCAATTAACCATTAAAACATGGAGCATATAACACATTTTTTAAAACCAAATTAGGCCCTATATCAACATCGCCTTCGTTCGTGGCCACAATATATTTTCCATTAGGGAGTCCTAACCGGTTAGCCTTAACGATATGAGTACGTTTGATCAGGGAGATATTTCCTGTTATGTGTCGATTGGCACTGCTATCGATAATCCATGGTTCATTATTTATCTTACAAGTCATACGATCAGTTGCTCGACCAGTTGCTTGACCAGTTGTGTAGTCAGGTGACTGGCCTTGTGTCTGGACATAATTCTTGAACTAGTTCCATTGATCTTTTGTGAATCCCAGGAGGTTAGCCCTCTGTGCATCTGTCATCCCAATCACTCCTTCATGACCATGCTGCACTGAGTTCAGCTTCATTTTCCCTTGATCCTTCCCTTCTCCCGATGTTCGGCCTCCGCCGTTTCCTTTCTTCACACGCTGCTTTGTCCACCATTCTAGATAACCCACCAGCTTGTAACATGTGCTTACATCGTGTCCCTTCTTTTGACACTGAGAACAAACAGCAGTAGTCGCATCTCTTCTTCCCCCTGAACCATATGTCCCGCCAGTTGTCTGAACAGTTGATCCCCCAACTGGCTGAACAACAAAACTGACAGGTGCAGGATAACCATCATGAATACTGCCCCGTATTTGTTCTTCCCATGAAACCATGGAGTACGACTTGTTAACATTAGGCAATGGTTCAGTGTTCAAGATGGAAGAATTTACCGAATCATACTTTGGAATTTCCAGCCCCATAACGAACTGATGTACACGTTCATCTTCACCGCTTGGTCAGTAGGGATCCAATGTTGAACTTGCAGCCGGAACAAGAACATGATGGCAATGTCTCAAAGTCGTTGAGCTCATCCCATAGTTTCTTGATCCGGTCATAGTACGCCGCCACACTTTCATCTTTCGCTTGCTTGCAATTGGCTATGTCCGCCTTGATTCCTTGAGTCCATGGCCCATTACCCACGGAGAACCTCTCCCTCAAATCATTCTGTTAGTACCTCACTATGTTTAATCATAGTGAATATGTTTTGATAAATAAATAATCAAGCCCAGTTGATTATATGATGTATACAAAGACCTAAGCATAGGCAACCCAAGACAATGGCCAACAGCTAAGACCGTCCTGCATCTACATAACTCAACAGTCAACATTACATGATCTACCTATCATCTACTCATCAAACAAACTGAAGAACCACCTATTATAGACTCCATTACATTCAAATGAATTATCAAGATGCTAATTACAAACAAGCTTCAACAGCCAAAGCCTTAAAGGCCCAACAGCTAAGACCCCTGCTTCAACAGCTAAGATTGCTCTTGATGAACAGATGACCCCAACTTGCCAGATCTTTGAAAAATGTTTATTCCAATAACTCCAATCATTAGAATAATCCACATTGAAGCTCGACCAAGACTGCACAGCCCTCTCTTGACAACTTTCATAAGGAAGGAGTAACAAACCTGTCTTAACCAAAGTCAAAGAAAAACTATTAACTCCTCTGTACCTGTGTTCCCCAAATGGCTACTTATGTACCCTTGTCCCCCAATGTCTATATTCCAACCCATATATAAAGGAGCATACTGGCATGTTGTCAAGTTAACCCTTTAACACAACCTTTACAACATTCACACTATTTTACAACCCTTCTGCAATCTTGAATATCTGCATAAATCCCCTGCAAATATTGTGCCATCTTACACCCAGTTACAACCCACACCCATCCAGCTAACAGCCAAGCTATTTCTCATTTGTAAACATACTTGTTATTTTTCTTTTTCTTTTCTTGCTTTGAAACAAGCAACCTTAATTGAACTGTCAATTAAGTAGAGGGGGTTCAAGGGAACTTGCCTTATCAATTCTTGTAACTCTAAGAGTAGAGAATATTGTAGTGAATTGATCTCACTGTTCCAACAATGGGGGTGGATGTAAGAGAAGGGTTTTGCCTCTGAACCACTTTAAAATAATGTGTACACTCTTGTCCATACACTTACACACACATTACACTCTGTCTTTTCATTTATTTACTTACTTATATTCCGCCGCACATTTAATTTATTTATTATTTCTCAACAGCTAACCTCAAACTGTTAGCTGTCCAAGTTTTAATTTATCTGTTCATTTAGTTAAACAGGGCCTTTCAATTGGTATCACAGCTTGGATTCACCATAAAGAGCCTAAAAACTTGTGAAAGATCCATTCAACCCACCATGCCTCAACCCAGAAGAAACAATGAAAAGGACATTCCACACATTGATGATTGTGGATCTTTTGAGATTTATTCATCAAAACTCAAAACCTATCTAGATGCTAATAGCATATGGAACTGATATGTCTTGGAAAACGAAGTTGAACCTCCCACTCAAGCTGAAGTTAATGGAGGAGATAGCAAAACCAAATCTCCTGAAAGCTGGACTGATGCACAAAGACAACTTATGACTGCTAACTTAAAAGTTAAAAACATTCTGCAAAAAAGTGTAAATGACTCCCTAGTATAAGAAATAGCCAAAGTTAAAAGTTCTATAGCTGCATAGGAACTAATTAACACCAAGTTCACTAAACACACCAGTGTAAGAACTCAGAAGTATGAGAATGTAGCCCTTCCCATTAGAGAAGGAGCTGAATGGAGTAGTATGACCATTGAACAATACTTTGGTAAACTTGAAGCCTATGAACTAGAAGGAATGATCAAAATTCAACCAGCATCCACCATATCTCAAATCCTTGTCCTTGTAGCTCAAGATCAAACCCAGAAGCAATTCTCCCAACAGGACATTGAAATCCTTATAAGTAATGCCCTTCAAAAACTCAACATAACACCTAAACAAGAATTAAAACCCATTTCTCAAGAAGACATCCCAAGTCTCATTTCCATGGCTGTCAGAAATGCCACGAATCATCAAAAAAGGGTATTTGACAGAAAATACAGTCCCTCACCATCCAACTCAACTCAAGAGATTGTGAGGAAGAAAATTGAGTGTTACAACTGTGGCAAACCAGATCACTATGCTGCAGACTACAAAGAACCTAAGAAACCAAAGGAAAACTAAAAAAGAATGACTTACTCTAAGAATGACAAAAATAAAGAACAAGTCATGCTTGCTGACTCATCTATGTTCAGTGATGAAGAATTTGAATCATCTAACTCAGATAGTGATGAAGAAGAAGCTCTACGTTGTCTTGTTGCATAAGAATGTTAAGACTCAGATAATGAAGAGGACCTAGAAGCCTTAGCTACTGCTGAAGAACTAAAAGTGGTACATAATTTTAACTCTCTTAATATTGAAGGCTTTAAAAATTTAGTTTGCACCCTCTTGATTCAAAAGAAGAAGCAAGACTTGATGGATAAAATTCCAAGTAATAAATACCTAGCAAGCGCACTAGTTACCGTAGTAGTAACACGCGAAAGCGAGGGTCGATCCCACAGAGACTTGTAGGAAAAAACAAGTAAATTTAATTAGTGCCAAAGAGTAACAAAAGGGGGGGTTTTGATTTGATTTTATTTTATTAACTAAAAACTGAAATTAAATACTAAATTAACAAAGCAATGATAAACTAGTAACGAAGTAAAAAGATTAACGAGATTCACGGGTTGGATTTCACACTATCATCCTTCTATGTTATTTTAAAATAAATTCATTGATTCATTCCAGGGTTCGTTCACTTCTAGTAAAGATTGGGACAGTGAGACAGCCGAATTGCAATCTTTTTCTCTCTATCTAATCACACTTCGCAAATCAAGTCCATGTAATTATTTAAAAAGTTATTAAGTTCTGAAGAACAATTGAACCTATATTGACACGCCCCAAGTCCCGGGATTCCCTAATAGAACCTCGAACCTGGTGCGCGTAACTAACAAGAAACAAGAATCTAACGGGAAACAGGAACAATACCTGTTAAAAACAAAACTGACATGATATATATACTCAAGAGTAGGGAGCTAAGATAGCTCACACGAGTTCTAGACCAAGAAAATTAAAACCAAATTGGTTACATACAGCGGAAGACATGCCTAGCAAATAAGCTGGCATCAAGAACTGTCTAGGGACAACAAATACTACCCCAATACAAGCCCAGAGTTTATTAACTCATACAATATCGTCCTTACCAAAATATAAAAGGACACTAACTTCAAACAAGAATATCCTGCTGAGTAAATTCCCAGCTAAGTCGATCCTCACTGCGTACTATCCCCTGTTTTCCTTGGGGGGGGGGGGGGAACAATTAAACAAATAAAGGGTGAGATAAATCTCAGTAAGCTATTAACATGCAACTATATGTCATGTTATCATGCAATACAAGTAGATACTCAAGTAATCATATATCAAGTATCATCAAGTAACAAGTATAGGAGAGGCTAAGCCAACTCAACAAGTAATCAAGCTCGAGAAATGATCAGGTAACAAGTAGTCAAGTAGTGTGAGAGGCTAGACCAGCTCACCAAGATGCACATAGGCCTATCACGCATTTGTACCTGAATCCTTCCTTATTCCTCCCAAGAATACCATTTGTTGTCGATGCTTTCTAGCTGAGGACAACCAAGAACAAGAACAAGAGACTGCTGTGCAGTATATAAGAAGACCTGGTAACCAGTGTTATCCACAAGAACAAAATCCATGAGGTAAACAAGACAGGAGTTAGCATTCACTTAGGTCAGGCTTATTGCTCCAACCAAGGAAGCTATGCCCTTACTATGGCCGGTAGTAAGGGGTCAGGCGGAAATACATAGGGACCCGATTGTCACTTAAACCCCAGCTCTCGCGACAAGCGTGAACCTATATATTTTCGAACAAGCAAGGAGAACCAGCTGGACTCACACAAGAATGCACAAGTAGATGTTTACTTGAACTACGAGAACAGAACTCAGTCCCTTATTAGTGGACTATTCTTTATGCACCATGTAATCATGTATCATGTGCTCACGAGAATATGCACCATGTAATTATGTATCATGTGCTCACGAGAATATGCACCATGTAATTATGTATCATGTTCTCACGAGAATATAAGTACACGTACTCAATTATTGCGAATACCAATCAAGTTTAACTATGGCACATAAGTGTCCATGTAACACGATCAATCCAAGTTAGAGTCTATTAATAACAGACCTCAAATAAGTAGTAGGGTATATCATTCTATATCACTTTGTCACATGCCAAGTTTGCACGTACATATTCATATCACGTTTAACACATTAAAGTGTCTATCACGATACCCTTACTATCAAGTAGAGCCCAACACCTTAGACTCTAAACACGTAGTAGAATAGGTCACATTGTACCTAGACACAGTCATACTTCACGTATATGTATCGTTAATAATCGAATACATTTTCTAACACATATTGTGTTCTAAAACCATTCTTATTAATTTAAATCATAGTATTCACGATTATATGAATTATCTTCATATTACACTAGTCCCTATTTTCTTTAGGAACCCATTTCATGACAAGATATCTTCTTTATATTTTATATACTTCATTGAGTATATACACGATTAAAAACTAAATCATTTACACTTTAGTGCTTATTTATAGCACTTCCAATATACACGTATCAAGTTCAAGTATGTAGTAGAGTTAATCATTCTCTATCTAGTTCCATAACCCAATTCTTTGGTTATTCATACCATGTACCAATCAATCAAGAAGCCACATTCTATCAAGTAAATATATGCAAGATTTGCATATACACATCAAGACTCTTTCAAGTTTATTACCATATACCTATATTGGTGTCAAGGCACGTACAAGATTTTATAATCTTATATTCAAGTCTTAATCCAATTATTTGGATGTTCAAGTCATGTACGAGATTTTATTGTCTTATACTTCAAGTTACTGTCTCATCTTAAGACATTCAAGACATTCAAGACATTCAGGACATTCAAGACATTCAAGACATTCAAGACATTCAGGACATTCAATACATATACAAGATTTTATCATCTTATATCCAAGTTCTCAATCAATTTCTTTGGATGATTAAACATGTACAAGAATTAATTATCTTATACTTCAAGTTCAAGCTAAGAAGATGAACTATACATCTTTCACATATTATTTTCCAATCCTTTTCTTAGGACATTCAAGCTCAAGACATCAGTTGGTGCCCCTAAGGTACACAAATATTAACTTCAAGACACATAAAAGAGTTACTACTCTTATACTCAAGTTATCATTTAATTATGATTCAAGTTCACATTTCATTCGTTCACAAAGGGACTATTTTCCAGTACTAGAGTGTTCTACAACACTCATCTATGCCATCTAGGGTAGTACCCTAAACCTAGACCAAGAATAATTCGAGTTCAAATTAAGTAAATGAGCTAGACAACTCATACTTACGAGTTCTTAATCCCCTACATAGGATATTCAATCTCAAGTCATTGTTTTAATGCCCCTAAGGTGCACAATCATTGGCTTCAAGACAAGCATAACACATAAGTGCTTATTCATAGCACTTTCAAGACATATAAAAGAGTTGTTACTCTTATACTTAAGTTCTCATTTGAGTTCTATAAGTGTCCATGTACAAGACTAAGTTCTCATTTCAATTAAATGAGTATTCATGTTTAAGACCAAGTTCTGATGCCCCTAAGGTGTCACAACACTTGCTAGGACATCTTATACTAAGGTTATATACCTTAACTAGAGTTACTTCCAACTTATACAAACTTTAAACAACATTTTGTTCTTCAGGTAACTGTGCGGTCGCCTAAAATTGCCTGTGCGGTCGCACACAAGCAGGTCAATTCCTTTGAAAAACCTTTCAGAAAGATGGGCGGTCGCCCAAGGTTTTTGTGCGGTCGCACAAGGTACCAAAATGCGAAATTTTTATTTCTTTCCCAGGCTAAGAAATTTCCCGTCCCAAGCGTAGGAGTAACTTTTACTAACTCTTAGGCAATACCCAAAACATTATTTCAGGCTCAATTCATTTCTTTTACCGTCCCATATATAATAGGACAATTTCCTTTTATTCCAATTTAATATTTCACCGACCCAAAAGTATAAGTACAATTTTATATTATACTAATATACCCATCTAGGAATACTTCCATTCATTTCCCCGTACCACAAATAATGGTACAATTTTTCTAATAATATTTAAATAAAGTTACTATTTTACCGTCTCACGAATAGGAGTATAATTTTTCTAACTTTCCCAAGATACTTTTGCAAGTCTATGTTCATACGAATACTCCCTTTGTCCCAATTTTACAAGTATCACAAAAATTGCTCAAAACACAATTTTAACAAGAACAAGTAGCGGGAATAACATATATACATGTTATTACAAGTAAGGGAGAGTCAATAACTTACCTAGTCAAAAATCAAGTTGACCCAAATTAATTTCTGATCCGTCTGGAACGCTCTATTCAACGTCACGAATATTTATCCGGGACCGAAATCACGAACAGAGGGATAATTAATCGCGAGGAGTCGAGAATAGGGTAAAATTGAACTCCCTTCTATGAAACAGAGAGAACGATCGAGAGAAATGGGGAATTATCTTTCCCAGAGAAAGAAGGAAGGATATTTATCCTTAAGACTTTCCAAGAATTGCAACTAGGCCCCTCAAGTTCTAATTTTGACAAAAAGGCCCCTAAACTTTCAACTTTGACATTTAACCACCTTAATTTTCTAAAGTAATTAAATAATTAACTCAAATAAAATAGCATATAAATATGCTAGCCAAGAATTTAACAAGCACGTTAAGAATTTAACAAATAAGTCAAATATTTAACGAGATTAAGGATGGGCGTTACATATATTCACTTGATTTCTATCACGGCATCAAATAGATATATTACTCAAAGCATTGGTCTATGCTTTAATCCCCGAATCAATGGCGGAGTTAAAACCTTAAATTGTTAAAAAGGCCAATAATGACTAGTTCAATCATTGAAACCCTAAAAACTTGATTAAAATACTTTGAACCACTAGAATGAAATCAATATGAATAAAACATTTATAACATAGAATTAGATAGTGTTTTACATCCAACCCATGAATTAATAACTTAGCTACTCATACTCAACATAATGAACACAAATAATAAAACTAAAAACATAAAACCTGGATCTTGAATGATGAAAAGAAAAGACTTCCTCTGCGTTTTAGTTCTTCAAAAACTCAGAGAAAAATAAAGCATAAGAATCTCCTAATGACTGCTACTGTGTTCCTTTTATACTAGGGTAGGATATCTCAACATAAGGAAAGGAATTACAATCCTAAACCAAGGAGGAAATCTTCAAAAAGCTGATTCGGAGACGGGGGCGCGCGCACCATATGATGGAGGGCGTGCGCACCATAATGAGTACCACAAATCTGACCTTCTGTAATAAGGGGACGCGCGCTCTAAAATGGATGGGGCGTACGCACCATATTGGACTTTAAGAAATCAACATTCTGATCAATGGGGGCGCGCGCACCATATGATGGAGGGCGTACGCACCCTTCCATTTTCCTCAGAAGTCTTCTTTTTCTTCCTTAATTCCTGCATAGTCCTCCGCCTGAGTTTCTCCAAAATTCCCCTCAGGTCCTTTCTCTGCTTTTCAGCCACAATTTCTCCATTTTTCCCTGTACTCAAAGACACTCAAAACAGCCATTAAAACACTAAAATACCCGAAGATTCGCTCCAAAATAAGACCAAATGTATTCAATATTGATGTGTAAAAAACACATCCATCAAATACCCACAAACTTATCTTTTTGCTCGTCCTCGAGTAAAAACAAAATACTAAATTAAACAACTACCATTAATCACAACTAAACATACAAAAACCGAAGAAAATATTTTTGGCTTGTTCTCATCACAAATGGGGGATTGTTAACCACAAGTCTCAGGTTCCTCACACGAGTGTCAATAATGGTTACCAATTGTAAAACCAAATTGCAACACATATACACTACTAACTCGTTTGATTTTCCACCGCAGCATGATAGGATGAGTGATGGGGTGATCAATGCGACCAAAATAAGATTAGTTTATGGGATCACTTAAGTTAATGCTCTTATTTCACAAATGATAACGATGATGCACGTTAACCAAATCAAGGACACTCATACTCATGTATACACAGTTGTCAACCCGGTTACCGATATTGAACGAAAATATGGCATAAAGTTTAAGCACACAAACGTGCAAGGCTAGGTTCACGGTTACAAATGAAGGTAAGGACATACGAAGTTAAGGAAGTGGACTAAGAAGTCTTCTACAATATGTATATCCTCACAATATGTTAACACTCTCCGCTCACCCAATTCCTACACTGTCTCACCCCCAAACTTGAACTTTATATAATTACCTGGGGTGAGACACAATTCCCTATTTCCTGCGGCCTTTTCCAAATCATCACTTCAATACATTAAAGGGACAAGCTTTTTTTTTTTTTTTTTTTCATACTTACACATGACAAATATGTGCTTATTTAATCACTTTGAACACTCATCAATGATCATTTTTTTTTTTTTTTTGCTTGCCCTTTCTTTTCATTACATACACCCATTTCATAACTTTGGCCATAAACCATAATTCTCCAAATCATTCTCCCAATTTCTAACCATAAATTCCCATCATTCCCTAATCCACTTCCTCGTCAAGGTGGGTATAACCTATTCTAAGTGCAAAAGGGTAGGAAATCAGGTATCAAAAGAAGGTGAACGACGGTCTTTAATGTGCCATTCTTTCATCCATTACTAGGCTCAAACGGGTGTTCTAGCGATGATTTTATTTAAGTGACTAGATAGACAAAATAAGGCCAAGAAAAGGGTTTAGAAAGAAATGCCATAAATACCGAATAACCTATTGACTTGTTATTGACAACCATGCAACAATGTTCTAGGGTCCCCGAACATACACCAAGTGATCCCATAAATTATTCTTATTTTGATAACATGATCATGGAAAGAAAATGTAATTGAGAGGTGGTGCAATCATGCCTTTAGTAGTGCTAATGCAGTCCCAACTCTAGGTTAAACAATAGCGCCCCCATACTGACTAAAATAAACTCTCGGATCATCATCGACTGTGGTCAACATTCCCAAATATAATAAGAACAAATTTTTGAAATTTTAAACAACTAAAACTAAAACACTAATTAAATCCTACTAAAGTGATAACAGATAACCAAAGCAGATGTACCCCATACCCCCAAACTTAAAAATTTGCATTGCCCCTAATGCAACAAATCATACAAAATTTGTTAAAGAGTAGGGGTACCTCAACCATCTCACTGCGGTGGGGGAAAAAGATGATCCCAAGGACCACTTGGACTACCACCTTAAAATTGTGGTGTTTGAGCTGCTTGCTGCCCATCCCACGTAGGGCCAGTCCATTGCATGTTTGGCGGTCTCATGTAGGGCGGATATTGATGAGGGTCATATGGAGGGGGGTATGACTCACCGGGAAAGAAATTGGCCTTCATCCTCTGTCGAAAATATCGGTTCTCCGCAGCCTCCCTGTTGACTACCTCTTCCAAATTATCTAGCCTCTGATCTGTCCTTGCCTGCCACATGCTGTTGGAATAAGATTCCATCGCAGTTTCTCTTCTGGACTCCCTCATTTGCTCCTCATGGCTTGCACTTGCCCCGCTAAATAATAAGTCGCCTCATAGGGGTTGAGGTTGTGCATCTCCTCCTCCACCTCTTCTCCAACCTGACTACTACTCCCAGCTGCAGAAGTGGATCCCCTCCTTAAATTAGTGGCCTTCTTCAGAGTGATCGGGGCCCCGGCCTTAATATCCTTAATGTTACTTGCGTAAGTATACCCAGCCAGTTCCACCAACTCCGTGACCAGAATGGGAAATTTATAACTTGAGGACCCCACTCCCTGGGTCAACTGAATCATCTCCTGCCTGATGATGAGCCCAGTGTTTATCTTTTCTCTGCGCATCACCACATGCATCAAAGCAGCCCGCCGCCAGTGTACATCTCCCTTATGCAAAGATGGCATGATCCGCTCACAAATGAAGCGGTGCAAATACTGCAACTCCGGTACTAGCTCACTCGTCTTGAGAATGTTGCCTTTGTGGAATCTCTGAGGGTCAATGTTCACTCCTAGCGTTGCAGAGAACGCAGGAAGCATCTCTTTCACTTTGTTAATCGTGTTCAATTCCCTCATCAGCTTCTGGTAAGCACACTTATCCTCAGTCGTCCCTACGGGCATTCGGTAGTACTGATTAATTGTTCTACTTGTATAATCCACATCCACACCATGCACAAATGAACTATCCATGTCTCCTCTCCCAAACACATTGGCATAAAAATATTTAACCACAAGAGATATCCCTCTGGCCACCGGGTCCGACGCTAACTCCTTCCATTTATAAAATGTAAACAACTCCTTCATCCCAAAAGAGTCCCAATCGAACTCCCTCTCAACCATGAAACTGTTACCCTTGTGATTATTATAAAATTCTGCCTCATTTGCATTCACAAATTTGGTGTTATCATAGGGAGGTTCTGCCGGGACATTGGGTGCGGGAGTATTTTTCTTTGTTCGACCCATTATCTCAAACTTCTCACAACAATTCTCTACACAAAATAATTCAGAAAACCGACTTACTTGACCGGAAAAGGTTCCCGGAAAAGTCGCCGGAGTTTGGCTGGAGTTGTAGAAGATGACGAGCCCAAATAGCTTTTGTTCCCACAATCGTTTTTCCCTTCTGCAACACCTTCCAATTCTCACCCGAAAGCACCCAAAACTCCACTTTTCGTCTTCTACAAAGCTTAAACAAAATCTTCAATATGCCCGGTTTTAATGGAAATTGAGGCTTGAAATCTTTGGAATGGAGGAGGGTTATAGGGGGGAAAGATGATTTTACCGGAAATTTGGTTGAATTTGGTGGATTGGGTGAGGATTTGTAGAGAGAGAGATGAGGGTTTGGGAGATTTTTCTAGAGAGAGAAAGAGAGGAGGGCTGCAAGTTTTACACAAATGAACATTAGGCCCAATTTTTCCTTTATTTCAGCCGGCTGTTTACATTCAGGCAGGGGAGGGCACGCGCACCATCATAATAGGGGCGCACACACCCTTTGATCAGAAGGAACTCCAATTTTGGTTCACAGGGGGGGGGCGTGCGCACCCTTTTTGTGAGGGCGTGCGCACCCCATGATCAGAAGGTCTTATTTTCTTGTGTTTGGAGGGGGCTGTAGATACCCCGGGGGACCACGGCTTGGCTAGAGCGGTGAATTATCCTAGGATGTCTAACTTGTTTTTAGAGTCGCCACCTATGTTTTGAGGAACATAAGAAAAACCTATTGATTGTAGCCTAAGTTTGATTACGAAAACAAAGATTCTTTGTTTTGAGGTTCGGGGGTTAGATTACGAGATGGGAAGTACCGAAACACCAATCTCTCCCAACTTACGTTGGTCTTGCTTGATCGAAATCTACATGAATGAAAATGTTCTTCTTGTTCTTCTTTAAGTCATGAAAAGGGGGGGATTTAAAATAGGATTTGGAATGTAGGAGATAACTCCTTAACCAACCTCAATGAGATGAGGTGATCATTAGAGTCATGTCCTAAAATGATTTGGGTGATTGCACATTTGATTAAAGTAAAAAGAGAGAGAGGAGATGAAGTAGAAAAGAAAGGAAAAGATGGACTTTTACCTACAATTTGAAGAACTTCAAATATTGCTTGAAGAGATCCTTGGAGAACCTTTAGAAAGTGATTTTGGTATAGTTTTTGTAAGTTCAATCTTCGGTCTTTCCGATGATTTTCGATCCTTGAAAATGGAGGTAAAGGGAGGTTTTTATAGGTGAAAGAGGGGTGTTTTTGGTGCCAAAACTCAGTCACCAAGAAATCCTTCCCGGGCAAAATCTTGTAAATTGAGCAAGGGAGAGAATCCTGGCCAGAAATCTGTAACTGACGCCCAGAGGCGCGCGCTTCCTGCTTTGGGGGCGGGAGGCGCGCGCGCCTGGCTCCTCCTCTCGGAGGCGCGCGACTTAGAGAAGGCAATTTTGACAGAATGGACTAGAAAGTCAGCCCTATCATTCAGTTTAGTCCCTGGACTTAACGAAGTCAGTCAGGAACTTAACGGAAGTGACAGAAACTAACGAGAAACACTTAAAATGGGGAGAAACACAAAATCAAATGTGCAATCGGGGTGAGCGGTCCAAGGCGGGGTGTCTACAGAGCCCCTCGGCGACGTGGACTGCAAAGCAGAACGCGTCGACGAAAGTTAAAAACACCCGCCGAGGACATCACCAAGAAAAAAGCAAAGACTCGATGAAAGCAGGAATTTGAAATTGCGAGAGATAGTGGTGCGCTCCCTGTGTGAGCGGCTTTTGTTGATAGAGGGGGTGGCATGATCCGTTAGGTGAACCTGCCGGCTGAATGTTTTGAATGAGGCCGTTAGTGAACCTTTTGATGAATCCGTTAGTGAATCCCTTGGATGAGTCCGTTGGTGAACCCTTGTTGATGAATCCGTTAGTGAATCCCTGGGATGAGTCCGTTGGTGAACCCTTGGATGAGTCCGTTGGTGAACCCTTGTTGACGAATCCGTTGGTGAATCCGTTTGATGAATCCGTTAGTGAATCCCTTGGATGAGTCCGTTGGTGAACCCTTGTTGACGAATCCGTTGGTGAATCCATTTGATGAATCCGTTAGTGAATCCCTTGGATGAGTCCGTTGGTGAACCCTTGTTGATGAATCCGTTGGTGAATCCGTTTGATGAATCCGTTAGTGAATCCCTTGGGTGAGTCCGTTGGTGAACCCTTGTTGACGAATCCGTTGGTGAATCCATTTGATGAATCCGTTAGTGAATCCCTTGGATGAGTCCGTTGGTGAACCCTTGTTGATGAATCCGTTGGTGAATCCGTTTGATGAATCCGTTAGTGAATCCCTTGGATGAGTCCGTTGGTGAACCCTTGCTGACGAATTCGTTGGTGAATCCGTTTGATGAATCCGTTAGTGAATCCCTTGGATGAGTCCGTTGGTGAACCCTTGTTGACGAATCCGTTGGTGAATCCGTTTGATGAATCCGTTAGTGAATCCCTTGGATGAGTCCGTTGGTGAACCCTTGTTGACGAATCCGTTGGTGAATCCGTTGGATGAATCCGTTAGTGAATCCCTTGGATGAGTCCGTTGGTGAACCCTTGTTGACGAATCCGTTGGTGAATCCGTTTGATGAATCCGTTAGTGAATCCCTTGGATGAGTCCGTTGGTGAACCCTTGTTGACGAATCCGTTAGTGAATCCGTTTGATGAAATACTGCTTTGAAGTCTCGTGCCATTTGGAGTCACGCTTGACTTTTTGAATTGTGGGGTACGGGCACAGTTGACCGCGACCAGAAAAATGTTCCTGCTGGGGGTGAAATGTTGGGATTGACCCTTGAGGGGGTGTGGCACCTGTGACAGAACTTAGGGAGTTCGGAATTTGTGGGGAAACTTTGATACGATGCATGGATTCTTGCATGGGAGACTGCTTTTGAACCTGCCTGATGATGGGAAGAGCGCACGTCCGGTCCTCGTTATGGGACGCGCGCGCCTCAGATGAGTATGTCGGGAGGCGCGCGCCTGGCGCATAAGTTCAGCATATTTAAACAGGCTGTTTGCTGTTTTCGGCCAGTTTTCAAAAATTTGAAGAACCCTCCAAATTCCAAGCCCAATTTTCGTAGAGAAATCACCCCAAAACACTTTCTTGCTGCTCTAGGATCAATTCCGTCAAAGAAACGATGTCGGATCGTCAGCAATCACCTCCGTTTGAGATGCCACAGGGCGAGGAGCCCGAAATTGGGGTTGAAGCTATGGACCCTAGCTTGCTTACTTTCCGGCCTCATACCCATATTTCTCACTTCGTGACTTCGGGTTTGGTAAGAATGCCTCACCTTTCTTGTCGATTTCGGGTTTCATGAAGTTTCGTTTTCTTTACCCGAAATATTGCTGCAGCAGCTTTATCGATCATTCTTTGCATGTTGTTCATTGTTGCTTATTTGTTGTAAGAAATGTGTTGGGATTTCCATTTTCACGTTCACACACTTGCTTGTACATTGTTCTTTCATTGAAATCTCTATGTTGAGTTCATCCGTTTTCTAGCAGTCATGCTGATGAAGTTTTTGCTGTCCCTTCTTTCCTTTCAGGAGTGGACCCGTCTGACAGAGATTCGCGGTGGGGCTCATGGGCCCATCTCTATATGGAAGAGGTTGCCCGAGAATGTTCGGGCCCGAGTCACAGGGACTCATTTTGGTCTTTTTGTCACTAGCCTCCCAGCTTTGAAGAATGACCCTGATGTGGTTCAGGCATTGAGGGAGAGATGGTGGGATACCACCCATACCTTCCACTTACCTATGGGCGAGGTGACTATGACGCCTACTGATTTCACAGATTTGACGGGCTTGCCGTTCATGGGGGTGCCTGTCCCTTTTGGTTTGAGAGGGGCTGCTCGGACTCCGGACGAGTTACTGGCCTTGGTTGACTGCCGGTTCGAGGTTAAGAATTCTCGAGTGATATGGGGGCGAATCCGGGCTTATTTCAGCATCTTGATGGCTGAGGCTCGAGGTGTTACTGCTGATCGGGTTGATGTTGTGGCCCGTTGCTTCATTTGGTACTTGTTATCCCACACTCTGTTTGCAAATGGGGGATCTTCGGCCTCTTTGGCTCTGCTTGACTTGTTAGTAGACTTGGACCAGATCGGCCAGTATAACTGGGGCGCAGCGGGCTTGGCTGCTTGTTACCACGGCATGGATTTGACCAGCCGCTCGACCACCAGCTCTGTTACGGGCTTCAGCTTGCTGTGGGAGGTATACCACTTACTGTCCCTTTTATATTCTCCTTGCCTTAGTCATAACTGCCTTTTCGTTGACTGTCATTAACTTTGTTTCTGCCTCTTGTCTACAGCTTTGGGCTTTTGCTATCCTGAATCTGAGGGATTTCAAGATTGCCAAGGAAGGCCAGCCCCAGTATCCGGATTGTGCACGGTGGGCGTATAAGGAGAGGAATGTGAAGACTGGCACGAACCCCATTAGTCTTACTTCGGCCCGACGGCACTTGGACACCCTGAGGCCTGAGTCTGTTGCCTTCTCTTTGTACCCGTGGAGATCAGTTCAGCACTGGTTTGAGCACACTCTTATTCCTATCCGTTCTCGGCTTTTGATGAGTTCGGGTGAGTGCATGGCTCTGTACTTGGGAGATAGGGTATTTTGGCAGCATGGTACCCAGGTGACAGACTTTTACACCCCTCCTCGTCCTGCAGTTCCAGACATTCCTCCTTTCTGCCCTCGTAACTGGAGGTCGCTCTCAGAGGCTGATCGTGCAGCATATATGGTAGGGGTTGATGCCGTCCCTTATATTCACTTGGATCAGGATTATGGCCTCATCAGGGAGAACAACTTGATGCAGGGCTTTATGTTTGCTGATCCGAGGAGATCACAGGCTGCTCCTTCGACCTCCGCTCGGTTTTATACTACCGGTGCCGGGTATTGTTTTGATCCTCCTTTGCCTCCTCCTTATTACACTTATTCAAACTTCGGGGTCTTTGAGGAGCAGAGGGAGATTGTTCCCGAGGATATATCACCGGAGAGAGAGCCTCCCGCTCAGGCTGCTGTGGTATGTTTTTCTGACCATCTTTGCTTTTCTCAGTTCCAGTCTTGTTTTTCTGTCCTTTGTATTGATGTAATTTCCTTTCCCTGTTCTTTGTTGCAACAGGTGCCCGTGGCTGCTTATAGGCACTTGGGTAGGCAGAACAAAGGGATGAGGCGGAGGCTCCGCCAGCTGGAGGAGAGGATGCTGGAGCTGTGCAGGGATATTGCTGCCATGACTAGGGATGCTACCGGTGCTGTCTCTGGTGCTGCGAGAGGAGCTGCCCGAGGTGCTCGGGGTATGGGACGAGGCTGCAGGGATGCTGCACTGGACATTGATGAGGCTGTCTCTTCAGTGAGGCAATCGCTGAGCAGGAGTCTGAGTCACGAAGGTAGCCATAGTAGGAGCCTGAGCCGAGAGGGTAGCCGGAGCCGGGGCGGCGCCAGTTCATCAGGGAGAGCTGCCAAGAGGACCCGTCCTGATGTTGTGATTGAGACCTCTGAGTCTGATGATGATGATGATGATGAGGATGATGATGACGATGAGGAGACCGAGAGCGGTAGCAGGGGGTGAGCACAGTGTTGGTGATGACGTGCCCGAGCTGTTGTGGCTGAGAGGATGAGGGATTGAGACACTTTTACTTTTGCTTGTAATAACATTTAACATGTATTCACAATCCTAGTTATCTTACTACTCATTTCATGTTCTATTAGCGACTCGATCTTAGATGTCGACTCTTTACAAACAAATGTGTGCCCAAAGGATGCTTGTTGTCGATGCTTGAACTCCTTTTTGTTGCTGGGATTCGATTTTGCTGCAGGTTGGATATGTTGAAGTGCTTGGGTTCTGTTCTGAACTGACAAGGGCTGTTTCTGTCTGAACTGCTGTCAAAGGCGCGCGCGTCGGGCCTTGCTTGTGGGAGGCGCGCGCGTTGTGCAGCCCTGGTCGGAGGCGCGCGCTTCTGGCCTGCTGAATTACAGCCCCTTTCTTTTCTGATCAGAATGTTCCAACAGCTATAAATTTGAACCATTTTTCGACCAGAATGGCCACACAGCATTCTTTTGCAAACACTTTCTCCTCCTAAATCACAAAATTCTTGTCATAATGGCCCCAATGACTTTCTCCTTTGAAGTTAAGGTTTCCGTCCCCGAGGGTGAGAAGTCCGTTCCAGCTGTGGGGTCCGTCTCGATGGTGGAGAAGCGTCCGAGCGTTTTTGATCGTTTGGGAAGGCCCAATGACGATGTTATTGACCCCGTGAGACCGGTGGTTCATGTGCGGGACTATAGACCCCGTCATTTTCCCAAGAAGAAGAAAGGTAAAGGAAATTCCTCCTATGTGTGGAAGCGTCCCATGGTTGTCCCCGCTAAGGCTCCGCTTGATAAGGGTAAAGGGAAAGCCGTTGATGAAGCTCCGTCCCGTCCTAGCGTTTTCTCCCGTCTTGGCGGTCCCAAGAATGTTCCGTCCCCGTCCAAGAAGACTAAAGGACATAACAAGAAGCAATGGGTTCCCAAACCTAAGAAAGATTAGATTTTTCTTTGTACCCCAAGAGATTGCAATTAGACCACTTTGTTTTAGGATTTAATATTTTGATGTCTTTTGTTGCTCAATAAATCCGTTGTAATGGTTTGAATAATTCATTGAATGAATAGAAATTGCATTTTGTTATTTGAAGTGAATTGGGTATTTTTGATATGTTTTAGACCGCACCCGAAGGTTGCCTACGTTCCTCCAGTTGGGAGGCTCAGGTCTTCGTAGTTCAAATAAACAAAGACCATTTTTTTTTTGTTTTTTTGTGCACCCTGTTTTTTGCCTAGACCGCCCTTTCGGGTTTTCAATCTAGCGGGCTTCTTTTTTGCACATGCTCTAATTTTTGCCTAGGACGCCCTTGCGGGTTTTCAACCTAGCGAGCGATTTTTTTTTTTTTTTTTTTTTTTTTTTTTAATGGTCTTTGTTTATTAAGCGTAGAACCTCTTGAGCTTGTCGAGGTTGACCTCCTTTGGCAGCTGGTCACCATCTAAATCCACGAGCCGGACTGCACCACCGCTTAATATCTTTTTGACCACGTACGGACCGATCCATCGGGGTCCCCATTTCCCCAGGGGATTCATGGCATTAGGAGGATGTTGTCTTAAGACCAAATCTCCCACATTGATGCTTCGAGGCTTCACTTTTTTGTTGAAAGCTCTTGCCATCCTTTGCTGATATGCCCTCGTGCGTTCGAGTGCTCTTAACCTTTTCTCGTCGAGTAAGGCTAGCTGTTCGTATCGACTCTGCATCCAGTTGACCTCGTTGACTTGATTCTCGAGGAGGACCCGTAGAGATGGGACTTCAAGTTCGATAGGGAGTACGGCTTCAGAACCATAGACCAATGCATAAGGAGTTTCTCCTGTTGCGGATCGTATTGATGTGCGGTAGCCCCACAATGCTAATGGTAGCTTCTCGGGCCAATCCCTTCCTGTTGAGGCCATTTTCTTGACGATGGTCTCGATGGTCTTATTTGCTGCTTCGACTGCGCCATTTGCTTGGGGCCGGTAAGGAGATGACTTGTGCTTGGTGATCTTGTATTCTACCAAAAGTGCATCCATTTCCTTCTCAAAGTGAGAGCCGTTGTCGGAAATGATTTCATGAGGCACGCCGTATCGGCACATGATATTAATCTTTAAAAATTCGGCCACTTTCTTGGCGTTGAGGGTTCGATAGGCTTGAGCCTCGACCCACTTTGTGAAGTAGTCGACTGCCACTAGGACGAATGACTGCCCATTGCTCCCGGCAGGATGAACTTTACCGATGATGTCTATCCCCAACAAGAGAAAGACCAAGGTGTGACCATGTTGTAAAGTTGTGAGGGTGGAGCATGCTGCAGATTAGCGTGGAATTGGCACTTGGCACACCTTTTGACTTTCTCGATACAGTCTCGTTCCATAGTGCTCCAATAGTAACCGATGCGAAGTATCTTCTTGACTAGCATAAACCCATTCATGTGGGGTCCACATTCTCCTTCGTGCACTTCACACATTATTTCTTGAGCTTCGGCCTCATTGGCGCATAGGAGATTGATCCCGTCGTGGTGCCTTTTATAGACTCGGTCCCCAATCAGTACGTACCGAGAGGCTAACCTTTGCAGAGCTGCTTGAGACTTCTTATTGATGTTCTCGGGATAAGTGTCGTCTTTGAGGAAGTTCATGATATCCGAATACCACGGAGAGTTTGTTTGAACCTCGTTGATCTCGATACTCATGCAATATGCCGGACTGTTCCTTCGAGCAATTTTGAAAGGCTTCACCATTTTCCCTTTGGGCATTTCAACTAATGAAGCTATAGTGGCCAGTGCATCGGCGAAGCGATTCTTATCTCTTGGCAGGTAGTTGAAAGTGATCTCTTGGAATTGTTCAACCAGTTCATCAAGGTGTTGACCATACTGTTGGAGAGTCGGGTCTTGGGTTCGCCATTTACCCGATTGCTGATTGATAAGGAGCAAAGAGTCGCCGAACACTTCTAGTTCCGTGACGTTTCTTTTGAGAGCTGCTTTGAGCCCTGCTATGCATGCTTCGTACTCGGCAATGTTGTTGGTAGCTTCGAATTCCAGGCGTATGGCAATGGGAGTGTAGATGTCTTTTGGATCGACAAGCAATACCCCTATAGCAAAACCGTGTTTATTGGCGGCGCCATCGAAAAAAAGTTGCCACTTGTCTTCCTCGGTTGCAGTACAAATTAAATGCTCGTCTGGGAACTGTACATCTTCCCCCTTCACTTCGTCACACGGGAATTCGGCAAGCTGGTCACTGAACACTTTCCCCCTGACGGATTTTAGTGTGACGTAAGTGATATCATAGCCGGCGAGCATGAAGTACCATTTGGCTATTCTTGTTGACAAGAAAGGCTTCTCGAAGATGTAGCGGAGCGGGTCCACCTTTGCTACTAGCTTGATCGGAAAAGCTTCCATATAGTGTTTGAGCTTTTGAGTGACCCAAACCAATGCTGCACATGACTTCTCTAAGACAGAGTAGTTCTTTTCGCCTCCTTGGAATCGGCGACTGACAAAATAAATGGCGTTCTCCTTTGTGGACTCTCGTTGCTCTTGTGCTAACATAGCCCCTAGGGCTTCATCATTGACAGTGAGATAAAGCAACAGAGGTTTCTCCTTGTGTGGCGGAACTAGAACAGGAGGGCACGTCAAATAATGCTTTACTTGATCGAAAGCTTCTTGGCACGCGTCGGTCCATTCTAGAGCCACATTCTTCTTGAGTAGCTTGAAGATTGGCTCGCACATGGAAGTGAGTTGGTGCACAAACCGACTGATGTATTGTAGTATTCCCATGAAACCTTTAATCTCTTTCTGCGTCTTTGGAGGAGGCATGTCAATGATTGCCTTGATTTTGGAGGGGTCTACTTCGATTCCCCTTTCAGTGACCATATAACCAAGAACTTTGCCTCGGATAACCCCGAATGTGCACTTTGCAGGGTTGAGCCTCATCTTGTGTTGACGAAGCCTTTCGAAGAACTTGCGGAGATCGATTAGGTGTTGACCATCGGTTCCTTTGGAGTGAATGATCATGTCGTCCACATAGACCTCGATTTCTTTGTGAATCATATCGTGGAACAAGTCTGTTACGGCTCTTTGGTAGGAAGCCCCAGCATTTCTTAACCCAAATGGCATGACTGTGTAGCAAAAGGTACCCCATGGTGTTGTGAAGGCTGTCTTATGTTGATCTTCCTCGGCCATAAGAATCTGATTGTACCCAGCGAACCCATCCACGAATGAGCGGACCTCGTAGGCAGCAGTGGAGTCGACTAGCATGTCGATATTAGGGAGTGGAAAATCATCCTTTGGGGAAGCTTTGTTTAAATCCCGGAAGTCTACACAAACTCGAACCTTGCCGTTCGCCTTCCTGACTGTCACAATGTTGGCTAACCATGTCGGATACTCGATGACCTTGATGAAACCCACACTGAGGAGCTTCTCAATCTCTTCTTTGACCTGCAGAGACCATTCTGGCTTGATCTTTCTGAGCTTCTGCTTTACTGGCCTGGCATCTTCTCTGATCGGAATCCTGTGCTCCGCTACCTTTCTGTCTAAACCCGGCATGTCTTTGTATGACCATGCGAACACATCCACGAACTCCCGTAGTAATGCAGTCAATCTGTCTCTGTCGTCTCCCTTGAAGAAGCTTCCAATCTTGGTTTCTTTTAGCTCTTCTTCGGTACCCAGATTAACAACATGCAATTCTTCGTCAGCCTTTGGACCATTCTCGCCACGACTACGGACTTGTGAGCAAGTTCATTTAAGTATGTTGTGTTTTCGTGGTCTATTTCATCATAATTTGAATCGTTATTAACTTGTTCGTTAAGTTCATTATTAGTTAATTCATCATTTATGATGTTTGCAATCTCAGGGTACTCAGAAATATCAAATTTTTCATTAGCAAAGAAAGGAAACACACGCTCGGCTATGGCCTCCAAATCCTCTTGAGTGAGGGTATTAGAGACACTCTCGGACTCGAAAGTAAGTGTGAGCTGCTCTTCCTTTGTCGCTGTGCGGGGTATGCAACCCATTTCTTGGACTAAGAATTCCTCGGATACCACGGGCCCTCTTGTTGAATACCAATTGTTGATCGGCTCGGAGCTTGGCGGGATCTCACTGATAGTCTCGTTCATGATGACGGTGTCATGGATGGCGTTAACTTGGCATTCATTCATCATGGCAAGCTCTTCGAACATGGAGGCTAAATCTGTCAGTTCTTCCCCCACGGTGATTTCTGTCTCGGACTCTATGGTTATCTTCCTTCCCCACCATTCACGGGGCGACATGGGAGTTGGTTCCCTTTCGGATTTCTGGATCTCACAATCGGAGAAGATTTCGAGGCCGGGCTTTTTGACACCTTTATTGTTAACCCACGGCTCGGGAAAGATCATGTACGGAACGTCTTCCCCTTGGCGGACAAAATAACCATTCAACGTCTTGCGGTAAGGCCTCAGATTAGGGACTTCATAACGACGGCCTTCTTTACGAGCTCGAGCCTTTTCGTTCTTGATCGCTTGCTCTTGTTTCAAGTCTTCTTTGGAAGGCTCATACCCCAAACCGAAGGTGTTCTTGACAAATGGGACTTGCACAGGGTGTAGGGTTCCTTGTTGATATCTGCCTAGGCCTAAACCAGGGAAGTAGTCCATATTCCTCATCATGCGGAGGACTTTGTGATTGCTGGGGGTCCATGATCCGTTTCCCCCTTCTTTGTCAATGGCGTTGATTGAGACGCCAGAGAGAGTGGAGTCTGGTAGACCATGCTGAACTTGGTGGACGGGCTCACCTTTTCTGTGGATAGTGATGTTTTCAGCCATTACGGTCACTATTTCATCACCATTTCGGATCTTGACACATTGGTGGTGTCGAGACCCCGAACCCCGCGGGCCCGAGACCGCGATCTGGACGTCGACTTAAAACCAAAACTCTAAAATATAGAAGTTACAAATTCCATTTTGAACCAAAAGATGATAACACAAGGTTTTACAAATCCAAGTTTAAATCAACAAAGTACATCCAACATAAGCTCCACAGCTTATACCCAAAAGAATAAAATATACAATTCTTAATGACGTCAATAATGGTAAAACTATCCCCAAAAGGTTATACATTTAAATAATGTAAACCGATCCATAACAACCTGCCCCAAAATCTCAAACCTCTCGACGTCCTCCTCGATCCGCGAATCCTAATCCTTTTCCTCCTGGGGGGGGGGGGTTAAGGAAAAAACAAAGATGGAAATAAACGGGGTGAGATAAAATCTCAGTAAGTTACTAATGCAACTACATGACATTCTAATATGCAATGACCAATAGCAATTAACATAAGACAGATAGCAGCGGAATAATAAGTGACATGCTGACGAACGGTAACATCCAATAATCAATCATATAAATAAACATATAACAACAAATGAGAGGCTCCCTATCGCCAACCGTCCCATACCGGTTGGAAATAACGACCAGCTCATCATGCAACACATAAAGCTGAAATAAACACTCATAAGTGGATACATAGCCAAGGTTTCACCCAACTGAAGAACCAAATAAAAGTCGCTGCGCAGCTTCAATAATCAACAATCAACATCTTCATAGCAGCATGAGAGCTTGAAGAGAAAACCCCGGTACCGGAACCAATAACCATAAGAGTGTCACAAAGGACAAGGACCATGACACAAAGTCATGCCCGTTAGCTAGATACATTCACAAAGGAACGCTAACTTATCCTTTCCAAGGCCAATCTGGAAGAGGGGTATAGTAAGGGCAAAACAATGGTCAACATTATAATGGACTTGGCTTTGCCATTATAATCCTTCCCATCACCCGATGCAACAAATATGCCAGCTGGGCTTCTAATTAAATGCTAAGTAATAATATTTTAGCATGAATAAACAACTTAAGGTTCCAAAGTAGGGAAACCACACCAATTAATCACCATAAAGATGCAGACGATTACTCATGAAGAGTTCAACAACAACGAACACAAGAAGTTTCTCATAAAAGAGCACAACAACGATAAACGGAATTTCTCATAAAGAGCACAACAACAATGATTATTAGAACCCGATAATTCAATAAAGAGGAACCATACCAAATACATTCCAAAGATGATACTCATAAGTTACACATAAAGAACACAACCCAAACGGTCTCTCACAAATAGTACAACGACTATAACCCAAAATTATCCCAAACGAATCCAAAATGTTACACTTATTAGAACATGATCACGATTGGACTAAACCCTACACTTTGGTGTTCAATAACAACCCTCTAGGTATTATAGGACATCGCCTAAAACCCAGACAAAATCTTACTCGAAAATCAATTCGATTGGAACAACCACGAACACATCATAAGATGCCCAAACCTATACAAATGATCATCACAAAGATAGGTCAAACCAACAATACCTCAATAAGATGTTCCAAAGTCTCAATTAACACTTAATTCATTTCAAAACACAAACTTAATCACAAAGGACCCAATTCTATCACTGGAGTGTACTACAATGTTCACTAAGGTCGACTAGAAGGACACCCAAGACTTAGGCCAAAACGCATTCTTCAATCACACAAATTTAACAAAATGTAAATTTTCAGAGGACTGTGCGGCCGCCCAAACCCAACTGTGCGGTCGCCCAAAAAGCCACCAAACAAGAACAAAACCTTTCAGATAGATGTGCGGTCGCCCATACCTTTTTGTGCGGCCGCCCAATGTTCTGAACTACTGGAAATCGGGAAGAACAACTGGGTTCTTCCATTTTCAAACCCAAAACACATTTCAACGAAAATCCAACCCTCTAACTAGCATACTAATGTACCAAAACAACTTATAAGTCCAAAAAGACTCATACAACAACATTTAATCAACCAAAATCAAGAATCAAGCCCAACATTCATAAATCACCATTTTGACCCAAAACTCAAATAAATTCCAAATAAATTGCAACCTCATTCAAACTTCAAATATATCAACAAAAGCATTATATGAAACATGATATGAACATTTTAACATCAAAATGGGGGAAAAGTAACTTACTTGGATTTTCTCAAAGTTGACGGAATTCGATTCTTTTTGATTCTACGCGATCCTAACGACGATCTAAACAAGGTTCACGTTTTAAGAAATGAGAGATTATGGGAGGAAGAAGAAGAAAATGAAGAGAGAAGATAAAGAAAGAAAAGCTTACCCCAAGTAGAGAGAGAGAGAGAGAGATTGATCTGGGAGATGAAGTAGTGAGGGAGAAGGTGAGGGAGAAAGAGAGTGTAGGGAGAAGAGAGGGAGTAGGGAGATGATTATTTCCCAAAACTTACACTTAGACCCTCTCCCCACTAACAACACAAACTCTAATACTTCCTACTAACAACTAAGACCAAATAATACTACACTAGCACAAATAACTCGAATAAAATGCTAGGCATAATATTATGAAACATAAATTGCACACATAATTATTTTTAATAAACAATAATTTAAATACATAATTAAGCAAATAAATAAATAATAATTATTTATTACCAATAAAATAGAGCCTAGTTTTCGGGTCGTGACATTCACTCCCCCTTAAAGAAAATTCGACCCGAATTTTAACGAGACTTACCCGAAAGACTAATCAGCTACGGATACGATAGTTCCGCATTCCTCAAATTCCTCAATTGTCCAATCTAATCCACTAAAAGGTAACCTTAGGTAATGCTTACAATAACACCACCTCTCGAACCGAATCATTCCATCATTAACTTCATTACTAATCAAAATCCGTACTCAAAATCGAAGAATTCAAATTATTTCCACACATAATTCTCGAGGTATCTCAACTCGCCTTATTCATAACCTTAACTACACCGCAAAGGTACTTCCATTTGTAAATCGCATACTTAGTATTATTCCCCCGAGATTCAACACATTACCATCACGAGCTAGATTAGCCTTTAGAATATGAAAGGCTAAAGAAATTTTTCCATCCCCATAATATTCACCAAAGGCTATATCTCTAAGGGTTCCCATTATAGTGCTCTCGCTCTAGGTAGCGCCTTAAACTAGAGGTGTAATATAAACCCAAAATTTTAATACAAAATGTTCACTTAAATCTACGCCATAATATCATCGTCATAACACTCCAATCCTTGAAAGCCTAAAATAATTACGAATACTCAATAGTCCGAAAATGATTTAAATTTTATCTTCAAGGGATTTCCTCTAACTTCCCTTTTAGTTAATAATCTGTGCTCATATACCCAAGGAAATCTACAAATCTCAAATCCTCAATAACTAACCCAAGTTAGTCTTTCACGCATACATTTATTGACTTAATGATATTTAAGCTCAATGGTACTACTAAAATCATAAACCAATTAGCTAGCTTCCTTCCAATAGATCCATTACCAAATCACAATATTCTTTAATTATGCCCAAATATTGATACTCAACTTTCCTCACATACCCTTGGTCCAAATCGCGAAACGCCACCAAGGAGAGATTTAGGACTAAAGAACCACTATTTAACCAAAATTTCAAAATGCCTTTAACATAGATTGAGAAATTATTACTCTCCCAAAATGTACTTAGTCCTTTCTAACTTAACACGCTTACCACCATTACTGATCATAACTCCTACAACAAACTCATCATCCATAACAAATCGTACACCTCTCCATACTAATCCATTCCGATGCATTCACGGAGATGTACTAAAAGTGACCAAAATTTTCCCCAAGAGATCCTCATTGAATCCTCAACTCCTATAACCCAACCGATGTCATAAGGACATTGATCTAAATATTAGCACTACAACCTTGTACCACAACAACCCAATTTAACCCAAGCTCCTCCCCAAACACTAGGTACTATTCGGAAGAAAATGAAAATCTTACGAATGATAAATACACCTAACAAATTGACCGAAACTAAATACTCGGATTTCAATTAAGAAAAGATAGGTATAACTCTACCCAAAGGAACGTTCTCACACAGTTTTAAGAAATTAGAAATGGAGAATATAACAATCCCCTACAACAATAGATTAAAGCAATAGTAACATCAAAATCTTGTAATAGTAACATGGCTAATTTAGCAGGTGAGACATAACCATACTTAAGCACATCATAAGCACATAAGACTTCATCAGATACCCTAAACTCCTCCATAGGAGTAGACACCTACAATACATAAGTCAAAGACCCAGAAGAAATAAATGCAACTAAATGCACAGAAACACATAAATGCGATGATCCTAAAATGCACGCGCTCGCTCTCACGATGCAAAATAATACCTCCTGAATTTATCCGTTACCTGGTGAGTGTTGATTGATTGCAAATACTCTACCCGAAACCTTGGGCTTCCCCGAAGCATCCCTTTTCTGACCCTGTGGTATTCCAGTTCCTGTCCCGATGACTGAACTCTAAACCTCGGACAATCTTTAACGAAGTGTCCCAACTGACCACACTTCACACATTTTCCCTGCTTCTTCCAACACTTGTCTTCTGAGTGTCCTTTCCTCTGACAGAAGCTGCAGACTTTCCCATTTCGTGTCCCCTTATTAGAACCTTGATTTCCTACTGTTGGTTGCCCTTGAAGTTGCCCTCTGAATCGAGTTTGCACTCCAGAATTACCTCTGTTATCCGAATGTTGCTGTTGTGACTTACTCTGCCCTCCTTGCTTACCCGGGTTAACCATCTCAGTCTTCCTTTTGTGTTCCCCAATATCCTGCTCAATCAAGTAGGCTCGATCCACCGCATCCTGAAAAGGTTGAATTCTTTGGGCTAAAAGTTGAGTTCTAATGGCTGTCTTCAAACCCCTGATCAATCTCATCGCTTTCTGCTCCTCGGTCCGCACTAGGTAGTCACAACACCTGGCTAATTCTGCGAACTTAGTCGAGTACTGTGCTACTGACATCATGCCTTGCTCCAAGCTGAGGAACTCGATCTCTTTCCGGTTTTGATCCACTAGAGAGATAAAATGATCCTTGAATTTCCTCACGAACCACTCCCAAGGATATGGTACAAGAGTCGCATCCCAACTGGTCTTCAGTGCCTTCCACCAATGTTCCGCAGTCCTCACGAGCTTATAAGCTGAAAACCGAACCCTATCCTCATCAGTGCAACCAAAGACCTCGTAGATCTTCTCCATCGATTCTATCCATAGCTCGGCCTTCTTCACATCAGGCTCACCATCGTACTCACTTGGTTTCAACTTCAAGAACTGCTCCAACCCATATCGCGGAGGTGCTACATGTTCCTCTCTCGGCCCTTGGTCATGAATTGATTTCACGGCCGCTTCAAACCTGTCCTAAAACATTGCACGGTTTTCTTCCCTTAGACTAATAAGATTCTGAGTCCCACTGATGCCTTCACCAGCTCTTCTTCTAGCCATTTAGAACAAATACCTGCATAAAACATCAACCGTTACTCACTCCGAACACAACTACCCTCCTAGGTCATTCTAGTCCACCTATACTAATACATAGAGCTAAACCATAGCTCTGATACCAACTGTCGCGACCCCGAGACCACGATCTGGACGTCGACTTAAAACCAAAACTCTAAAATATAGAAGTTAAAAATTCCATTTTGAACCAAAAGATGATAACACAAGGTTTTACAAATCCAAGTTTAAATCAACAAAGTACATCCAACATAAGCTCCACAGCTTATACACAAAAGAATAAAATATACAATTCTTAATGACGTCAATAATGGTAAAACTATCCCCAAAAGGTTATACATTTAAATAATGTAAACCGATCCATAACAACCTGCCCCAAAATCTCAAACCTCTCGACGTCCTCCTCGATCCGCGAATCCTAATCCTTTTCCTCCTGGGGGAGGGGGGGGGGGTTAAGGAAAAAACAAAGATGGAAATAAACGGGGTGAGATAAAATCTCAGTAAGTTACTAATGCAACTACATGACATGCTAATATGCAATGACCAATAGCAATTAACATAAGACAGATAGCAGCGGAATAATAAGTGACATGCTGACGAACGGTAACATCCAATAATCAATCATATAAATAAACATATAACAACAAATGAGAGGCTCCCTATCGCCAACCGTCCCATACCGGTTGGAAATAACGACCAGCTCATCATGCAACACATAAAGCTGAAATAAACACTCATAAGTGGATACATAGCCAAGGTTTCACCCAACTGAAGAACCAAATAAAGGTCGCTGCGCAGCTTCAATAATCAACAATCAACATCTTCATAGCAGCATGAGAGCTTGAAGAGAAAACCCCGGTACCGGAACCAATAACCATAAGAGTGTCACAAAGGACAAGGACCATGACACAAAGTCATGCCCGTTAGCTAGATACATTCACAAAGGAACGCTAACTTATCCTTTCCAAGGCCAATCTGGAAGAGGGGTATAGTAAGGGCAAAACAATGGTCAACATTATAATGGACTTGGCTTTGCCATTATAATCCTTCCCATCGCCCGATGCAACAAATATGCCAGCTGGGCTTCTAATTAAATGCTAAGTAATAATATTTTAGCATGAATAAACAACTTAAGGTTCCAAAGTAGGGAACCACACCAATTAATCACCATAAAGATGCAGACGATTACTCATGAAGAGTTCAACAACAACGAACACAAGAAGTTTCTCATAAAAGAGCACAACAACGATAAACGGAATTTCTCATAAAGAGAACAACAACAATGATTATTAGAACCCGATAATTCCATAAAGAGGAACCATACCTAATACATTCCAAAGATGATACTCACAAGTTACACATAAAGAACACAACCCAAACGGTCTCTCACAAATAGTACAACGACTATAACCCAAAATTATCCCAAACGAATCCAAAATGTTACACTTATTAGAACATGATCACGACCGGACTAAACCCTACACTTTGGTGTTCAATAACAACCCTCTAGGTATTATAGAACATCGCCTAAAACCCAGACCAAATCTTACTCGAAAATCAATTCGATTGGAACAACCACGAACACATCATAAGATGCCCAAACCTATACCAAATGATCATCACAAAGATAGGTCAAACCAAAAATACCTCAATAAGATGTTCCAAAGTCTCAATTAACACTTAATTCATTTCAAACACAAACTTAATCACAAAGGACCCAATTCTATCACTGGAGTGTACTACAATGTTCACTAAGGTCGACTAGAAGGACACCCAAGACTTAGGCCAAAACGCATTCTTCAATCACACAAATTTAACAAAATGTAAACTTTCAGAGGACTGTGCGGCCGCCCAAACCCAACTGTGCGGTCGCCCAAAAAGCCACCAAACAAGAACAAAACCTTTCAGATAGATGTGCGGTCGCCCATACCTTTTTGTGCGGCCGCCCAATGTTCTGAACTACTGGAAATCGGGAAGAACAACTGGGTTCTTCCATTTTCAAACCCAAAACACATTTCAACCAAAATCCAACCCTCTAACTAGCATACTAATGTACCAAAACAACTTATAAGTCCAAAAAGACTCATACAACAACATTTAATCAACCAAAATCAAGAATCAAGCCCAACATTCATAAATCACCATTTTTGACCCAAAACTCAAATAAATTCCAAATAAATTGCAACCTCATTCAAACTTCAAATATATCAAACAAAAGCATTATATGAACATGATATGAACATTTTAACATCAAAATGGGGGAAAAGTAACTTACTTGGATTTTCTCAAAGTTGACGGAATTCGATTCTTTTTGATTCTACGCGATCCTAACGACGATCTAAACAAGGTTCACGTTTTAAGAAATGAGAGATTATGGGAGGAAGAAGAAGAAAATGAAGAGAGAAGATAAAGAAAGAAAAGCTTACCCCAAGTAGAGAGAGAGAGATTGAGCTGGGAGATGAAGTAGTGAGGGAGAAGGTGAGGGAGAAAGAGAGTGTAGGGAGAAGAGAGGGAGTAGGGGAGATGATTATTTCCCAAAATTTACACTTAGACCCTCTCCCCACTAACAACACAAACTCTAATACTTCCTACTAACAACTAAGACCAAATAATACTACACTAGCACAAATAACTCGAATAAAATGCTAGGCATAAATATTATGAAACATAAATTGCACACATAATTATTTTTAATAAACAATAATTTAAATACATAATTAAGCAAATAAATAAATAATAATTATTTATTACCAATAAAATAGAGCCTAGTTTTCGGGTCGTGACAGGTGGAGACTTGACGGTACGGCATTAGCACTATGAATCCATGGTCGACCCAACAGTAAGTTGAACGAGGCCGGGATATCAAGTACTTGGAATGGAACGGACATGACCATGCTCCCAAACTCAATGTCTATTTCGATCATACCCATGACTGTACGGGCGGTGCTGTCATAACCTCGGATTACTTGAGTAGAAGGCTTCAAGTCAGAATCCTTAAGCCCCAGTATGCCCATGATTCTACCAGGCATGAGATTGAGCGCGGAACCACCATCCACTAAGACTCTTGAGATGGGCCTCCCCCTTGCTCGTACTTTGAGGTAAATAGCTTCGTTGTGGTCGGAACCAAACGGTGGAAGGTCCATATCGGCAAAGGTGATGACGTTGCTAAAATGAATGTGACCAATCATTGCCGTGAGGTCCTCGGGAGTAGTATCGGGAGAAACTGATGTATCATCGAGATTGCGGATGACAAGATCTCGGTGTTTCTTCGAGGATGCAATGAGGTCCCAAATAGAGATGTTGGCTTGAGTTTTCTTGAGTTGGACAAGTAGAGGATCTTCGGGAGTGTTGTGAGCTTGCGGCCTTTGAGAAGAGGAGCTCGATGCGGAAGTGGAAGGGTTGCTTGCTAAGACTCGACCGGATCGAGTTAGCATGTTGACGTTCCCATCTTGCTTCTTTTTCCTATTCTCTAGTACTTCCCTCATTACTTCATCGTAAGTCACTACATAACAAGAATTGTCAAGTTTATTCATAACATTGGGGCCCCCATTCACAATTGGGATTGAATGGGTGGTCCCCTCGAGTTCTCCTATCTCTATTACATTGACATGCTCGTCATTAGTCACTACAAATTCTTTCTTATCTATGAGATCTTGAATGACATTGCGGAGAACGAAGCATTCCTCGGTGGTGTGGCCACTATATTGGTGGTAGCCACAATATTTATGGTGAGCATGATTGGAGAGGATCGTCTTGGGTTGGTACCCTTGCACGGGTGTGACTTGAGCCTTTGCCTTGAGGACCTCGAACACTTCGGTTTGAGTCATGCCTTGGAGAGGCGTGTAGACACGGTCACTTCGGGACTTCTTCCCTTGAGGTGGAGGAACCTTTTTGTAATTCCCCTTGTCAATAGTGACGGCGTTCACCGAGGCCTCTTTTGTGGAGTTGGAAGCGGCCTTGTAGCGGTAAGTAGGAGTGGACTTCTTAATCTCCTTGAGCAAGTCATCTATGCGTACCCCCGCCTCATACATTTGGGAGAAGTCGGAGTAGCAAGACCCACTTAGGTGAGTGCGGAGATCAATCTTGAGGCACTTGAGAAATATGTCCATTTGCTCTTTTGTGTTCGGCCTCTCAACAATTTCAGAGACTTTGTCATTCCATCTCCTTGTGAAGTCGATGAAGGACTCATTGTCTCGTTGAGTAGTGTTCTTTAGCTCTTTCCTTGTGGGCCGGTGAGTGGTGTTGCCTTGGTATTGGTTCTTGAAGGCAAGCATGGAGGAGTCCCAATCAAGACGGACAGTGAGCGGAAGAGTAGCATACCAATCTTTTGCCGCCCCCTCGAGAGTGAGAGGAAAGCATTGAGCCATCACCTTGGTGGAGACCTTCTTTGGAACCATTGCCCAAATATAAGTCTCAATGTGAGCCATAGGACAAGAGTTGCCCTTGAATTTGCTTATGTCGGGCATCTTGAACTTATCGGGAAGAGCGGCCATAGTACTCATGAGGATGGATGATTGATAAAGGCTTGTGTCGGAGCCTTTCCCCATGTTGAGCCCATTGAATTTTTGGTCGATGTAGGCCATGATAGAATCCACCATTTTGGGCTCATTGTTCTCGGAACTTGGTTCCCCCATTTTCTTGGTGCGGGTGTTGACATAAGGACTCTTGAACAAGCCCTCGGTCCATTCGGATTCATCATCATTGTTCTTGTTCTTTCCCTTGGCAAGGTTGGTGAGCTTTTCTTTCATTAGTTCCATTTCGGCCTCGTGGGCCTCCCTTTGGCTGTCGAGGTGGGATTGCCAAATGTCGTCTTTGCTTTGTGCTTCCTTGTTAAGGGTGGAGACTTGCTCTTGGAGGAGTTGGACCATAGTTGAGAGCTGTTCGAGAGACATGGTGTTGCTGCTGCCGGTCATGGTTGATGTTGGAGCTGTTGGAGTGATCTCTTCACGGACTAGCCGATTTGCTGAATCCCGGTAGACTCTGTAAGTACCAATTGAACCTATATTGCAGAAGAGGCCCTTGTCAGTCTTGAGTAACACTTGCGGTCCATGAAGAGGCTTAGAACACACAGTTGGGCACACGACTCGAACCACATAAGAAAAGACTCCTTTTTTTTTTTTTTTTTTATAAGTCGGAGGGAATGAATCCCTTTTGGGGTTTCTAAGAAAATAATGGAATCGTCACACTAGTATATAGACCATCTCGCGGTCCCATATACTCATCGGATTCCATCGCGCTTGTGAATCCTACATGTATCGAGATTAAACTAAATTAATGTAGTAAAGCATACATGCGGGGACGGATTTTTATTTTCGTCCAAAATAACCACTTTTGGGGACGGATTTTTATTGCGTCCCTTTCAACAAGTTGGCATGTATGATTTGAAGACATTAGTTTAGGGAAATCTCGGTACATGGAAACCGACTTGAGTCACGGAGTGTTAGACCCTAACTAGAATTGTGTGGTTTGTGCTCGGCTTGAATATGAGGCTCAAAGGTCACCCCAGCATGTAGTCTTGAACTACGCCACGGGCTGAGGTTTACCGCTTCGAAAGAGCCAAGGTCTGGTGGAGCTTGAAACTTTCTAGGACGGGCCTCGACGGGTTTGGGGTTGGACTTGTGCGACTCGATAGTGAGCAGTTCATAGGAATATGTGCATGTAGTGTGAGGTCTAACAAGTGACAAATTTTTTTTTCTTTATATTTTTTTTTTTTTGAAAAGAAAGAAAAACACGCAAAACACATAAGCACATAAAATTACAACTCCCGAATCACCCGTGTGACCGGTAAATAAAACACAAAATTAAAACAGTCCGAGGGTTCAATTCTGTTCTGATGCAGGCAACTGTGCCCACATCCACTGTTCTGCTCAGTCACTGAAACCTGTTTCTGTTCTGGGAATCAACCCAGAAGCGTGCGCCTCTGAGTGCTGATATGGGACGCGCGCGCATGGCGCAATGCTTATGGGAGGCGCGCGCTTCTGGGGCACACCTGTCAGAATGTCAGACTTTGGACTCAGGGGATTGCCCTGGTCCCATGTTCATATTGTAACCCCTGCAGGAGTGATTAGTGCAGAATAACAGAAGAAGAAGATGAAGAACATGAAGAAGTGGGCGATTCTGGTTCTTGATGCGGGATGCGCGCGCCTTAGGCTTAAAAGGCCAGACGCGCGCGCCTCCCCTATCAGGAAACAGAATGCCCAGAAAAGATGTAGATTTTGATCAGAATGCAAGTTTAACCCTCAAAACTCCCCAGCGGAGTCGCCACTGTAGATACCCCGGGGGACCACGGCTTGGCTAGAGCGGTGAATTATCCTAGGATGTCTAACTTGTTTTTAGAGTCGCCACCTATGTTTTGAGGAACATAAGAAAAACCTATTGATTGTAGCCTAAGTTTGATTACGAAAACATAGATTCTTTGTTTTGAGGTTCGGGGGTTAGATTACGAGATGGGAAGTACCGAAACACCCATCTCGCCCAACTTACGTTGGTCTTGCTTGATCAAAATCTACATGAATGAAAATCTTCTTCTTCTTCTTCTTTAAGTCATGAAAAGGGGGAATTTAAAATAGGATTTGGAATGTAGGAGATAACTCCTTAACCAACCTCAATGAGATAAGGTGATCATTAGAGTCATGTCCCAAAATGATTTGGGTGATTGCACATTTGATTAAAGTAAAAAGAGAGAGAGGAGATGAAGTAGAAAAGAAAGGAAAAGATGGACTTTTACCTACAATTTGAAGAACTTCAAATATTGCTTGAAGAGATCCTTGGAGAACCTTTAGAAAAAGTGATTTTGGTATAGTTTTTGTAAGTTCAATATTCGGTCTTTCCGATGATTTTCGATCCTTGAAAATGGAGGTAAAGGGAGGTTTTTATAGGTGAAAAATGGGTGTTTTTGGTGCCAAAACTCAGTCACCAAGAAATCCTTCCCGGGCAAAATCTTGTAAATTAGGGAGGGAATCCTGGCCAGAAATCTGTAACTGACGCCCAGAGGCGCGCGCTTCCTGCTTTGGGGGCGGGAGGCGCGCGCGCCTGGCTCCTCCTTTCGGAGGCGCGCGACTTAGAGAAGGCAATTTTGACAGAATGGACTAGAAAGTCAGCCCTGTCATTCAGTTTAGTCCCTGGACTTAACGAAGTCAGTCAAGAACTTAACGGAAGTGACAGAAACTAACGAGAAACACTTAAAATGGGGAGAAACACAAAATCAAATGTGCAATCGGGGTGAGCGGTCCAAGGCGGGGTGTCTACAGGGGCGTGCGCACCCTTTGAAAGAGGGCGTGCGCACCCCTTGATCAGAAGGAAATCCAGTTTTTTTTTTTTTTTTTTTTTTTTTTTTTTAACCTTTTTCTGTTGTTTTTACCGCTCCAAAATGGTTGTTGCCTATAGATCATCTGCACATCACCACAAAACAAAACACAAGCGTAATATACTTTATGAAATTTAAAAATGACTCAAAAAAAATAAAAATATTTTTGGAGGGTGACACTATTTACACTCCCCTATAAACCCACAAACTCGGAGAGACCCGTTAGGGTGACACGGGGACTACTTTTTGACCGCACTTTCGTTGCCTACGTTCCCCCTAGGACAATAAGGGGCTCAGGTCACCGTAGTTCGAACCGACCCGGAAATAAAAGACACGAAAGAAATAATAATTTTTTTATTTTTTATTTTTTTTGAATTTATGAATACCACCACCCCCAAACTTAGAACATGCTATGTCCTCATTGCATCAAAATTAAACATGCTCCCAAGCTAAGAATGATGATAGACTGAAATAAAAGAAAACAAATAAAATGATACCTGGTTGGGTTGCCTCCCAACAAGCGCCTTTGTTTTAAAGTCGTTGGCTCGACATAATGCCACATGGGAGTTAATTGGCCTTCTCTGGATCCACCAACTCGATCACCTCTACCTCTTCATCAATAGCCACCCCCTCATAATAAGGTTTTCACCCGGTGTCCATTAACTTTGAACAAATTTCCCGTTTTCAAATTCTTAAGCTCAACTGCTCCATGTGGGAATACTTTCACCAACTCAAATGGCCCCGTCCACTTGGAACGCAGTTTACCCGGAAATAACCTCAAACGAGAGTTGAAAAGGAGAACTTTCATACCCGGCCTCAAATCTTTTGGCTTCAAATG
Organism: Campanula takesimana; assembly: GCA_026119855.1. Classification (NCBI taxonomy): domain Eukaryota; kingdom Viridiplantae; phylum Streptophyta; class Magnoliopsida; order Asterales; family Campanulaceae; genus Campanula; species Campanula takesimana. Next base: position 779,460 of record JAOWBW010000120.1, read on the forward strand.
ATTGTCATGGTATCTTTTAGTTCTCTCTTTATACAGTTTGGCACTTGCATAACTATCTTGCCGCAACTCGTCAAGTTCATTCAAAGTGAGCAATCTCTTCTCACCCGCGGCATCCATATCCATATTCAACTCTTTCACTGCCCAAAATGCCTTGTGCTCCATCTCAACCGGTAAATGGCATTCCTTCCCATACACAATCCGGAAAGGACTCATGCCAATTGGAGTCTTGTATGCCGTCCGGTATGCCCATAATGCATCGCTCAACTTTAGAGCCCAATCTTTGCGATTCGGACGCACTGTCTTTTCAAGGACCCCTTTTATTTGTCTGTTGCTTACCTCCACTTGTCCCGAGGTTTGAGGGTGATAAGCTGTGGCTAATTTATGAACCACCTCATATTTCTTCAACACATTGTTGAACATTCGGTTCGTGAAATGTGTTCCTTGATCACTTATGATTGCCCGTGGCACTCCATACCTGCGAAAAATATTTTCACAAACAAACTTGGAAACCACATTAGCATCGTTAGTCCGGGTGGCAATAGCCTCCACCCACTTTGACACATAATCCACCGCAACTAATATATAAACAAAACCATGGGATAGGGGAAACGGACCCATAAAGTCAATACCCCACACATCAAATATATCAACAACTAAATTAAAGTGTTGGGGCATCTCATCTTTTTGACCTATGCCACCAGTCTTCTGGCATCTATCACACCTCTTACTGAACTCACATGCATCTCTAAATATGGTGGGCCAATACAAACCGGCTTGGAAAATTTTTCTAGCGGTCTTTTGACCACTAAAATGCCCACCACATTGAAGCTCATGACAAAAACGCAACACACTCTCTTGTTCATGCTCGGGGACACATCTTCTCAAAAGCTTATCAGGACAAATCTTCCACAAATAAGGATCATCCCAAATGTAATGCTTCACATCCGATTTGAACTTTCGTTTTTGATCGTATGTGAAGTGTGGTGGCATAATATTAGAAACAATGAAATTCACAAAATCCGCATACCAAGGCTCATGAACATGTAAAGCAAATAGTTGCTCATCTGGAAAATTTTCATTAACCGGAATCACACCATCTATCACATTAGTAAAAGTAAAGTCCTCTAGCCTAGATAAGTGATCTGCCACCACATTTTCGGTCTCCTTTTTGTCTTTTATTTCTATGTCAAACTCCTGCAGTAGGAGCATCCACCTAAGGAGTCTAGGTTTAGCATCCTTTTTATTTAACAAGTATTTTAATGCAGCATGATCAGAGTAGATAATCACCTTGGACCCAAGCAAGTAAGAACAAAACTTTTCAAGAGCAAACACAACTGCTAAAAATTCTTTTTCAGTGGTAGTATAATTCAGTTGTGCATCATTTAAAGTTCTACTTGCGTAATGAATCACATGAGGCAATTTATCCACTCTTTGCCCCAAGACAACCCCAATCACAAAATCTGATGCATCACACATGATCTCAAATGGTAGAGACCAATTGGGGCTGGATAAAATGGGGGCACACGTCAACTTCTCCTTCAACAGATTGAAGGCCTCTAGACACTCTTGGTCAAAGATGAACTCAGTGTCCTTAGCTAGCAAGTTACATAAAGGCTTACAAATTTTTGTAAAGTCTTTTATGAAACGCCTATAAAAACCTGCATGGCCTAGAAAACTTCGCACACCCTTAACCGACACAGGGGGAGGCAATTTTGAAATCACATCGATTTTATCCTTGTCTACCTCAATCCCCTTATTTGACACCAAATGTCCTAACACAATGCCATGCCTCACAAGAAAATGACATTTTTTCCCAACTAAGGGTCAAATTTGTCTCACAACAACGATTCAACACCATTGTCAAATTCTCTAGGCACCCATCAAAACTGTCACCAAATACCGAGAAGTCATCCATGAAGACTTCGACACATCGCTCGATCAAATCAGAAAAGATGGAGTTCATACACCTTTGAAAGGTCGCAGGTGCATTACAAAGCCCAAAGGGCATCCTCCTAAATGCGAATGTGCCAAAGGGACAAGTAAAAGTGGTCTTGGCTTGGTCCTCTGGTGCAATGGGGATTTGGTTATACCCCGAAAAACCATCCAAGAAACAATAATACTCATGTCCGGCTAACCTCTCAAGAATCTAATCAATAAAGGGCAAAGGGAAGTGATCTTTTTTTGTTGCTGCATTCAGTTTGCGCAAATCTATGCACATTCTTAGACCAGTCACTTCCCTTTTTGGCACTTCTTCTCCTTTCTCATTAGTGGTGACCGTGTAGCCTGATTTCTTAGGAACGACTTGAACCGGGCTCACCCACTCACTATCAGCAACGACATAGATAATGCATGCATCCAACAATTTTAGGACCTCTTTCCTAACCGCCTCCTCCATGTGAGGATTTAGCCTCCTCTATCTCTCTAGACGGCTTAGCACCATCTATGAGATTAATTTTGTGCATGCACATGGAGGGGCTTATACCCTTAATATCTGCTAAGGTCCACCCTGTGGCCTGCTTGTGCTCATGAAGCACTTTGATCAACTTGGCCTCTTGTTCTATGGTCAAATCTGAGGCAATTATCACGGGAAAAGTCTCTCCCTCCCCAAGAAAAACATATTTTAAATTTGAGGGGAGGGCTTTCAGCTCAAGAGCTGGAGGGGTTACAACAGAAGGCACCGACTTCTTATTGAAGTGGCCTAGGGGGTGAAACGGGCCATCACTAGAATGGCGTTCGTCGGCCTTTTCCACAGCCATCAGTTGAACATCCGCATTATCCCTAAGTTTCTCACCGCCAGTTGACAACAAAGACTCTAACTCCTCACAATCTCTCTCATGCCATAAGACTTCACTCACACAATCCCCAACAATATCCACACAGTTACAAGACTCATCATCTAAGGGACTTTGCATGACATCAAACACAGATATTTCTATTTTCTCATTAGCCATACACATAGATAGAGTCCCATCACCCACATTAATGATGGTGTTAGTAGTAGCCATAAATGGACGCCCAAGCAATATGGGAGAATCCTGACTATTCCCAACACCATTCACAGTTTCAAGCACAACAAAATCCACAGGGATAATCAAATTGGCTACCTGCACCAAAACATCCTCCACAATTCCCAATGGCCTCTTGATTGAACGGTCAGCCAATTGCAAGGTCATTGTGGTGGGTTTTAGCTCAGGTAAACCCAACTCAATATACAAATGATGAGGTAACAAATTTATGCTAGCACCGAGATCTAACATTGCCTTCACCTTTTTAGAATCCCCCATAGATATAGAAATATTAAAACTTCTGGGGTCTTTCAATTTAGGTGGGAGGTTCTGTTGTACCACGGCACTGGCACTTTCACCCATAACCAATTTCTCATCATTCCCCTACTTGGGTTTCCTGGAGTTAAGTTCTTTGAAAAACTTTGCATAAGCTGGGATATTTTTAATGACATTTAACAAAGGAAGATTAATTTTCACTTTTGAAAACATGTCATATAAATCAGACATTTGCTTATCCAGCTTACTTCTCATGAATCTACCAGGAAACGGTACAGGAGGTACATCTGGCTTGAGGGTGGAAGAATCAGTAACAGGAATTTCCCCCATGCCATTAGTACTCTTACCAACAACATTTTCAACAACAGGTGGTTCGGCAGTTTCAGATGGAGAGTTAGGACATACCTCATTGCTTACCTGTTTGCCATTTCTTAGAGTCATAATGGCCTTGGCTTGCTCCCTTGACTAGGGAAGGTTCCAGGTTTATGCCCTTGCTGACCCACAGCTAGTTGACCAATCTGGGTCTCCAGCTTTTTGTTGACCGCTTCCTGCTTCTCACGCTGCTCCATCATCATCTTCATTTGTTGCTGCTCTTGCATCATGGACCTCATCATATCCTCTAGAGATTGCTTAGGCTGCTGTTCTGGATTCCCTTGTGGGGGAGGAGGATAGAGAGGTTTCTGCTGCTGGTACTGAATTCCTGGGTTACCCCTCCAAGAAAAATTGGGGTGGTTTTTCCAATCTGGATTATACGTATTAGAATACATACCACCTTGATTTTTCCTTGGGGGATACCCTTGCATCGCATTTACCTGTTCAGAATCAAACTGTGCAACAACTGGACAACCATTAGTAGCATGAGTGTTAGATCCACAATTAGCACAGAAATCAGATACCACATTAGCACTTGAGGAAGACATATTAGAATTCATTTTAGCCATGTTTTGGTTTAACAAAGACACTTGCCTAGTGAACTCATCCATACAACTCAACTCATGCACTCCCCTAGGTTTCCCTCTAGAGCCTTTTTCTTGCGAATTGGCCCCCAACATCTCAAATAATTCTTGGGTTTGGTCAACAGTTTTGGCTCCTAGAAAGCCGCCTGCTGCATTGTCGACCATAGCTTGGTCTGCTGCAGTTAACCCACCATAAAATGTTTGATGTAAAAGGGCCTCAGGAAAGGCATGATGGGGGCACTGCACTTGCAATATTTTGAACCTATCCCAAGCCTCATGAAATGGCTCACCTACCTCTTGAGTAAACCCTATGATTTTCTGTCTAAAGGTGGCCAAAGTAGCGTGCGGGAAGAATTTCTTTAAGAATGCATCATGCAACCCATCCCAAGTAGTGATACTCCTAGCAGGAAGCAACATAAGCCAAGTTTTAGCTGCCCCTTGAAGAGAGAAGGGAAAATATTTAAGCATTAATTGTTTATCAGCAACCCCCTCTTTTACAGGGAATCCTGATATAATCATCATGTACTCTCTCAAGAAGTTCAAAGAGTCTTCAGCGGGAAGACCCTGAAACTTGGGCAACTAACTGAAGTAATGCCCCTTCGCCTCATAAGATTTAGCGGCCTCAATCAAGACAATACATGACACCGATGTGTCAACCTTAGGCATAGCATATTCTTTCATTAAGGGATTAGCCATTACACTTTCAATTTCTTCTCCCCCGGTGGAAGAAGTTTCAGATTCACTTAAAACTACCTCTGTCTCGGTGACAGAAGCTTCAGACTCAGACTCAGACTCACGAATAGGGGGAATGCCCCTGTCGAGTCTATCGATATTATCGTCCAAAGGAACCAACTCGGGGTTCAATGAACACCTACCAAACATACACCGACTAAATTAACTTGTAAATCAAAACAAGTCCCCAGCAACGGCGCCAAAAACTTGATGGATAAAATTCCAAGTAATAAATACCTAGCAAGCGCACTAGTTACCGTAGTAGTAACGCGCGAAAGCGAGGGTCGATCCCACAGAGACTTGTAGGAAAAACAAGTAAATTTAATTAGTGCCAAAGAGTAACAAAAGGGGGGTTTTGATTTGATTTTATTTTATTAACAAAAAACTGAAATTAAATACTAAATTAACAAAGCAATGATCAACTAGTAACGAAGTAAACAGATTAACGAGATTCACGGGTTGGATTTCACACTATCATCCTTCTATGTTATTTTAAAATAAAGTCATTGATTCATTCCAGGGTTCGTTCACTTCTAGTAAAGATTGGGACAGTGAGGCGGCCGGATTGCAATCTTTTTCTCTCTATCTAATCACACTTCGCAAATCAAGTCCATGTAATTATTTAAAAAGTTATTAAGTTCTGAAGAACAATTGACCCTATATTCACTTGATTTCTATCATGGTATCAAATAGATATATTACTCAAAGCATTGGTCTATGCTTTAATCCCCAAATCAATGGCGGAGTTAAAACCCTAAATTGTTAAAAAAACCAATAATGACTAGTTCAATCATTGAAACCCTAAAAACTTGATTAAAATACTTTGAACAACTAGAATGAAATCAATATGAATAAAACATTTATAACATAGAATTAGATAGTGTTTTACATCCAACCCATGAATTAAGAACTTAGCTACTCATACTCAACATAATGAACACAAATAATAAAACAAAAAACATAAAACCTGGATCTTGAATGATGAAAAGAAAAGACTTCGTCTGCGTTTTAGTTCTTAAAAAACTCAGAGAAAAATAAAGCATAAGAATCTCCTAATGACTGCTACTGTGTTCCTTTTATAGTAGGGTAGGATATCTCAACATAAGGAAAGGAATTACAATCCTAAACCAAGGAGGAAATCTTCAAAAAGCTGATTCGGAGACGGGGGCGCGCGCACCATATGATGGAGGGCGTGCGCACCATAATGAGTACCACAAATATGACCTTCTGTAATAAGGGGGCGCGCGCTCTAAAATGGATGGGGCGTGCGCACCATATTGGACTTTAAGAAATCAACCTTCTGATCAATGGGGGCGCGCGCACCATATGATGGAGGGCGTGCGCACCCTTCCATTTTCCTCAAAAGTCTTCTTTTTCTTCCTTAATTCCTGCATAGTCCTCCGCCTGAGTTTCTCCAAAATTCCCCTCAGGTCCTTTCTCTGCTTTTCAGCCACAATTTCTCCATTTTTCCCTGTACTCAAAGACACTCAAAACATCCATTAAAACACTAAAATACCCGAAGATTCGCTCCAAGATAAGACCAAATGTATTCAATATTGATGTGTAAAAAACACATCCATCAAGACTCTAGCTTTGCTGCCCTCATTACTGAAAACCTTGAACAATCCAAAACCATTGAATCCTAAATCCTCAAACACCACACTTGAAACCACCAAAAAGGATCTAGAGGACAAATGTCAAAAACTTGAAAATGACATACTTAGCTTAACTGCTAAGACTGACTGTTATAAGTCCCAAAAGGATAATGAACAAGAAATGAGCACCTTGAAGGAAGAAAACAATGCTTTAAAAAGCAAAATTGATTCCTGGAACAAATCAAGCAATGCTCTATCCTTGTATCACTTTAACCAAAGACATCCTGGGGACATGTCTGGAATTGGAGCTAAAAATCCTACACTCAAAACCTACACTCCACCAACTGGTAATAGAGCTACTGAACACCTATACAATACTCCTCAACCCTTCACCTTGACACCCTACATGATGAAAATCATGTCCTACTGTAAGACCCTTAACCAGTTATTCAAGAGAAGATCAAGTGGCAAGGCTAGGGTACCAAAGAAAGTTTAATCCTTTGGACCCAAAAAGAATAAAGGGTACCATAATTTTTATTTCTATTTTGTAGGTATTTAGTAAAGGAATCTGGTACTTGGACAGTGGATGTAGCAGACACATGACATTCAATAAGGAATGGCTTCAACAGCTAACACCAAGGAATGGTCCCAATGTTACATTTGGTGATAACTCTCAAGTTAGGGTTAAATGATCAGGAAACCTAGTGACCAAGGAGATAATCTTTACAGATGTATCTTATGTTGAAGGCCTTAAGCACAATTTGATAAGCATAAGTCAAATTTGTGACAAAGGTTACCATGTTATCTGCACAAAAGATCAGTGCCAAGTCAGAGACAAGAATAACAAGGTTATTCTAACAGAAGTTAGAAAGAAGAACCTCTACTGCCTCCACCTTGAAGTAGTCTAATCCTCCTCTGCTCATTGTCTTCTGACCTACAGCCAATATGATATGTCTTGGATGTGGCATAAAAGAGTTGACCACCTAAACCTCAAAACCATTTCCAAGCTTTCCATCTCCAACCTTGTCAAAGGTCTCCCCAAAATACCTTTCAAGAAGGACAAGCTTTGCATAGCTTGTCAGTGTGGTAAACAAAAGAAGACCTCCTTTTCAGCTAAAACCAGATTAGACATAACCAAGCCTCTTGATCTCCTTTACATGGACTTATTTGGTCCCATAAGAACCAGATCTCTAGGTAAAAAGAGATACTCTCTTGTAGTTGTTGATGACTACACTAGATTTACTTGGATCATTCTTCTTGAATCCAAAAGTGATAGCTTAAAAATCTCTCTCAGCTGTTCAATAAAATTCAGAAATAAAATGAGTGAAGATGGAACAGTAGTGAGAAACAAGGCTAGACTTGTAGCTAAAGGATGCAAACAAGAAGAAGGAATAGATTATGATGAAACATTTCCTCCTATAGCAAGATTGGAAGCAATCAGACTATTCCCAGCCTTTGCATCTTTTAAGAAGATGAAAGTATTCCAAATGGATGTCAAGAGTGCCTTCCTCAATGGAGTACTAAATGAACAAGTGTTTGTTGCTCAACCACTTGGATTTGAATACCCTGAATTCCTAGACCACGTGTACAAGTTGGACAAAGCCTTGTATGGTCTGAAGCAAGCCCCCAGAGCATAGTATGATACCTTGTCTAAATTCCTTCTCAACAAAGGATTTACCAAGGGTCATATTGACAATACTTTGTTCATAAAGAAGTATGGTGATGATACCCTACTTATTCAGGTCTATATGGATGACATCATCTTTGGATCATCCAATGAATACCAATGTAAAGAATTTGGAGACCTAATGCAAAAACATTTTGAGATGAGCATGATTGGAGAAATTACATTCTTCCTAGGTCTTCAAGTTAAGCAAATGAAGGATGGGATCTTCATAAACCAAGCTAAATACAAAAGAGACATGATAAAGAAGTTTGACATGTAGAATGCCTCAGCAGCTAAGACACCACTGTCTACCACAACAAAACTTTATGCTGACACTGATGGTAAAAGTGTTGACCAAACACTATACAGAAGTTATATAGGATCCCTCCTATATGTTACTGCATCAAGACCTGATATCATGTTCAGTGTATGTCTCTGTGCAAGGTTTCAAGCCTATCCTAAAGAATATCACCTTGCTGCTATTAAAAGGATTTTGAGATATCTAAAAGGAACCCCTCACTATGGCTTATGGTATCCAAATGAATCACCATTTTCACTAATTGGCTTTACTGACTCAGATTATGCTGGATGCAATCTGGATAGAAAGTCAACCAGTAGAGGATGTCAATTTATTGGATCAAGAATTGTGTCTTGGTCTAGAAAAAAGAAAACATCAGTTGCAACCTCAACAGCTGAGGCTGAATATGTTACATCTGGTCTCTGCTGCTCACAAATCTTATACTTAAAAAGTAAACTACAAGACTTTGGTATGGATGTCACTAATATTCCCATATTTTGTGATAATTCAAGTACAATAGCTATGACTGAGAACCCTGTTCAATACTCTAAAACTAAACATATTGAAGTTAGACACCACTTCATTAGAGATTATGTTGAAAAAGTGAACATTAAAGTTGGTACTGAGGATAATGTCTCTGACATACTGACTAAAGCTATGGATGAAAAAAGGTTTGAACTTTTGAGAGCAATGTTAGGAATGATTAACTTGCCTAAGTAAAAGGGATAAACTGGAAATTCATTGCATAACTTTAAAAGGTACAAAAGCACATAGTTAGCTGTTCACAGTGTCTCAACAGCTAACCTAAACAGAACTCTATTCAAGGACAATCATATGATGGTCTGTTTACATCACATGACTTAACTATTCCTTAACCTCGCTACCTCCTGTGAAACATGGTAGCCAACCCTCCTTCTAACTCCCCTTCCAAAACAAAAAAAAAATGTTACAAAACTTCATTTGAACAGCTAACCCACAAACTTAGTTGTTCAACCAACTCCCTCACTCACAAGACCTGCTTCCAAATAACTCCAGACCCCTCCCCAGGTGTGTCATGCCTCTTCTTCCATTCATATGGCTTTGCAGGAGCAGATTAACTTGTCTCCCCATACCTCTCTAGCCATATAGGATGCCTTTCAATGAAAGGATCAATGGCAATTACTGAGTACTGAAAAGGTGGACCCATTGTCCTTGGCCACCACTCTTCTACTTCATCATAAGGAGGAAAATCTTGAAGAGGAGACATAAAGCTGAAGGTTCCTGAGGTTTGCATGCTCTCAGCTGCTATCATAGCCATGTGAGATGAAGGTCCACCATCATTCTCTTCATTGACTTGGACAGGACTACAACACCTCAAGTACTGCCTAAACAGCTGAGTATGAGTAGTTGATGGTGATTGCTGGACACATTGGAAATTATCTCCTCCTCCCTCCTGCACTGCCATGCTGATGGAAAGAGAATCTCTGGTCACTGGGGAATATACCCTTAGCTGTTCAACCATAGGCACCTTTTTGGCCCTAACAGCTATGTCATCCTCTTGCTGCATAAGCTCCTTCAGAGTGAACTGCCTCACATACCAAGTCTTTTCCATCTCCCTCCTTCCTAAGTCCCTTTTATGGACCTTAAACCCCTTTTTTTTCATCAACTCTCCAAGGGAATACACCCTTTGGACCTCTTGATGTGAAACCTTTGTCTTGCTGCTCTCACCCTCAACCCTCATCTCCTGACCAAACAACTTGAAACTTGTTGTTTCCTCTCCTTGTTTTCCTTTTCCCTTTCCCTTACCTTGCACCTCACTCATTCTTGCTACCTTCTCCATTTCAGCCATCTCTAAGGACTCCCTCTCACTCTCCCACTCTCTTTTTCTTTTCTCTATATCCCTTACCTCCCTATATTTAAAAGGATGATCAAGAGGAAGATGTTCAACTTCCTCATGCAACTTGGGATCACTTTGAATGGTATAAGACCTAAAATCTCTCTCAAATTTTTCTCTCTCAGTTTCCTCCCTAATAGGAACTGTAAAGATTAACTTTTTTGTAGTTTGAGCTATCTTTTTTGGATTAAACTTAGAAGATAGTCTTCCCATTACAAAGAAATTAAACATAGTATGTTTTCTACAGCTAAGTTCATATCCCTTATATACACAGGACATTTATGTTGGTCCATAATAGGGTATGACCATAGACTTAGCTATTATATAAAATTTGTGTCCATAAAGCTTGTCTGATTTGACCCTCAAATCTGTACCATTAGAAGATTTGTGTGGCAAAAATGAGATGTGATGGTTAATATTAAATTAGAAGCGTGTTATGTTATTTTAGCACCTTACATTCCATAAATAGCCACCCTCCTTTTCTGGAAATAAATGAGATGTCATTTAATTTCATTCTATTTACTGTTCATGAAAACAGTAACAGGGGATAACTGTTGCGTCATCTTAACGGCTAAATTTATTAACCCCCATGTCGCCTCACCCTCAATTATAACCGTTTCCCCCACCTTCTAAACCACAATCCATTCACACTATCTACCCATTTATAAACCCTCAAACAGTTAATCTCTTCAAAATTTCTCATCTCTTCGATTCCCCTGTTTCAAACCCTAACTCTCTGTTCTCGCTATTTCCTGCAAAATCAATGGCTCTCCATGAAGAATCCCACGGTTATTATATCAAAAGTGAGTTCTTTTCTGATGAAGTGGGTACGTATGTAAAAGGAATTCTAGAAGCCAATGGTTTGGTTAACATGCTGACAGCCAAGCATCCCATACTTCAAAATGCCTGCCTGGAAGTATATAGAAATGGAACTAGGTTCACAAACAATTCTATCTAATGTTTCTTCAACACTGTCCAAATGACCATCTCTCCTGCAGATGTGGATACCACCTATAGTATTCCCAATAATCCTAACTTTATAACAAACATTTGGAGTGATGTTTTGGATCCAACCTTCTCTGTTCTCTACCAAGAATTCACCAACCAAGATGACATTGACTATGCCTCAGTCAAACTAAAACCCATTCAGAAGAAAAACTTGTCAAAAACAACTCTGCTTTGAGTGATGTTGTGATTAAAGGGTTGTGTAGGAAGCAATCCTCTCTAGACCAGTTAAGTGCTGCAGAATGGAAGGTAGCACTTGGGATCATTAGAGGAAAAGTGAACTGGTGTGCTGTTATGCTAGAGAATTTCAATTTGGCACGATCACAATCCTTGGACAAACCCTATGTCAGATCCACCAAACCCAATCTATTCTGGTTTATGAGTGGTATCCTGTACAAAAAGTTTACTGCCCTAACCATTGACATCAATACCAAATGGTTGGAACATGTTCCCCTTAGCACATTAAAGAAATTTTATAAGAAGATTGTATCTCTCAAAGGTGCTAAGGATGTGGCAACCAAGAAACCCTCAAAAGTAGAGCCAGCCAAGTCTCCAACAGCCAAGACAGCCAAGACCAGGTCAATAACTGAGCAAGCACCTACAAGAAGAATGCCCACAAGATCAACAGCTAAGGAAACAAGAATAAAGATCATTGCAGTTAAAGGAAGAGGAAAAACAAAGATTGATGAACCACCCTCATCATCTTCTTCAACCTCCAGCTCCTCTCCTCAATCAACATCAAAGGACTCCAGTCTTCCTCCCACTATCCATGAAAACACTACTGCAGAATTTGAAGTATTCAAACCTGTTGACAAAGATCACATCAAGGTCTTTGTGGATGATGAGGTCCACACTAGTAATGGAGAAACTGAAGTACAGAAGCCAAGTGACTCAAGTGATGTGCAGATCCTAGATGATGAAGAAATGGATGTTCAACTGACTCTTGCTGACAACTTCAAGCATCTAAGATCAGCAACGAAGACTCCTAAAGCACTTATGGAAGTAGATCCAACAGCTGAGGAAGCAGGCTTGACAGCTAAGAAAGATGAGCCAACAGCTGAGCAAGATGAGCCAACAGCTGAGCCCCAACCAGATACCACTGACAAGGTAACCTCTTCCTCTTCCTCTGCTGGCCAATTCATAGTAAAGAGAAGACTTGTAAGATCACCTTCACCCCCTACTAAAAGACAAAGACATGAATCACCTCCTTCTCCCAACTTAACTTCTAGTTCTGATCATGTCTCTTCCAATGAAGGCATTCTTCACCTGTTTAAATTCATAGAGGGAAATCTCCTAGGTCAGAGAGCCCTACTAAGTCAAGGGGGAACTCTCCAGTTCATAAGTCCATCCCAACAGCTGAGTCTCAATCTCAATTTGTACCTCCTCCTTCATCAAATCCTATTGCCTCTCTACCTCCTAGAATCCCTGTTCACTCCTCTGTCCTACCTATTCTCAATCCCAAACTCATTGAGTTTATTAAGGATAAGACAGTCTCAAATTTGCCTGAGGAAGATATCATATCCCTTTTTGAACAACTATCTAACAAATTTTCTTTAGATGAAGCCCTCAAGGCTTTTGAGTTCATGAGATTGAGAGAGGCCAGACTTTCCCAAGGTCAAGGTGGCTCATCAATTCCCAGTCTGCCTCAACAGCTAACCCCCCTTCTAAATCAACTCCTCAATCTCAAATTGATCTAGACACCTCAATGCCTGCCCTTAGCTTTTGGGCCCTTGACTGTGCCATTGACTTTTCAATCACAGCTGTTCAAGAGGCCTACAAAAAGCTTAGTTCAATTCCTATCCTCCCACCACTTCTTAATCCTTACAATATTTCCAACCCCTGGGAAATGAAAAAGACCCACATGAGCATTCATGCTAGAAACATTGGGGGTCAACTCTTCTATTCTTATGAAGAGTGGAAGAAATTTAGAATCACTACTCAATACTGCTTCTTCTTTTCTGCTCCAAAACGGCCCAATCCCCTTAATCTTTCAAACCTTCCTCAGTGGGAATTAGTCTTCTCTCATCTCATTTCCAAGAATCTTCAGGAATTCCTCTATAACCCTTACTCCCTTGTGTATGCTCTTTGCATTCAATATGCTCAATCTGTCTTTTGGAACTTTTATCCAAAAAGAGCTGCATACTTGGGATTATTGTCAAAAATCTCTTTCCCATCTCTAATGTTTATCCTCAACACCTCCCTCCTCCTCCTCCTCCTACATTCCATAAAAAATCCAGATCAAAGCATGCTGCCCTCCCATCAAACTTTGACCCATTCAAATATACTCCACTATATTACCTCACCTACACTGACTTTAATCAATTCTCAGCCTCCCTCATCAAACAACTCAAATCCTCTCTCCTAAAAAGCTTGATGACATCTCTGAATTCATAATTCAAAGAGGTGAAAATCCAATCCCTCCATCTCCTGAACAGCCAACCCAAACAGTTTTCCCTCCTCCTCCTCCCAGCAGTCAACCCATTCCTCCAAAACCATCCCAAACATCACTACACTCTTTCTTCCAACCTCGTCCACCTAGCCACCCTCCCAAATTCACCAAGAAGAGGCCTGTATCTCTTTACAACGATTATCCAATGGGAGTTACACTCTCTGAAGAGACCATGACCCCTCAACAACTGCAAGCTTGGATTGGCCAAAGACTTCTGAATCATCAACCAGTTCTCACCAAGAATCAGTTGATAGCCAGACAAGACCAGCACTTCTAGTATAACTACATGATGGGTCTTGACTGGAACAATGAATGGTTCTGCATAAAAAAGAACCAGTGAGGAAAGTTGCTCTACTTCAAGAACTTGAAGCAGTGAAAAGAAGCCAGAATGCCTAAACCTAGGATTAAATAATTTGGTTTGTTTTCTTTGTTTTGAATAGCTGTTCAGAACAATTCTTTCTTTTCAATTATTTCATTCAGTACATTTTAATTTGTATTAATCTGTTTTGTATGCCAAGTGATTTAATCAAGAAGAATTTCTCTTCATTGGTATTTCTATCCTTTAGTAAATTTTTTTGCAGGTACATAATCAAAAACATTATTTATTACCAAAAAATGGGGAAATTATTAGTACATCACTATGTTTAATCATAGTGAACATTACATGATCTACCAATCATTTATACATCAAACAAAATGAAGAACCACCTATTACAGACCCCATTATATTCAAATGAGTTATCAAGATGCTAATTACAAACAAGCTTCAACAGCTAAAGCCTTAAAGGCCCAACAGCTAAGACCCCTGCTTCAACAACTAAGACCGCTCTTGATGAACAACTGACCCCACCTTACCAGATCTTTGAAGAATGTTTATTCCAATAACTCCAATCATTGGAATAATCCACATTGAAGCTTGACCAAGACTGCACAGTCCTCTCTTGACAACTTGCATAAGGAAGGAGTAACAAACCTGTCTTCACCAAAGTAAAGACAAACCATTAACTCCTCTGTACCTGTATTCCCCAAACGGCTACTCGTGTACCCTTGTCCCCCAACGGTTATATGCCAACCCATATATAAAGGAGCATACTTGCATGTTGTCAAGTTAACCCTTTAACGCAACCTTTACAACCTTCATACTATTTACAACCCTTCTGCAATGTAGAATATTTGCATAAATCCTCTGCAAATATTGTGCCATCTTGCACCCAGTTACAACCCACACCCACCCAACTAACAACCAAGCTATTTCTCATTTGTAAACACACTTGTGATTTTTCTTTTTCTTTTCTCGCTTTGAAAGAAGCAACCTTAATAAAAGTGTCAATTAAGTAGAGGGGGTTCAAAGGAACTTACCTTATCAATTCTTGTAACTCTAAGAGTAGAGAATATTATAGTGAATTGATCTCACTGTTCCAACAATGAGGGTGGATGTAAGAGAAGGGTTTTGCATCTGAACCACTTTAAAATACTGTGTACACTCTTGTCCATACACTTACACACACATTACACTCTGTCTTTTCATTTATTTACTTACTTATATTCCGCTGCACATTTCTTTTATTTATTATTTCTCAACAGCTAACCTCAAACTGTTAGCTGTCCAAGTTTTAATTTATCTGTTCATTTTGTTAAACAACCTTTCACATTCCATAGAGTCTGCGCCTCCTCCGTATACGTGACTGTGGATCTCAACGATGGTTGAATAGTGTTGAAGATCCAAGCCACCGCCATGGAATTGACGGTCATCCACTGATCAATCTCCTCTGCCTCCTCCGGCATCTTGATCGACCCATCAATGAAGCCATGCTTCATCTTCGCCTGCAGCGATCCCTAGAAGAAACGAGAACATTCTTCATAATTAACGCCCCTTATTTGAACATGGGTGATAATCTGCCTCAGGTTGTCACTTGTCGACAAAAAATAAGGAGACTGCCTTTCATCAATGGCAGCCTTCTTCTCACTACTCTATGTGTTTGTCATGTTCGGTTCTTGGAGGCTCTGGTTACCAAGTTGAAACCGAGAATATGGAGGAAAGTAAAATTATTTTATTTCCTTGAGTTTTCCGTCAATGTACAACGCCTATATATACAAGAGAAGTCCTTGTTGAACAAGAAGAGAATCCTACCTAATCTCTACAAATATGCTAATGATATATCTCTACCTATTTTACAATGCTAGAAATAGGGAAGTAGATATTCACAAAATAACAATACAAGGAAAGGAGATATTGACAAATCTCGTCAATATCCCAACACGATGTATATGTTGTCTTATCTATCTGAGAACGCTCCTCCTTTTCTCGGGGTGAGTCCTAGTTAGATAGCTTAAACTGGATACTTAACGACGTATTCATAGGCTTTGCATTATCCATGAAAATTCTCTATAATACCATCTTGGTGCACTCTACATGTGAAAGGTGCGATTTCCTAGCACTCCTATCCCGATCAATCCACATGCCAAAGATCTATTTGGCCACCCGTAATCCTTCATCGCGAGACAACTATTTCTTCAACCTATTCACTTCTATGATACTAGAGCCCAATATTAACATTTCATCCACATATAATATCATGATTATATGAATGTTATCTAACCTCTTAAAGTAGCAATAATGACCAGCCGCACACCAAACAAATTGTATTTTTTAAAGTTAGATTAATTTTGACAGAAAGGGTAAGCTCTAGGGGCATCAGGTTTACCTTTGGATAGGAAAGGCTAAGGTTCAATCCCCTTCCATGGAAACTCTTCAAAATGACCATATTGTAATAGATTAAGAAATCAATTAATAAAAAAAAATCTATTGAGATACAGAGAGAACAACTCATTAGCAACAACAAATAATAATTTTGTTTCTTTGAGCCCACTAATAATTAGTTTTGAAAAACTGAAAACATCATATCGTACTCTTCTAGGAATATTATTATGAACCACAAAACAAACATTACTACAAGTTTGTGTAAAAAGAGGAAATTCATAGCAGAACTGTAACAACATTGTATAAAAGTATCACTTTTTTTGTTGGTATAGTTGACAAGTAGTGAATCCAATCCCAGATTAATTTCAATAAAAATCACACAAAACAAGCACAAATAAATTACTTGCATTGATTACAAGCCTTAAAATGCATACAAAACAACAGATCTAGAAGAAATAATAGTGGACATGTTATCAATAAACTGCGCACAAACGGTTGCACCTAAATATATTCGTACTTATACTTAGTGCCTGGTGGATCATATGATTTGAGTAAATCTTCTCGGAACTTCTTGGCCATCTTAGATTCAAGCTGAGCTACTGCAAGTTGTTCTGCAAGATTGTCCGCATCATGTATTCTAGAAATAGAATTCATACATTCTGTGTAAGCATGTGTTGATAGATCGGGTGGCTGGTAGTGAATTGGCATGGAAGGATGATGCATCAAACTCGGCGTTTGATTTGGGAGAGAGATATTTTGGTGTGATGAGTTGTTATAAGCACACTGGATGTGGATGTCAAATTCACAATGGGAACAGCTGTAGCAAAAACCAGTTCCTATTAGGCTGCAAGTATTGCAATAAAAAGAATTGGAGGGGTAGGTTGGATATGGGGCCAAAGTCAAGGGGTGAGAAGGGTGAGATGGGTGGATTAGGGAACGCTTAGCACGGTAGCAATTTTCATGAAGAAGGAATTTGCACTGCCAACAAGCGTAGACGGTGCCAGTTGCTGTTGATTTGCAGCCTGAGCATGTTAATGTTGTACCTTGGGGCACCTGGTAGTGATTAAGGTTGTGCGTGTGGCTGAAATGCTTGTACCCTTGCATCTCTCTCTGTCTCTCTCACACAATTTGGTGCCTGTGTCTCTGAAGTTGGTCATAGATAAAGGAACAGGAAGTTCAATAAGTGCTGCAAGTTGCAAATAAAGAAATAAATAAGATTAGCATTGACTTTTATTAACTAATTTTGTCATATGGATGTTCTATATTTTTATACGAAGAGGGTCATTGACTTCCAATATGTATGTGGTACAAAAGTCTTTACAAGCTTTAAATGCGGTGTACCCTTCAGAATAGTTAAAGAGTATGTGTAATGATGAAGATGATCATAAAATTAATAATGTCAGAATCTTAATTTGGATGAACCTAGAAAGGTTTGTTATTTTATATGGGCTGTTGACAGATATAGCGTGCACAATGGTTCATTCTATGTTTCCATTAATCAAGCATTCAACTAGAAATGCTATTTTTTTTGCAGTTTCATGATTTTAGTCCTAAAATTTTGCTATTTGATAATAAGATGAAGATTGATGAGGTAGAAGAGGTGGCATTTGAGTTTCTGGAAGAGTTGGAGCGCAAAGGCGTAACTTTTGACTCCGGATTAATAAAAGAGTTATTTTCTAGGGGTTTTGGAGTTAGTTTTTGCCGTTTAATAATGGAGTTGCTTTCTTTCCAATTCTTGGTATTCGTGAGCAATTCAACGAGGGTTGAAGATCATTCACCGGTATTCATGCGCGATTCAACGTTGATGATATAGATAATAAAATAATAAAAAAGAATAAAGATATTAAGGGATGAATTGGATTGGTTGGGTGAAGGAAGTTGGTTGGGGTTGTAGATTGTGAATGTAGAGGAGAGAGAATTACTATTATTTTATTAGTATATAGGGTTGGGTAAAGTTGTTGATAAGAAGGTCGTAGCTCAATATCTATGTTATTTGATGGTTCACATAGAAAGTGATGTTTGATCGCAATGTGATTTGACCAACTATGGGAAACTAGATTTTTCGCAATTGCTATTGGAGACTTCATTGTGGTTGCAAAAAATAGTAGTTGGTTTGCTTTGCTGCTCCTACAATCTGCAAAAATAATTTTTAGCCAAATAGCTTGGCGTGCTGATTTTGGTGATGCTACATACTCAGTTTCACCTGACGATTGTGCCACACTATCTTGCTTTTTAGGTGAGCATGAAAAGACTCCCGATCCAACAGAGAACGTATATCCTAAAATACTTTTCATATCATTTATTGAACTAACCCAATCACTATCTGTATAGCCAACAAGTGTTGGGTTTGGAGTAGACTTTTTGTACCAAATTCCATAGTCAATGACTCAATGGTACCTTGTAAATACCTCATAATTCTTTTTGCTTCTTTTTACTACTCCAAAGTGCCCTGATTTGGACTTCACATGAATCTGGAAAGTAGGCTCGTGGCATACATTATATCACGCCGAGTGGCAATGAGATATAATTCGCTTCCAATTAAACTTCTGTACATTGATGCATCAACTTTTTCTGATCCATCGTCTTTTTTCATCTTCTCATTAACCATTTGGAGAGTGGCTTTCATCTTGGAACCATACATGTTGAATTTCATTAGGAGATTTTCTACATTCTTTCTTTGACACATGAAAACACCCTAACTGTCTGGACTGATCTCAATGCCAAGAAAATGATGCATCAAACCAAGGTCCGTCATCTCAAAAGTCTTCACAATGTCTTCCCTAAACTCTTGAACACTCTTTCCATTTTTTCCCGTGTAGATAAGATCATCCACGTAAAAGAGAAACAATGAATATATTGTCATCATCTTGGATTTTGAGATCACTTTGGCTTTTGATATAAAGAGTTAGCTCACTATTACTTCTTTTAAATCCATCCTCAATTAAAATACTTATCGACGCAATTGTATTAGGCAGACTCATGGTACCTGTTTTAAGACTCATGGTACCTGTTTTAAACCGTACAACGCCTTCTTGAGCGATAGTACTTTCTCAGTTTCTCTTCTCCTCCATCGATGATGAATCCTTGTGCTGCTCAACGATTTTTTCCTTCAAGCACCCTATTTAGGAATACTGATTTCACAACATGCTTTATGATTCTGAATTGAGCCAACCTGATTCACCTTGGTATTGTAAACCCATTTTACTCCAATAACTTCCTTGTTTGATGGTCACTCTACCAACTCTCCCAGGTGTTATTTTTTTAATCATCTTCAAAGGATTCAGGTTCTAGCACAGTAAAATTGCATGACTCGTATAGACTTTGAAAGGCCCTGTTTAACTAAATGAACAGATGAATTAAAACTTAGACAGCTAACTGTTTGAGGTTAGCTGTTAAGAAATAATAAATAAAGAAATGTGCAGAGGAATATAAATAAATAAAGATGTGAAAGGACAAAGTGTAGTGTGTGTGTAAGTGTATGGACAAGAGTGTACACAGTATTTTAAAGTGGTTCAGAGGCAAAACCCTTCTCTTACATCCACCCCTATTATTGAAACAGTGAGACCAATTCACTATAATATTCTCTTCAATAAGAGTTATAATAATTGATAAGGCAAGTTCCTTTGAACCCCCTCTACTTAATTGAGACTTCAATTAAGGTTGCTTCTTTCAAAGCAAGAACAAGAAAAGAAAAATAAATCACAGGTGTGTTTACAAATGAAAATAGCTTGGCTGTTAGCTGGCTGGGTGTGGGTTGTAACTGGGTGTAAGATGGCATAATATTTGCAGGGGTCTATGCAAATATTCAAGACTATAGAGTGTGTTGGGGTGCAACCCAAAGTCCCACATCGGCAATTGAGGAAACAATTGCAAGCTATATAATAGCACCCACCCACTTCATTAGTATGAGGCCTTTTGGGAGTTGACCCAAAAACAAATCCGTGCGGGCTGGGCCCAAAGAGGACAATATCATATTAAGGGGGATAAGTGGTGGTGGTGGTCGCGGTCCCTACAGAGTGTAAATGCAGAGAAGCTACAAAGGGTTATGAAGGTTTGTGGAAGGGTATGTGAAAAAGGTAAACTTGACAACATGCCAGTATGCTCCTTTATATATGGATTGGCATATAGCCGTTAGGGGACAAGGGTACAAGAGTAGCCGTTTGGGGAACAAAGGTTCAGAGGAGTTAATGGTTTGTCTTTGACTTTGGTGAAGACAGGTTTGTTACTCCTTCCTTATGCAAGTTGTCAAGAGAGGACTATGCAGGCTTGATCAAGCTTCAATATGAGTTATTTCAATGATTGGATTTATTGGAATAAACATTCTTCAAAATCTGATAAAGTGGGGACAACTGTTCATCAAAAGCAGTCTTAGCTGTTGATGCATGGGTCTTAGCTGTTAGGGCTTTGAGGCTTTGGCTGTTGAAGCTTGTTTGTAATTAGCATCTTGATAATTCATTTGAATGTAATGGAGTCTGTAATAGGTGGTTCTTCAGTTTTTTGGATGTATTTATGATGGGTAGATCATGTAATGTTGACTGTTGAGTTGTGTAGATGCAGGACAGTCTTAGCTGTTGGGAATTGTCTTGGGTTGCTTGTGCTCAGGTCTTTGTATACATCATATAATCAACTTGACTTGATTATTTATTTATCAAAACATATTTACTATGATTAATTTGTGATTAAACATAGTAAGGTACTAACAATTTCCCCCTTTTTGGTAAATAAATTTATGGGTTTGATTATGTTCTTGCAAACAAATATGCTAAGGAAATAGAAATACCAATGAAGAGAAATTCTTCTTGATGAAATTTCTTGGCATACAAACCATGTTAATACAAACTGAATTGAACTCAAGGAAATAACTGAAAAATAAAGAGTTGTTCTGAACAGCTATTCAAAACAAAGGAAACAAACCAAATTATTTTCAATCCTAGCTTAGGCATTCTGACTTCTCTTCACTGCTTCAAGTTCTTGAATGAGAGCATCCTTTCTCACTGGTTCCTTATATCTGTAGAACCATTCATTATTCCAGTCAAGACCTATCATGTAGTTGTACTAGAAATTCTGGTATTGTCTGGCTATCAACTTATTCTTGGCGAGAACTGGTTAGTTATGCAGAAGTCTTTTGCCAATCCAAGCCTGTAGCTGTTGAGGTGTCATTGTTTCTTCTGAAAGTGAGACCCCCATGGTATAATCCTTGTAAAGAGATGCAGGCCTCTTTTTGGTTAATTTGGGAGGGTGGCTAGGTGGAGGAGCTTGGAAAAAGGAATATAGGGATGTTTGGGATGGTCTTGGAGGAATGGGTTGGCTGCTGGGAGGAGGAGGAGGGAAAGATGTTTGGGTTGGCTGTTCAGGAGATGGAGGAATTGGATTATCACCTCTTTGAATAATGAATTCAGAGATGTCATCAATCTTTCTTAGGAGAGAGGTTTTGAATTGTTTGATGAGAGTGGCTGAGAATTGGTTAAAGTCAGTATAGGTGTGGTAATATGGAGGTATGTATTTGAATGGGTCAAAGTTTGATGGTTGGTTAGCAAGCTTTGATCTGGATTTCTTATAGAATACAAGAGGAGGAGAAGGAAGGTGTTGAGGATAAACAGTAGAGATGGGGAAGAGATTTTTTACAATAATCCCAAGTATGCAGCTCTTTTTAGATAGAAGTGTCCAAAAGACAGATTGAGCATATTGAATGCAAAGAGCATACACAAGGGAGGAAGGGATGTAGAGGCATTCTAGAAGATTCTTTGAAATGAGATGAGAGAAGACAAATTCCCACTCAGGAAGGTTTGAAAGATTGAGGGGATTGGGCAGTTTTGGAGCAAAGAAAAAGAAGCAGTATTGAGTAGTGATCCTAAACTTCTTCCACTCTTCATAAGCATAGAAGAGTTGACCCCCAATGTTTCTAGCATGAATGCTCATGTGGGTCTTTGTCATTTCCCAGGAATTGGAAAGGTTGTAAGGATTAAGAAGTGGTAGGAGGATAGGAATTGAACCAAACTTTTTGTGGGCTTCTTGAACAGTTGTGATTGAAAATTTAATATCATAGTCAAGGGCCCAAAAGCTAGGGGTAGGCATGGAGGTGTCTAGATCAATTTGGGATTGACGAGTAGATTTAGAGGAAGGGATAGCTATTGAAGCAGACTGGGGAATAGAAGATCCACCTTGACCTTGGGAAATTCTATCCTCTCTTAATCTTATGAACTCAAAGGCTTTAAGGGATTCATCTAAGGAGAATTTAGAGGATAGCTGTTCAAAGAAAGAGGTTCTACCTTCCTCAGACAGATTAGATACTGTCTTGTCCTTGATGAATTCTAGGAGTTTAGGATTGAGAATAGGAGGAATAGTAGACTGAGCAGGGATCTTTAGAGGTAGAGAAGCATGAGTGTGATGTGAAGGAGGAGGTATAGAAGGGGATTGAGTCTCAGCTGTTGGGATAGACTCATGAATTGGAGAGTTCCCCCTTGACTTAGCAGGGCTATCTGATCTAGGTGAATTCCCTCTATGAATTTCACCAGGAGAATGGGTTGGAGATGTTTGAGTGTGAAGGTAAAGAATGCCTTCAATAGCACAGACATGATCTGAACTAAAGGTCAAATTGGGAGAGGGGGGAGATGCTTGTCTATGCCTTTTTGGAAGAGGGGAGGGAGATCTCACAGGTCTTCTCTGCACTATGAATTGACCAGCAGTAGAGGATGAAGAGGTTACCTTATCAGTTGCATCTGGTTGAGGCTCAACTGTTGGCTCAGCTTGCTCAGGAGATCATGTACCATGCTTGGCTCTTTTGATCTCTTCAAGCTGCTGTTGGAGAGATAGTAGTACACCAAACTCTTCTTCATCTATTTCCATCACAGCACTTGAGCTATTTAACTTTTGAACCTCAGATTCTCCTTAACTTGGTGTTTCTTCCTGATCAACAAAGACGTTGCTGGCACTACTGTCAGCTAGTCTAACCTTTTCCAAACTTGCAGTAGTTTGTTCATGGCTATCTACAGGTAAGGAGGAGGTTTAAGTAGTGGTTTTTATGGATTCACTGGATGTTGAGGAGGATGAGGAGGAGGGAGGTTCATCAATCTTCTTCTTCTTCCCTTTTCCTTTGACAGCTATTGACTTTCTCCTTGGTGCCTTAGCTGTTAATCTTGTGGGCATTCTCCCTGAAGGAATTTTCTTAGCTGTAGACCTGGTCTTAACTGTCTTAGCTGTTAGAAACTTGGCTGGCTCTACTTTTGAGGGTTTCTTAGCTGCCACATCTTTAGTACACCTTTGAGAGATACAATCCTCTTATCAAATGGTACAGATTTGAGGGTCAAATCAGACAAACTTTATGGACACAAATTTTATCCAACAATTAAGTCTATGGTCATACCCTATTATGGACCAACATAAATGTCCTGTGTTTATAAGGGATATGAACTTAGCTGTAGAATACATACTAAGTTAAATTTCTTTGTAATGGGAAGACTATCTTCTAAATTTAGTCCAAGTAAGATGGCTCAAACTGCAAAAAAAATAATCTTTACAGTTCCTATTGGGGAGGAAACTGAGAGAGAAATATTTGAGAGAGATTTTAGGTCGTATACAGTACAAAGTGATCATATGTTGCATGAAGAAGTTGATCAACTTCCTCTTGATCACCCTTTTAAGTATAGGGAGGTAAGGGATAGAGAGAAAAGAAAACGAGAGTAGGAGAGTGAGAAGGAGGCATTAGAGAAAGCTGAAAGGGAGAGGGTAGCAAGAATGAGTGAGGTACAGGGTAATGGAAAGGGAAAACAAGGGGAGGAAACAACTAGTTTCAAGTTGTTTGGTCAGAAGATGAGGGTTGTAGAGGGAGAGAGCAGCAAGACACAGGCTACACATCAAGAAGTCTAAAGGGTGTATTCCCTTGGAGAATTGATGAAGCAAGAGGGGTTTAAGGTCCATAAAAGGGACTTAGGAAGGAGGGAGATGGAAAAGACTCAGTATGTGAGCAGTTCACTCTGAAGGAGCTTGTGTAGTAGGAGGATGACTTAGCTGTTAAGGCCAAAAAGGTGCCTATGGTTGAACAGTCAAGGGTATATTCCTCAGTGACCAGAGATTCTCTTTCAATCAGCATGGCAGTGCTGGAGGGAGGAGGTGATAATTTCCAAGGAGTTCAGCAATCTCCATCAACAACTCATACTCAGTTATTTAGGCAGTATTTGAGGTGTTGCAGTCCTGTCCAGGTCAATGAAGGGAATGATGATGGTCCTTCATTTCATATTGCTATGATAGCAGCTGAGAGCATTCAGACCTCAGGAACCTTCAGTTTCATGTCTCCTCTTGATGATTTGCCTCCTTATGATGCAGTTGAGGAGTGGTGGCCAAGGACAATGGGTCCACCATTACAATACTCAGTGACTGCCATTGATCCTTTCATGGATAGGCACCTTATATGGCAGGAGAGATATGGAGAGACAAGTCAATCTGCACCAGCTAAGCCATATGGAGGGAGGATTAGGCATGACACATCTGGGGAGGGGTCTGGAGTTGCATGGAAGCAAGTCTTGTGAGAAGGAAGATGGTTGAATAGCTAGGTTTGTGGATTAGCTGTTGAGATGAGGATTTTGTAATTTTTTGTTTTTGTTTTGGAGGGGTACTTTGAGGAGGGTAGGCTACCATGTTCCACAGAAGGTAGCGATGTTAAGGAATAGTTTCAAGTCATATGATGTAAACAGATCCTCATATGATTGTCCTTGAATAAAACTCTGTTTAGGTTAGCTGTTGAGAAATTGTGAACATCTAACCATGTTTTATGTACTTTTTCAAGTTACGCAATGAATTTTTAGTTTATCCCTTTTACTTAGGAAGTTAATCATTCCTAACATTTCTCTTAAAAGTTCAAACCTTTTTTCATCCATAGCTTTAGTCAGTATGTCAGAGATATTGTCCTCAGTACCAACTTTGGCTAAGTTAATGTTCCCTTTTTCAACATGATCTCTAATGAAGTGGTGTCTAACTTCAATATGTTTAGTTTTAGAGTGTTGAACGGGGTTCTAAGTCATAGCTATTGTACTTAAATTATCACAAAATATGGGAATATTAGTAACATCCATACCAAAGTCTTATAGTTGACTTTTTAAGTATAAGATTTGTGACAGCAGAGACCAGCTGTAACATATTCAGCCTTAGCTGTTGAGGTTGCAACTGATATTTGCTTTTTACTAGACCAAGACACAATTCTTGATCTAATGAATTGACATCCTCCCCTTGTTGACTTTCTGTCCAGATTGCATCCAGCATAATCTAAGTCAGTAAATCCAATTAGTGAAAATGGTGATTCATTTGGATACCACAAGCCATAGTCAGGGGTTCCTTTTAGATATCTCAATATCCTTTTTACAGTAGCAAGGTGAGATTCTTTAGGGTTGGCTTGAAATCTTGCACAGAGACATACACTGAACATGATATCAGGTCTTGATGCAGTAACATATAGGAGGGATCCTATATAGGTTTTGTATAGTGTTTGATCAACACTTTGACCATCAGTGTCAGCATGAAGTTTTGTTGTGGTGGACAGTGGTGCCTTAGCTGTTGAGGTATTCTGCATGTCAAACTTCTTAATCATATCTCTGGTGTATTTGGCTTGTTAATGAAGATTCCATCCTTCATTTGTTTAACTTGTAGACCTAGGAAGAATGTAAGTTCTTCTATCATGCTCATCTCAAACTGTTTTTGCATTAGGTCTCCAAATTCTTTGCATAGGTCTTTATTGGATGATCCAAAGATGATGTCATCCATATAGACCTGAATAAGTAGGGTATAAACTCCATACTTATTTATGAACAAAGTATTGTCAATATGACCCTTGGTAAATCCCTTATTGAGGAAGAATTTAGACAAGGTATCATACCATCCTCTGGGGGCTTACTTCAGACCATACAAGGCTTTGTCCAACTTGTACACATGATCTGGGAATTTGGGGTATTCAAATCCAGGAGGTTGAGCAACAAATACTTGTTCATTTAGTACTCCATTCAGGAAGGCACTCTTGACATCCATTTGGAATACTTTCATCTTCTTGTAAGATGCAAAGGCTAGGAATAGTATGATTGCTTCAAGTCTTGCTACAGGAGCAAAATTTTCATTATAATCTATTCCTTCTTCTTGTCTGTATCCTTGGGCTACAAGTCTAGCCTTATTCCTTACTACAATTCCATCTTCACTCATTTTATTTCTGAAGACCCATCTTGTGCCTATTACAGTTTGATTTATAGGTTTGGTAACAAGTCCCATACTTTATTCCTCTCAAACTGTTCAAGTTCTTCTTCTATGGCTTCTATCCAATCTACATCTTGAAGGGCTTTATAGATTTTCTTAGGTTCCATTTGGGAGAGGAAGGCACTCATGAAAATGTCATAATGAGGGATGCCATCAGGAATGATTTCCATTTGAATAGGTAGAGAAATGATAAGGTTATTATCATTTAGAATGGGGATTGGAGTAGGGATTTGACAGCTAACAGTTTCATCTAAGCTGTTGGAAAGAGGAAAGCTGTTGGGAGTTTGTTGGCTGTCTGTGATATCTTTGGTAGAACATAGGGAAGAATGATGTTGTTTTCATATGAGGATGAGGGATTATTGGTTGTGGGTGATGTTTCTGGAAGGTTGTCAGAGTTTCCAATGCTTTCATCAAAATCACACAAGTCAGTGTTGCTTTGATCATTGTTTTCATCAAAGTCAACATGAATTGATTCTTCTACAACCAATCTTCTTTTGTTGTAAACTCTGTAGGATTTCCTAGAGTTGGAATAACCAAGAAAGATTCCTTCATCACACTTTGAATCAAAAAACTTATCTAGGTTGTTCTTCCCATTGTTGTGAATGTAGCACTTGCTTCCAAATCCATGAAAGTAGGATATGGTTGGAACCTGTCCATTTCACAACTCATAAGGGGTGTTCATATGATACTTGTTGATGAGTGTTTTGTTTTGCACATAGACAGTAGTAGTCACAGCTTCACCCTAAAAGTACTTAGGAAGATTGTGTTCTGACAGCATTGCCCGTGCTGCTTCACAAACTGTCCTATTTTTCCTTTCTGCTACTCCATTATGTTGAGGAGTTCTAGGTGCTGAAAAATTATGATCAATCCCTATTTGATTACAATAGGTGTCAACATTTGTGTTTTTAAACTCCGTTCCATGATCAGATCTTATTTTCTTGATAGACAAGCCTTTAATGTTCTGAATTTTATTGAACAGCTGAGTGAGATTATGAAGAGTATCACTTTTGGATTCAAGAAGAATGATCCAAGTGAATCTTGTGTAGTCATCAACAACTACAAGGGAGTATCTCTTTCCTCCTAAAGATCTGGTTCTAATGGGAACAAATAAGTCCACATGTAGAAGATCAAGAGGCTTGGATGTGTCCAGCCTGGTTTTAGCAGAAAAGGATGTCTTCTTTTGTTTTCCACATTGACAAGCTTTGCATAACTTGTCCTTCTTGAATGGTATTTAGGGAAGACCTTTGACAAGGTTGGACATGGATAACTTGGAAATGGTTTTGAGGTTCAGGTGGGTAAGTCTTTTATGCCACAACCAAGACATATCAGATTGACTGTAGGACAAAAGACAATGAGCAGTAAAGGATTGGACTACTTCAAGGTGGAGGCAGTAGATGTTCTTCATTCTAACTCTTTCTAAAATAACTTTTTTGTTCTTGTCCTTAACTTGGCATTGGTCCTTGATGCAGATAACATGATAACCTTTATCACAGATTTGACTGATGCTTATCAAATTGTGCTTAAGGCCTTCAACATAAGATACATCTGTAAAGATGATCTCCTTGGTCACTAGGTTTCCTGATCCATTGACTCTAGCTTGAGAATTTTCACCAAAAGTAACATTGGGACCATTCTTTGGTGTTAGCTGTTGAAGTCATTCCTTGTTGTAGGTCATGTGTCTGCTACATCCACTATCTAAATACCAGATTCCTTTACTATATACCAATAAAACAAAATAGAAATTATGGTACCCTTTATTCTTTTGGGTCCAAAGGATTAGACATTCTTTGGTACCCTAGCCTTGCCACCTGATCTTCTTTTGAAGAACTGGTTAAGGGTGTTATAGTAAGACATGATTTGCATCATGTAGGGTGTCAATGTGAAGGGTTGAGGGGTGTTATATAGGTGTCGAGTATTGTATAGGCTTTGATTTCTGTAGTTTGGTTAATGAATGTGAGATTGCTGTCTGGGGTTTGGTGAGTGGTATGATGATCTAGTAGAGGGGTTTTAGGACGGATAAGCATGGCTCTTCCCATTGGAGTATTGCCAATTTTGTCTAGGTTGCCTAGAGTGCCTCTACTGCCTCGCCTGTCTTGGTTGTCCAGCTTGTCTTGGCTATCTGGCTTGTCTAGGCTTTCTAGACTTTTGTTCCTGCTTCCTTTTCTAAGATTTAATATTATCAGTACTAGTGAATGCTTGAGTCTTAGGAGTTGTAGGAGAATCCACTTTTGATTCACTCTTTTTGGTACCTTCACTCTCCTTCTTATACACATCTTCCTTTGTTTGAATGGGGTAAGATGGTTTCTTGGTAGAGAATGTATTGAGACTTTGTAAAACCATAGTTTCAATAGCTCTACTTCCAGTTGGTGGAGTGTAGGTTTTGAGTGTGGGAATTTTGGCTCCAATTCCAGACCTGTCCCTAGGATGTCTTTGGTTAAAGTGATACAAGGATAGAGCATTGCTTGATTTGTTCCAGGAATCAATTTTGCTTTTTAAAGCATTGTTTTCTTCCTTCAAGGTACTCATTTCTTATTCAGTATCCTTTTGGGACATAGAACAGTCAGTCTTAGCCGTTAAGCTAAGTATGTCATTTTCAAGTTTTTGACATTTGTCCTCTAGATCCTTTTTGGTGGTTTCAAGGTTGGTGTTTGAGGATTTGAGATTCTCAATGGTATTGGATTGTTCAAGGTTTTCAGTGATGAGGGCAGCAAAGCTAGAGTCTTGTTTCTTCTTTTGAATCAAGAGGGTGCAAACTAAATTTTTAAAACCTTTTATATTAAGAGAGTTAAAATTATTTACCTCTTTAAGTTCTTCAGCAGCAGCTAAGGCTTCTAGGTCCTCTTCATTATTTGAGTCTTCACATTCCTGTGCAACCAAACACAATAGTGCTTCTTTTTCATCACTATCTGAGTCTGATGAATTAAATTCCTCATCACTGAACCTAGATGAGTCAGCAAGCATGACTTGTTCTTTGTTTTTGTCATTTTTTGCTTTGACACAATTGTAGAAATTGCACCTAGAGCTATGAATGGCTTCTTTAGAATAGGTCATCCTTTTTGAGTTTTCTCTTGGTTTCTTAGGTTCCTTCCAGTCAGCAGCATAGTGATCTGGTTTGCCACAGTTGTAACACTCAATATTTTTCCTTACAATCTCTTGAATTGAGTTGGATGGTGAAGGGCTATATTTTCTATCAAATACCCTTTTCTTTCTGATGTTTCATGGCATTTCTAACAGCCATGGAAATGAGACTTGGGATGTCCTCTTGAGAAATGGGTTTTGATTCTTGTTTAGGTGTTATGTTGTGTTTTTGAAGGGCGTTAATTGCTCACAAGGGTGTCAATGTCCTGTTGGGAGAATTGCTTCTGGGTTTGCTTTTGAGATACAAGAGCAAGGGTTTGAGATATGGTGGGTGATGGTTGAATTTTGATCATTCCTTCAAGTTCATAGGCTTCAAGTTTACCAAAGTACTGTTCAATGGTCATGCTACTCCATTAAGCTCCTTCTCTATTGGGAAGGGCTACTTTCTCATATTCTTGAGGGAGATTAGAGTAGATTTTTAGACATAGGTCAGATTGATCAAATTGTTTGCCATGGTCTAAAATGGCTCTTATAAGATCTTCAAATCTTGGTCTTGCAGCACTCACTTTTTCTCCAGGATAGAATTTGAAGTTTTCCAGTTGTCTTAATAAGTTATAAAGATTTTGAGTTCTTACACTAGTGTGTTTAGTGAACTTGGTGTTAATTAGTTCTCATACAGCTTTAGCACTTTTAACATTAGCTATTTCTTGTGCTAGGGAGTCATTTACACTCTTTTGCATAATATTTTTCACTTTTAAGTTTGCAGTCATAAGTTGTCTTTGTGCATCAGTCCAATTTTCAGGAGATTTAGTTTTTCTATCTCCTCCATTAACTTCAGGTTGAGTGGGAGGTTCAACTTCATTTTCCAAGACATAACAGTTTCATATGCTATTAGCATCTAGATAGGTTTTTATTTTTGAGGAATAAATCTCAAAAGATCCACGGTCATCAATGTGTGGAATGTCCTTTTCATTGTTTCTTCTTGGTTGAGGCTTGGTGGGTTGAATGGATCTTTCACAGGTTGTTAGACTCTTTATGGTGAATCCAAGCTCTGATGCCAATTGAAAGGCCATGTTTAACTAAATGAACAGATGAATTAAAACTTGGACAGCTAACTATTTGAGGTTAGCTATTGAGAAATAATAAATAAAAAAATGTGCAACGAAATATAAATAAATAAAGAAATGAAAGGACAAAGTGTAGTGTGTGTGTGTAAGTGTATGGACAAGAGTGTACACTGTATTTTAAAGTGGTTCAGAGGCAAAACCCTTCTCTTACATCCACCCCCACTGTTGGAACAGTGGGACCAATTCACTATAATATTCTCTTCAATAAGAGTTACAAGAATTGATAAGGCAAGTTCCTTTAAACCCCCTCTACTTAATTGACACTTCAATTAAGGTTGCTTCTTTCAAAGCGAGAAAAAGAAAAGAAAAATAAATCACAGGTGTGTTTACAAATGAAAATAGCTTGGCTGTTAGCTGGCTGGGTGTGGGTTGTAACTGGGTGCAAGATGACACAATATTTGCAGGGGTCTATGCAAATATTCAAGACTGCAGAGTGTAAATGCAGAGAAGCTACAAAGGGTTATGAAGGTTTGTGGAAGGGTATGTGAAAAAGGTTAACTTGACAACATGCCAGTATGCTCCTTTATATATGGGTTGACATATAGCCGTTGGGGGAAAAGGGTACAAGAGTAGCCCTTTGGGGAACAAAGGTTCAGAGGAGTTAATGGTTTTTCTTTGACTTTGGTGAAGACAGCTTTGTTACTCCTTCCTTATGCAAGTTGTCAAGAGAGGACTATGCAGGCTTGATCAAGCTTCAATATGAGTTATTCCAATGATTGGATTTATTGTACTAAACATTCTTCAAATATCTGACAAGGTGAGGACAGTTGTTCATCAAAAGCAGTCTTAGCTGTTGAAGCAGGGGTCTTAGCTGTTGGGCCTTTAAGGCTTTGGCTGTTGAATCTTGTTTGTAATTAGCATCTTGATAATTCATTTGAATGCAATGGAGTCGATAATATGTGGTTCTTTAGTTTGTTGGATGTATTTATGATGGGTAGATCATGTAATGTTGACTGTTGAGTTGTGTAGATGCATGACAGTCTTAGCTGTTGGGAATTGTCTTGGGTTGCCTGTGCTCAGGTCTTTGTATACATCATATAATCAACTGGACTTGATTATTTATTTATCAAAATATATTTACTATGATTAATTTGTGGTTAAACATAGTGAGGTACTAACAGACTTGCTAGAGTTATGACCCCCATTGTTTTCTATACTCCGAACCACTTTAAATTGTCGTGTTTATATTCTCCCAGGTATTATAGTGAATTTCTTGCTTCACTGGTCAAGGAAAGTATGAAAGAACCTGTTGTAATTGATGCACTTTAAATAAGTTAACTATTAGTGCACAAGAGGTCTACTATCCTTGGAAGGTAGGTCGACTATCTTGTGATGCAATGTGTGTGTGTTGAGTTTTGCAGCGGAATTATGATAAGTTTAAAAGGAGAAATGTAAAGATAAATAACAGGTGTAATGTGTGTGTAAATAGTGTATGAGAAGTAAGACAAACACAACGATATAATGTGGCTCGGTGTGAAGCAACTCTCCTACATCCACGCCTCAGTGTTCTCAACAGTGAAGAGCAATCCACTATAATCCTTCGTCAAGTAATTACAATAAATTGCGAGGAAAATTCCCTCAGAGTTTTACAACATAATTAGCCTCACTAACAAAGTTGTGCTTGTTGCAAAAGACTCAAAAGAAAAAGAAAAAGTTTCACAAATGTGAAGTTTTGGTGATTTCTAAGTGGCTCTAGTTAGCTATGTGAGATCTCTAGTGAGTTCAGCGATTAGCACATATTTATATGATTAATTGTGCTTTTACAGAGATTTGCTTAAAAGCTTGTATGGAGGTTTTTGAATGGCAAGAAAATGTTATATTTCTTCACTGTATGAATACTCCTTTTATAGGTCTTCATTAAGTATCCGTTATGTTCTAACGGTCTTGAACATCTTGGCTTTATGAATTGTCAATCTACTATCCTTGACTAGAACAGTGCTTATGAATAGTGTCAAGTCACGTTTGACTTTTACTGTGAGGTCTGCTATTCCGCTTAGTATGAAAGTTCAAGATAGTAGACCTTACTTGGATAAAAATCTGCAGTGATCTTTATTGTTCCTTGATGTTTTTCTCATTGATTTGAGGAGGATGATATTGTAATGATCTTGTAAAGAGCTGTTTGCTTGAGAGTCAAATGCTCATAGAACATTTGGGTTTAAAGTCAGAGTCTTCATTTGCTTAATTATTTTGTCAAAACTCTTTGTTTAGAAGCTTGGGTTCTAACAAAGTGAAGGGTGGACATAGGAGAGGTTGCTATATTCCGAACCACTATAAATCGTCGTGTTTGTATCCTCCTTATCTTTGCACACATATTTACATTTTCCATCACTCACAATCATCTCTTTAAATTATTTACATTTACACTAATATTCTCCTTCAAAATCACAAACTAATATAAGCTTATTGTCTGACAGTCGACCCTCAAAGATAATCTCTCAAAACACATTAGTACTAATCATTGTAACAGGACCTTTCGCATTTTTTCTTTTGTTAGTACATTTGACAACAAAAAAAATCTCAATTTCAATTTAATAAAAGTCACAGAAACAAACACATACTCCCTCCGTTCCAAGGAAGTTGCAACATTTTGCCGTTTAGGGTATTTCACAAAAGTTGCAACAATCCAAAAATTGAACCTTTTTATTACTTTTATAATCCTCCACTCATTCTCTCTCTTCCTCCCAACCACTCATTCTCTTTCCACCCCCACTAATTCTCTCTCTTCCTCTATACCTTTCATTTTTAATATAATATTATATCCTTAATTTCCCAACTCCAAAGTAAATGTTTCAACTTTTCTGGAACGGAGGGAGTATAAGTTACTTGCATTAATTAGAAGCCTTATAATGCAACCCCCCCCCCCCAAAAAAAAAAAAAAAAAGAAGAACAAATGATAAAGAAAAAAATAATGAGCATATCATCAATAAACTGCAGAGAACGGTTGCACCTAAACAGTATTAAACACACATGAGTCGAGTATGTCTTGTCTGTTCCATGCGGCTATCTTAGCTTCTGCGAGTTGGTCTGCAAGTTCCTCATCACCGGGTGTCTGATAGTGCTTTAGCATGGACTGATGATGGACATAACTTGGTGTTGGATTTGGGAGCGAGATATTTTCGCGTGTTGAGTTGTTAAAATAAGCACATTGGATGTGGACATCAAATTCACAATGTGAGCAGCTGTAGGAAAAACCAGTTCCAATTAAGGCGCAGATATTGCAGTAGAAGGAATTGGAAGGGTAAGTTGGATATGGGGTTAAAGTCAAGGGATGACAAGGGTGAGATTGGTGTCGAAGGGAACGCTTAGAGCAGTAGCAATTTTCATGAAGAAAGAAATTGCATTGCCAGCAAGCATAGATGGTACCAACGGCGGTTGATTTGCAGCCTGAGCATGTGGATGTTGTACCTTGTGGAATCTGGTAGCGATTAAGAGTGTGTGTGTGGCTGAAATGCCTGTATCCTTCCATCTTTTTCTGTCACACAATTTTGGTGTCTTTTTTTCCGAAGTTGGTCATAGATAAAGGAAATAAGATGTTCTGTAAAGCCTCCAAGTTGCAATGAAGAAATTATAAATCTTAGCATTAACTTATGTTATGTAATTTGGTCGTGGGGATGCTCTATAATTATAAGATGTTTTGTTAATACGAGCGTAATATACATTATGGGTGCTCTCTTTAACAACTTAAGCTTTTAGATGAGTTGGTTACAATAAGGGTTGTTGAGTTTTAATATCTACACGGTACCAAAGTCTTTAGAGCTTTGGACGCGGTGTACCCTTTGGCATAGTTCAAAGAGTTTGTTGGATGATGTGATTAAATTAAAATATCATATTCTTAATTTTGAAGATGCTTTATTATTTTATACGGGTGTTGACAAATATCATATCTACAATGGTTTAATCATGCATTCCACTTACAATTCTCCTTGCAGTTTTTTAAGTCAAACCTTATACCTAATAAAGACATAGACCACAACTATTCCAAGTGCAAAGCATTGTGTTATGTAAATGAAAATCCTATTAAACTGTTTCTTTGCTGTGGTTCGCCCAAAATCTCCTAAAAGTCATCAGTGTTTACATACATATGTTTGTGTACACTACACACACACACACACACACACACACACACACACACATATATATATATATATATATATATAGGGTCGCACTCCTGTGAGAACAATTTTATATGAGAACCGTGATAACCAATCATAACCATTAGATTAAAAAAAAAAATCAAGGGTCCAGATGTTAGATATATTGGATATACTTGGATACATTAGTTTTTAACATAGTGTATCCAAGTGCAACACTTAGATACAATACTTATTAACATAATGTATCCAAGTGCAACACTTATATATATATATATATATATATATATATATAGGTAGGTACTCAAATGAGAACCTAAATATCGTGAGAACATGGATACAGTAGGTAAAAACCTAATATATCCAAGTGAACCATTGGATACATTAGGTAAAAACCTAATTTATCCAAGTTCTCACGGTTCTCACGATATTTAGGTTCTCACAGGAGCACGACCCAATATATATATATAGGGTCGTGCTCCTGTGAGAACCTAAATATCGTGAGAACCGTGAGAACTTGGATACATTAGATGTTTACCTAATGTATCCAATGGTTCACTTGGATATATAGCTTGTATACATTAGGTAAAAACTAATGCATCCAATGGTTCACTTGGACACGTTGGATACATTACTTGGATACATTAGTTTTTTACCTAATGTATCAAAGTTCTCACGGTTCTCACGATATTTAGGTTCTCATTTGAGCACCTACCTATATATATATATATATAGGTAGGTGCTCAAATGAGAACCTAAATATCGTGAGAACCGTGAGAACTTTGATACATTAGGTAAAAAACTAATGTATCCAAGTAATGTATCCAACGTGTCCAAGTGAACCATTGGATACATTAGTTTTTATCTAATGTATCCAAGCTATATATCCAATGTATTCAAGTAAACCATTGGACACATTAGATTTTCACCTAATGTATCCAAGTTCTCACGGTTCTCACGATATTTAGGTTCTCACAGGAGCACGACCTTATATATATATATATATACTCCATCCGTCACAGCACAAGTAGGACTAAAGGAGTGGTCACATTAATGTTGTAATAGAGATCCCTCAAAGAAACAAAGAGATGAAAATCTGGCGGACAAGCGAGCGGGCGTTGCCCTATACCAGGCGGGCGCTCATGAAGGCAGTGAGTTTGTGATTCCGGGAATTTAATTCAAGCGGGCGCTTGAGGTGCACCAGGCGGGCGCTTGGTGCCGCGACGCTGAATTCGGGGAATACCAGTATTTTCGGGATTTCTCTTGTGTTTAGGTTTTAGGTCTTATTCTAGGTTGCATATATAAGCAATGTTCCGCCCCCATACTCATTGTAACTCAGATTTAACATATTATAGTACAAGATCCTGTCTTGGTAGTACCCCTAGACGTAGTCAAACATATTGACGAACTGGGTAAACAATTTCTTGTGTTCCTGGTTATTTATTTCTTGTGCTTGTTTGTGGTGCTGTGTTTCTTGCGATTTGCTTGGGTGTTTGGAGGGATTTTCCACAACAACTGGTATCTAGAGCTCCGGTTTAACGATCCGAGTTTATCAAGCAATCAAGAATGGGCAAGGATAAACAAGCGGTGGAGAAATTCGATGGGTCTGACTATAGGTTTTGGAAGATGCAAACAGAGGATCTCTTGTACAACAAAGATCTCTATAAGCCCTTAACAGGAGTTAAGCCAGAAAGCGAAAAGCAGGAAGATTGGGATCTTATGGATTGGAAACCCCTAGGGGTGGTTAGGTCTACTTTGTCAAAGTGGATCGCGAAGACTACCAAGAAGGCGAAAACCACCAAGGAGCTATTGGATTATCTTACTGAGAGATTTGAAACTCAATCTGCTGCAAATAAGGTTGATTTCATACGCAAGATGGGTAATCTCAAGATGCAAGAGGGAGGATCCATAGCTAAACAAATCGATGAGTTTATGGATTTTATAGACTCATTGGCAGCATTGGATATTACGTTTGGAGATGAGGTTCATGCTTGTCAATTGCTAGCATCCTTACCAGGAAGTTGGAGCGGAACGGTGACGGCGTTAAATGCTTCAGCAGGTAAGAATAAATTGAAGTATGATGATGTTAAGGACTTTCTTTTAGGCGAGGAAAATCGTATGAAGAAGTTGGGGACACCATCTACTTCGGGATCGGCTTTAGCTATAACTAGGAGGGGAAAGTCGGGTACTAGCAACAAGGGGAGAATCGAATCAAGGGAAAACGTAGGAGGTGGTGAGTATAGTCCTAGGGAGAACAAGAATGTACCAAGGGTTTCCTAGGGATCGGTACAGTGCTATCATTGTAAAGAGTTCGGACACTACAAGAAAGATTGTCCCATGCGAGGGAATAAATCGGCGAATGTGGTAACAGGGGTTGAAGATGTACTGGTTCTAAGTGTTAGTAGTGCGGTAGAATCATGGTTGCTGGATTCGGGGGCATCATTCCACTCATACGGGCATGCAAAGGAGATGGAAAATTATACTTCCGGTAATTTCGGAAAGGTCTATCTGGCGGATGGCGAGCCTTTGGAAATCAAGGGGAAGGGGGATGTCAGAATAGGAGCGTTGGACGGGAAGGTTTTACATCTACACGGGGTCAGACACATTCTGGGTTTGAAAAAAAACCTGTTATCAGTTGGGCAGCTTGATGAAGAAGGTTACAAGGTAACTTTTGGCTGCAGGAACTGGGTTATTACCAAGGAGGATTCAGAGATCGCTCGGGGTAATAAAGAGGGGACATTGTATTTGGCGAATAACACCAAGGATAGTATCGCGGTGGCTTCAGCCAAGGGTGATATGGATTTGTGGCAATGTCGATTAGGTCACATGAGTGAGAAGGGGATGAAAGTAATTTGTTTAAAGGGATTACTACCGGGTTTGAAGACAGTCAATGTGGGGATCTGCGAAGATTGTGTGTTTAGCAAACAGGCGAGAAGCAACTTCTTGAGGACAGGTAGGGCTTTGAGGGAAGCAAAGTTGGAATTGGTTCACACGGATTTATGGGGGCCGGCCCCAGTAACTTCTCTAGTTGGTGCGTCTTACTACATGTTGTTTATTGATGATTCGACAAGGAAGGTCTGGGTTTATATCTTGAATCACAAAGATGAGGCATTCGAGGTGTTTAAGAAGTGGAAGGCCTTGGTGGAGAATCAGACGGGTCTTAAGCTCAAAAGCTTGAGGTCTGACAATGGTGGGGAGTATGAGCTCGGGGAGTTCAGGGAATATTGTGTAGAGAATGGTATTCGTATAGTGAAGACACCAAAAGGCACACCTCAACATAACGGGGTAGCAGAGAGGATGAACAGGACATTGAACGAGCGGTCTAAAAGTATGAGGTTGAAGTGTGGACTTCCAAAAACGTTATGGGATATGCAGTTGACACGGCGGCTTTCTTGATCAATAGGGGACTATCGGTACCATTGGGGAATGAAATTCAAGAGGAAGCATAGAGTGGCAAGTAGGTAAATTTGTCCTTTCTTCGCATATTTGGCTGCGTTTCATATGCTCATATTGATTCTGCTAATAGAACAAAATTAGATGCTAAATCTGTAAAGTGTATGTTTATTGGTTATGGTGGGGATGACTTCAGGTATAAGTTTCGGGATGACCAAAATCATAAGGTTATTCATAGTTGGGATGTCATATTCAATGAACAGGTTTTGTACAAGGACAGAAGAGGGGCATCTGATGGGATTAGTTCGGAACCAGAGTTTGTTAAGGTAGATATTCTAGACTCGGGTGGGAGCAGGACGGTTCATGATGACCAAGATCAGGGGGTCACTGAAGATTAACCACATACTCCAGAACTGGATATTTTGCAGCGCAGATCCAACAGATTGCGTGGATCTCCTGATAGGTATTCTCCTTCAAATTACTATTTGTTGTTAACAGATAGTGGTGAATCGGAGTGTTATGCAGAGGCTGTTCGTAGTGAACTTTGTGATAAGTGGAAAGCTGTGATGGATGATGAGATGGACTCATTGAAGGCCAATAAAACTTGGGAGTTGATTAAACTACCTAAGGGGAAGAAGGCGTTGCATAACAAGTGGGTTTACACGATCAAGGAGGAAGGAAACGGTAATATGAGTTACAAGGTAAGGTTGGTTGTAAAGGGGTTTCAGCAAAAGTATGGTATTGACTACACCGAGGTCTTCACTCCTATTGTAAAGATGACCACTATCAGAATGGTTCTTGGGATAGTAATGGTAGATAACTTGTTGCTGGAATAGATGGATATAAAGACAGCCTTTCTTCATGGGGATTTGGAGGAAGAAATTTACATGGTACAACCAGAGGGATACTTGTCTAAAGGTAACGAGGAACTGGTTTGCAGGTTGAATAAGAGCTTGTATGGCCTTAAACAAGCTCCTAGGCAGTGGTACAGGAAGTTCGATGGATTCATGCATGACATTGATTTTATCAGATGTGAGGCAGATCATTGTTGCTACTTCAAGAACACTGACAACGGGTACATAATCTTGCTATTATATGTGGATGACATGCTAATAACGGGCTCTAGTAGTAGAGAGGTAAACAGATTAAAGGTACAATTGGCAGAGCGGTTTGAGATGAAGGATTTGGGGGAGGCCAGAAAAATCTTGGGCATGCGGATTGACCAGGATAGGGAGTCGAGTAAGTTGGTTCTTTCACAAGCAGAGTACGTCGAGAAGGTCTTGGCAAGATTTTGCATAGAGGAGGCGAAGCCAACGGGTACAGCATTGGGTATGCACATTAAGCCATCTGAGAAGGACTCACCTAAGGGCAAGGAGGAGCGTGACAAGATGGAAAGGACTATATATGCCTCGGAAGTAGGGAGTATAATGTATGCCATGATGTGTATAAGGCC
The DNA here is from genome assembly GCA_026119855.1 of Campanula takesimana. Taxonomy (NCBI): domain Eukaryota; kingdom Viridiplantae; phylum Streptophyta; class Magnoliopsida; order Asterales; family Campanulaceae; genus Campanula; species Campanula takesimana. The sequence goes on from JAOWBW010000120.1 coordinate 819,391, forward strand.
GGACATTGCACATGCGGTGGGAGTAGTCAGCTGGTTCATGGGAAATCCAGGGAAGCAACATTGGGAAGCGGTTAAATGGATCCTTTGCTACTTAAAGGGTACTACTGATAAGGCTCTAAGTTTCTTAAGCAAGGATGTCGTGTTAGCGGGTTATGTTAATGCGGATTTGGCATCAAGTGATCATGATAAGAGGAGAAGTACTATGGGTTATGTTTTTCCATTAGGTGGTACGGCTATTTCCTAGGCTTCTAAATTGCAGAAGATCATGGATCAGTCGATTGGAGAAGCAGAATATGTGGCAGTGACAGAGGCAAGCAAAGAGATGGTATGGTTACAGAACTTCTTGGGTGAACTTGGGAAGACGTGAAGTGGTAATGCTCTCTACAGTGACAGCCAGAGTGCAATTCATCTAGCATGGAATCCAGCGTTTCATTCTAGGATGAAGCACATCGAGCTGAGGTTTCATTACATCAGGCATCTCTTGGAGAGGAAGATCTTAAGGCTGGAGAAGATTTTGGGATCGGAGTACCCGGCTGACATGTTGACCAAGGTGGTAAACCTTGAAAAGTTGAAGCTATGTATAGCTTCAATTAGGCTTGGAGAATAGGAGAGGAGGAAGGTACTACCATGATCGAGGTGAGCACTAAGGCACCAAGGATGAGTTGAAGACAGATACGGGGCTGATATACACGGATTGATCTCTAGGTGGGAGATTGTTGGAATAGAGATCCCTCAAAGAAACAAAGAGAAGAAAATATGGTGGACAAGCGAGCGGGCGCTTGCCCTATACCAGGCGGGCGCTCATGGAGGCAGTGAGTTTTTGATTCTGGAAATTTAATTCAAGCGGGCGTTTGAGGTGCACCAGGTGGGCGCTTGGTGCCGCGACGCTGAATTCGGGGAATACCAGTATTTTCGGGATTTCTCTTGTATTTAGGTTTTAGGTCTTATTCTAGGTTGCATATATAAGCAATGTTCCGCCCCCATACTCATTGTAACTCAGATTTAACATATTATAGTGCAAGATCCTGGCTTGGTAGTGCCCCCAAACGTAGTCAAACATATTGACGAACTGAGTAAACAATTTCTTGTGTTCCTTTGTCTTTTGCTTTGGTTATTTATTTCTTGTGCTTGTTTGTGATGCTGTGTTTCTTGCGATTTGATTGGGTGTTTGGAGGGCTTTTCCACAACAAATAATTAAGAGAAAAGTAGTGAATATGTGGTAGAAAATGAAGAGAGAGAGTGAGTGGGGTAAATAGTAGTGTTGGTTGAATAAAATGAGTGGTAGAAAATGAAGAGAGAGAATGAGTGGGTTAAATGGTGGGGTTGGTTGAATACAAATATATTTAAACATTTCAACTTTGGGCAATCTCAATTGTTCAGGGACGGCCTGAAAGGGAAAGAAGTCCTACTTGTGCTGGGACATAGGGAGTATATATATATATATATATATATAACTTCACTGTCTTTTGCGAACTTTTACAGCCCGATTTGAGCATATCAGGGCAGTAATTGACAAGTCTATTACTCAGTGATGGCAGTTGATGGGTTATCAGGTTTTGCAAGGACACGAGCAACGAATGAAGGAGATGTCAATTTAGAAGTCGTTCAAGAAAGATTACAAGTCTCTCATGTCCACTCCCCAAATAAAAATAACAAAGGAGCACAATATCAAAGTTCTTAAGGTTGTCAAAATGGTCGTAGTTCTCGGGGATGAGGATAAGGATGGAGACTGGACCGAGTTCGAGGACATGGTCACTATGGTCAAGGCCATGGTAATTTCAACGACAATAGAGGAGGCGACATGGAACAAATACATGATTATGGTGGTATAAATGGTCGTTAAAACAATTCGTTTGAATATCAAGGACGTGGATGAGGTCAGGATAAGGATGTGATGGAGAAAGGTATGACAAATCAAATGTTAAATGTTATTATTGTCATGAATATGGTCATAATGAAAATGAGTAGACATAGAGAGACTTTCGTAGATAAGAAAGTACCTCGATTTGCAAGAGGAGGAAATCAAGAGTCTCAAGTTTTTTTTTTATGGTTACAGTGGCAGCTGAACAACCTGGTTACTATACTTGGTTCCTTAACAGATGTTTCACTAGTCACATGTATGGGAAGAATGATTTATTTATGGATCTTGATGTAATTGTGAGGAGGTCAAGTTTGCTGATTACGCTACAATACATGTGATATGTGATTGGGAAAGACTGAGTTCTCATAAAAATGAAGAATGGAGATCGTAAAGTACATCTCAGACGTGTTCTATGTTTGGAATACGAACATAATTTTTTTGAGCTCGAGCAAATTTTTAGAGAAGGGGTATGATATGCGGCCACATGATACCCAACCCACAGTGTTTGATACACAAGGTACACTCATTTTACAGTCTCCTTATTCAAGGAATAAAATGTTTCAAGCTGATATTGAGTGTGACTCTTATTCACGTTTCATTGCAATAGTTTATTATTTGGTTGTGGCATTTTCATTTTTGTCATTTAACTTTTTGTAGATTGAAGTTGTTAGCACAAACAGAGATGGTTAGAGGTTCTCCTGCCATTAATCATCTTGAACAACTATGTGAGGGATATATTGTTAAATATAACAAAGATTTATGACAAATCAAATGTTAAATGTTATGGATGCCATGAATATGGTCATTAGGAAAATGAATAAATATAGAGAGAATTTTAAAGATGAGAAAGAACCTTGATTTGGAATAGAAGGTGAAAATGAATAGTCTCAAGTTTTTTGATAGTTATATTGATAGCTGAACAACCTGGCTACTATAATTGGTTCCTTGACATAGGTTTCCCTCGTCACATGTATAGGAATAAGGAGTTTATTATTGGTCTTGATAAAACGGTGAGGTCTAAGGTCAAGTTTGCTGATTACACTACAATACGTGTGATGCGGAAAGAAAAAGTTCTTTTAAAATTGATGAATGGAGATCGTATGTACATCTCAGACGTGTTCTATATTTGGAATATGAAGTGAAACTTGTTGAGCTCGAGCTAATTTTGGAGAAGGGATAAGATATGTGGCTACATGATAACCAACTCACCATGTTTGATAGACAATGTACACTCATTTTAAAGTCTCCTTGTTTGAAGATTAAAATGTTTCGAGTTGATATTTGAGTGTGACTCTTATTCACGTTTCATTGCAATTGTGAAATATTTTGTTGTCGTATTTGCATTTTGATCATTTAAATTTTCATAGCTTGAAGTTGTTAGCCGAAGCAGAGAAGGTTAGAGGTTCTCCCACCATTAATCATTCCGAACAACTATGTGAGGGATATATTGTTAGAAATCAATATAGAGATTCATTTGTATAATTAACAAGTACATGGCAATCAAAATAGCTTTTATTGAAAAGCAATGTGTTGTTATCTTCATGTTTTTTTAACGGTATAATGGTGGTGGTGAATATACATCAAATGAAGTTGTCGAGTATCACAAAGAGTACGGAATAGAGCATGAAGTGACGTATCTCTACACCCGACAAATAATTGAATTGCTGAGCAGAGTAACTTAACAATTTTGACATGATGAGAAGAATAATGAAGGCCAAGAGGATTACAAATTAATTTTCGGTAGAGTCTGTCTCATGTTTATTTGTTAAATAGATGTCAAACGAGAAGTGCTAACAATGTTACTCCGGAAGAAGCGAGGACCGATGTCAAACAAAATGTAAAGTATCTACCGCATATGCTCATGTTCTAGCCAAGACAAGAAGGAAGTTTGATGATAGAGGATAGAAAACCAATTTTTTTGGGTTTACAAGGCTAATGGATACAAGTTATTCAGTCCAGTCACAAAGAAGGTAATCGTGAGTACAGATGTTTTGTTCGCTGAAGAAGAAGCTTTTGGAACCGGGAATTTGATGCTTTAAATGATTCACGATGCACTTACATATCCATTTTTAAAGATGAAGTGTTTCAACAAGCAACACAAGAAAACATGTCATTAACAACGTTTTTTTTGTTTTCAAAGTGTTTTCCTGAAAACGTTATTGATATGTTTCACAATGTTTTACCATAAATGTTGTGCCCGGTTGTGTCTGTTGACAACATTTGTTATTAAACATTGTTATAAGAGTAACATTCAACATTTTTTATTAAACGTTGTAAGTTGTATAAACATTTTCCATAGACAGATTAATTGTAATATTATGTTTATTACAAGATTTACATTAAATGTTGTGATTACCCAAATTACTGTTAGGATTAGGTGTGTTTGAATCAAAAAGGTTTGCTATTGGAACAAGGATTAAGGACTTATTCAAGAACAAGGATTGTGGTTTCCTTATATAATAAAGTTATTTTCTCTCCAAGAATTAGGATTCCTTATTGCCAAAGGTTTTGATATTTATGTGACTATAAATACAACCCTTTCCCTAGCATAATAATGAAAATTTCAACTAGAAATAGAACTAATGATTAGTTTAAGAAGTTCAAGAAGTTCATGAAGCACAAAACCAAGAAGAAGAAAGCGATATTGCTTGAAAAAGTGTTTCTGTTAGTGCAAAACAGCAGTGTCACCATTGGTGTTGCCCCTAGTGTTAACCCGACGGTATTTGTAATAGTTTCATAATTTATTCACAAAATTATTAGGTATTACTCCCTCCATCCCGGAGTAAGAGTCCTACCTTCCATTTGCACGGAGATTAAGAAATGATGGAAGTAAAGTAAGTGTAAAAGTAAAGTAGGAGAGAGAATGAGTGGGAGGGAATAGTAAGTTGATTGGTGTTGTGAGTATAAAAGTAAAGTAGGAGAGAAAATGAGTAAGATGAAAAGTAAAGATTCTTTTCCATTTTAGGAAAAAGACTCTTACTTTGGGATGTATCAAAATAGAAAGTATGACTCTTACTCTGGGACGGAGGGAGTAATATTTAATATTTACTGCAAGTTTATTGTTATTTGTAGGTCTAAAATTTATATCAAGGTTGATCAAAATAATGGAGCAACAATCAAGGGATTGGTTGAAGGAAATATTTACACATAAATAAAGATTTATCTGTGAAAATCATGGAGAGAAAGGAAAGGTTAACGACTCAGTCAATAAGCCTTACGGAAAACGTGGGTACAAGGTCTGGAAGCATCGAGAGTACAACGAGGAAGTGCACAAGACAGGAGTGGTTGCTACAAAGTAGGAACCATGATCTACTTGGAGCTAAAGAATATGATCTTATCCTCCAACAACTTTGAGGATGATTTTAGCCATGATTAAGTAGTCACCACATTTTTGGAGGCTATATAAAGGGCTGTGGAGTTCAAAAATAAAATAAAATACACAAGTTAGAAATATTAAACACCCATAACCATAGACCATGTGCTAGTGATGTCACAACACCCAACCCAACATCATAATCGAGTTTCTTGAGGAAACTATTTGTTGAAGGCTAAATTGGTCTAGCCTTTTGATTGCTATTGGGGGTGTTGTTTCTTTATTGATGGTTATTGTATCTAGTACATTTTGTTCTGTTATTTTCTTTAGATGATAGGAGTTGTTTAGACTTTGTACTTAAAACATACATATCTAGTGAAAGTCTTTTTTGGCCATGAGGCTACCACAAGGTATACTCCCTCCATCCCACCACAAGTAAGACCAAAGGAGTTTGCACACTAATTAAGAAAAACTAGCAAATGTGTGGTAGAAAATGAAGAGAGATAATGAGTGGAGTAAATAGTAGTGTTAGTTGGATAAATTGAGGGGTGGAAAATGAAGAGATAGAATGAGTGGGATAAATAGTAGTGTTGGTTGAATAAATTGAGTGGTGGAAAATGAAGAGAGAGAATGAGTGGGGTTGAAACATTTCCATTGTGGGTAGTCTCACTTTTAATGGGACGTCTCAAAAGGGAAAGAAGTCTCACTTGTGCTGGGACGGAGGGAGTATATATTTATATATTTGTGAAAAATATTGGAATCACATAAAAGGTACCTCAATGATGAACTAGAATTTGTAATTAGATTCTGAATGGAAAATTCTTGTGAGAATATATGTGAGAATATATTTGCTACATCTGAAACGGGGCATAAATGGAGAAGGTTGTCAAGTGCAAAATTTCAAATATTCTTATGTGAATTAAAACTCATCTAGCAATATTTTCTTCTCTTGTTTCAAGTGAACAAGAAACATTCAACCTCGCAACAAATGGTGAAGACATTAAAAGAATGTATACCAAGACCATCCTTGAAGACTTCACCCATTTCATAAAACCTTTCCAACTGATACATCTTCTCTCAGCCTATATATTGTAACCTATTACCCCATTTACCTGTGTGCTTGCAGCACCAATTCTCTCTTTCCATTGTGGGCAATATAAACCAATTGCCTCACTGACCTTTACCTTGTCTTTTTCTACACCATGTGCACAACCAGCACGTTGCAGTTCCTCCCTTTGATGTTTTTACAATAGACACCATTTTTACATACTTGGACTTGATAGTTAACAATACACCATTTTGACACTTAAACCTTTACCCTTTAATCCTTCACTATTTAATCTGTCATCATTTTTACCATCCCTATTAATCTAACCAAACTTTGCGAAATTCTGGGGAACACATACGAGCAAAAGGATTGCATCCATCCAACAATTCTTAGTGTCAATCACAGGAAGAACTACATTAAGAAATGCTTAGTTACAAGCCTTAATTGAAGTCTCAATTAATTAAGAGAGAGGGTTCTAGGAACATTTAAGAGAGAGAGGGTACGAGGAACAAGAGGAACTTGCCTAATCAATCTCTGTAATCCTTGAGAGGGATATATATAGTGGATTGATCTCACATGTCAAGGACAATAAGGGTGAACATAGGAGACCGTTATTACTCTGAACTACCATAAAATTTCTTGCCTATTGTCTTCTTTAATTTCTTGTTTTGCACTTTAATTTTCATTTCAAACTGTTCTTGCATGCTTAAATCAACTTTTGTTTGATAACGTAGACAAGATAAAATTGACTAAAATAATATGAATATATATATATATATATATATATATATATATATAAGACAACAACTATAAGGCCATATAAATTATCTATTCCGCTAGGCATAATTTCTACTCATTTCGGCCTTGAGAATGCTTAAGAAAACAATGACTTTCAATTTTTTTGATGTCAATGCTGCAAAAAGTGAGGATGTAAAAGCTTTGTAAATATTTACTCTCAATTGAAAAAAAAAGAGATTAATTTGTTTTAAAGAAATTGTTATATTACATATACATTAGTGAATACCACATATACTTATGTACCACAAGATAGAGGCACAATCAAAGCTCAGCAGCAAGTAACATTGATGGAACATCCGCGCTTCACGAGCAGCACACCCGTGCGAAGGAAGAACCACGATGTGATGATCCGGAGCAAAAGGCTTGACCGTGTCGGTAGAAGGACACATCCGTGGGTCAGAGGATCAAGCAAGACAACGCGTATTCCTTTTGTTTCACGTATTTGTTTTATTTTCCCGTTTTGAGACTCCAAGTAGGGTTATTTTTGGCAATTATTTTTAGTATATTACTTAGGGTTTTATTGCTTCCTAGTATTTTGTTAAGATTATAAATACTCATATGCGGTTTGATTGGACACAATTTTGATATTATTAATTTTAATAGAGTTTCCATTCTTACAACTTTGTTTGCATTGAAATCCCTACAAGCCATTTGATTTGTTTTGAAGGATCTCTTCGGTAGATATTGTCAAGGATAATTAGGATTCTTCTGAGATAGTTTCGTTTTCTAATTACTAATGTATATTCAGTTACCTAATAGCTTAGGGTTTCTATTCTAGATAGGACTAGGTTACTTTCACTCCAAGTAATTCGCGTGTATATAAACTTTACAGTGTATCAATGAGAAGTTGAGATGTCTTTCACACAAATTATAATCTCTTATATGGTATCGAGCTAGGCGATCCACCAACCCTAGCCTTCTCTCTTTTCCGGCCTAACAGCCTTCTTTTTGTTTTTCCGGCATTCTTCCTACCCTTGGCCATGTCGTCGGACATTTTCACTCTTCCAAATCTTGCCGAACCTCATGCTCCCCTCATCGCTGTTTCTCTAATCCACATCCTCAAACTCACCCCCACCAATTACATATCCTGGAAAACCCAAATTGAGGCAACCCTAATAGGTAATGACCTCTACAAATTTATTGATGGTAGCCACCCCGCCCCACCCAAAGAAATCACAATCACCACTGAAGCCAAACCAGCCACAACCACCATCAAAGCCATCCCTGCTACAACCACCACCACCTCAAACCCCGCTTATTCCACATGGTTTCACCAATATAAACTGATTCTTGGTGCTTTAGCCGGCACTCTCTCCTCAGTCCTTGTCCCTCTCATCTCCCAAAGCCCCATAACCCTTGAAGCCTAGGAAACCCTAACCAAAACATATGCTAACTCTTCCAAAAGTCACTTCAAACAACTCAAAGATCACCTACGAAACATCACCAAAGGATCTCGCACTGTCTCCGAATACATGCGAGACATGAAGGCGTGTTCTAACGAACTTTCCTCTCTTGGACGCCCTGTTGATCCTGATGACCTTGTTGACCGTATTCTAGAACAAATCAATGATCCAGAGTTCGAAAGTGTTGTTCAAGCTATTCAGAATCGTGAAATCCCAATTACGTTTGATGAGTTACATGAAAAACTCATCAATCGGGAACTCTTTCTTAAACAAAAACTTCGCTCCACCTCCCTCTTCCCTGCTTCCGCCCACACTGCCACCAAAGCCCCACCCAACTCCAACATCCCACGGCCACCCAACAACACCACCACCAACAACAACAAATGTACCAACTACAACTCCCAACCCTCGACCAACAACAATACTAACCACCTTCCCTATCGAGTTATATGCCAATGGTGCCGACAACCCGGTCACTTCCTATCCCAATGCACCTCCTTCCACACCCAGTTTCCTAATGTCACAATGCCTACCCCATATCATCCACCAAACAACTGCCTACCTAACAACCAACCACCATAATACCGAACCAACAAAAACCACCCCAACCCTAGCCTTCACGCCGCCATTGCCAACAACCTCACTAACCCTCCACCTTCCTGGCTTCTTGATAGCGGTGCCACTCATCACGCCACCAATGACCTAGCTAATTTATCTCTTCAATTCCCTTATAGTGGAATAGAGGAACTATTCATTGGTGACGGTTCCGGTCTTCCCATTGCTAACACTAGTTACACTTCTCTCCTAACTCCTCATTCCATCTTTAAATTAAATCATGTTCTTTATGTTCCATCTCTGTCTCATAATATTATCTCTATATCTAAACTCTGTCATGATAATAATGCATCCATCACCTTCTCATCTACTTCCTTTTGTGTGAAGGAAAATCACTCTGGGAAAATACTCCTCTAAGGTCAACCTAACTCCAGCGTCTATGAATGAATTCCCGCTCACTCTGTTGTTCATTACGCTTCCGTGTCTTCTATGTCAAATTGGCATCATCGCTTAGGACATCCTTTACATTCAATTTTACGTCATCTTAGTAATAGTTTTAGCTTAGATATTGCTACTATTAGAAATTTTCATTGCAATTTGTGTGCTTGTAATAAGAGTCACAAATTACCATTCTATGAGAATACAATTCAATCTTTTGGTCTACTTGACATTCTTTACAGTGATGTATGGACGTCTCCTCTTTTATCACCTGATGGTTTCAAATATTACATAATTTTTGTGGATCACTACTCCAAATATATTTGGTTCTACCCTCTCAAAAATAAAAATGATGCCCTTTCTGTTTTCTCTCGTTTTAAACCCCTTGTGGAAAAATACTACAATCGCTCCATCAAAACAATTTACAGTGACAATGGTGGTGAATATCTCGGTCTCCGTCCCTTTCTTGCCTCTCATGGCATCCAACATCTCATCTCTCCCCCTCACACCCCAGAACCCAATGGTTATTCTGAACGCCGGCACCGACATATTGTTGAAACCGGCCTCTCTCTACTTACCCATGCTTCCATGCCTAGGAAGTAATCGCCTCTTGATTTCACCACAGCCTGTTACCTCATTAACCGGATTCCCATACCCACCATCAATCTTAAATCACCATATTTCATACTACACAATCATCATCCCAACTATCTCAAGCTACGAAGCTTTGGGTGTCTCTGTTACCCTTGGCTCCGCCCTTACACCACTCATAAACTAGACACTCGATATACTCCTTGCGTCTTTGGCGGTTACTCCCCCACTCAAAGTGCCTATTTTTGTCTTGACCTTAAAACTTACAGAGTGTATACCTCTCGTCATGTTCAATTTGTTGAGAGCCAGTTTCCCTTTGCCACTAGTTCTCCCTCTCCACCATCTCTGTCCCTTCCTGATGAGTGGTGCACTATCTCGTTCCCTTTATCTAACCTCCCAGCTCATAACCCATCCTCCATAGCTCCTCTTCACCATGCCAACAACCCCATCAAACAGCCGAACCAATTACACCAGGAACCCCCCTTTCCTCTCTTGATTCGACCGGATCATCTTCAAACACGACCGCAGCCTCATCCCATCCGAACGAACTCTTAAACAACTCGCCCTCATCCGACCCACCCAGACCTCCTGACCATATGTCTGGCAACCACACCTCCCAACCCGAGCAATCCCTCACTTCCTCAAACATCATCCCACCCCCATCCCTTCCTCCTCCATCATCCAAACCAGTTACGAGATCTCAAAACAATATTCATAAACCAATCCAGAAACTCAACCTCCATGCTTCCCTTCTACCCCCCTCCGATCCCTCTAACATTACCCAATCCCTCAAAAGCCCTAGATGGCGTGCCTGTTGGAGATTATATCCTAGTGTAAGTACCCCGATCCGAATTACTATTCTCAAATAATCAAATTATAGGGCTAAGGGGTAATTTGGGACTTAATTGGGTCATTATAATGTTCAAAAGGGTATTTTAGGCATTAATTAAATTATTTTAGAAAGGGAGGGACCATCTGGTAATTTCCAGATGGCTAGGACCTTGGGTTTATTCCCCACAAAGCCCAAAAGGACTTTGTGGGATTATCTTAAAGTTGCCGCCACGCGTTAGCTCCTCCATGCTCGTCAGCCGCCTTATCCCCCGGTGAGTCTCACGCGCCCAACAAGCTCCCCAACGCCTCGCTTTGATAGGCTTTCACCTCCACCCTTGTCTCCCTCACCCTCACAGCCTCTCCGTGTTACCCCCCCCCCCATTCGTCCTTCACCCACCCTTCATCACCAACAAGCCAGCGCACCTCAACCTTCCAGAAGACACACCGGTGACCATTGGATCTTCCCAAGCCTACCCAGATCTGATCTGGACCGTTGAATCCCTCCCAGCCTATTTAACATCCAATTTCAACCCATTTTGTACACCAAAAATTACCCAATTTCCACCTCATTATTGTGATCAAAATATGTCTCATTTGCTTAGCCCCTAAGCAAATAAAAAGTCAATTGTTGAGGGACCAAAATGTTACTTTTAAGTTACAAACATGCCCCCAATCCATCCTATAAATAGAGAGCTCATCCTCTCTCATTTCAGGAGGAATTCCATAGCAAAGTTACTCCCTAAAATTGTAGTCCCTCTTTCTCTCTCAAATCAAATACTTATCTTTGTGAATGATTGTGACTTTCTTTAGATAATAGTGAAAGACTACTAAGAGTAGTATCACTCTTATCTTTAGTCTCATTTAATCTAAAACACACAAAAATCAACCCAAGCAAAAAACCTTAGAACCCGAGTTCTCTAAGTAAAGAAGAAAAGAAGCAAACTTGGGTCAATCAATTAAAGGTTTACCCCAAACTTGCTTAAAAGTTAAATCTTTATTTTATTGTCATCTTTATATTGTTCTTGTTGGGATATTGGCTTTGTCTATTTTCATGTTTATAAAAATGTAGTCTTTATATATATATATGATTGGACCCAAATACTCCCATAATCCTAATGGTTTCATCTTACACTTTTGTAGTGTATTAAAATGGTGAACTAAGTGGAGAGGAGTATTTGTTATATTTATGTCATTTATATTTATGTCATTTACATTTATGTCTTTAATTTTGGCTTGGTGATCCATTGCACATATGGAGAAAGCCTTGCACATTTATCTTGTATTTGTTTATTTATTATCATAATATCTCTCTCTCTATATATATATATATTTATTAAATGTTCATCTTTATTCCAAATCTTGTAAAGATTAACCTTAGATGATAGGGTCTTAATCCTTATTCATCTAAGTTGTGGTTCTATCCAAGTAAAGGTATTATTGCTATTATTCTCCAATGATTGCTCAAACCATGGCCTTGACCTTTGTCTTTATTATTCTTACATGGGTTTGATGCATAGGATGACCAAGATTGTCCCTCTTGACTTTTCTAGCCTTTTCCATGGCTAAGTAAAAGTCTGTCCCTAAAGAATACCTTATCTTACTTGGATAGTTTATCTCTTTTATTTAAAGTATCAAAACAAAAAAGGGCATTAACATGCCTACATTTTATTTCCAAAATCACCTTCTAAAAACAAGGCGGTTTCTCCCATTTTCAAAATACCCACACACACACTTGCACATTTTTTGTCAACAAACTTAGGGAGACTCGGTTTTCCAAGGCGGATTGGGTGAACGATGAAAAGTTCTTCCCAAGACGTAACCTGACCTCCGAACTCACTTTCTCTAACCTTTTTCGTTAAATTTGGGTTTAAAATTAAATTAACGTGGCACTCCATTTTCTTGAACATAAAGTGCCATGTTTGACTCTCCGGGAACCATTCGTTTTTCCCGCGGGTATCTTACAGTGGCGACTCCGCTGGGGAATAGTGTGTTTTCAAACTTCTTTGTAGAAGATTCGGGGGCATTCTTGTGTGGGTCAAACTCCCATCCCCGTTTGTTGACTTTGTGCATATCTTTTGTGTGTTTTGTGTTTTTGTTTTGATTTATGAGAATGAAACTGTTCTGGAAAAGCAATAAACTGGGGCTTGGTGGATCAGAAACTGGAAATTTGCAAAAAATAATGGGACTCCTCTACTAGCCGTACGGCTGGTTTGCCCGGGCCCACAGAATGTTTCAAATTAACATTTTCTTGCAGGGCAGAAATATTCTGATGGCCCCTTGCCTCTGCTTGTCCAGGTTCCAATTTATAGCCTTTATTCGTGCACGTATGCCTTTTTTTTCTTAAACCGTAACTTGTTTTCCAAAGCTCGGTTACGCACAAATTTTGGACATAAAATTTCGGTTTTCAAATCCTTTGATTGTGCACAACCTTTTTCATATACAAAATTTGATTTTTCAAGATCCTTACTTGTTCATATCTTTGTTTGATTACTTGTGCAAGTTACTTGTTTAATTACTTGTTCTTTTGCGTATGCTCTTGCTCATGATATTAAAACGCATTGAAAATTTCTATTTTTACTCAAAAGGGAACATGGAAGACTTCACACTACTCTCACTTGACCTTGTGCACGTCTCAATAACCCTTAAAACCTGGGATGGATGCCACGATGCAACTTGATTAGTTCTCTTGTGCCCTTCTCGCGCGCACGGGTCCATTCCACCTTCCCCATCCGAGCTGAGTCAACCACACATTGTTCGTGACACACAAAATACCGTGACCATGGTTGGTTTTTAGTCTAGCTCACGTCATCACGTCCCTAATACGTGTCCAAGCACTAATTATGGCCAAGTTAATGCCCAAGTTCACGACTCCTTGTGAAAGCAAGTGTGACCAAGGTCATCTTTGACCCGATCCTTGACATAGGCGTTAATTTCAACCATAATTAAGACAAAGTCATGTATTAAGGATAGGGTGACACCGTGTCGTTATTGTTGGTAGTGGTACCCTAGGCACGTTTAATAAACGCTGTAATTGTTATCATTTATTTCATATCAATAAAAAGATGTTTTGATTATTATTGTTGTTCATGTTTACTTATAATAATCTCCGTCCCTAGTACTTGTTAAGCACTAGTATAAAGGCTAAATGATCAAGGGATGATCATGTTAGATTTATGGGTACTTGTTTGGAACAAGGTACTGGACATGACCCGCTGTATGAGATTTATGTCATGGTCTATGTCGTACATATATCTCATATTAGTTATGTCATTTGAATCCTTAGACATGAAGTTATTATAGTCTTCCACTTGATGAACATTATGTTTGACATATTCAAACGCTACCTTTAACCGGGTAGTTATAAAGTGTATGATTGACATAATCGGATTCACGTAGGGAAGAATAATAAGCTAAATGGATTTGTCCCTCTTCGGAGATATCTCAAGCTTAGGCCTCTCGTAGGAATGATGTTGATGAAAATGTTCGGCCGGACTCAAATGAATTTATTAGATTAATGTCATTTGGATTATCAACATATTCAGAATCGAGAAAGTATTGAACAAAACCAAGTTGACCGTTTGACCATGACTTGTGTTCAATGAGATCGTGGACAAAAGGGATTATGACATATTCTAAAGGAATGCGAACTTGTATCTAGTTATACTATTTGGGTAGGTATGACGGTTTGCTAGAACCTAATCATATCTTATGGTTTCATGGTTGAACCCATTGCCAACTTAGTGTAATCCTAGAGGGTCACACACAATAGAACGAATCTTAAATAAGGACTATATCGGAATATTGAGTCGAAGAACTTTGGAGGAATTTGGAAATTAGGGAAATCTGGGGCAGGTGTGCGACCGCATAAAAGGGTTTGGGCGGCCGCACAGCTTGGCTCAAAAAGTACCAGAAACCTTCCAGATAGATGTGCGTCCGCACAGGTGGTTTTGGGCGGCCGCACACCATGTCGGGACTGGTTTCCTAATTTGATTTGGAAAAGAATTTTGGACGGATTTAGACACAAGTTTCCTATTTGGAATAGGTCTAACTTGTATATAAACAGCAAAATTCGGCCAGAATCAAAGCTAATGCTTTTTGTGCAAATTCCAAAGAGTTTGAGAGAGTTTTATTTTGTTCTAAGACATCCTAGATTGAAGAACAAAATAATACACAAACTAAAATTCCATATAGTTCATATTAATTGTGAAAACGTGTTTCACAATATTGATCTAGCAACCAAGATCAAGTGTTCTTGATATTCGTTCAAGGTGTGGATACCGCTAGAGGGTGAAGCTCATCATCTTCAAAGTTCGTGTTCTTACTTGTTCGTGATTAAAGCTTCAATTTCTCCACCAAGATCAAAGACCAAATTCAAAGTCATCAAGGGTTAGTTTTTCTAGTATTCATATTGCAAGTATTTGATTTAATCATATGAATGGATCTATGGGCTTTGGGTTTCATAAAATTTTAAATGCTATTTTCCGCTGCGCATGTTACTACGAAACCCAACAGTGGTATCAGAGCCCCGTTCATGTTGATTATTTCAATACCTAGATCATGTTGTGTGTATATAAATTGTTTATGTGCCTAACATGATATGAATATTGGATATATGATGTTTATGTGTTATATGATTTTATGTGGTTTATTGATTTACAAATCTAACCGCACTATTGAATCGCACTAAAAATTATGTTGGATTCTGAATTATTTGATTATTAATTTTTGATTGGATCAAAGTTCTAATAATCGGGGAAAACAATTTTGAGACAAATTTTTGAACTTTAAAAATTCTGTCTGATGCTACTGTGCGACCGCACAGAAAATATTGGGCGGCCACACATGTTTGGGCGACCGCACAGATTTTCTTGGGCGGCTGCACAGTTAGTCAGAATCAGAATCAGATTCTGGAATTTTGATGGGGTCCAACCGAATCAGTGACAATCCCGGCCAGACCTGCTGATCTGGAGCGGGTTTTGGGCGGTTGGTTTTGGTGTGGATCTTGGGGTTTGATTTTCCTATTTTTTTTATCTTGTGATTCTAAGATTGGTTCAAGGTTTGGATGGCTAATCTACGTTCATCGAGATTGTGTTTCCCAAACTTAATCGCAATCAAAGTTTCAAAGATAAAACGAAGTTAGAATTATGAAGAGTTCATAATTGCTAAAATTGAGAAACAAAGTTCTTGATTTAATGATTGGAGATTCATGTGGAATCGTGGATGCAATTGGCCTATGTTTATCGAGACCATCTATTGCTTAGTTTCGGCCACATGGACTACTTTCTTGGTTTCTTGAATTAGTGCGGAATTGTGGATGCCTTATGGCTATGTTTTGGCCGCACTTCTTATTGTCTTGATTTGGAAGAAGATAACCAAAGTTCAAAGAGTCTCATCCTCGTAATTATAGAGAAACTAATGACACATAAATATTATGCTTAAATTAATAGATATTAATTTAGTGGCTAAACTTTATGCGTAACATGATTATATTATATGCTCATAAATGTGTTGTATGCTATATGTGATGAACCTTCAAAGAAAGTTTTAAGTTCTTTTTGCCATGCCATGATTAAAACACTTGTTTATACATGGGTGATTTTGATGTGGGTTCGCCTCCGTGAGGTGCATTAATTTTATTCATGTATGAGCAAGATGAGGTTCATTAATTCAATGTGGGCTTGCCTCCGCAAGGTGCATTAAATTGAATGGTTCCTATACGTTTAAAATGGTTGGACTTAATTAGGCGTCAAAACAGTTTTGGGCCTAGGCAAAAGTTGAGATTAAACATGCTTTTTGAAATTGGATTTCTCAAAGAATCTCATAAAAGAATCTAAGAATCATATGGGATATGATTGACATGATTGTCTACCTAATTAATTTAGTTTGAGCGGTCCGCCTCCGTGGACTCAAAAGTTAAATTAAAGTTGGATCTTAGGCCAATTAAAATTATATTATACATTGGATGTATATGAAGGTTATATAATTTAGTGGGAGTATTTTTGTTTGAAAAATACATTATTTATTTCTTTAATGAAACCGGTACTTATTAAATTTTGGAAATTTTGCATATTTGTAGACAATGACACTAACACTCAATCAATTTCGTTGTGATCGATCCTTGAGAAGGATAAGCTCCAAGAGAATGGTACGAACTTTATGGATTGGATCCGTAGCCTAAGAATTGTTCTTAGGCAAGAAGATAAGTTGTACAATCTCGATGGGCCTCTTCCTGCTGAACCAGAACCTACTGGCCCTAAGGCAGAAAGAGACAGTTACAAGAAACATCGTAATGATTCTAGAGATGTAAGCTGTCTCATGCTTGCTACCATGTGCTCAAAACTCCAACAAAGTTTGGAACATTTGGAAGCCTATGAGATAGGCATGGAGTTAAGAGCTATGTTTCAAGAGCAAGCTAGGCAAGAGAGGTACAAGACCATTGTTGCATTTACTTCTTGCAAAATGAATGAAGGGCAGCAAGTGAGTCCTCACATGCTAAAAATGAAAGGTTATGTAGAGCACCTTGAGAAACTTGGCTATCAAATCCCATTGGAGTTAGCCACGGATCTCATTCTTAATTCATTGCCTAAAAGTTATAATCAGTTTGTGATGAATTATAACATGCATGGAATGGATAAGAATCTCTCTGAGTTACATGGGATGCTTAAAACTGCGGAGATGAAGATTGTGGAGAAAGGTTCTCCCGTGCTCTTGGTTCATGATGGGAAGAAGGCTAGTGCCAAAGCAAAAGGGTAAGAAAGTTGTCAAACCCAAGATAAGCAATGCAAAGGTTGCCAAGGCTTCTGAGGTGAAACCCGATTCACAAAAGGATGCAATCTGTTTCCATTGTCAAGAAATTGGTCATTGGAAACGTAATTGCAAGGCTTTCTTGGAAGAGCAAAAGAATAAGAAGGGCAGCAAGGCTGCGTCGACTTCAGGTATCTATATGATAGATATTCTCCTTTCTACCACTGATTCTTGGGTATTGGATACCGGATGTGGTTCTCACATTTGTTTAAATGTGAAGGGACTAAAGAATAGGAGACTACTTAAAGAGGGTGAAGTAGACATACGCGTGGGGAATGGAGCAAGAGTTGCTGAATTAGCCGTAGGGACTTATGAAGTCACTTTACCTTCCGGATTAATTCTTGTTTTGAACAATTGTTATTATGTTCTGGATTTAAGTAGAAATATTATTTCAATTTCTTGTTAGGATAATGAAGGTTTTAAGTTTCTTATTGAGAATAAGAAATTTTCTATTTATTTAAATGATGTGCTTTATGGTATTGCTAATTCATTTAATGGCCTTTATGTCTTGAATGTCAAGAATGAAAATAATGACAATGTCTATCATATAAATAAGAAATCTAAACCTAATGATGTAAATCATACTTATTTGTGGCATTGCCGTCTTGGTCATATTAATGAGAAGCGTATCTCAAAACTCCATGGGGACGGACTTTTGGGTTCATGTGACTTTGAGTCATATGATACTTGTGAGTCGTGTCTTCTTGGAAAAATGACTAAGACAACTTTTACCAAGTTAGGTGAAAGGGCAAGCGACTTATTGGGGTTGATACATTCCGATGTATGCGGACCATTAAGTAGAAATGCTAGGGGAGGATTTCAATACTTCATAACCTTCACTGATGATTATAGTAGATTTGGGTATGTTTACCTAATGAAACATAAAAGTGAAGCATTTGAGATATTTAGAATATTTCAAAATGAATTAGAAAAACAACTTGGCAAAAGTATTAAGGCACTTCGATCAGATCGAGGTGGAGAATACTTGAGTCATGAATTTGATGATCATCTAAAGAATTGTGGAATAGTTTCACAATTGACTCCACCCGGAACACCGCAATGGAATGGTGTGTCCGAGAGGAGAAATCGGACTTTGTTAGACATGGTTTGATCAATGATGAGTCAAGTTGATCTTCCAATATCCTTTTGGGGTTACGCTCTAGAAACCGCTGCATTCACACTAATCGTGTTCCAACTAAATCGGTTCAAAAAACTCCATATGAGATGTGGAGCGGAAAGAAAACTTGTTTATCTTTCATGAAGATTTGGGGTTGCGAAGCATTTGTCAAAAGACTTGTCTCTGACAAACTTGCACACAAATCCAACAAATGTATTTTCGTGGGATATCCAAGGAAACTAGAGGATATTACTTTTACAACTGTGAGGACAACAAGCTTTTGTTGCCCGAACTGGTGTCTTTCTAGAGAAAGAGTTTCTTTTCAAAGAAATCAGTGGGAGTAAAAAAAATCTTGAAGAGATTTGAGACCCAGAAAATAACATGGAACCAATAGTGGAACAAGAACAAGAACCACAACCTACCAAGAGGCGATGTATTCTCTGATTTAGACAAGTGGCTTGGAGCCATGGAATCCGAATTGCAATCCTACAAGACAATCAAGTTTGGAATTTGATTGATGCACCCGAAGGTGTAAAAACCATAGGATGCAAATGGGTCTTCAAGAAGAAGACTAACATGGATGGGAAGGTGCATACTTACAAAGCTAGACTTGTAGCGAAGGGTTATAGGCAAGTTCATGGTATTGACTATGATGAAACCTTTTCACCCGTAGCAATGATCAAGTCTATAAGAATTTTGCTTGCCATTGCCGCATATCATGACTATGAAATATGGCAAATGGACGTCAAAACCGCTTTCTTAAATGGAAAACTACAAGAGGATGTGTATATGACACAACCGGAAGGTTTTGAACAGAATTCTAAGGTATGCAAATTGCAGAGATCTATCTATGGATTGAAGCAAGCTTCAAGGAGTTGGAATCTCCGTTTTGATGAATCGCTCAAAGAGTTTGGTTTCATCAAGAACGAAGATGAACCTTGTGTATACAAGAAGATTAGTGGGAGCATAGTGCTATTCCTTATTTTATACGTGGATGACATATTACTCATTGGAAATGATATTCCTACACTTCAGACCGTGAAGACTTGGTTAGGAAATGCTTCGCAATGAAAGATATGGGTGAAGCCGCATATATACTTGGCATTAAGATCTATAGAGATAGATCAAGGAGGCTACTTGGTTTAAGCCAAAGTACATACATTGACAAGGTCATTAGAAGATTTCGTCTGGAAAATTCTAAAAGAGGAACCTTACCAGTGTTACATGGAGTTTCTCTAAGAAAGACTCAATGTCCTAAGACAAAAGATGAGCGTGAGAAAATGAATGATGTTTCATATGCTTCGGCAATTGGGTCCATCATGTATACCATGATTTGTACTAGGCCGGATGTATCTTATGCTTTAAGCATGACAAGTAAAATACCAATCCGACCCCGGTGAAAATCAGTGGATGGCTGTAAAAGTGATTCTTAAGTACTTGAGAAGAACTAAAGATTCTTTTTTTTGTCTATGGAGGAATGGAAGATGATCTCGTGGTAAATGCTTACACGGATGCAAGCTTCCAGACCGACAAAGATGATAGTCGATCGCAATATGGTTTTGTGTTTATGTTAAATGGTGGAGCTGTAAGCTGGAAGAGTTCCAAGCAAAGTACAACCGCTGATTCTACAACGGAAGCTGAGTATATTGCTGCATCAGATGCTGCAAAGGAAGTTGTTTGGATTAAGAAGTTCATTACTGAACTTGAAGTGGTTCCTAGTATTACTAATCCAATAGACCTTTATTGCGATGATAATGGTGCTATTGCTCAAGCAAAGGAACCAAGAGCACATCAGAAATCCAAACACATACTTAGGCGTTTTCATATCATTCGAGAAATCGTTGATAGGGAGACGTAAATATATGCAGAGTACCTACTGATGACAATGTCGCGGACCCGCTAACAAAGGGACTTCCACAAGCTAAACATGAAGGTCATGTTAGGTCCATGGTATTAGATACATGGGAGATTGGGCCTAGGGCAAGTGGGAGATTGTTGGTAGTGGTGCCCTAGGCACGTTTAATAAACGTTGTAATTGTTATCATTTATTTCATATCAATAAAGAGATGTTTTGATTATTATTGTTGTTCATGTTTACTTATAATAATCTCCGTCCCTAGTACTTGTTAAGCACTAGTATAAAGGCTAAATGATCATGGGATGATCATGTTAGATTTATGGGTACTTGTTTGGAACAAGGTACTGGACATGACCCGCTGTATAAGATTTATGTCATGGTCTATGTCGTACATATATCTCATATTAGTTATGTCATTCGAATCCTTAGACATGAAGTTATTATAGTATTCTACTTGATGAACATTATGTTTGACATATTCAAACGCTACCTTTAACCGGGTAGTTATAAAGTGTATGATTGACATAATCAGATTCACGTATGGAAGAATAATAAGCTAAATGGATTTGTCCCTCTTCGGAGATATCTCAAGCTTAGGCCTCTCGTAGGAATGATGTTGATGAAAATGTTCGGCCGGACTCAAATGATCGTGGACAAAGGGATTATGACATATTCTAAAGGAATGCGAACTTGTATCTAGTTATACTATTTGGGTAGGTATGACAGTTTTCTAGAACCTAATCATATCTTATGGTTTCATGGTTGAACCCATTTCCAACTTAGTGTAATCCTAGAGGGTCACACACAATAGAACGAATCTTAAATAAGGACTATATCGGAATATTGAGTCGAAGGACTTTGGAGGAATTGGAAATTAGGGAAATCTGGGGGCAGGTGTGCGACCGCACAAAAGGGTTTGGGAGGCCACACAGCTTGGCTCAAAAAGTACCAGAAACCTTCCAGATAGATGTGCGGCCGCACAGGTTGTTTTGGGCGGCCGCACACCATGTCGGGACTGGTTTCCTAATTTGATTTTGCAAAGAATTTTGGATGGATTTAGACACAAGTTTCCTATTTGGAATAGGTCTAACTTGTATATAACAGCAAAATTCGGCCAGAATCAAAGCTAATGCTTTTTGTGCAAATTCCAAAGAGTTTGAGAGAGTTTTATTTTGTTCTAAGACATCCTAGATTGAAGAACAAAAATAATACACAAACTAAAATTCCATATAGTTTATATTAATTGTGAAAACATGTTTCACAATATTGGTCTAGAAACCAAGATTAAGTGTTCTTGATATTCGTTCAAGGTGTGGATACCGCTAGAGGGTGAAGCTCATCATCTTCAATGTTCGTGTTCTTACTTGTTCGTGATTAAAGCTTCAGTTTCTCCACCAAGATCAAAGACCAAATTCAAAGTCATCAAGGGTTAGTTTTTCTAGTATTCATATTGCAAGTATTTGATTTAATCATATGAATGGATCTATGGGCTTTGGGTTTCATAAAATTTTAAATGCTATTATCCGCTGCGCATGTTACTACGAAACCCAACAGTTAAGTCCTAATGTTTGGCCTCATCCTTAAGCCCAAGGTTAAGGTTCAAGGTCCCTCATTGAAATGGGGTCATGATGAAACTTCGTTAAATCATTAAATCAATTTTGACCTTGACTGGAGCTTAATCATGATAAGGGTGGCACACGCATTGGAACTTCATGACGAACTAGACTCTACGTTTGGTTCTTTTGGTCGGTGGAAGCCACGTACCCTATAGGACCCTCGTCCAAGACAGTCTGTCCTTAGGAGTGTGCAATACAAGTAAAAAATGAGGGGATTATAGACGTATTGATGGCCTTCACTAATCCAGGGTTTGGAGTAGTTGCGAAAAAGAAGAGAAATCTTTTCTAACCATTTAGGAATAAAATGCGTTTTAAGCAAACTTGAATGGATAATTAATTGCACCTTGCATGAATTTGCTCTGTTTTTTCTTCCTATCTTTGACACATTGCATTCTTCCGCTAACAAGCGTCTCTTTGTTAAATCTTTGGACGAATCCCCGTTATCCTCCAAGACCTCCGTTAAATCCTAGGCATGGTCCCCTAGGTCCTCGATAAGATTCTCATTAAATTCCTATGAATAGGCCCCTAGGAAGGCCAATCAAGTCCTTGGATGGATCCCTGTTATCCTCCGAGAAGTCAGTCAAGTCCTTGGATGGATCTCCGTTATCCTCTAAAAGGCCAATCAAGTCCTTGGATGGATCCCTGTTATCGTCCGATAAGTTAGTCAAGTCCTTGGATGGATCCCCATTATCCTCCAACACCTCCGTTAAATCCTAGGCATGGTCCTCTAGGTCCCCGATAAGATTCCCGTTAAATCCCTAGGAATAGTCCCCTAGGAAGGCCAATCAAGTCCTTGGATGGATCCCTGTTATCCTCCAAGAAATCAGTCAAGTCCTTGGATGGATCCCTGTTATCCTCTGAGAAGTTAGTCAAGTCCTTGGATAGATCCCTGTTATCCTCCAAGAAGCCAGCCAAGTCCTTAGGAATAGTCCCCTTAGAATTCGCCATACCCTTGGAAGATCTCTGAGGCACCCTTCAATCTTTGGATGGATTCCAAAGATCCCGTTAAGTCTTTAGGAATAGTCCCCTAAGAATCCGTCAAGCCCTTAGAAGATCTCCGAGGCACCCGCCAATCTTTGGATGGATTCCAAAGATCCCGTTAAGTCTCGTCCCACCTTCCACTCCATAGGTCTAAGCATAACGGTCATGTCCCATCAGTAGCATGAGCGTTAAGCCCATAGCCCAAGCATTCACCCAATGTTTACCAGAGCCTGAATTACCCTTCTTTCCCTTCTCCCGTAGCTCAGATGAAGTGGAAGAGAGCATCATGTCTCCGCCTAGTGCGTGTGGAATCAAAAAATTCCCCGGTCACCATAATTTCTCCGACCCGGAACCTCAAAAAGACCACTTTAATGGATAGTATCTTCGGAAATGACGCCGTGGATAATCCGGATAGCCCAACGAAAGAAGAGTTGCTCCAAGCTCTAAAGGCCTCCGGGGCTAGGGAAGAAATCATCACAGAAAATCACAAAGAAACGAAATCTCCGTCTGATGAGTCGATGGGACAGAAAGGTGTTACATCTCTATTTCAAATTGATGGGCCCTTCACCAAAGTTACCAACCGCAAGGAAGAGGTGTTAGTACCCGACCTGAAAATGAGTTTATTAGGACTTTCCCAAAAATACAAGGACTTTATAGGAATTAGAAACCTTGCAAAGACTTGTCCCGGATTCCCAAAATATCTCATTTATGGCAAAATCTATCAAAATAGGTAACAAATGGTTTCCTTAAAACCATGCAGAAACCCTAGCTTAAGAATCAAGTCAGCCTGCAACCTTGGCCATGCGGCCAACCTTGCTGCGCGTTGATCTTGGCCACGCGGCCACTCTTGTCACCGGCTTCAGTAATGGCCAGGCGGCCAACCTTGCGCTGGATGATCCTGACCATCAGATTTTCCCATCAGCCTACTATATAAACCATTCCATTCTATTGGTTTAGGATCCGAATTGGAGAGGTCTTAAATACGATTTTGCTCCCAATCAAGTCATTCAAGCCTCCAAAAACACTTCAAGAATCCCAAGAAGATCCAAGGTTATTTCTTGCCAACAAAGGTAAGTTTTCTAACTTTTTTTCATGTTCTTGCATTATTTCTAATGTAGATCTTTAATATCATATTCTTAATATGTTTATTCATGTGTTCTTCATAATATTCATATTCTTAATATGTTTATTCATCTGTTCTTCATAATATTCATGTTCCTAACATCTTTATTCATATTTTCTTCATGACATTCATATGTTCATAATATGTTCTTCGCATATTCATCATATTCTAGATTAAAACCTTATTTATGCCATATTTAGGGTGGCGATCTTCATAATTACATGTTATTTCACAGCCGATGATGATCTAGGGTTCATCAACCCGAGGATGATCTAGGAACTACTTCTAAACCCTATACTTTAGGTAATTCCCCCTCATTATGCATGATCCCGATTCTTCTGCCTATTCTAAATTCTTCTCGAACTACGCTGACCTGAGCTTCTCACATTGAGAGGAACGTAGGCAATCTTCGGATCCGGTCTCAATCACTAACACACTACATACACCGCATCATGATAGAAAGACCGATCAATTCGGGCAATAGGAGTGATAACGTCCAATATTCTTCTCTTGTTGTAATTTGACCCCCGAACCCACTAAAAATGCTTTTTTCAATGTTTTGGCTTTAATTAAAACGGCGTGGCGACTCTCATAATTTTAATGTCGTTAAGAATATTCCCTTTGTAAATAAAAATAATCACAAGATACTTCCCATGCGTCGCTTCATCGGAAAGGGGTATTCAAAGTGGCGACTCTGCTGGGGACTGCTTTGAAACTTTTTCAAACTTAGTGGGTCTAACTTTCGTTCACATCATGATGTTTGCCATGTTCTCACATGCACCTTACACTTTGCCATGATTCTCACATGCACCACACCTGCCATGTTCACACATGCACACACCTGCCATGTTCACTCATGCACACACCTGCCATGTTTGCACATGCACACACCTGCCATGTTTGCACATGCACACACCTGTCATGTTTACACATGCACACACCTGCCATGTTTACACATGCACCCTCCACACACTTGCCATGTTTACACATGCACACACTTGCCATGTTTATACATGCACCTCACATACTTGCGATGTTTACACATGCACCCGCGCACCCCGCAATGTTAATACTTGTACTTTGTTGATACTTGTACTTTGTATATACCTTGTATCCTTGTACCCTTGTTATCTTTGCTTTAGTATTAGGGTCAAACAAAACTCTGCTATGCTCCCTTGTACATGGCTCTCTCTCCCTCTCTCATGCATTGCATTGCATCTTCCTAACATCAAAAACTTCTCTCTTTTCTCCTTAAAAAGAATTAGTTTCTTGCCACACACTACCACTAGTCCGTGTCAGCATTGCACAGGTCCCCATTACCCGGAGTATTCGATGTGCAGGAATTTGTGTGCTACTGCCGCACTCTTTTCGAGTCACTCGTCTATTCCACTCACCGTATACGGTGGGAACCTTTTACCTAACCCGTGTCAACCCACACTAGTATAGGTATCACACCTAGGTTTTGACCGGTTGGTTTGGCTAGCTTTTTCTTAATAGTGAATTAAACGTGCTGTCTATGTCGAGTCATCCCAAGTCAATGATGAATCGAGATCTTTGAGAGAAAGTGCACAAAAAAGTGATTTCCCTACAAGGGACGTGCCATGGTGAGATGAGTGTTTATTGTCAAGATCTCCGCTCATCATTAACTTGCGTAGGATGCAACATAGACATCACGTTAAATGCCTTTAAGGAAGGGTTAGTCGTAGGATCCGATGGTTGGTGGAAGCCGCTTGCCCTATAGGACCCTCGCCCAAATTGTCCGTTTGGGGGTGTGCAATGCAGGTGAAAAACGAGGGGTCTATAGACGTAGTGATGGCCTCCACTAATCGTAGTCTTCTAACTAGTTGCGAAAAAGGGGTATCCCTTCCAACCAATTAGGATGTAAATAATGTATGTTTTTGTAAATTAAAATATACTTTGCATGAGCCTTCCCCCTATCCTAAAGCTTCATTACCCTTCAACCTTTCAGCAAAGCAAGTTTGGATCCGCTCGGGTGGTCGACTACAACGCGAAGCTTCTACTCCGTCCACGTTCTCAGTCTCGTCATCAGCAATGTCAACTCCCGCTTCAGCTTCAGCCTCTGCTCCTCCTGCTAGTGCCGCCGAGCTCAATACTGAGGCTACTCTCAATGGTATTCCCCCAAGCCTCCAGAACTTCCTCGCCGGTCTCGAAGCCAAGATCAAGAATCTCGAGGAAAGCAACAAGATGTTGGAAGACCAGAACCAACAGTTGAAAGGTCACATTCA
This sequence comes from Campanula takesimana, assembly GCA_026119855.1. Classification (NCBI taxonomy): domain Eukaryota; kingdom Viridiplantae; phylum Streptophyta; class Magnoliopsida; order Asterales; family Campanulaceae; genus Campanula; species Campanula takesimana. The sequence goes on from JAOWBW010000120.1 coordinate 845,974, forward strand.
ACAAAAGGGGACTAAACTGGTGCCCGATGGGGAGAATTTCATTTATGTTGAGGATGAAGAGGTCAATACCAACTGTCCCCCCAACACCAATGCCACTGCCTTTCCATTCCCAAGCTACCGCAATGTTCCACCTCCTTCCCTCTACACCCAACAAAGTTTCACTACCATGAGCAAGAACAAGGCTGTCTATGAACCTTCCCCTGAACTGCTTGGTGGCTACCTCTCTGCTAACAAACTACCCGCACCCTTGTTGCCTCTGAGTATTGGGATGGCCGCTGCTACTACTTCCACTACTCCTCCAGTCATTCTGTCAGAATCTATACCCGACATCTCCAATCACCCTGCGGTCATGGCCATGCAAGAGCAAATGCGCAAGTTGATCGAGACCGTGGATAAGCAAAGTGCACCGACTACCAAGACAATCAACCCTAGCCAAGTGGGGGCTCTCCCCAAGGATTTCAAGATGCCTAAAGTGGCGATGTTTCATGGTGACTCGTGTCCTAAGACTCATTTGGATAGTTATGTGTTGGCCATGAGGGCTCGTGACTGCACCAACGAACAAATGGCTCGCGTATTTCATAGCACTTTGGATGGTATAGCTCTGCGTTGGTTCTTGGGGATAGAACCAAGCGAGAGGCAAACGTGGGATCAAATCAGTGCCATTTTCTGTGAGAAGTATCAAGCTAACTTGGATTGGCATGTGAATCGAACCGACCTTGAGAACACTATGCAAAAGCCCGGCGAGGCTATTTATGATTTTTACAAGAGGTGGAACCATCGGTTGTGCGAGGTCCAATACCCACCAAAAGCGAAGGAACAGAAGTAGATTTTCTACAAATGCTTGCTACCGGAGATGAAAGCAGCTATAGGTAATGGTTACTTCCCTGATTTGCGGGAAATGGTTGACGCCGGAGTAAGGTACGAAGCAGGGTTCACTGGGATTGTGCCGCCAAAGGAAAGTCCAAAGACCAACAACAACAACTCCTTCCGCTACAAGGCTCCTACTGCGCCTGCGCCTCCTAGGGGTGGAAAGGAGTCCGTCGGCCAAGTAAATATGGTCCAGAAAGAGGTCCCGCTAGATGTCCAAGCCGTAACAAGGAACGGGGCTCCGCCGCAAAGAGAGAGGGAACACTTTGACGATTTTGGAATGCCTATGGGGAAAGTCTTTGACGTGTTAGTCAAGAGAGGTCTTATCAAGCCTTTGGAGAATTACCAGCCCGCCTACCCAAGAACTGATTTGGACGCCTCCAAGTTCTGCAAGTATCACAAGCACATCGGGCACACAACGGATGGTTGTATTCAATTGAAGCGCGTAGTACAAGGGTTGATCAATGACAAGAAGATTGAGAAGCCGAAGGGTCCTAATGTGGTGAATAACTCTCTTCCTGACAATGGGGGTGGGGTGAATATGGTGCAAACATGTGAGATTAGTATCCTAGAGCTCATGGATGCCTTTGACAAGATAGGGCTCACGATGGTGGATATCTTCATGGCATTGGTGACGTTAGAAATGCTCTAACCATTAGAAGGACACCTTCCCCGCCTTGGTTGCGATTTGTCGAAGTTTTGCCACTACCACAAGTGCACCGGTCACACTACCGAAGAATGTTTTGAACTCAAGAAAGCCGTGCAAGAGCTCATCCACAAGGGAGTAGTCGAAGACCCTAGAATTATGTAGCTAGCAATGTACTCATGGTAGAACTTAGTGAGATCACTGACCCGGCCGAGCCTGTTGTGGTGGACTGTGATGAGTGGGTTGAATTCCAATTACTAATAATAAAGAATCTTCTTGCTACTTGCTGTCTTTAGAAGAACTAGTGAGTGAAGTCGAATCTCTAGAGGAAGAGAGTCCCAAGCCCTCTCAACCTCTTTCTTGGGCCGAAATCTTCGAGGAGGCCGAAAAGACCGAAGTTTCGCCCCCTTGTCATGACTCGCCATTGTCTTTGGAGGAGCTACGTGCAGAAGTTTGTCTCCTTACAAGATCCGGTCAAGTGTACCAATCCGACCCGAAGGGTGCAAAGAAAGTCTTTGGGAAGGAACCCGAGCAAGCCGACCTAGACAAAGAAGACCCTATCCTCACTCAACTCAAACAAACCCAAGCTCATATTTCACTATGGTCCCTACTCACCTCCTCCCTAGCCCATCGCCTCATGCTCGAGCAAAACCTCGCCGCCACCATGGTACCATCCACTATTACCCCGGAGGACGTCACCCACATGATTGGTAATATCCACTATGGAAAGATCATCACTTTCTCGGAGCTAGACAAGCCAGTGTTCGGAGTTGATCATAATGAGCCTTTATACATCACTGTCGAAGTAAATGGCAAGAAGATTCCCCGTGTATTCATTGACAATGGTTCTGCTATTAATATCCTGCCTTCAAGGATGATGGATGTGGTTGGTGTTCATGGTGTTGATTTACGCCCATCCAAGCAAACCATCAAAGCTTATGACTCTACATGCCGCGCCGTGATAGGCGAAGCCACCCTGCCCATTACCATCGGAACAAAGATCATGCCGACGACTTCCACGTCATAGACATCCCCGCAACCTTCTCACTCCTCCTTGGCCGGCCATGGTTACATCAGTCGGGCGCTGTCCCATCTTCCCTGCACCAGTGTGTGAAGTTTCAATCTGGTAATGAAGTGACCATCATCTACAGTGATCTCGTAACTGCCCAAGGGACGGACACTAAGGGCGTTCCTGTCTTACAGATTCAGCATGGGGAAGAGAGCCGACTCTTCAATGGCTTCGAAATAGTCGCTCAAGCACAGATCTGCACCATCGACCTCACCAAAACAACGGACAAAGTGGTACCTGTTGTCAAGATACTGCGTAACATGGGTTTTATACTAGGGCTGGGGCTAGGTAAGAACTTGCAAGGCCCCACAGAATTGGTTGAAGAGGTTAATCATCGAGGGTTGTTCGGTCTAGGATACACCCTTACTCCTGAAGACAAGATGGAGCAACAAAGGATAGAATTGCTTAAAAAGATGAAGCTTCCCTGCAAAAAGCCTGAAATGCGGCCATACCGCCTGTCCCTGAACAGTTACTTTGTCAGGGAAGGCGAGGAGTTTTTGTGTTTTGAGTTCGCCGAGCCATGGATTGACCACACCGGGAAATTATAGAAAGGGTTCGAGATTTTCAGAGATGTGGAATTCGATCGGTCCAACATGAAGCTGACTTACATGGAATATGACAAAGCCACGGGCAGAGTTAGAACCATCAGGCATGAGTACTCCACCAAGGTGGCAGATGACTTGGCAGATCAACTTGAAGCCGCAACCCTTGACAAGCCAGCAATAGAAGCCGCAGAAACTCCAAGTTTGACTGAGACGTGGGACGGCCAATATCTGCTTCAACATCTGGGTAATCTGGGGCTGCACGAAGACATGGTTGCCGTCATTGGGGACGATTCTGAAGATGAGGCAGACCCAAGGACATTGGTGGTGCCCATGGAGGGCAAGCTCAAAAATTGGTGCATCATTGGGGGACCTATAGCTACTCCGGAATTTATGGTGGGAACACTGGGGCTTACTCCTTCTCCTGTCACCACTCCTGCAGCATCTCCTATCACTCACCCAAAATCTCCGCCCCCAGAGTCTAGTGTTTTACATTTTGAATTTGAGTCTTCCTCTAAGTCTGACGACCTTACGTCCGTAGACTATGATCTTGTTGCAAACGCTATTTTTCCTTTTTCCATGAATGAAACCCTCGACCTTTCCGAGTATCCCTCCATAGTCACTCTTTTAATTGATAAATTGGCTAATAATCAAACTAATGATATACACTTAGTTAATAATGATTCATTAGAAGAGGCAGACACAGACACATTAAATGATGAATACATTAAAGAAATCTCAGAACAGGTTATTAATCAAAAAGAATCTCGAGCCCAAGCTGCCGATGAGGTGTTAACATGCGTGAATTTGGGAACCGAAGCCGAGCCTAAGGAAACGCAGATTGGGAGCTTCTTCAGCGGAGCCGAAAGGGAAGCACTGATTGAGCTACTCAAAGAATATGTGGATGTGTTCGCATGGTCTTATAAGGACATGCCGGGGCTCGACAACTCGATCGTAGAGCACAAAATCCCGACAGCACCAGACGCTAAGCCAGTCAAGCAGAAGCTGCGCCGCATTAAGCCAGAATGGTCTTTGCAAGTGAAGGAAGAGATTGAGAAGCTACTCCGTGTGGGTTTCATTAGGGTGATCGAGTATCCAACTTGGTTATCAAATCTGGTGACTGTCAAGAAATCCAACGGTAAAGTCAGAGTATGTGTGGATTTTCGGGATCTCAACAAAGCTACGCCGAAGGATGACTTCCCCTTGCCAAATATCGAAATGTTGGTGGGCGCGACCGCCCATTATGAGGTCAAGTCGTTTGTTGATGGGTTTGCCGGCTATAACCAGATCGAGACAACCGAGGAGGACCAAGAAGCGACCCCCTCCACAACCTCGTAGAGGCCCATCAGTCGGCGAGTTCGAGCCATGTTGAAGATGCAGTCTCCTCGGAACAAAGCCGAAAAGGAAGAACTCATCAAGTTACTGCAATACCTCAACCATTTTACAACAGTGGGGGAACCGACACTCAGAGAAATAGAAAGGGCCCTCGACCAAGAATGGAGTTCGAGATGTGAGTTCGCATTATGCTGCCTCAAGGAGTACCTCGCGAATACCCCAATCCTGCACCCGGCACATGGGAATGAACTTCGGACCCCAACACCAACGACAGTATTGTGGCCCTCGCGCCAAGAAAAGAAGATCAGTGAAAAACTGCAAAGATTTTCGGAAAAATACCCCCTCTCAGTCCACCGATACACAAGAATGGGGACCCCTTTCGAAATATTGTTCGACCAACTGAAACAAATGGGCAAGATGCAACCTTTAGGGGAACATTCACTACTCTCCGAATTACCACCCCTTCAACCATTTGAACCTACCAAAAGTTGCTCTTACCACCAAGACGAAGGCCACGACACCAACGACTGTGTCGCTCTACAACGGAGAATCCGAGGCTTGATGGACGCGAACATGCTCACCAGCGTGAGAGGATTTTGGTTCTATAGGGAAGGCGAAAACTTAGAACTCCTCGGTTGCTGCGAAACCGAGCCTTATGTGAAGAACGACTCGGAGGTACCCTCGCACCTGACTGCAGAAACGATTCAAGACATCTCAAGAGAAATAGAGGATTTGAAGCAACGCGTCGACGCAATGACCAAAGCTCAGGGCGCGCCACGAGACTAGACATAATGGCAGGTTTGGATGGCAACCCGTTCAAGGAACCAGTCAACCTCAGCAAGCTTAGACACTACTATGACTAGACTCCCCCTCTCAAAAAAAAAAAAATGTTTACTACTCAAAAAGAAGCCCGATAGACTGAAAACCCGCAAAGGGCGGTCTATGCAAAATAAGGGTGCGTACAAAGCTCGTTAGATCGAAAACCCGCAAGGGCGGCCTAGGCAAAAGTTAGAGCATTCCCCCTTCTATCTTCCCTTTCTCTAAAATCATTCTAGTCCGACTGGAGTGAACTACGGTGACCTGAGCCCCTTAGTCCTATTTGTAAAAGGGGAACGTAGGCAGCCTTTCAAAAGGTGCGGTCTAAAAAACAAATAAACATCCAAATCTTGTCAAGCAATAAAGATAGAAGTTGTATTTTCTGAAAGCAAAAACTTTTATTTCCATAGTCATTGCATGTTAACACTTATTTGATGAGTCTAAGCTTGACATACTTTTTGAATAAATAACCTATTCTGAAATTGAAACTAAAACAAAAGTAACTAAATTAAAAACAATGTGTTTGCAACGACTATGGAAGGATCCTCGGAACTACTCTTTAGTGCCACTCTTGCCTTCGGTCCCTTTCTTCTTGCTTTGACCACGGCGAACCTTCTTCTTGTTAGAGTTCTCACAAAACCTCCTCTCAAATTCACTAACCCCTTTTGCTTTGACACTAGGAGTCTCTCCATCCTTTCTCTTCCTTGAAGTCCCCGCTCCATCTCCATTAGCCATGCTCTGACTCCTCTTCCTCTCATAAGCCATCGCCTCCTTCATCTTCAACGAACAACTAGGAGCACAGGATGCCAAAATAGTGCCCCTTAGGGTCTCTAGAGTCTACTCCGTTTGCCCAAGTCTCTCCATAAACTAATCCAAATACTCTCGTGATAGGTAGGTGTTGTTAGAGCGTGTGATGAGAGTCCTATGGCAAAAACCGGCCTCGCCCCACATTTGAGAAAGGAGAACCGAAGCGCTATCGTCCAAATGAAGTATGCCAAAAGGAAAACGGGTCCTCTCCTCATCCCAACCCTCGGGGATGGTTTGCACTAGACCGTATTGACGGAGTACTCTAGCGGGGTAGTAGAAAGTGGTCCCAGAAAATGACAGAACTTTAATCATGTACAGTCCCACTTGCTTCTCCTTCACGGAATTAATGTGCCAATGGGGCACCACCCACTTGATGTCATCGGTCACCATCTCCGCCAAGTACCTCTCCCAACCCTTGAGAGTCATGCCCTCGAACCTCTCCTCCATACCTCTAATATGGTGCATCCATGGGGTCACCGCCGAAGAAACCGCTGGCTTGTTCACTCGGAGCCTTTCTTGCAACCACATGGTCAAAAGTCTATCACTGCCGCACGGCATCCCGCCATAAACCGCAAGATGAGGAATCCCACAAATGAGCTCCCCAAGGATGGCCGGTACAATGTCATGTCCCGAACGAGCCGCATTCACCATGGTCAAACATCCCTCACTAGCACATCCGACTTCGGAAGGGAAAAGAATAGAAGCAAATAAACACAAGGCAAGATGGTCCAAAGAACGGTCCGAGGTCACATCCGCATGCATAAAGTGCCTTGGCATCCAAGAAAGATCGACGTAGCCACCTCTAGCATACTTACCAAGGTCATCTGCGGGCACACCAAAGGCTATCAACTTGTCATGCAAAGAAATAAAATCAAAGGGCAATGCAAGTGTACCCTTCCCTTCACAACCGCAAAGCGCCTTGATGTCTTCATAAGTGGGTACCATCTCATTAAAAGAAAAGTTGAAAACATGAAGAGTGTCGTTCCAAAACTTCCCGCAAGCTTACAAGAGGTTAGTGTTGGAGTTCATGTGCAAGAATGACCAAAGACACTTGATCCCATAGCGCTTCTCAAATTTCCTACGACAAGGACCGGATATCTTGGCAACCCACTTCTCCAAAGATGTTATAAAAGCTCCTTTTTCAAGTATAGAAAGCCTTGCATTGTGATCCATGACAAAAGAAGAGCAAGTTGATGATTGGAACTCAAAATTGATCAAAAGAGCTGCTGGTACGAAGTTGAATAGGACACAAACTCCCATTAAATACTACACAACTCCCGATTCTTGCCAGGAAAAGGAAAACCGGAGGCGGCGCAGGATCTGGCCACGCGGCCACATATGCCCTTGGCCCCGCAGCCGATATTGTCCTTGGCCAGGCGGCCAACTTCGTCCTAGGCCACGCGGCCAACATTGCTCTGGGCCTCGCCATGGCCATGTGGCCAACATCGCTCCATGCAGAAATCCAGTTTGTTTCCTCCCACTCCGTGACGGATCCATGCAACTACGTACCTGCCCCCTTCCATGGCTCATGCATTGTATAAAATTAGGAACATTTGTAAAATAACTAGTTTGCACAAGTAGGCTCCCACAATAAAATTGCATTTTTAGAACATAATATACATACATGCATTTTATACATTGGTTCTATATATACATATCTCTCTGCTCTCTACTAGCTAACAGTGTAGGAAATAAAGATGGACCCCGCCTAATCAGAATCTTCCTCCGTGGTGTCTCCACGCCGCGCTAAAGCCCGAGAGCTACCGGCACCCGAACTCCGTCCCCGGACCGCTCGACCACCAATGTGAGAAGAGCCCGCACCGTTCGGAGACCGCTCACGACGCTGGGGTGGCGCAACGTCGTCCCTCTGACAAGTACATAAATGGTACGCTTCCCTCAGTAAGCGCATCAACACGTTCTCCCACCGAGCTGAACGGATATATGCCTCCCGAGTCACCTGAAAGGGAAGCCAAGGCAAATGATTACAATGCAGAAAGAAATAGGTGTGTGCAAACATGACTAATATAAAGCACAAAGCCGTACCCCAGCGTCGGGCGGAGGAATGAATGTCTCCTCAACAAGATCTGCATCAGTCGGCTCCAAGCTAAGCTCCACCTCCCGACCGCCCCTCATCACTCTCACGCTACTCGAGCGAATGGGCATGTCAACCAAAGGTCTACTCCTACCTACATAACGGGCCGAGCTCGATCCATCTCCCGATAACATCCTAGTCCGAACCTGAGGGCTGATCAGCCGTGTCCGCACGTAGCCGGCATACTCATCACTCCCTCTGTAATGCTCTGCCGGAGTAGGAGCCAAGAAAGTCGCCAACCTCGCGGGACGGAGCATATCCCGAGGAGGGTCATAAGGAGCCCACGGTAACGCACCAGCCCTGTGCTGACGAACCACCCTCTCTCCGAGATACACGGCCTCCCCGGTGAGACCCACAAGCAGAACCCTAGAGGCGGTCAACTCCACTACATAAGGACCCACCAAAGCCTCATTAGACGGACTCCATGGGTAAAATCTAACCCCGATGGGCTCAGACATCGCGAACACCCTCCTCAGATCAGCAGCATCTACCGTCTTCCTATCCTGGTTTCTGCGGGGAGGAGCCCTGTTGCCTTTACACTAGTACGACATGATGGGAACAACCTTGTTGGCACTCATCACCAACTGAAAAGGGGCGACACCGAAGATCTCGTACACCCAAGCCTGTGCATACAATGAAAAAAGACATTTCAGACCAAAAGATAGAGCAGAAATCTCAATAATGTGAAAAAGAAGGGTAGTCAAGAGCATACCTCAAAGGCGAACTGAAACCCGTCAAAGGCCGATGAGCTAGCCCTCGAGCAATGGTCCAATGCCCGGTAAATCTCAGCCAAACCGGCTCCGCCCCAAGAAATCCCACCAACTTGGTCCAAATCCACAAAAGCCCCTAGCAGTGAGTACCGGCAGACAGTAGCCCCACTCGGAAATAAGATCTCTGAAAAGCTATACCATAAGAACAGCCGGACCAAACAATCCAAGTCATACTCCCCCCTACCGAAGGCCTCAATAGCCACCTCCACCAAGCGGTTCACCTTCCCAGCCTCCACTCCATGACCCTTGACACCTCCTCCCAGATCAGTGTCAACTCCCAGCAGAGCCTGCCTATAGTCCCGCCGCTCCGCCAAGCTCTCATCAAAAGGCAAAGGGGTACCAGTAAACCTCAACCCTGTGATGGCCGCGAAATCCGTCGGCGTGATGGTAATCTCTCCCCAACTGAAGTGGAAGGTATGGGTGGTATCCCACCAGAACTCCCGGCACACCTCTATCACCGCTGCCACCTTCAGGGTAGCCCCGACCATGCGGACACTGTCAAAGAATGGGCCAAAGCCCATAGCCTCGATCCGAGCACGCAAACCGCCCAGTCCCTCCGGCAGGGACGCCCACAGTTTGCCCACAGTCACTGTGGACCCACGAGCCTTGATCCTCTGCAGGTAAACATAGCACAGGTACGTTACCATTCTAGCAATCTACAATTCTAGCAATTTAAATTCTAGCATTCCATTATTCTAGCATTTCATATTATGTGCATAAAACATACAAATGTGCGAGAAGGAGAGGAGTGAAAATTCGAAATTTACCTCTCGCGTCTCCGGAAGCCCCATCGACCAATGGCGCTCGGAGTCGATGTAAAAAATCGTAATCTTGGTCGAACGTAGACCGCAGCAGATTATCGCGATAATTCCGAGTCGCGGCTCGTGGTCTCAAACCGCCCCGTGGAATCAAGGGCGCCGCTTCAAAGCCCGCTCCTGGGTCTGCCCCTACATTTCCTCCGCCCTGAGCATCACCGTGCCCCTCTCCTTGTTGCTCTTGTTGTGGAAGCATATACCCACCTTGGCCCGGAAAATCCCTGAATAACGCCTCATTGATCCAATCTGCCATAGCTTCAAGAAATATGTGAAATGAAATCTTCAAAATTATCAAAATCCGAGCCTTCTCTCTCTAAAAACTCAATTTTCTCTCTCTAACTCGTCAACAATGGAGGAAGGAAGAAGAAGAAAGAAGAAAGAAGGAGAAGAGGGAGGGTTTCTGGTAATGTGACCAAGAGTCAGCCCGCCGGCTACCTTGGCCACGCGGCCACTTATGCGCTTGCAACCCCAGCCGTCAGATTAGCAATCCGCGTGAAGGAGATCTGACCACTCAGCGGTCTTGGCCACGCGGCCACTATTGCAATTCAGTGTGATTGGCCACGCGGCCAACTTTGTCCCTTCAGATAAAATTCCATTTTTGCCCCTGATCTTTTCCCTTTAATTCATTTTAAATGCCCTTAGCACTATTTTGACTGATATTCGTTACCTTCGGGTACGGAAAGCCCCTTAAAATTTCCATTCTTCACCGAATATTTGCTTAGGATTCGTATGATTACAGAGACTTCGGCGCCTCTATGTCATATGCGTCCTAGATCGATCGTGGTTGGCAGAAGCCTCGGCGTTTCTGTTTGCGAGAGATCCAGAATCTATTAGGGTTCGTATGGTTGTAGAGACTTCGGCGCCTCTATGACATACGTATCCTTGATCAATCGTGGTTGGCAGGAGCCTCGGTGTTTCTGTTTGCGAGAGATCCAGCATCTATTAGGGTTTGCATGATCGTAGAGACTTCGGCGCCTCTATGACATACGTATCCTTGATCAATCGTGGTTGGCAGAAGCCTCGGCGTTTCTGTTTGCGAGAGATCCAGCATCTATTATTAGGATTTGCATGATCGTAGAGACTTCGGCGCCTCTATGACATACGTATCCTTGATCGATCGTGGTTGGCAGAAGCCTCGGCGTTTTCTGTTCGCGAGAGATCCGACATCTATTACTTTAGCGCAATCGGCAGGAACCCTGGCGATCCTGATTTCGTTTACCATTCCATCCTGGGATTATTTAGACGACGTAGTCTTTATTGTCCCATTATCCCTCTTACTTCAAATGACTTCATTTCCTAACGAATGTTCGTTCTTCATACAGGATAGTGCCCGTAGGTTTATTATCCCTAGCAGAAGTCCGATGGCTCATTTTTCCCTAATCGCTCTGAACTACGACCGGCTTGATTCCTCGGAGGATACGTAGGAAACCTGAAAAGGTTCAGCCACCCGACCGACGCGGTCATCTCTCATCCCCAGCAGGTGCATTTTCCCCAGCAGAAGACGTTGCTCTCCATCAGAGGACAGTCATTCCCAATTTCCATCAGATTTGAACTACGTTTGGCTTGATTCCCCCGCGGATACGTAGGTCGCCTGTCAAGGTCTAGCCGTTCCCTTACCTTTCATCTGTTTTGAAACTCATGTTTCAGACGGATCCTTCTTTTGTCGTCGACCCTACATTGCCTTGCAAGAAGCGTCGCCGAGGGGTTACTGTTAGTACCCGAACTGAAAATGAGTTTATTAGGACTTTCCCAAAAATACAAGGACTTTATAGGAATTAGAAACCTTGCAAAGACTTGTCCCGGATTCCCAAAATATCTCATTTATGGCAAAATCTATCAAAATAGGTAACAAATGGTTTCCTTAAAACCATGCAGAAACCCTAGCTTAAGAATCAAGTCAGCCTGCAACCTTGGCCACGCGGCCAACCTTGCTGCGCGTTGATCTTGGCCACGCGGCCACTCTTGTCACCGGCTTCAGTAATGGCCAGGCGGCCAACCTTGCGCTGGATGATCCTGACCATCAGATCTTCCCATCAGCCTACTATATAAACCATTCCATTCTATTGGTTTAGGATCCGAATTATAGAGTTCTTAAACACGATTTTGCTCCCAAATCAAGTCATTCAAGCCTCCAAAAACACTCTCAAGAATCCCAAGAAGATCCAAGGTTATTTCTTGCCAACAAAGGTAAGTTTTCTAACTTTTTTTCATGTTCTTGCATTATTTCTAATGTAGATCTTTAATATTCATATTCTTAATATGTTTATTCATGTGTTCTTCATAATATTCATATTCTTAATATGTTTATTCATGTGTTCTTCATAATATTCATGTTCCTAACATCTTTATTCATATTTTCTTCATGACATTCATATGTTCATAATATGTTCTTCGCATATTCATCATATTCTAGATTAAAACCTTATTTATGCCATATTTAGGGTGGCGATCTTCATAATTACATGTTATTTCACAGCCGATGATGATCTAGGTTTCATCAACCCGAGGATGATCTAGGAACTACTTCTAAACCCTAAACTTTAGGTAATTCCCCCTCATTATGCATGATCCCGATTCTTCTGCCTATTCTAAATTCTTCTCGAACTACGCTGACCTGAGCTTCTCACATTGAGAGGAACGTAGGCAATCTTCGGATCCGGTCTCAATCACTAACACACTACATACACCGCATCATGATAGAAAGACTGATCAATTCGGGCAATAGGAGTGATAACGTCCAATATTCTTCTCTTGTTGTAATTTGACCCCCGAACCCATTAAACATGCTTTTTCTCAAAGTTTTGGCTATAATTAAAACGGCGTGGCGACTCTCATATTTTAATGTTACTATGAATATTCTCAAATTCAAACACACGTATTCACAAGAGGTAAAAGCCACCCAACCTCCAAATTGCAACCAAACATCACCTCCTCAATCTTGCAAAAATACCAAGACCCCCCTCTCTTTGCCACAACACACCGTCATCCAAAACTTGCCTCTCACTCAAGTCTTCTCCACTTCGCCTCATCCCAAATTCAACATCTCCCATGGGATACCCCCTATAAAACCCCAAGCACAATCTACCTGAAATGCCCGCAAACCGCCGTTCGTACCGGTCATGCCTCGAGCATCATACTCACAACACCTTCTCAATCGTATCCCTTCTCGGTTTAATTAAATCTCATATAGTTATATCATTTGATATCCTTAGACCTGAGATTAACATGGTCTTCCACATGGTGATCATTATGTTTGACGTACTCAAATGCTACCCCTAACCGGGTGGTTATAAAGGCTACGATTGGCATAATCGGATTTTGTAGGGAAGAATGATAAGTCAATATGGAATTTGTCTCTCCCTCACGAGGGATATCTGTTGGTCCCAAAGGGCAACAAGGGTATGGAAAATAGCTAGAGGGGGGGGGGTGAATAGCTGTTTTAAAATTCTTTTCGTACCCTTGAAAATTCAATGGCAAATGCGCACTTAATCAAATAAGCGTTATGAAATGTGCCTAAGTAAGTGAGTGTAATGCACAGCGGAATAGTTAAGTAAAATAGGCGCAAATTAAAAGGGGCGCAACACACACTTTAAGTATTTCGGCTCAAAGTGGGTGAAATAAGGGACTTAGGCAAATGATATAACCAACCCAACACAATTCAGATCAATCAATCTACAACGATTAAACAAGAAAATAGTGAGATAAGATAATAACTTGAAAGTAAATGACAAGAAATTAATACGCGCTATTTGGAGAGGTTCGATCGGGAAAATGATCTACGTCCTCTACCAAGATGGTTAGTCTTGGATTTCTAATGGAGATCTTATATAATGAGTTAGTGATACAAATTACAATCGTTTGAGCTTATGCACTAACTCAAGATCTAATATTCTATGAAAGAACAAATCCTAGACAATAACCGGTGTATCTCTAAAAGAAAGATCTAAGTGATCAAACTTAAAGATGTGCGTGTGTGATTTTAGATTCAAGGCTCTTTAGATCTTTGAGATTGAGAGCACAAGAAAACTAAAGTGTTTTTGCTTGAGGATCTGGGCTAAGGATGAAGGTATGAAGATGTTCTTGAGAATTCTGGAAAATCAAAGGCAATCTTCAAATCTTCAACAAATGCTTGAGAGAGAAATTCTGAGAATCTTAGCAACTTCAAAATGTTTGAAGTTATGGGGTATTTATAGTAGAGCCCCAAAAACTAGCTGTTGGAAATCCCTTGTGGATAAGGTTAAAGGACAAATGTGCTGTCGCTCAATGAGTGTAGCACGTGTCCTTTATAGCCGTTAGACACATAACACAAATATGACCGTTATGGACACGTGTCCTAAGATGTGGGTGCATACGTGTTATTTAACCACCGTTGGATCATTGGCGTAGTTTAAATTTCTTCAAGTCTTTATGTCTTCAATAAATCACTGAGTATTGAATTAACACAAGGAGGCGCGTTGAGCCAAGAGGCACGTGACACATGCGCGCTATGAGCCATTAGGGGCGCATGAGTAATGCTAGGTGCATACTCATATGCGTGCGCTAAAGGGCGCATGGCGCAGAGGCCATTTAGGCGCATGGCGCGTAGCTCAAGCTGAACTTGTGATTTTTCTTCAATCTTGACCTTATTGCCCTATTCCTAAGCCTATTCTATTATAATGGACTACCTAAAAAATGAAGTATAAATACTTCTTACATGTGGGTCTAAAGTCCATGAAATAAAACTTAGGTGATGGATCAATCAAATCTAATCAATCCAATTACATTGAAATTGAGATATAAGTGGGCATACCCAACAATCTCCCCCTATTTGATTGATGCCATTACCTACTATATCAGGGACAAACATTATACTTGATAATAACAGGTCCAAATAAATGAAATTGGTAAATCATGTCTCAAGTTAATGCACACACTAGTCCAAGATATAGATTTCTAATCTATTCCAATAAAGATAAAACATTACAAATGGAAAGATACAAATGATAGTTTAACACATTCAAAAATGATATATGAGTTTTAGTTTTGAAATGTGTTTAAACAAAGAAATATGAAGCAGTTCAAATATGATGCATATGATTTTAAACAACATTCATTGTTCTACAAATAAGAATTTTGAGTGAACAAGGTTTGAAATAAATAGTGATGCTTTGTTCTCATTAAAACTCGAAATATAGGAGTTGGTGATTACAAGTTTTCAATGGAACAAAAATCAAAAGGTGCTAAAACAGTTAAGCACAAAATCACTAACAAAGAGTTCTAACAAAGAGTTCTAACAAACAAAAAGATTCAACAACTTACAAACATAATAAAAACAAAGGGTTAGGAGGCGCGTCATCGTCCTTTAATCCTTCTTCAATTTCTGAAACTGAGCGTTGAATTTGTTTGGAAAGTTGGTGACAACGGTTTACAACACCATGAGTGTCAGTGACACCATCTCTGATATAGCGCAAATGATCAACATTGATGGTTTGATACTCATCAATGGTGCGCTGAGTGATGGAATGCTGTTGTGAAAAGTTTTCAGTGAAGGCTTGAAAGTTTGCTTCAACAGCAGCTTGGGCAGTGAGTATATCAGCAGAAACTCTATCTGTACGCCTGTCTGTACTGGAATGCGCTGCATTGAAATGAGTGACAATTAATTCCTTCAAAACATCAATCTTGGGCAGTGAGTATATCAGCAGAAACTCTATCTGTGTGCCTGTCTGCACTGGAACACACCCGGATCAGAACCATATACTGTTAAACCCAGGATTTTTAGTTCATCCTTAACTTCTTTGAGTTTATCAACAACACTCAATAATTTTTGGCTATCTCCAGCCACCATCTCAAATAACTTCCTTATATCACCTGCTATATTCATCTCTACCTCCCTTATGGCGTTAATGAAATCTTGGCCATCAGTGAGTTTGATGCCAGCGTCTATACGTTCATGTAGGGAAGCAAGAGTACCTTTGAATAGCTCATTAATTTGATCTATAGCATAATTCCACTGTTGAGGAGTAAGGAAATGTTTGTCCTTGATATTAGCATTTATGCGCACCATCTCCCCCTTAATGGCAGCAATCTCATCAGCTTGCTGAGTAAGCATAGAAGTATGAAGCTCCATCTGAGAATTATTGTGAGCTTGGCCTTGCTGAAGTTATTGTAAAAGTGAAATAACCACACTCATGTCAGGAGTGGGAGGAGGAGGAGCAGGAGTAGGTTGAGGCGCAGTAGAAGAGGAGCGCCTAACTGGTGATGGAGTAGGAGCGCGAGGAGAAGGAAGTTAGTCATCACTTGAAGTAGGCTCTACTGAAATAGTTGGGGGCGGAGAATCACAAGGAGGAGGCGCAGAAAGGCTCTTGCGCCTAATCAAGGGCTTTGGCTCCCCCTGAACTTGATTATCACTCAAGTCGCCAAAAAGTTCATCAGATAGCTTATCTTTGAGAGCTTGGCGCTCAGCAGAGAGTGGTTCTGGAGTTAGTTTCTGAACTGGAGCAGGAGCAGAAGTCTTTGATGGAGGTGCACGAACATTAGGAGGCGCATTAGGAGCAGGCGCGCGTACATCAGCGCTAGACCCTGCGCCTTTACGCCTTTCAGACTTGGATAAATCAGCAGCCTGTTTCAATCTGTAGTCTTCATCCCTCTTTTTTGCGCTTCCAGTCTACTGGCTTCCTTAGCACGTTTAAGCTCCTTTTCTTCTTCAGTTTTAGTTCGAGGGAGCTTAGGTGGTCTGCTTTTATTTTCAGCAATCCCTTTGCATTTGCCCTTTTCTGCGCCTAGAGAAGTTCTTGTTTCTGCACGGGGCGCAATTTGTTCTGCGCGAGGTATAACATCAGGTTCTACGCCATCTACTTCTTCATCTGACTCAGTGGCTTCATCAACCAACTGATCACCTTTTACACGCGGTGCACGCTTAGCCATGCGCTTCCTCCGCCATTTCATCACTAAACTGTCTTTGCCAAAGATCGGAACATCAGTTTTTTTGATAAACTGGGTTCTCAGCAAGAAAAGTGGCAAGCGCAGGATAAGTGAGAAAAATATTTGTGAGAATTCGGTAGCGAGTTTTGAACTTTGTCTTCCCATCAGCCTTGTTCTTGTTGTACTTATCAATCTAGTCCGACAAAGTTTTGAATAAGATTTGATGCCAGTTGAGGATTGTGTTTCCCATAATAGCTGCAGTATATTCCCACTGCTCCATTGTGAATCTGTTCACATTACACGTCTTGAAAATAATGGAAGCCCCCACCAAATGCGCGATATACGCTAGTAGATCACCACCATCCCTTATTTTAACAGATTTGATGTTATTATGAAGAGTAGGAATTTTGAGATGGGTACTCTCCATAAGATTCTGCGCAGCAGCAGAATAGGTATTGATTTTACCAGCTACACTCAGAGGGCCAGTCGTGTTGAAATTGATGATATTCTTGAGAGTGCCAGTAGAGATAGTGACTTGAACATTTTGAACAACGACGCGTATTCTGTAGCGCATGTATCCATCCGCAGGTATCTCAACGAGAGCAGCAGTTGAGAAGAATTCATCCACGAGGAGCGGTGAGTAGAAAGGTTGCTCCAAAGTGAATAGAGGCAGTAGACCAGCTTTTCTGATGAAGTCCATAATATCAACGCCAATCTGGACTGCAGATAGCTCAGTGAGATTAAATGTCTCACCAGGTCTAAAATTTGCTGGATCCTGAAAAGTAAACATTTGAGTGAAGTTAGAAGTGAATGAGGCGCATAGAATCATAACATGAGCAAAGTAAGAAATAGGCGCAGGACAATATATAGGCGCATAATAATAGTAGGCGCATACTATTATTAGGCGAATACATGTTGTAGGCGCATACAAATACGAGGCGCATATCATGGTTCTATGAATATACTAAGGAAAAATTAAACAGAGAAAAATTTGACTAAGTATGAATTTAGGCGCATAAGATTTTAGGCGCATAATGGCTTTAGGCGCATGAATGATTGAGGCGCATAACACTTCTATTTGCAAGAGGCGCATACAATTTTTAGGCGCATGAATCACTTGAGGCGCATAAGGACATAGGGCGCATAAGAAACTAGGCGCGTAAAGTGATACTTAGGCGCATAACTGTGTTAAATTCAAACTTAGCATAAAAACACACAAAAACACATAAACTATATAAACATGCAAGCAAACAAGATCAAACATAAAAGATTTTGAAAAAAAAGTTTTGAAAATTTTGAAACCCAAGTCATACAAAAATAACGAAGAACACGAAGAACATGTCTTGAGTGCTCGAAGAACACCAAGAACACATAAAACGTGAAACTTCACCAAATCAAGCACACAATATATCAAAATGACCGCAAGAAGACAAGGATCACAAAAATGTAAATCAAAAAAAGTAAAAATTAACAACAAATCCTGAAAATGGATTCAAAGATCCGAAATTTTGAAAAGTCCAAAAATGGAAAAACTTCAGATTTGCAAAATATAGAACATTAATTGTTGAAAAGTTAAGTTATAAAGATTCGAAATCACTAAATGAACAAAACCTAACAAACGATTTCAAAAACGGAGAACCGAGTCAAGATTAATCAAAGAAAATGACATCCTGGTTTTTTGAAAAATACGTGAACTCAGGAAAAAAAAAACAAAAAAAATAAAGCACAATATTAAGAGATTAAGGTTAAGAAATTCATACCATCTCGTCTTGATTTGCTTTGGTAGATCGTTTAGGACCCATATATATATAGAGAGAGAAGAGAAAATGGAGAAGAAATAAAGAAAATATAGAGAGAAAGAGAGAGAGAGAGAGAGTCTGACTGAGAGAGAGTAGAGGGAGGCGGTGAGGTTGAGAGAGAAGAAGTCAGAGAGAGATTTGAGAAGTTGGTGAAGAAATAGGGGAAATGATGAAAAAAGAAATGAGTGGGTTAGGGTTATATATATATATATATATATATATATATATATATATATATTATATATATATATATATATATATATATATATATATATATATATATATATATAGGTTTGCTTTTTAGATAAAATTGGAAGATGAAATGATGGGGAATAAATGAGGGATTTTGGGAAAAGACAAGCATTTATGAGGGGTTTTAAGGATGTGGCGGCTATTAAATGCTGAATGACCTAAAGTGTCATGATGTGACAACTTAGGTTAAGAAAAACTGCTCCACTTCCCTTATAAGTGTATGAGCAATTTTGATTATTTTTTGTACAAACCCCAAAAAAATCTGTTTTGGTGTAAGTTTGGGGTGCAAGAAATATAACCCCAGAAAATAAATATTTTTTTTTGAAAAATGAAAAACGAGGGAAAATTAATTGCACAAGTACCCTTGAACAATTATGGAATGTCAAAAGACAAAAATTTCTATAATAAATGATAAGAATTAACTCACCTGGTACTTGTAACATTGAATACGTTCAATCATTGAAGAATTAAATGTTGGAGCATTGATTGAGCCGTTATCATAAATGGGCACATTAGGGGCGCATGCAGCTCAGATGCGCGCAGAAATGGTTGGGTCGTGATAGACACTAGGCGCGCAATGAGAGTGTGGCGCGCAGAAGCAATGGGCGCGCAGTGAGTTTCTTTGAAACATTGAAATTGATTTAACCTTTGTACCTAGTATACTCATAACTCAACAAAACATAAAATCATTAGTAATAACAAAACTATATTGAATTAGTTGAGTTCAAGCATACCCATTTCACCTCTCAAAAATATGAACCGTTTCGCGTCAAGTGCTTTCGTTAGAATGTTGGGGATTTGATAGTCGGTTCCCACGTGTTCTAAATGAATATTTCCTTTCTCCACGTGGTTTTTGAGGAAGTGATATTTGATGTCGATGTGTTTGGTCTTTGAGTGCATGACAGGATTTTCAGAAACCGCAATGGTTGATGTATTGTCGCAGTAGATGGGACAATTTTCTTCGATGATATCATAGTCCACCAATTGCTGCTTCATCCATAGAATCTGACAGCAACAACTTCCCGCAGCGATATATTATGCTTCCGTTGTTGATACAGACACTGAAGCTTGTTTCTTACTCGCCCATGACACAAGTCGATATCCAAGGAAATGACAAGTGCCACTCGTGCTTTTCCTATCAATTGTGCATGCTGCATAATCCGCATCTGAATAACCTACAAGTTTAAAGTTTGAATCATTGGTGTACCAAAGTCCAAGGTTAACAGTGCCGGAGAGATATCTTATAATACGTTTCACAGTAATTAAGTGTGCTTCTCTAGGGTCAGATTGATAACGAGCGCAAACAGAAACACTAAACATAATATCGGGCCTACTAGTAGTAAGATAAAGGAGTGAGTCAATCATACCTCGATAGAACCTTTGATCAACACGTTTACCTTATAAATCTTTGTCTAGTTTGTTGCCGGTAGCCATTGGAGTGTTGTATGATTTAGCATTCTCAAGTCCAAACTTCTTGATTAAGTCCTTTGTGTATTTGGCTTGATTGATAAAAATGCCTTCATTCATTTGCTTGATTTGAAGCCCGATGAAGAATGTAAGTTCTCCCATCATGCTCATTTCAAAATCGCTCTTTTTTAGTTTCTCAAAGCGCTTGCACAACAATTCATTAGTATAACCAAATATAATATCATCAACATAAATTTGAACGAGTAATTTATGACCATTATGTTTGGCAATGAAAAGAGTTGTATCGATTTTACCGCGAGTGGAGCCTTTTTCAATGAGAAACTTTGATAGTGTATCGTACACATGATTTGGAAATTGTTAATCTTCAAACCCAAGTGGTTGAGCTATGTAGACTTGTTCTTGGAGTTCACCATTTAGAAACGCGCTCTTCATATCCATTTGATATAAATTGAAGTTCTTGTGAGCGGCGTAAGCTAGAAATAATCTGATAGCTTCAAGTCTTGCTACGGGCGCAAAAGTTTCATCGTAATCAATGCCTTCTTCTTGCCTATAGCCTTGTGCAACCAATCTTGCTTTGTTTCTCATGATGGTTTCATTCTCATCCATCTTGTTTCTGAACACCCATTTCGTACCAATCACTCCTTGATCATTTGGTCTTGGAACAAGAGTCCAAACCTTACATCGTTCAAATTGATTGAGTTCTTCTTGCATTGCAACAACCCAATTAGGATCTTGGAGCGCTTCATCAGTCTTCTTTGGTTCAATTTGATAGATAAAAGCAGTGTAAGCATCAAAGTTTGTAGCTCTCCTTGTACGAACACCAACATTTAGATCACTAATGATATTATTGATTGGGTGACCTCTAACTTCACGAATTTCAAGAGGTAAGTTAGGTTGGGTTATAGTGACTTGAAGGTCTTCTATTGGTATATCTTCACCAGATTCAAAATCATCATAATTTGGGGGATGAACTTGTTCAGAATTGATACTAGGGTTAACACCAGATATAGCAGTAGATATAGGCGCGTGAGAAGAATCAATAGGCGCATCATTAAAAGGAGGCGCAGCTGATGATTCATTTGGCGCGCCATATGAGGAATTAGGCGCATTTGATGTAGATGGATTTCCTTGAGTTGATAGATTCTGATCTACTGTAGGCGCAACATAAATAGGAGCACCTGTGTCATTAAGCTCAACAGAATCATCAGCAACATTTGGAGCCAAATGTGGCTCAAGGAGAAAATGTTCATCAAATGTAACATGTACAGATTCAACTATCACTAATGTAGATCTATTAAAAATGCGAAAAGCTTTAGAATGTTTGGCATATGCAACAAAAATACATTCGTCGGCTTTGGCATCGAATTTACCTCTATGTTCGTTTCCGTTGTAGAGGATATAATATTTGCAACCAAAGATCTTGAAGAATGCAATGTTGGGAGTTCTACCACGCCAAAGTTCATACGGAGTCTTGTTGTGAAGTTTGTTGATGAGGGAACGATTTTGAGTAAAGCATGCTGTGTTGATAGCTTCTTCCCAAAAGTACTTAGGCAATTTAGCTTCAGCTATCATCGTCTTTCCCGCTTCAATCAACATCCTATTCTTTCTTTCCACAACACCATTTTGTTGAGGAACCCCAGCGGTTGAGAAGTTGTGATCTATCCCATGATCGTCGCAATATCGAGCAACACCGTTGTTCTTTAATTCTATTCCATTGTCAGATCGAACACTAACGATGTCATCTTGTTTTTGGGTTTGGAGTAGTCTGAATAAGGTGGTCAAAATGTCATAACAATCGTCTATTGAGATCATTATTTCCACCCATGTATATCTCGAATAATCATCCACCACAACAAGAGTATACTTGTTTCTTCTAATACTTGCGGTGGTGACTGGTTTAAATAGATCAATGTGCAGCAGTTGCAAACATCTAGTAGTTGAAGGATTTGTCTTGCTGGAGAAAGATTTTTTCGATTGTTTGCTAAGTTGACATGCGGCGCACTTCTTGTCATGATGATCAGCAACCTTTGGAAGTCCTTTAACAAGATTATTCCTGCTAATTTTAGATAGATACTTGAAGTTCAAGTGACTTAAGCGCTTGTGCCACAACCAACTATTTTCGCTCACACTTTTAGCTACAAAACAAAGATTAGTACTAGAGTTCATACTATGGAAATCAATAATGTAAATATTTGTCGTAGGATATCCCGTGAGTAATGTAGCTCCAGTTTTGCTATTCTTGATAAGACATTGCGTTGAGGTAAAATGTCATTCTAATCCTTTGTCGCAGAATTGAGATATGGATAAAAAAAATTGTGCTTGAGTCGTTCGACGAGAGAGACTCTTTCAATGCACACTTTGTCTTTCTTGAGCTTTCCATATGCTATAATTTGACCTTTGTTATTATCTCCAAATGTTACGGAGGGACCTCTTTCTTCATGAACATCTTCAAGCAAGGATTCATCCCCAGTCATGTGTCTTGAACACCCACTATCGAGAATCCATTCATACGTTTTAGCTTTTGAAGATCCAGCCATAAAGCAAAGAACCTAAAATATAAACATTTAAAGCAGGTCCCCTTTATTCCTTTTCGGGTCCTAGAGTTAGCAACTTTTGACGACCCACTCTTGCTTGACCTTAGGATTCTTACGTCCTTTGGCATTGGGAGTGAATCTCAAAAGGCATTCCACGGCCTTATGTCCCGAACAATCACAAATTGAACAATGTTGAAAGCCACCAATCACGTGAGTTTTCACAAACTCTTTACTTTTCTTTGGGATAGCATCCTTCTTTGGGTCTGATGAGCCAGCCTTAACAAAATCTTTCTTTTGAAATTTTGGGGCGCTTTTTCTTGGAGGGCGCATAGGGCTAGGAGGCGCACAGCGGTTAGGCGCGTGGCTCCTAGGTGCATAATGTGCACTCGGAGAAGGAGCGCGCCTTGTTTCAAAAATGGTTTTGCTGGAGGATGATTCATCTGTAGCTACTTCCTTCTCTTTAGCTTTCCCAAATTGTTTCGTTGGGTAGACATAATGGAATGATTGTCTCTTGACTTTTTCATGTCCTTTACCCATTGAATTAGAATGTTTTTCCTTGGGAATTTCAAAAGTTTGCTGATTTGTAAATTCACTATCTCTTTCAGCACAGACATCACATTTAAAGTTGTCACTAGTTGATGAGAATCCCAAGCCACTTTTATCACCACTGACTTTTTGGGACTCAAATATATTCTCCATAGTGACACGAGAATTGGACCACTCATTTGTAATCTTTTTAAGATCAGTAATTTGAGCAACCAATTCATCATTTTGAACTTTAAGAAGTGAGTTATGTTCTGTTAGAAAAATGTTTTTAACAGTAAGAGGAGTCATGCTTTTTATCTGCTCCTTAAGGAGGGTGAGTTCAGATTTAAGTAGATATTTCTCGTTCTTAAGCTGGGAAATTTCATCACATGATAGTGCTAAAGCTTCCATCATTTTGCCAAATTTACTAATTACCTTTTCGGCTTCTAAGAATAACTTTTCTTGTTTGGCAATGTCCTCATCGTGATTGATTGTAGGAATAGGAGCAACTTGAGGTCTAACATATTTACTCTTTCTGAGCTCGTTTCTAGCACTCAAATCACATCTAGAAAATAACAATCCACCATCGCTTTGAGCCGGAGTGAGAAATCCTTGTTCAACGAGCTCGCTGATGGTTGGTCCTTTCTTCCTTTTCACTTCTTGAAAATTTGCAGATTTCTTGATAGGTTTATTCAAGACATTCATATAAGAAACATCTTTAGAGAAGTCATCATCAGAATCATAAGTATCAACTTCATCATCATTTGCCACCAAACAAACGAGTCCATCATCGGAATCTTCATCGCTCTCATCTGAGTCTGTTTCAATCCAAGTGTTCTGCTCATTTGCTGGTGATTCTTCTTCAGTAACCATTCCCTTGTGACGAGTGAATTTGGGAGTGAACTTGGGAGTATGGATGCTCTTCTTCTTTATGCGCCACCATTGCTATGGATTTTGACTTTCCTTCAGTTTTCACTGATTCGTTGGAGTTTGAGCTCATAAACCTTAAGATTTTCATAAAGGTTCCTTAATCTCCATACATCTAAAGTTCCGGCATCTTCAAGAGCGCTAGATTTATGAAGATATCTTGAGCCAAAAGCTTGGGGGAAATTTACATTCAAATCTTTGTTTGAAAACTTCATGCCAAGTGAAATACATAGATTTATAATTTCACAGTAGCGTTCATAAGTTTGTCTTAAGGTTTCACCGGGGAGTTGAGAGAAATTGTTGAATCTCTTTTGCACTCATATTTCTTGTTCTCCTTACAAACAGTATCTCCTTCTATATGCTCTTCAATAGCATCCCATAGCTCATTAGCTGTAGCACAATGCATGACTTGTTGTTTCATAGCCGTGCTTAGAGTGCTTAGGAGAATGTTTCTTGCTTTTCCATCATTTGCAACTCTTCTTGTTTCTTCCTCAGTCCATTCTTCCCTTGGTTTCTTGATGGTTGGTTGAGCAGCATTGGTGCGCAGATTTGGATTCGCTTTTATAGGGATGTAAGGTCCATAAACCACGGTGTCATGAAGCCTTTCATCGATTGAAGTGAGATGAGTTAAGATGATGAATTTCCACACGTCAAAGTGATCTTCATCGAAGACTGGAAAATGAGTGTAGTTAGCAATTGCCGAAGGTTTTGAGTTTGCCATATTGAATCGGTACCCAAGCTGTTAAGCTTGAAAAACAAAAGGGTTTTATAAAGGTGTTTGCTCTGATACCACTTGTTGGTCCCAAAGGGCAACAAGAGTATGGAAAATAGATAGAGGGGGGTGAATAGCTGTTTTAAAATACTTTTTGTACCCTTGAAAATTCAATGGCAAATGCGCACTTAATCAAATAAGTGTTATAAATGCGCCTAAGTGAGTGAGTGAAATGCACAGCGGAATAGTTAAGTAAAATAGGCGCAAATGATTAAAAGGGGCGCAACACACACTTTAAGTATTTTGGCTCAAAGTGGGTGAAATAAGGAACTTAGGCAAATGATATAACCAACACAACACAATTCAGATCAATCAATCTATAATGATTAAACAAGCAAATAGTGAGATAAGATAATAACTTGAAAGTAAATGACAAGAAATTAACACGCGCTATTTGGAGAGGTTCGATCGGGAAAATGATCTACGTCCTCTACCAAGATGGTTATTCTTGGATTTCTAATGGAGATCTTATATAATGAGTGAGTGTTACAAATTACAATCATTTGAGCTTATGCACTAACTCAAGATCTAATATTCTATGAAAGAACAAATCCTAGACAATAACCGGTGTATCTCTAAAAGAAAGATCTAAGTGATCAAACTTAAAGAGGTGCATGTGTGATTTTAGATTCAAGGCTCTTTAGATCTTTGAGATTGAGAGCACAAGAAAACTAAAGTGTTTTTGCTTGAGGATCTGGGCTAAGGATGAAGGTATGAAGATGTTCTTGAGAATTCTGGAAAATCAAAGGCAATCTTCAAATCTTCAACAAATGCTTGAGAGAGAAATTCTGATATTCTTAGCAACTTCAAAACGTTTGAAGTTATGGGGTATTTATAGTAGAGCCCCAAAAACTAGCCGTTGGAAATCCCTTGTGGATAAGGTTAAAGGATAGATGTGCTGTCGCTCAATGAGTGGAGCACGTGTCCTTTATAGCCGTTAGACACATAACACAAATATGACCATTATGGACACGTGTCCTAAGATGCGGGTGCATACGTGTTATTTAATCATCGTTTGATCATTGGCGTAGTTTAAATTTCTTCAAGTCTTTATGTCTTCAATAAATCACAGAGTGTTGAATTAACACAATGAGGCGCGTTGAGCTAAGAGGCGCGTGACACATACACGCGTTGAGCCATTAGGGGCGCATGAGTAATGCTAGGCGTATACTCATATGCGTTCGCTAAAGGGCGCATGGCGCAGAGGCCATTTAGGCGCATGGCGCGTAGCTCAAGCTGAACTTGTGTTTTTTCTTCAATCTTGACCTTCTTGCCCTATTCCTAAGCCTATTCTATTACAATGGACTACCTAAAAAATGAAGTATAAATACTTCTTACACGTGAGTCTAAAGTCCATGAAATAAAACATAGGTGATGGATCAATCAAATCTAATCAATCCTATTACATTGAAACTGAGATATAAGTGGGCGTACCCAACAATATCTGCTTAGGCCACTCGTAGAGTGATATTGATGAAATGCATGGCCACACTCAAATGAATTGATTTGATCAATATTATTTTTTCATAATCAATCTACTCGAGATCGAGAAAGCATTGAACGAGATAAGTTAACATTGACCATGACTTATGTTCAATATGATATCGCGTAACAAAAGGATTGTGATATGTTCTATGAGGATAACGAACTTCGTTTAAGTTATATTAATTGGGTAGTCATGATGGCTTGCTAGAGTCTGCTCATGACTTATGGGTTTGACCTTGGTTTGACTCATTGCCAACTTAATATAATCCTATGGGGTCACACACAAAAGGACGAATCGATCAAAAGGCTAAAATTGGAAAAGGCTGAAAATCTAGCAAATCTAGCAGGTTCGGCCCAACTGGAACGACCGTGTCGTTCTGTGCGCACGACCGTGCCAAATGGCGTGACCGTGCCAGGTAACAAGCTCGACCGTGCCATTATCCGCCTAGGGAGATTTCAGTCGGCACAAGTGGCATGGCCGTGCCACTTTGTGAGCACGGCTGTGCCCCTTTGTGAGTACGGACGTGCCCCTTTGTGAGCACGATCGTGCCCCTTTATGATCACGATCGTGCCCCTTTATGATCATGATCGTGCCAGGATCCCTGAAGTCGGTTTTTGGCCAGTTTAATTAGGTGACGGGATTAGATCTCAAGAGTCCTTAAGGGTTAAGGATTTTTGAGAATAAATAATCATCCTTCACCAACCATTAAACTAATATAATACATATGTTTGAGAAACATATTCTTGAGCCCTGATTGAGAATCAAAATCTCAAGAACACCAAAAATTCATATAGCCTATGAAGATTAAAAAAATGTGTTTTCTAATGGGTCTAGCAATCCAGATCTAGAATGGTTCTAGATATTCGTTCGCGTGTGGATACACATAGAGGATGTTTGCTTTAACATTTCAAGTTCGTGTTCCTGTGATCCAGATTCAAAGAACGCGAAAAACGAGGAGATCAAATCTTAAAGCTTGAAGACTTGAAGATTTGAAGATCCGAAAATTTTTAACGCACAACGTGGTTAGTATTCTAAATTCATCTTTCTATTAATTTAATCATCATTAATGGATCTTGGGGCTTAGGCTTTTGTTATTTCATATTGCTTTCTTCCGCTGCGCATGTTGCCTCAAAACCCAACAGTGGTATCAGAGCCCCGTTCATGTATAGTTATATTAATAATATCATGTTGATAATATAATTGGATTATATGTGTTGACATGCTATTTGAATTTAGATTCATGGTGTTTATGTGGTCTATGCGTTTTATGTGGTTTATTGTTTATGTAACTTTGATCGCACTATTAATCGCAATAAAAATTATGGTGGATTTAAAAATTGTTTGGGTTATAAATTTTTGATTGGATCAAAGTTTTGATAACCTAGAGATTCAAGAATAAATGGTTTATTCAAGGTTTTGATGATCATGGTGATTGGATCATCAAGAACATCAAATCCTAATTGAATCGGGGAAAAACTATTTTGAGACAAATTTTTGAATTTAAAAAATTTGATTTTTCGCAGAAGGTCCGACCGGACCTAGACTGTGACCCGGCCGGACCCTCGGTTCTGGTGCGGGCGTAGGGCTAGGGTTTTGTGGTGGATTTTGTGTTTTGAAAATCCTATTTGTTTTTGTCTTGTGAATTCTAAGATTGGATCAAGGTTTGGAAGGCTAGCCTACGTTCTCGAGACTGTGTTTCCCAATCTTGATTGCATTCAAAGATTCAAAGATAAAACGAAGTTAGAATTATGAAGGGTTCATAATTGCTAAAATTGAGAAACAAAATTCTTGATTCGAAGTTTGGAGATCCATGTGGAATTGTGAATGCAATTGGCCTACGTTCATCAAGACCATCTATTGCTTAGTTTCGGCCACATTGACTACTTTCTTAGTTTCTTGAATTAATGTGGAATTGTGGATGCCTATGGCTTAGTTTCGGCCGCACTTCTTATTGTCTTGATTTGGATTTAATAACCAAAGTTCAGAAGAGTCTCATCCTCATAATTATAGAGAAACCAATGACAGATAAATATCATGCTTAAATTAATGGAGATTAATTTAATGACTAATCTTGATGCTTTACATGTTATGTGCTCATAAACGTGTTGTATGCTATATGAAAGAACCTTCTTGAAAATTTAAGTCATGTGCCAATCAACTATTAAAACACTTGTGAGTACATCGGGTAGCTTTATGCAGGCTACGCCCTAGCGAGGTGCATTGATTATATCAGTGTATGAGCAAGATGAGTGATTCAGAGTTTCCTATACGTTTAACGTGGTTTGACTTAATTAGGCTATCAAAACAGTTTTAGGCCTAAGGCACAAGATGAGATTAAAACATGGTTGATATTGGATGTCTTAAACAATCTCATAAAAGATCTAAGAGTAATATATGATATGATTGATAAAGTGTTATCTACCTAAATAACTTGGTTTTGAGCAGTCGTACCCTAGCCGACTCAAAATTGGGTGAAATATTGATCTTAGCCCTCATAAATTATTTTATACAATTGTTTTATATGAAGGTTATATAATTTAGTGGGAGTATTTATGAAATACAAATAATTTATCTATTAAATGATTGGTATGAAATATAAGTGTATATTTATTTGCATATTTGTGTAGAATGATTATATTATACTTTAATTATGTTTGTTACTGTGATCTGTTCTTTAAAAGGACAAAGTTAAAAGAGAATGGAATTGAAACATGCATGACATAAGATTTCGTGAAATAATCTCATAAAAAATCTAAGAATCATATATGATATGATTGATAAGGAGTTATCTACCTAAATAGTTTAGTTTTATGCATCTGCCCTCGCGGACGTAAAATTAAATGAAATACTCCCTCCGTCCAACTCGAATTAGGACAAATTTCTATTTTGGGTGTCCCATTCGAATTAGGACAACCCAAAAATGGAAATGTTTTATTTAATGGGTCCCACATTCACACTCACAACAACTTTTCACTCATTATTTTTTACCCCACTTTCTCTTTCCTACTTTACTTTTCATACTCACAACACCTACTCCACTAACGATTGTTTCCTTAATCCCAGTGCCCAACCCAAAAATCCTAATTCGGGTGGGACGGAGGGAGTATGGATCTTAGCCCTTTTAAATTATATTATACATTGGATGTATATGAAGGTTATATAATTTAGTGGGAGTATTTATGAAATACAAATAATTTATCTCTTAAATGATTGGTATGAAATATATATGTATATTTATTTGCATATTTATGTAGAATTTTATCTTAAACTTTAAATATATGTTTGTTACTGCGATCTATTCTTGAAAGGACAAAATTAAAGTGAGAATGTTATAAATTTCTTTGATTAGATCATGAGCTTAAGAATTGTTCTAAAGCAAGAATATAAATTATACATTCTTAATAATCCTAAGTAACCTAAGTTGCAATATTAATTTGATTAATATGTTTTGTAGGATCATCAAAATTTAATTTGATTAACTTGTTGATGATCTTAGATTCATGAGTAAATTGTTTATTCTTGGTTTTGATAATCATGATGATTGGATCACCATGAACACCAAATCCTAATTGAATCAAGGAAAGCAATTCTAAGGAAAATTTTGGAAATAAAATCTACCGCTTTTATGCTATACATTTTGAGTTGAATTTAATTATCAGATGACTGGTTTTAGAAACCGTGTTTCCTGAAATTAAATAACAGTTTCAAAATTAATCTGGGATTAAATCTAGTTTCAGATGGCTGGTTTTCGAAACCGTGCTTCCTGAAAAGTGATGTCGATTCAGAATTTAGAAAAACTGCAATCAGAATCCTGAATTGTTCTTGATTGCTGAAATCAGATTAAATTGATGAGACATGTTTGTGCTCTCAATATCTGAACTATCATGCGGAAAGATGTTGATCTAAGTCGAAAAATTGATTTTTGACTTAATGAATTTCTAAAAGGAAAGAGGATTAAAAGATAAAGGTAAGACAAATGTTATCAAACCTAAAGGAAATAATTGTGGCTAAAATTATAACTCTTAATGATGCAATTTGCTAAAGTGGCAATTGGATTGACCATTTAAAATTGTAATCAAAATTCTGGATGATCAAATAAAGTGAATGGTAGTGGGACTACCATTTGGGATATTTATATTATAAAATTAAACTTTTAAATTTTAATTATTGGGTATTGGATACCGGATATAGATCCCACATTTGTATAAATATGAAAAAATTAGAAATAGAAATACTACATATGAAAAGTAAAGTTAATCTATGAATGGTAATGATGCAAGAGTCGCAACATTGTTCGTAGAACACTTATGAAGTAACTTTACTCATTAAGTAGGAGATATTAATTTGTTATAAGATAATGAATGATATTTATTTCTTATTGGGAATAAGAAAGTGCTTTATTTATTATGATTCGCTTTATCGTATTGTTGAATCATATAAATAAATCGAATATCCTAAATCTTAAAGAACAAAATAAGGCTATAACATAAATAATTAAATTCTCAAGACATTATTGTTTTGATCAAATAAATGAGAGACGCATATCTAAAATTCCTTGGGACGGAGTTTTAAAGTCATATGATTTTGAATCATGTAATATATGCAAATCTTATTTGCTTGGATCAAGACATCTTTTACTAAGAGTAGTAAAAGGCTAATAACTTATTAGACCTAATACATGTTGATGTATATGGTCCATTAAGTAGCAATGATAAAAGAGGATTTCGGTACTACTTGGCAAAACTATTCAATGATTCCGATTCGATCGTGATGATGAATAATTAAACCAAGTATTTAACAATCATCTTTAAGATTGTGAAATTGTTTCACAATTAACCCCACCAAGAACAGCATTTTGAATGATGTGTCTAAATGGAGGAATTGAACCTTATTGGATATGGTGTTGTGGAAAAGCCCTCCAAACACCCAAGCGAATCGCAAGAAACGCAGCACCACAAACAAGCACAAGAAATAAATAACCAAAGCAAAAGACAAAAGAACATAAGAAATTGTTTACCCAGTTCATCAATATGTTTGACTACGTCTGGGGGCACTACCAAGCCAGGATCTTGCACTATAATATGTTAAATCTGAGTTACAATGAGTATGGGGGCGGAACATTGCATAAATACACAACCTAGAATAAGACCTAAACCTAAACATAAGAGAAAACCCAAAATTCTGCACTTCCCCGAAATTACTGTGCGGCGACCAGGCGCCCTCCTGGAGAGGACCAGGCGCCCGCTTACTTGCCTTCTTCAGATTCCAGACCTTCTGTCGAGACCTAACGCCCGCATGGTATGGCCCCAAGCGCCCGCCTGCTTCCTGCAGATTTTCGTCTCTTTGTTTCCTTCACTATCTCTATTCCAACAATCTCCCACCTAGAGATCAATCCATGTATAAGCCCCGTATCCGTCTTCAACTCATCTTTAGTGCCTTCCTAGTGCTCACCTCGATTATGGTAGTGCCTTCCTCCACTCCTATTCTCCAAGCCCAATTGAAGCTATGCATAGCTTCAACTTTTCAAGGTTTACAACCTTTGTCAACATGTCAGCCTGGTTCTCCGATCCCAAAATCTTCTCCAGCCTTAAGATCTTTCTCTCCAAGAGATGTCTGATGTAGTAAAACCTCAGCTCAAAGTGCTTCATCCTAGAATGAAATGCTGGATTCCTTGCTAGATGAATTGCACTCTGACTGTCACTATAGAGAGCATTACTACTTCGCGTCTTCCCAAGTTCACCCAAGAAGTTCTGCAACCATACCATCTCTATCCTTGCCTCAGTCACTGCCACATATTCTGCTTCCGCAGTAGACTGAGCCACGATCTTCTGTAATTTAGAAGCCCAAGAGATTGCCGTACCACCCAATATGAAAACATAACCCGTGGTACTTCTCCTCTTATCAAGATCACTTGATGCCAAATCTGCATCAACATAACCCGCTAACATGACATCCTTGCTTGAGAAACATAGAGCCTTACCAGCAGTACCCTTTATGTAACGAAGGATCCATTTAATCACTTCCCAATGTTGCTTCCCTGGATTGCCCATGTACCGGCTGACTACTCCCACCGCATGTGCAATGTCCGGCCTTGTACACACCATTACATACATTAGACTCCCCACTGCCGAAGCATATGGAGTCATTTCCATCTTGTCACGCTCTTCCTTGCCCTTAGATGAGTCCTTCTCAGATATCTTGAAGTGCATACCCAATGGTGTACCCGTTGCCTTTACCTCTTCCATGCAAAATCGTGCCAAGACCTTCTCGACGTACTCTGCTTGTGAAAGAACCAAATTACCTGACTCCCTATCCCGGTCAATCCGTATGCCCATGATTTTTTTGGCTGCCCCCAAATCCTTCATCTCGAACCGCTCTGACAACTGTGCCTTCAATCTGTTTACCTCTCTACTACTAGAACCCTCTATTAGCATGTTATCCATATATAATAGCAAGATTATGTACCCGTTGTCAGTATTCTTGAAGTAGCAACAATGATCCGCCTCACATCTGATAAAATCAATGTCATGCATGAATCCATCGAACTTCATGTACCAGTTCCTCATTACCCTTAGACAAGTATCCCTCTGGTTGTACCATGTAAATTTCTTCCTCCAAATCCCAATGAAGAAAGGCCATCTTTACATCCATCTGTTCCAGCAACAAATTATCTGCCACTACTATCCCCAGAACTATTCTGATAGTGGTCATCTTCACAATAGGAGTGAAGACCTCGGTGTAGTCAATACCATATTTTTGCTGAAACCCCATTACAACCAACCTTGCCTTGTAACGCTTACTGCTGTTTGCTTCCTCCTTGATCCTGTAAACCCACTTGTTATGCAACGTCTTCTTCCCCTTACGCAGTTTAATCAACTCCCAAGTTTTATTGGCCTTCAATGAGTCCATCTCATCATCCATCGCAGCTTTCCACTTATCACTAAGTGAACTACGAACAGCCTCCGCATAACACTCCGATTCACCACTATCTGTTAAAAATAAATAGTAATTCGAAGGAGAATACCTATCAGGAGATCCACACAATCTACTGGATCTGCGCAGCGGAATATCCGGTCCTGGAGTATGTGGTTCATCTTTAGTGACCCCCTGATCATAGTCATCATGAACCGTCCTGCTCCCACCCGAGTCTGGAATATCTACCTCAACAATGTCTGGCTCCGAACTAACCCCATCAGATGCCCTCTTTCTGTCTTTATATAAAACCTGTTCATTGAATATAACATCCCGACTACGAATAACCTTATGATTTTGGTCATCCCAAAACTTATACCTAAAGTCATCCCCGCCATAACCAATACACTTTAAAGATTTAGCATCTAATTTAGTTCTATCAGCAGAGTCTATATGAACATATGAAACGCAGCCAAATATCCGAAGAAAGGACAGATTTACATGCTTGCCACTCCATGCTTCCTCTGGAATTTCATTCCCCAATGGTACCGATGGTCCCCTATTGATCAAGAAAGCCACCGTGTCAACTGCATATGCCCAGAACGTCTTCGGAAGTCCACACTTCAACCTCATACTTCTAGCATGCTCGTTCAATGTCCTGTTCATCCTCTCTGCTACCCCGTTGTGTTGAGGTGTGGCCTTTGGTGTCTTCACCATACGAATGCCATTCGCTGCACAATATTCCTTGAACTCCCCGAGCTTATACTCCCCACAGTTGTCAGACCTCAAGATTTTGAGCTTAAGACCCGTCTGATTCTCCACCAAGGCCTTCCACTTCTTGAACACTTCGAATGCCTCATCTTTGTGTTTCAAGAAATAAACCCAGACCTTCCTTGTCGAAACATCAATAAATGACATGTAGTATAACGCACCACCTTGAGAAGTTACCGGGGCCGGCCCCCACAAATGCGTGTAGACCAATTCCAACTTTGCTTCCCTCAAAGCCCTACCTGTCCTCGAGAAGTTGCTTCTCGCCTTTTTGCCAAACACATAATCTTCGCAGATCCCCACGTTGACTTTCTTCAAACCCACTAGTAATCCCTTTGAGCAATGTACTTTCATCCCCTTCTCACTCATGTGACCCAATCGACAGTGCCACAAATCCGTATCACCCTATGTTGACGCCACCGCAATACTATCCTTGGTGTTATTCGCCAAATACAATGTCCCCTCCTATCCTTGGTGTTATTCGCCAAAGTAGATGGTGTCCCCAACTTCTTCATACGATTCTCTTTGCCTAAAAGAAAGTCCTTAACATCATCATACTTCAATTTATTCTTACCTGCTGAAGCATTTAACGCTGTCACCATCCCGCTCCAACTTCCTGGTAAGGATGCTAGCAATTGACAAGCATGAACCTCATCCCCAAACGTAATATCTAACGCAGCCAATGGGTCTATAACATCCATAAACTCATCGATGTGTTTAGCTATGGATCCTCCCTCTTGTATCTTGAGATTACCCATCTTATGTATCAAATCAACCTTATTTGCAGCAGATCGAGTTTCAAATCTCTCAGTAAGAAAATCCAATAGCTCCTTGATGGTTTTCGCCTTCTTGGTAGTCTTTGCGATCCACTTTGACAAAGTTGATCTAACCACCCCTAGGAATTTCCGATAAATAAGATCCCAATCTTCCTGCTTTTCGCTTTCCGGCTTGACTCCTGTTATGGGATTATAGAGATATTTGTTATACAAGAGATCCTCTATTTGCATCTTCCAAAACCCATAGTCAGACCCATTGAATTTCTCCACCGCTTGTTTATCCTTTCCCATTCTTGATTGCTTGATAAACCTGGATCATTAAACCAGGATCTGATACCAGTTGTTGTGGAAAAGCCCTCCAAACACCCAAGCAAATCTCAAGAAACAAAGCACCACAAACAAGCACAAGAAATAAATAACCAAAGCAAAAGACAAAGGAACACAAGAAATTGTTTACCCAGTACGTCAATATGTTTGACTACGTCTGGGGGCACTACCAAGCCAGGATCTTGCACTATAATATGTTAAATCTGATTTATAATGAGTATGGGGACGGAATATTGCTTAAATAGACAACCTTGAATAAGACCTAAACCTAAACATAAGAGAAAACCCAAAATTCTGCACTTCCCTGAAATTACTGCGCGGCGACCAGGCGCCCGCTTACTTGCCTTCTTCAGATTCCGGACCTTCTGTCGAGACCGGGCACCCGCCTGGTATGGCCCCAAGCGCCCGCCTGCTTCCTGGCAGATTTTCTTCTCTTTGTTTCCTTCATGATCTCTATTCCAACATATGGTTCATTAGATGATAAAAGTCAAATTGATCTTCCATTATTTATTTTGGGGTTATACATTGGAAACCGCTATAATTATACTAATTTGAGTTCCATCAAAATAGGTTCAAAGGTACCATATACGATATGGAATGAAAGAAAACTTGGTTTGTCTTTCATGAAGATTTAAGATGGTGAGACCTTTTGGAAAGGACTTGTCTAGGACAAGATCACACTTTAAATCTAATAAATGTATTTTCATCGGTTATCCTAAAAGAAACTTGAGGATATTATTTTACTCATAAGAAACAAATTGTTTGTTGCTTATGATAGTACTTTTCTAGATACATTGTTTATCTCTAAAAGAACCAGTGGGAGTAAAATATATCTCGAATGGTTTGAGACCTAGAAAATAACATAGAACCTTAGATGGAAATTGAACAAGATTTTACAAGGAGTTGTGAAAATTCGTTCAAGTTACACAAGTTATTTGCATATATGATAGAATACTATCAATAACAAGAAATATTGAATTTCTCGTAATAGAAAGTATTGAGGTAAATTTCATTAAGAATGACATATTTACCACCTATCAAAGTGAAATGTCCGCTCTATATTAGATTAATGGCTTGGAGTCATAAAATCTAAAAGGTAATCCATGTATGATAATCAAGTTTGGAACTTGATTATTCTAACCTAAGGTGTAAAAACCGAATGATGGAATTAAGTTTTCTTAGAGAAAACTAACATGGGTGTCAAAGGAACATACTAATTAAACAAGACAAAATGTGAAAGGTTGACTCATGTTTCGACTATGATAAAACTTTCTCACTCGTGGTCATGCTTTAAGCTATTAGAATTATCATTATCATAAATTCATATTTGGAATATGAAATTTGACAAATGGATATCAAAACAGCGTCCCTTAACGGGAACTTACTTAAGGATGTATTGGATACAACCTAAAGGTTTTGATAATCTAGAAAATTCTAATAAAGTATGTTAGTTGCGGAAATCCATGAGATGGATTGAAGAAAGCTTCTTGGAGTTGAAACAATCATTTTGATGAAGATTTCAAATCGTTTGAAATTCATCAAAGATGAGACTTGTGTTTGCTAAGAAATTAGTGGGAGCATACTCTAATTCCTAATCTTGTATAGGTAGTTGACATATAGTTCATTGGAAAGAGTTTCTTAATGAAGGACTTAGGAAAAAGCCGCTTATAACCTTGGAATTAATATCTATTGATACAAATCTAGGAAGTTGATTGGTTTGTGTCAAAGTACTTGTAGAGACAAAGTACTGAATTGTTCAGTATGCAAGACTCTTGGAGAAGAATTTGCAAATTTGTCTAATGACAATATTCTTGGCAAGACTTAGTCTTAGTGGAAGACTAATGAGAAAGAATACATGATTGGGATTCCATATGCTTCGTTAATTGGATCTATCATGTATGTCATATTATGTGCTTAGACGGGATTACTCGTATGCTTGGAGTATGATGACAACACACTAATCATGTCCTAGTGAAAATCACAACAATGTCCTTGTGTACTTGAGAAGAACTAAGGATGCATTCTTGATGGTTGTTGACATGGGAGATGATCTAGTAAATTGTTACATAGATGCATGCTTCCACATCGACAAGGGTAATTTAAATCACAGTATAAACATAAGTATAAAGCAAGTGCTATTAGTTAGAATAGTTTCAAGCAAATACACTATAAATTATTCTACCAATAAAATTGAGTGTTTTGTTGCAAGAGTTGTAACTAAGGGAGTTGTTTGAATATAGATGTTATTAGTAAAACTAGAAATAGTTTTTAGTACTACTAATCCTATGGACATTTATTGTGAAATAATGGTTATTCCACAAGTTGAGGTTCCAAAGGCTCATCTATGATCCAAACACATACTCAAACGTTTCCATCTCTACGAGAAATCGTTGACATGGGAGATGTCAAAATATGCAAAATATCTTATGATAATAACAAGGACAATCTTCCTACATAATATTCTCCATATGCTGTTATGATGGTCATAAGCTAAGCTCAATGGTATTGGATACACATTGATTGGGCCTAGCGCAAGTGGGAGATTGTTGGAGATTATGCCCTAGGCCCTTGAGAAAGGCCTTACGTTACATCATGTTCTCATTTGTTATGGAGATAACAACCTTGGATTATTATATGTTTTACATGTTTATTATAATAATCACTGTCCCTAGTACTTATGAAGAACTAGTATAGGTTTAATATATGATCATATGATGATCATGTGTATATGATACAAATTAAGCTTATGGGTACTTGTTGGTGAACACGTACTGGACATGACCCGCCTATGAGATTTATATCATGGTAAGATTTTATAATTAAATCTCATATAGTTATATCATTTGATATCCTTAGACCTGAGATTATCATAGTCTTCCACATGATGAACATTATGTTTGACGTACTAAAACGATACCCCTAACCGGGTGGTTATAAAAGCTACGATTGGCATAATAAGATTCTTGTAGGGAACAATGATAAGTCAATATGGAATTTGTCCCTCCCTCAGGAGATATATCTGCTTAGGCCACTCGTAGAGTGAGATTGATAAAATGCGTGGCCACGCTCAAATGAATTGATGTGATCAATATCATTTGCTTATAATCAATCTACTCGAGATTGAGAAAGCATTGAATGAGATAAGTTGACGTTGACCATGACTTATGTTCAATATAATATCACGTGACAAAAGGATTGTGATATGTTCTATGAGGATAACGAACTTCGTTTAAGTTATATTAATTGGGTAGTCATGATGTCTTGCTTGAGTCCGCTCATGACTTATGGGTTTGACCTTGGTTGGACTCATTGCCAACTTAATATAATCCTATGGTTTCACACACAAAAGGACGAATCGATCAAAAGGCTAAAATTGGAAAAGGCTGAAAATCTAGCAGGTTCGGCCCAACTGGTACGACCGTGCCGTTCTGTGCGTACGACCAAGCCAAATGGCACGACCATGCCAAATAACAAGATCGACCGTGCCATTATCCGCCTAGGGAGATTTCGGTTGGCACAAGTGGCACAGCCGTGCCACTTTGTGAGCACGACTGTGCCAGGATCCCTGAAGTCGGTTTTTGGCCAGTTTAATTGGGTGACGGGATTAGGTCTCAAGAGTCCTTAAGGGTTAAGTATTTTGGAGAATAAATAATCCTCCTTCACCAGCCATTAAACTAATGCAATACATATGTTTGAGAAACATATTCTTGAGCCCTGATTAAGAATCAAAAGCTCAAGAACACAAAAAATTCAGATAGCCTTTGAAGATTAAAAAATCGTGTTTTCTAATGGGTCTAGCAATCCAGATCTAGAATGGTTCTAGATATTCGTTTGTGTGTGGATACACATAGAGGATGTTTGCTTTAACATCAGAATGCGAAGAACGAGGAGATCAAATCTTAAAGCTTGAAGATTTGAAGATTTGAAGATTTGAAGATCCGAAAATTTTAAACGCGCAACGTGGTTAGTATTCTAAATACATCTTGCTATTAATTTAATCATCATGAATGGATCTTGGGGCTTAGGGTTTTGTTATTTCATATTTCTTTCTTCTGCTGCGCATGTTGCCTCAAAAACCAATAGTGCCGCCATGCAACTTGAGTTTGATGCCCTTCTTCACAATCACACGTGGGATCTTGTTCCTCCATCACCCTCTCAAAATTTTTTTGGTTTCAAATAGATGTTTTGAACCAAATGTAACCCTGATCTCACCATTGATAGACATAAGGCTCACCTCATAGCCAAAGGATTTCACCAACGACCCGACCTTGACTACTCTGAAACATTTAGTCCTGTTGTTAAACCAGCCACAGTGAGAATTGTCCTTACCCTAGCTACGGTTCGAGGTTAGCCTCTTCGTCAAGTAGATATTAATAATGCATTTCTCCAAGGCACCCTAACCGAGGATGTCTACATGGCTCAACCCCTTGCTTTTCCCACCCTTCCCACCCATCTTATGTTTGCAAACTCATAAAGGCTATTTATGGTCTCAAATAAGCTCCACGGGCTTGGTACAATGAGCTCTGGGTGTATCTTCTCTCTCTTGGCTTCAAAAATTATGTCTCTGAGTCCTCTCTATTCACTCTTCACCATTCCTCTCGCATCATCTATCTCCTTGTATATGTTGATGACATCATCATTACGGGTTCCAACCACAGTCTTCTCAATACCTTCATCTCTACCTTCTCTAGTCGGTTTTCGCTCAAAGATCTTGGTAATCTATCATACTTTCTTGGTGTTGAAGTTCTTCCTCACTCTCGAGGTATTCTTCTCAGTCAGCAAAAATATATTCAGGATTTGCTCGTTTGCTCCAATATGTCTTATGCAAATTCTATGCCAATGCCCATGATTCCTCAGCCGGCCCTCTCCGTTACCAAGGGAACCCTCCTTTTTGATCCGTCTGAGTACCGTGCTCTTGTTGGTAGCTTACAATATCTTGCCCTGACGAGACTTGATATCTCCTTTGTTGTCAACCGATTGTCTCAATTTATGCACAAACCAACCGAGACTCATTGGGCCGCTCTCATGAGGGTTATGCGCTACCTCGTTGGTACATCCCCTCTCGGGTTACAACTTTGTCGAGATTCACCATTGAACCTACATGCATTCACTAATGCTGATTGGGCAGGAGATTTAGATACATTTGTGTCTACCACTGGATATATTTTTTATCTGGGTAAAAACCCTATCTCCTGGAGCTCCAATAAACAACGGACTTTGGCCCGGTCTTCCACTGAGGCTGAATACAAAGCAGTGGCTCCGACAACAACAGAAGTCATTTGGGTCCAAAATTTATTAGCAGAGCTTGCGTGTCCTCCTAGTGTGCCGCCGGTGATATATTGTGATAATTTAGGAGAGACTTATGTTGCTGCTAATCCACGGTTTCATTCTCTCATGAATCATCTTGGACTAGACTATCATTTTGTTCGTGAGAAAGTTCAAGCTCAAGCTTTACATGTATCCTTTATTTCAAGTAATGATCAGTTAGCCGATGCCTTGACAAAGCCGCTTGCACGTGCACGGTTTGATGTTTTGATGTCCAAGATTGGCCTCACTAACCGATCGTCCATCTTGCGAGGGCATGTCAAAGATAATTAGGATTCTTCTGAGATAGTTTCCTTTTCTAATTACTAATGTATATTCAGTTACCTAATATCTTAGGGTTTCTATTCTAGATAGGACTAGGTTACTTTCACTCAAAGTAATTCACGTGTATATATACTTTACAATGTATCAATGAGAAGTTGAGATGTCTTTCACACAAATTATAATCTCTTATAGATATCTTATGTTTTAAAAAATTTATATCGCTCTTATTCTTGTATGTTGTATGCCGTTGCATCAATTGGTATCAGAAAAGGTGCGGTATTTGGAAGATGGCCGGTAACAATAGGAACAACAACGACACTCATGCCGCTGTTCTAGTAATGATGGAGAGGATGGAGAAGATGTAACGCGAAAGTGCAACTCGCGAGGAAACGCTCATCCAGGCTTTCCAAGGATTGAAAGTTGGTGTGAACCCGTTGCAATAGGCAGGGGCTCGAGTAGAACCTCTAGGACGCGAGGAACATCTCAATTGTGATCCGCCGGCCGGAGGGGCAGATTTTGTTTATGAGGGTGAGGGTGATTTTGTTGATGCACAAGTGGATTAGTATCCAAAAAATTAATGGTGATGTACCCTTCTTCACAGGGGAGTTGGTCATGGAAGAATTTTTTATTGACTTTGTGAGGTGGAAAAATATTCTCAATTAATGAATATCGCAAATGAGAAGAAGGTACAATATGTGGCTTACAAACTGTGTGATGCTGCTTCAGCTTGGTGGCAGCAACTAAATAATAAACGAAGAAGGAAGAACAAGTTGCCTATTCGCACATGGAAACAGATGAAAGGGGCTTTGACTCAACGTTTTTTACCTTCAGATTATGAGCAGTTGATTATCAAAAAATTCTTTGAGTGCAAGCAAGAAAATCGAATTGTTGATGCATATACACACAATTTTCATATGCTATCTGCGCGTAAGGATTTGGGTGAATCTGAAGCACAACAGATGACAAGTTATGTAGCTTTGTAGTGAAATGGTAGACACACGAGACTCAAAATCGAAGTCAGTGTTGAGTTCAACTCCGCGGTTGGGTCTAGCATTAAAAATCAAGTTCATTTATATACTGTTCACACACAAGATAGGGCCATATCTC
The DNA here is from genome assembly GCA_026119855.1 of Campanula takesimana. Taxonomy (NCBI): domain Eukaryota; kingdom Viridiplantae; phylum Streptophyta; class Magnoliopsida; order Asterales; family Campanulaceae; genus Campanula; species Campanula takesimana. The sequence continues at coordinate 887,835 of JAOWBW010000120.1, forward strand.
GTGCAAAAACTATGGAGGGTCAACAACCTAACACACCGTTTCCGTCACAATCATCATTTAATAAGTATGGTGATTCTTCTTCTTCGGGTATCAAGGGTCAGTATTCAGGGTCCATGTCACCCGTAATTTCTGAAAAAGATCAGTTCATGACAAGTTCGAAGGGTGGCGATGATAAATAGAAACTGTTCCAAATCAGCGTTGGGGAAAAGCAACAATCCACCTAATAATGGGCGTTTGAATCCCAATCTGTATGCTAAAACCTATGGTGGTAAATGTTTTCGATGTAGACAGAGTGTGAATTTATTAAATAATTATCCTATTCTAGGGTAGGTTCATGTGCTAGAACGGGGAGCTGTTAGGATGCTGATGAGGATGGTTTCGTGGAATTTAAGAGGACCCGAACAGTGATAAGAATACGATGCACATGGAGCACTTACGGTTCATAGATTGATGCTGATAGCTCCAGCGACAGTCGTGACTCTGAACGGACATGGTATTTTTGCACTCTCGGGCAGGTGAATGGTTAGGGGATAAAGATCATTGTCGATAGTGGGAGCTGCGACAACATGATTTCTAGAGGAACGGTGGATAAATTGAAGCTCAATGTGCAGAAACATCCAAATCCTTATACTGTTTGGTGGATTTATGCGAGCAACAAAATTAAATTAAGGTAACTAAGAAATGTATCGTTCTTTTTTCCATCGCTAGATATATGGATGAGATTTTGTGTGAGTATGCCGGTTATTTTTTGGTCGACCTTGGCATTTCGATGTTTATTCTACTCATAGTGGACGGGAAAATTTAATAATTTTTTTGAAGTATGGAGTCAAGATTAATTTGTGTCCATTGAGGACGCACAATATGTTGGGATCGCTCACCAACAAGAGAAATCGCAAGAAGAGACACCAACCCATGCACACAATCGAAGATAAAAGACACAAAATTTCCGTGGTTCAGCTTAAAGCGTATTCCACCCAACAATAAATATATTAAACTTCTTGATATTACAAGAATGGAGACTATTAGAAAAATATTACAACAAAGCGAAGAAAACAGAATAAAAGTTACAACAGAATTAAAACTAAACCTGGCAATGGTCTTGATGGGTTTATCTGAGTCGTGTAAAACAACACTGTCCTTAAGACAAATTCGCCCCCTCACCAATGTTGTGCTTGAGAATATGTTGGACGCCTGTCTCCCAGGATACAACGGACGGACCGGACAGAAACTGCACAATAGCACCTCCGGCGAACTTCGATGTGCTTGGACTGAGTCACCACGGAAAGAAATCAAGAGGGCCAAGGAAAAAAGCTAAGAAAGAAGAGGGTGAGAGACTGCTGGAAGTTTCTGTGTCGAAAATGGCTGTGGAAATGGCCATTATAAGCTGCTCAGAATATCCCATTTAATTACCTCATTAAAATGGAATAAATGCAGCAATGAATGGGCTGTTACAGATCAAGGATTAAACACATGACTGTTACAGAATCAAAAGAATTGAATTTGATAAATTAAATTCGAATTCTTTCTGGTTGGGACGGAAAAAATAATGCACAAAAAGGTGGCTTGTCGAGCTAGGCTATTTCGGAGCCACATTCGTGTCCGCAAGACGTGCACACATGAGGCCGGTGGTCTGAGCCGCAAATTGTCAAGTTTTAACTGAAATTTGCACCCCCCCCCCTCTGCGCACCCGGGCGCCAGAGAGAGCCTCTAGCCCACACAATCTTAACCCATACAAATGGTTAATTGTATTTAAACTAGCTCACCTTTTTATTCTAAACAAATGTGGGATAAGTTCTCAAGACTTTACCCACCAATGGTCTTTCAAATTATTTCCCTCCTTATCCCATTTGGGATACCCTTTTAAAAGGAAAAAGCCTAGGGAATTTTTCCCTTCCCTTTCCATGTGGGATACTTAGCCATTCCCAACTTGCCCATTATATTTTGAGCATTCCAACTCCTACCTTCCACTAAATAAATTGGACACACCAATTTATTACTAACATGTAGGAGTTAATGAATCCACATTAAATCATAAAATTGACAAATGATTTTTCTAAGGAAACGCGCACAATTTCCTTCACACATTTACACATTTTTCCAACAGAGACTCCCTCTCTCTCAACACTCTTGAATATCCTCATCAACGCATACAAGCATACAATTTCTCTCTCTAAATTATATGCCTGTGCTAACTATATCTTGAGTTCTATCAAAAATCAAATTAGTGAAGCCTATTTATAATGGGGAGGCACACGTATATTCCCCTTCCTAACCGATGTGGGATTACTATTCCTCTTTCTAACCGATATGAGATATAGCAAACATTCCCAAACCAAAATAGGATTTATGTAATTTTGGTCGATTTCCCAACAAATCTCCCCTTGACCTAAATTCTCAAATCGCATCAATGCCTGAGAAACGCACCATTTTCTCAGTCTTCTTCCTCTCCCTTTTGTCATCATAAAAGGATCTTCCGCGCAAGGATGGCCCTCCAAGTAACAAATATTCCTTACACCTTTACACCCTTGAAGAATCAAGCACTTTCCTTAATACACTTTGCACGTCTGTCTTCTTCCAACATATCGGTACCCACGGGATGTCAATACTCCTAGTGAAAGCAAATTCGCAATCGCACTAGGAACATACTTTACATTCAAAGCGGTTTTCACAGTCCCATCATGAAGCTTGAAACGTACACTCCCAACACCTTCAATCTTCAATTTCTGTGCAGTCCCAACTTTGATCTCTCCAAGTTGTCCATCTGATCGCAAAGTGTCAAACATAGCCCGATCCTTGCAAATATGCACTGAAGCAGCTGAATCTAACACCCATTCAGACTTCTTCTCATCGGTTGAATCAGCAACAACCACCGTCTCTATCAAAAGGAAATCTCCATCATCACTATCAACTGTGTTGACATTCTCCTCGTCAATATTTTTCTTTCCTTTGACACCACGCATACTCTTCAGATCTTCACAAAATTGCGGGAAACGCATTTGCATATGACCAGTCTCTCCACAGTAGAAGCACTCAACATTACTCATGTCTCTATCCCCTCTAAATTAAGACCTCGCTCTCCCCTTTGTGCCACCACTATTATAAGTCCTTCCTTTTCAGAACCCTCTGTAACTAGTACTCTGTCTCCATTGGAGAAGCTATTACTCCTCGACATCCTTTCATTATCCCTTAACGCTTTAACAATATCATCCAATGTTAAAGTTGTCCTACCTGTCAACATCGTTTGCCTAAAGGACTTGTAAGACATAGGTAAGGAAGCCAACAACAATAAAAGCTTGCTCCTCATCTTTTATTATCTCTTCATCATTAGTTAATCGACCTACTAGTTGACTGAAAGAATTTATATGGTCATGCAAACTATCACCTTTATCAAGCTTCAAACAATATAAATCCATCTTCAAGAACAAGCGATTTGTCAACGACTTTGACACATAAATAGTTGCATGTTTCTCCCAAATACCCCTTCGTGTTTTCTCTTTCAAAACACTATATTTAATTTCGGGAGCAAGTGCTAACCTGATTGTGCTCGAAGCCTTTTTCTGAATCTTCGCCCAATCCGCGTCTTTCATCCCTTTCGGCTTGTCCTCTTCCAAACCTTCATCAAGACCCTGTTGTACCAATACATCTTGGATTTTCATCTACCACACTGTGAAATCCATCCTTGTATCGAAAATTGGGACTTGATACTTAGATTCCATATTCCCTCTAATATATTTCTTCAAACTGCTGCTTCTGTCCAGATAGAATTCCCGACGCTACGGACCTCAAAATACAATCTCCACCGTTTAGATTGAATATCTATGAGCCCCAAAGCTTCTCGCCAAAAATAAAGAGGATCCAACGGTGAATAAATGTGCTACGCCTCTTTTCCCACCGCTGCGCTGAACAAATCCGAGCAGAAATCTGCTCTCTTGTTTTCCTTCGATTTTGGATCTCTTCCATCGATGCGACTTCTCCCCTTCAACCAAGCTCTGATGCCACTTGTTGGGATCTCTCACCAACAAAGAAATCGCAATAAGAGACACAAAAAAACCCACGCACACAATCGAAATCAAAGACAAAAGACTCAAAATTTCGGTGGTTCGTCTTAAAGCCTATTCCACCCAACAATAAATATGTTAAATTTCTCAATATTACAAGAATGAAGACTCCCTATCTCTCAACACTATTGAATATCCTCACCAACGCATACAAGTATACAATTTCTCTCTCTAAATTATATGCCTATGCTAACTCTCTCTTGAGTTCTATCAAAAACCTAACTAATGAAGCCTATTTATAATGGGGAGGCACACTTATATTCCCCTTCCTAATCGATGTGGGATTACTATTCCTCTTTCTAACCGATGGAGGCACACTTATATTCCCCTTCCTAATCGATGTGGGACCGATATGGGATGTGGCAACCTTTTCCAAAGCTAAATAGGATTTAGGTAATTTTGGTCAATTTCCCAACACAATATTCATGCTCGCAGTCCATTATTTCCTTGTGCACGCACTGCAAAATCTTTTGCTACATGTTGGTCCGGCTTTGATACCATGATAAAGTCTGAGGTTCCATCCCAAAACCAATTGGCTATGGGAGGAGTAGCACAGGATCCTTATATAGTCAATGCATGCCTAGTTAATTCCCGATGTGGAATAATTGTCTCTAACAAAATGCTGATAGATCATGTAAGCAGCTGATAGGTATTGCCAATGAAGGTCGTAGTTTCATCAGGAAGGTTATTAACATTTGCTCGACACACCAAATACAAACCTGAATTTGTTTTAAAACCTGAATTTCTTTTAAAGCAGCCACCTAAAATGAAAGTTAATCTTAAATTTATTTCAATATATGTCATACAAAAAAAAAAAAAAAAAAAAAAAAAAACACACACACACAGAGAAATTACAAGACCACAAAAACAACAGAACTGAAAGAAAAAGTAATGGTAATTGTATCAGTAAACTGCGCTCATGCGCTTGCGCCTAAATATTACGGTACTTGTATTTCGTGCCTGGCGGATCCCATAATTCGAGTATATCTTCTCTGGTCCTGGCGGCTATCTTAGCTTCAAGCCGAGCTGCTGCAAGTTGGTCTGCCAGTTCCTCAGCTTCACGCAATTTACCAATAGACTCTATGTAAGCATGTGTTGTTGCATCGGGTGTTTGATATTGATTTGGTACGGAATGATGATGGATATAACTTGGTATTTGATTTGGGAGAGAGATATTTTGTTGCGATGAGTTATTATAAGCACATTGGATGTGTTTGTCGAATTCACAATGAGAACAGCTGTAGGAAAAACCAGTTCCGATTAGGGTGCAGGTATTGCAGTAGAAGGAATTGGATGGGTAAGTTGGATACGGGATTAAAGTCAAGGGATGGGAAGGGTGAGATGGGTGATTGAGGGAACGGGTAGCTCGGTAGCAATTTTCGTGAAGAATGAAATTGCATTGCCAGCAAGCGTAGATACTACCGATGGCTGTTGACTTGCAGCCCGAGCATGTGAATTGTGTACCTTGGGGGACCTGGTGATGGTTAAGGTTGTGCATGTGGCTGAAATGCTTGTACCCTTCCATCTTTTTCTCTTTCTATCTCTGTCACACAATTTGTTGTCTGTCTCTCCAATGTCTCTTTACATAGATAAAAGAACAAGATGTTTTGCAAGTGCTGCAACATGCTAATTTAGATATTAACTAGATTGGCGTTGACTTTTATTAATGGATTTGGTCATCGTATTGATGCTCTATAATATATGTGAGAGTCCTCAACGATAAGGGTCATTGACTTTCACTATTTATGAAAATGAACTGTACGAAAGTCTTTAATTAAGGTGATTTATAAAGCCCATGGTATAGTAATATTTCACGTTATGTGGCTTCTTTGAACGCGGTGTACCCTTTGGATTAGTTCAAAGAGTGGGATTGTGAAGATGGATATTGATGCTGCCAAAAACGTACCGGATCAGCCTTCGTCTAATGGTTCGGATAAATCCAGCAATGAGAACTTCCTCGCGCACAATAAACAAACGTAAACTACGCCGGGGCTTCACCGGCGTGAGAATAAGAATACGGTTTGTAAATGTGAATAGAGAAATCAATTGACTATGGTTTAGAGCCAAAAGAGTTCATTAACCGTTTCCTGTATGGAGGACCTGTTTATATAGGCATGGGTGAATGAGTCTTGACTTGTTAGAAAAGCCAGGGAGCCCGTATTGATGTATGACTCGTATTCTGATGAGAAAGAGTCTTGATATGGATGATTGATATCCTGTTTGTATTGCAGTAGAGATCTCCTTGTTTAGATAAGGATTCCATGTATTTGTGCTGTAGTTAAACTCTGAGAGTAGTCTCCCGTTGGTACAAGGGAAATGACCGTTGTCTGAGAGAAGTCGGCCCGCCATCCAACTCTACTCGTCATAGAGGTCGAGTTAGGGATAAGGCTCTCTTTGATTTCGGCCTTGGTGAAGTCAGGTTCACTCGGCTCAGTGGCTATCGGCCCTTATGATCATGGGCTTCTTGTAAATGGGCTTTTACGGTATGCGGGCCTGAAGTCCATGGGTATCGGTCTTTAAGGTCGGTGTATGTCGTTCAGTGGCTCCCGAGTTTCTATCTCAGCATGTCGAGTAGGAACTGAACTATCGATTATTGCTTCATTTATGTTGATTTGACAGTCAGCCGCCAAATCCTTATTTCCTTAGATATCCTGACATCCTCTGGATTTGTTTCAGGTGAAATCATTATTACTCTCGGAAAGCGATCACTTCATTAATTACGTCCCAATAATGACTACTATAAATGCTATGCCTATCCATATTCTGGTAGAAAAAAGCCCTTTAATATTTTTTGCTTCCCCAATAACTCCCTTCAAGATTTCTTGGCGAATCCAAGATGGCTTCAAAGAGATCGTACTCTGATGCTTTCCCGGAAGAAGTGGACTCGGATTCAGGGAATCATTCTACTCACTCGGACTCCAGCATTAGCAGTGACTCCATTGTCCCTTCAAAAAGACATTCATCTTTTCCGGCGGATGAGTCGCCATCTGATAGCTATAAGGAATTTTTAGAACCGGACCCGATCGAAAGCGAGAATGAGTTTTCTGATAACAGTGATGGCAGCGACCTTGATGATGATGGTGAAGATGACGATGAGAGCGACGATGAAGATGACAGGCCCCCATTGATGATGATGATGAACAGGGTTATGAAGGAGATCAAGAAAAGGAGGAAGACGATGAAGATCAAGATCAAAATAGTGATTTTTAGTGAATCTTGAGTAGCTTGTCCAGGTGTTTTCTTTTTTATTTTGTAAAGGTCAATCCCCTGACCTGCTTGTGGGGTCCTTTTGCCTGTCTATAATGGAATTTTAGATTTTCTTGTTGCATTGCCCTTGCTCTGTTTATTCCATGGCTTTGCACCTTCAATTTGACTCGTAACCAGATGAGAATCCGATTGTTGATCGATCTCGGCATGAAGTTATGTCGACATGTACTTTAATCATTTCAACTCGGCATCTGCTATTTTGTCGAGATATCGGGCGTGCGTTAAACTGTAAATATAGAGCGCTTAATATCTTGGCTAAGTGATTTTCCTCAATCCTTGTCTCGTCATTCACTTCTTACTGACTGCCGGCTTTCTGACTCGTCATGTCGACGGCCCTAGGTTGAGGCCTTTAAATTATATTTAATAACTTGTCCCCAATTTTGACGGTTAGGTCACCCCAAACGTTTCCCCTTCACTGTTCATTGTCAGGTGGCGCCAGTACAATTGATTGAAAATCCACCCCCTATTAATTAGGGGTAATGATAAGGTTTAGTGTGGAATGTGCCAATCCATGGATCTATGGGTATGGTCAGGTCGGATTCGGGCATAACCCAGTTGACCCGGGATATAAATTCAAATTCCTTCTTTTCATTTCACTTTTTCGAATTCCCAAAGAGGGTTTAAGAGCTTTGACAATCGCTGGCATAGTAACTCCGCTCTCTATTCAACCTTTCGTCGATTCATTCCATTCAACATTTTCAGGGCAGCTTTCCGGCCAATTCCATCAGACCATTTTCTATTTTTAAGGTACTTTTCGCTCCCATTCGCTTATTTTTGTCAATTTTCCATAGCTAGGGTTCCGGCCAAAACTTTGAAGTTTTCATCTTTCGGTCTACTTTTGTCAAATTAGCCATATTTCTGAACAAACTCTGAACTTTTCGACCGCCCATAATGTATGGCTCTTCTAGCTCAAGCATAGGTCCATTGTATGGTTTTTATAGGAAGGATTTATATCAAATCTGAGGGGGTATGGAAAATCTGAGGTAGTCTTCGCGATCCACTTTGACAAAGTTGATCTAACCACCCCTAGGACTTTCCGATCCATAATATCCCAATCTTCCTGCTTTTCGCTTTCCGGCTTGACTCCTGTTAAGGGCTTATAGAGATCTTTGTTATACAAGAGATCCTCTATTTGCATCTTCCAAAACCCATAATCAGACCCATCGAATTTCTCCACCGCTTGTTTATCCTTGCCCATTCTTGATTGCTTGATAAACCCGGATCGTTAAACCAGGATCTGATACCAGTTGTTGTGGAAAACCCCTCCAAACACCCAAGCAAATCTCAAGAAACACAGCACCCCAAACAAGCACAAGAAATAAATAACCAAAGCAAAAGACAAAGGAACACAAGAAATTGTTTACCCAGTTCGTCAATATGTTTGACTACGTCTGGGGGCACTACCAAGCCAGGATCTTACACTATAATATGTTAAATCTGAGTTATAATGAGTATGGGGGCGGAATATTGCTTAAATAGACAACCTAGAATAAGAACTAAACCTAAACATAAGAGAAAACCCAAAATTCTGCACTTCCCTGAAATTACTGCGCGGCGACCAGGCGCCCGCCTGGAGAGGACCAGGCGCCCGCTTACTTGCCTTCTTCAGATTCCGGACCTTCTGTCGAGACCGGGCACCCGCCTGGTATGGCCCCAAGCGCCTGCCGGCTTCCTGGCAGATTTTCTTCTCTTTGTTTCCTTCATGATCTCTATTCCAACATATGGTTCATTAGATGATAAAAGTCAAATTGATCTTCCATTATTTATTTTGGGGTTATACATTGGAAACCGCTATAATTACACTAATTTGAGTTCCATCAAAATAGGTTCAAAGGCACCATATACGATATGGAATGAAAGAAAACTTGGTTTGTCATTCATGAAGATTTAAGATGGTGAGACCTTTTGGAAATGACTTGTCTAGGACAAGATCACACTTTAAATCTAATAAATGTATTTTCATCGGTTATCCTAAAGAAACTTGAGGATATTATTTTACTCATAAGAAACAAATTGTTTGTTGCTTATGATGGTACTTTTCTAGATACATTGTTTATCTCTAAAAGAACCAGTGGGAGTAAAATATATCTCGAATGGTTCGAGACCTAGAAAATAACATAGAACCTTAGATGGAAATTGAACAAGCTTTTACAAGGAGTTGTGAAAATTCGTTCAAGTTAGACAAGTTATTTGCATATATGATAGAATACTATCAATAACAAGAAATATTGAATTTCTCGTAATAGAAAGTATTGAGGTAAATTTCATTAAGAATGACATATTTACCACCTATCAAAGTGAAATGTCCGCTCCATATTAAATTAATGGCTTGGAGTCATAAAATCTAAAAGGTAATCCATGTATGATAATCAAGTTTGGAACTTGATCATTCTAACCTAAGGTGTAAAAACCGAATGATGGAATTAAGTTTTCTTAGAGAAAACTAACATGGGTAGCAAAGGAACATACTAATTAAGCAAGACAAAATGTGAAAGCTTGACTCATGTTTCGACTATGATAAAACTTTCTCACTCGTGGTCATGCTTTAAGCTATTAGAATTCTCATTATCATAACTTCATATTTGGAATATGAAATTTGACAAATGGATATCAAAACAGCGTCCCTTAACGGGAACTTACTTAAGGTTGTATTGGATACAACCTAAAGGTTTTGATAATCTAGAAAATTCTAATAAAGTATGTTAGTTGCGGAAATCCATGAGATGGATTGAAGAAAGCTTCTTGGAGTTGAAACAATCATTTTGATGAAGTATTTCAAATCGTTTGAAATTCATCAAAGATGAGACTTGTGTTTGCTAAGAAATTAGTGGGAGCATACTCTAATTCCTAATCTTGTATAGGTGGTTGACATATAGTTCATTGGAAAGAGTTTCTTAATGAAGGACTTAGGAAGAAGCCGCTTATAACCTTGGAATTAATATCTATTGATACAAATCTAGGAAGTTGATTGGTTTGTGTCAAAGTACTTGTAGAGACAAAGTACTGAATTGTTCAGTATGCAAGACTCTTGGAGAAGAATTTGCAAATTTGTCTAATGAAAATATTCTTGGCAAGACTTAGTCTTAGTGGAAGACTAATGAGCAAGAATACATGATTGTGATTCCATATGCTTCGGCAATTGGATCTATCATGTATGTCATATTATGTGCTTAGACGGGATAACTCGTATGCTTGGAGTATGATGAGAACACACTAATCATGTCCTAGTGAAAATCACAACAATGTCCTTGTGTACTTGAGAAGAACTAAGGATGCATTCTTGATGCTTGTTGACATGGGAGATGATCTAGTAAATTGTTACATAGATGCATGCTTCCACATCGACAAGGGTAATTTAAATCACAGTATAAACATAAGTTTAAAGCAAGTGCTATTAGTTGGAATAGTTTCAAGCAAATACACTATAAATTATTCTACCAATAAAATTGAGTGTTTTGTTACAAGAGTTGTAACTAAGGGAGTTGTTTGAATATAGATGTTATTAGTAAAACTAGAAATAGTTTTTAGTACTACTAATCCTATGGACCTTTATTGTGAAATAATGGTTATTCCACAAGTTGAGTGTTGTGGATATGGCCCTCCACTACCCAAGCAAATCGCAAGAACATTAAAAGCACACAAACAAAGCACAAGAATTCAAAGCAAGAAAAAGACACAGAAATTGTTTACCCAATTCGTCAATATGTTTGACTACGTCTGGGGGCACTACCAATCCAGGATCTTGCACTATAATATGTTATCTTGAAGTTACAATGAGTTTAGGGGAAGAACTTTACTTAAATATGTGCCCAGGAATACAAACCTAACCCTAGATGGGCAAAGGAACCCGAAAATTGGCCTAAAACCGGACCCGGAATTTTCCCATCCCGACAAGTGGGCGGTCGCCCATATTGGTCCTGGGCGGTCGCCCAAAAAACCTGCTCCTCCGGATGCACCAACTGATTGAGTGGGCGGTCGCCCACCATCACCCTGGGCGGCCGCCCAGAACAATAGTCCCTCCGACGATTTTCTTCCTTTTTGCTCCGAAGTCTAGTCCCGGTTGGTCCTCTATTCCAACAATCTCCCACCTAGAGATCAACCGCGCATACAAGTCCTGTATCCGTTCTTCAACTCATCCTTGGTGTCGCCCTAGTGCTCACCTCGAACATGGTAGTGCCTTCCTCCTCTACTATTCTCCAAGCCCAATTGAACCTTTACATAGCTTCAACTTTTCAAGGTTTACCACCTTGGTCAACATGTCAGCCGGGTTCTCCGATCCTAAAATCTTCTCCAGCCTTAAGATCTTCCTTTCCAAGAGATGCCTGATGTAGTGAAACCTCAGCTCAATGTGCTTCGTTCTAGAGTGAAACGCCGGATTCCTAGCCAAATGAATTGCACTCTGACTGTCACTGTAGAGAGCATTACCACTTCGCGTCTTCCCAAGTTCACCCAAGAAGTTCTGCAACCATACCATCTCTTTGCTTGCCTCTGTCACTGCCACATATTCTGCTTCCACAGTCGACTGAGCCACGATCTTCTGCAATTTAGAAGCCCAGGAGATAGCCGTACCACCCAATGTGAAAACATAACCCGTAGTACTTCTCCTCTTATCAAGATCACTCGATGCCAAATCTGCATCCACATAACCCACTAACACGACCTCCTTGCTTGAGAAACATAGAGCCTTACCAGCAGTACCCTTTAAGTATCGCAGGATCTATTTAACCGCTTCCCAATGTTGCTTCCCTGGATTGCCCATGTACCGGCTGACTACTCCCACCGCATGTGCAATGTCCGGCCTTGTACACACCATTGCATACATTAGACTCCCCACTGCCGAAGCATATGGAGTCTTCTCCATCTTGTCACGCTCCTCCTTGCCCTTAGGTGAGTCCTTCTCAGATAGCTTGAAGTGCATACCCAATGGTGTCCCTGTTGGCTTCGCCTCTTCCATGCAAAACCTTGCCAAGACTTTCTCAACGTATTGTGCTTGTGAAAGAACCAACTTACCCGACTCCCTATTCCGGTCAATCCGCATTCCCAAGATTTTTCTGGCCTCCCCCAAATCCTTCATCTCAAACCATTCTGATAACTGAGCCTCAATCTGTTTACCTCTCTACTGCTAGAGCCCGCTATTAGCATGTCATCCACATATAACAGCAAGATTATATACCCATTGTCCGTGTTCTTGAAGTAGCAACAATGATCCACCTCACATTTGATAAAATCAATATCGTGCATTCGATCCATCGAACTTCCTGTACCACTGCCTAGGAGCTTGTTTAAGGCCATACAAGCTCTTAGTCAACCTGCAAACCAGTTCCTCGCTACCATTAGACAAGTAACCCTCTGGTTGTACCATGTAAATTTCTTCCTCCAAATCACCATGAAGAAAGGCTGTCTTTACATCCATCTGTTCCAACAACAAGTTATCCGCCACTACTATCCCCAGAACCATTATGATAGTGGTCATCTTCACAACAGGAGTGAATACCTCAGTGTAGTCAATACCGTACTTTTGCTGAACCCTTTTACAACCAACCTTGCCTTGTAACGCTTACTGCCGTTTGCTTCCTCCTTAATTCTGTAAACCCACTTGTTATGCAATGCCTTCTTCCCCTTAGGCAGTTTAATCAACTCCCAAGTTTTATTGGATTTTAATGAGTCCATCTCATCATCCATCGCAGTTTTCCACTTATCACAAAGTGCACTACGAACAGCCTCCGCATAACATTCCGGTTCACCACTATCTGTTAGCAACAAGTAGTAATTCGAAGGAGTATACCTGTCAGGTGATCCACACAATCTGCTGGATCTACACAGCGGAATATCCGGTTCTAGAGTATGTGGTTCATCTTCAGTGACCCCCTGACTATGGTCATCATGAACCGTCCTGCTCCCACCCGAGTCTGGAATATCCACCTCTACAACCTCCGGTTCCGAACTAATATCATCAGATGCCCCCTTTCTGTCCTTGTACAATACCTGTTCGTTGAATACCACATCTCGACTACGAATAATTTTATGGTTTTGGTCATCCCAAAACTTATACCTGAAGTCATCCCCGCCATACCCAATAAACGTACATTTTACAGATTTTGCATCTAACTTAGTTCTATCAGCAGAATCAATATGAACATATGAAACGCAGCCAAATATGCGAAGAAAGGACAGATTTACCTACTTGCCACTCCATGCTTCCTCTGGAATTCCATTCCCCAATGGTACCGATGGTCCCCTATTGATCAAGAAAGCAGCCGTGTCAACCGCATATGCCCAGAACGTCTTCGGAAGTCCACACTTCAACCTCATACTTCTAGCCCGCTCGTTCAAAGTCCTGTTCATCCTCTCTGTAACCCCGTTGTGTTGTGAGCCCTTTGGAGTCTTCTCCATGCGAATTCCATTCGCTGCACAATATTCCTTGAACTCCCCGAGCTCATACTCCCCTCCGTTATCTGACCTCAAGCACTTAAGCTTAAGTCCCGTCTGATTCTCCACCAAAGCCTTCCATTTCTTAAACACCTCGAATGCCTCATCTTTGTGTTTCAAGAAATAAACCCAGACTTTCTTTGTCGAATCATCAATAAAGTTCATGTAATATGACGCACCACCTAGAGAAGTTACCGGGGCCGGCCCCCACAAATCCGTGTGGACCAAATCCAACTTTGCTTCCCTCAAAGCCCTACCCGTCCTCGAGAAATTACTTCTCGCCTGTTTGCCAAACACACAATCATCGCAGATCCCCACGTCGACTGTCTTCAAACCCGGTAGTCTTCCCTTTGAGCAAAGTACTTTCATCCCCTTCTCACTCATGTGACCCAATCGACAGTGCCACAAATCCGTATCACCCTTGGCTGACGCCACCGCGATACTTGCCTTGGTGTTATTCGCCAAATACATTGTCCCCTCCTTATTACCCCGAGCGATCTCAGAATCCTCCTTGGTAATAACCCAGTTCCTGCAGCCAAAAGTTACCTTGTAACCTTCTTCATCCAACTGCCCAACTGAAAGTAGGTTCTTTTTCAAACCCGGAATGTGTCTGACCCCGTGTAGATGTAGGACCTTCCTGTCCGATGCTCCTATTCTGACATCCCCCTTCCCCTTGATTTCTAAAGGCTCGCCATCCGCCAGATAGACCTTACCGAAATCACCGGAAGTATAATTCTCCATCTCTTCTGCATGCCCGCAAGAGTGGAATGATGCCCCCGAATTCAGCACCCATGATTCTAGTGCACTACTAACACTCAGAACCAGTACATCATCACCTTCGACTCTCACATTCACCGAATTGCCCCCATGATTGGGACAATCCTTCTTGTAGTGTCCTAACTCCTTGCAATGATAACACTGCACCGATCCTTTCGCAACGCTTGGTTTATCTGTGATCTCCACGGCCTTGCCCTTACCACCCACTACGTTTTCCCTTGATTCAGTTCTCCCTTTATTGCTAGTACCCGGCCTTCCCCTGCTAGTAGTAGCTAAGGCCGATCCCGAAGTAGACGATGTCCCCAATTTCTTCAAACGATTTTCCTTGCCCAACAAGAAGTCTTTAACATCATCATACTTCAATTTGTTCTTACCCGCTGAAGCATTGATCGCTGTCACCGTCTCGCTCCATCTTCCTGGTAAAGACGCTAGCAACAAGCACGCATGAACCTCATCATCAAACGTAATATCCAACGCAGTCAATGAGTCTATAACATCCATAAACTCATTGATGTGTTTAGCTAAGGATCCTCCCTCTTGCATCTTGAGACAACCCATCTTGCGTATCAAATCAACCTTGTTTGCAGCAGATGGAGTTTCAAATCTCTCAGTAAGATAATCCAATAGCTCCTTTGTGGTCTTCGCCTTCTTGGTAGTCTTCGCGATCCACTTCGACAAATTAGATCTAACCACCCCTAGGGCTTTCCGATCCATGAGATCCCAATCTTCTTGCTTTTCTCCTTCCGGCTTGACTCCCTTTAGAGGCTTATAGAGATCTTTGTTGTACAAGAGATCCTCTATTTGCATCCTCCAAAACCCGTAGTCAGAACCATCAAATTTCTCCACCGCTTGTTTATCCTTGCCCATTCTTGATTTCTTGAGAAACCCCAATCGTCCGATAAACCAATCGATCGATTGACCCTGATCTCCAACCAGAGTTCTTGATACCAGTTGTTGTGGATATGACCCTCCACTACCCAAGCAAATCGCAAAAACAATAAAACCACACAAACAAAGCACAAGAAATCAAAGCAAGAAAAAGACACAGAAATTGTTTACCCAGTTCGTCAATATATTTGCCTACATCTGGGGGCACTACCAAGAAAGGATCTTGCACTATAATATGTTATCTTGAAATTAAAATGAGTTTAGGGGCGGAAATTTACTTAAATATGTGCCCAAGATACAAACCTAACCCTAGATGGGCAAAGGAACCCGAAAATTGGCCTAAAACCGGACCCGGAATTTTCCCATCCCGAAAAGTGGGCGGTCGCCCATATTGGTCCTGGGCGGTCGCCCAAAAAACCTACTCCTCCGGATGCGCCAACTGATTGAGTGGGCGGTCGCCCACCATCACCCTGGGCGGCCGCCCAGAACAACAGTCCCTCCGACGATTTTCTTCCTTTTTGCTCCGAACTCTAGTCCATTGAGGTTCCAAAGGATCATCTATAATCCAAACACATACTCAAACGTTTCCATCTCTACAAGAAATCGTTGACATGGGAGATGTCAAAATATGCAAAATATCTTATGATAATAACAAGGACAAACTTCCTACATAATATTCTCCATATGCTGTTATGATGGTCATAAGCTAAGCTCAATGGTATTGGATACATATTGATTGGGCCTAGTGCAAGTGGGAGATTGTTGGAGATTATGCCCTAGGCCCTTGAGAAAGGCCTTACGTTACATCATGTTCTCATTTGTTATGGAGATAACAACCTTGGATTATTATATGTTTTACATGTTTATTATAATAATCACTGTCCCTAGTACTTATGAATAACTAGTATAAGTTTAATATATGATCATATGATGATCATGTGTATATGATACAAATTAAGCTTATGGGTACTTGTTGGTGAACACGTACTGGACATGACCCGCCTATGAGATTTATTTCATGGTAAGATGTTATAATTAAATCTCATATAGTTATATCATTTGATATCCTTAGACCTGAGATTATTATGGTCTTCCACATGATGAACATTATGTTTGACGTACTCAAACGCTACCCCTAACCGGGTGGTTATAAAGGCTACGATTGGCATAATCGGATTCTTGTAGGGAAGAATGATAAGTCAATATGGAATTTGTCCCTCCCTCAGGAGATATATCTGCTTAGGCCACTCGTAGAGTGAGATTGATGAAATGCGTGGCCACGCTCAAATGAATTGATGTGATCAATATCATTTGCTCATAATCAATCTACTCGAGATCGAGAAAGCATTGAACGAGATAAGTTGACGTTGACCATGACTTATGTTCAATATGATATCACGTGACAAAAGGATTGTGATATGTTCTATGAGGATAACGAACTTCGTTTAAGTTATATTAATTGGGTAGTCATGATGGCTTGCTTGAGTCCGTTCATGACTTATAGGTTTGACCTTGGTTGGACTCATTGCCAACTTAATATAATCCTATGGGTTCACACACAAAAGGACGAATCGATCAAAAGGCTAAAATTGGAAAAGGCTGAAAATCTAGCAGGTTCGGCCCAACTGGTACGACCGTGCCGTTCTGTGCGCACGACCGAGCCAAATGGCACAACAATGCCAGATAACAAGCTCGACCGTGCCATTATCCTCCTAGGGAGATTTTGGTCGGCACAAGTGGCACGGCCGTGCCACTTTGTGAGCACGACTGTGCCAGGATCCCTGAAGTCGGTTTTTGGCCAGTTTAATTGGGTGACGGGATTAGGTCTCAAGAGTCCTTAAGGGTTAAGGATTTTGGAGAATAAATAATCCTCCTTCACCAGCCATTAATAAATATTCTTGAGCCCTGATTAAGAATCAAAAGCTCAAGAACACAAAAAATTCATATAGCCTTTGAAGATTAGAAAAGCGTGTTTTCTAATGGGTCTAGCAATCTAGATCTAGAATGGTTCTAGATATTCGTTCGTGTGTGGATACACATAGAGGATGTTTGCTTTAACATCTCAAGTTCGTGTTCCTGTGATCTTGATTTAAAGAACGCGAAGAACGAGGAGATCAAATCTTAAAGCTTGAAGACTTGAAGATTTAAAGATCCGAAAATTTTAAACGAGCAACGTGGTTAGTATTCTAAATACATCTCGCTATTAATTTAATCATCATGAATGGATCTTGGGGCTTAGGGTTTTGTTATTTCATATTTCTTTCTTCTGTTGCGCATGTTGCCTCAAAAACCAATAGTGCCGCCATGCAACTTGAGTTTGATGCCCTTCTTCACAATCACACGTGGGATCTTGTTCCTCCATCACCCTCTCAGAATCTTGTTGGTTGCAAATAGATGTTTTGAACCAAATATAACCCTGATCGCACCATTGATCGACATAAGGCTCGCCTCGTAGCCAAAGGATTTCACCAACGACCCGACCTTGACTACTCTGAAACATTTAGTCCTGTTGTTAAAGCAGCCACAGTGAGAATTGTCCTTACCCTAGCTACGGTTCGAGGTTGGCCTCTTCGTCAAGTAGATATTAACAATGCATTTCTTCAAGGCACCCTAACCGAGGATGTCTACATGGCTCAACCCCTTGGCTTTTCCCACCCTTCCCACCCATCTTATGTTTGAAAACTCATAAAGGCTATTTATGGTCTCAAATAAGCTCCACGGGCTTGGTACAATGAGCTCTGGGTGTATCTTCTCTCTCTTGGCTTCAAAAATCATGTCTCTGAGTCCTCTCTATTCACTCTTCCCCATTCCTCTCGCATCATCTATCTCCTTGTATATGTTGATGACATCATCATTACGGGTTCCAACCACAGTCTTCTCAATACATTCATCTCTACCTTCTCTAGTCGGTTTTCGCTCAAAGATCTTGGTAATCTATCATACTTTCTTGGTGTTGAAGTTCTTCCTCACTCTCGAGGTATTCTTCTTAGTCAGCAAAAATATATTCAGGATTTCCTCGTTCGCTCCAATATGTCTTATGCAAATTCTATGCCAATGCCCATGATCCCTCAGCCGGCCATCTCCGTTACCAAGGGAACCCTCCTTTTTGATCCGTCTAAGTACCGTTCTCTTGTTAGTAGCTTACAATATCTTGCCTTGACGAAACTTGACATCTCCTTTGTTGTCAACCGATTGTCTCAATTTATGCACAAACCAACCGAGACTCATTGGGTCGCTCTCAAGAGGGTTATGCGCTACCTCGTTGGTACATCATCTCTCGGGTTACTACTTTGTCGAGATTCACCATTGAACCTACATGAATTCACTAATGCTGATTGGGCAGGAGATTTAGATACATTTGTGTCTACCACTGGATATATTTTTTATCTGGGTAAAAATCCTATCTCCTGGAGCTCCAATAAACAACGGACTTTGGCCCGGTCTTCCACTGAGGCTGAATACAGAGCAGTGGCTGCGACAACAGTAGAAGTGATTTGGGTCCAAAATTTATTAGCAGAGCTTGCGTGTCCTCCTAGTGTGCCGCCTGTGATATATTGTGATAATTTAGGAGCGACTTATGTTGCTGCTAATCCACGGTTTCATTCTCTCATGAATCATCTTGGACTAGACTATCATTTTGTTCGTGAGAAAGTTCAAGCTCAAGCTTTACGTGTATCCTTTATTTCAAGTAATGATCAGTTAGCCGATGCCATGACAAAGCCGCTTGCACGTGCACGATTTGATTTTTTGATGTCCAAGATTGGCCTCACTAACCGATCGTCCATCTTGCGAGGGCATGTCAAAGATAATTAGGATTCTTCTGAGATAGTTTCCTTTTCTAATTACTAATGTATATTCAGTTACCTAATATCTTAGGGTTTCTATTCTAGATAGGACTAGGTTACTTTCACTCCAAGTAATTCACGTGTATATATACTTTACAATGTATCAATGAGAAGTTGAGATGTCTTTCACACAAATTATAATCTCTTATAGATATCTTATGTTTTAAAAAATTTATATCGCTGTTATTCTTGTATGTTGTATGCCGTTGCATCAATTGGTATCAGAAAAGGTGCGGTCCTTGGAAGATGGCCGGTAACAATGGGAACAACAACGACACTCATGCCGCTGTTCTAGTAATGATGGAGAGGATGGAGAAGATGTAACGCGAAAGTGCAACTCGCGAGGAAACGCTCATCCAGGCTTTCCAAGGATTGAAGGTTGGTGTGAACCCGTTGCATTTGGCAGGGGCTCGAGTAGAACCTCTAGGACGCGAGGAACATCTCAATTGTGATCCGCCGGCCGGAGGGGCAGATTTTGTTTCAGAGGGTGAAGGTGATTTTGTTGATGCACAAGTGGATTAGTATCCAAAAATTAATGGTGATGTACCCTTCTTCACAGGGGAGTTGGTCATGGAAGAATTTTTTATTGACTTTGTGAGGTGGAAAAATATTCTCAATTAATGAATATCGCAAATGAGAAGAAGGTACAATATGTGGCTTACAAACTGTGTGGTGCTGCTTCAGCTTGGTGGCAGCAACTAAATAATCAACGAAGAAGGAAGAACAAGTTGCCTATTCGCACATGGAAACAGATGAAAGGGGCTTTGACTCAACGTTTTTTACCTTCAGATTATGAGCAGTTGATTATCAAAAAATTCTTTGAGTGCAAGCAAGAAAATCGAATTGTTGATGCATATACACACAATTTTCATATGCTATCTGCGCGTAAGGATTTGGGTGAATCTGAAGCACAACAGATGACAAGTTATGTAGCTTTGTAGTGAAATGGTAGACACACGAGACTGAAAATCGAAGTCAGTGTTGAGTTCAACTCCGCGGTTGGGTCTAGCATTAAAAATCAAGTTCATTTATATACTGCTCACACACAAGATGGGGCCATATCACATGCAAAAACTATGGAGGGTCAACAACCTAACACACCGTTTCCGTCACAATCATCATTTAATAAGTATGGTGATTCTTCTTCTTCGGGTATCAAGGGTCAGTATTCAGGGTCCATGTCACCCGTAATTGCTGAAAAAGATCAGTTCATGACAAGTTCGAAGGGTGGCGATGATAAATAGAAACTGTTCCAAATCAGCGTTGGGGAAAAGCAACAATCCACCTAATAATGGGCGTTTGAATCCCAATCTGTATGCTAAAACCTATGGTGGTAAATGTTTTCGATGTAGGCAGAGTGTGAATTTATTAAATAATTATCCTATTCTAGGGTAGGTTCATGTGCTAGAACGGGGAGCTGTTAGGATGCTGATGAGGATGGTTTCGTGGAATTTAAGAGGACCCGAACAGTGATAAGAATACGATGCACATGGAGTACTTACGGTTCGTAGATTGATGCTGATAGCTCCAGCGACAGTCGTGACTCTGAACGGACATGGTAATTTTGCACTCTCGGGCAGGTGAATGGTTAGGGGATAAAGATCATTGTGGATAGTGGGAGCTGCGACAACATGATTTCTAGAGGAACGGTGGATAAATTGAAGCTCAATGTGCAGAAACATCCAAATCCTTATACTGTTTGGTGGATTTATGCGAGCGACAAAATTAAATTAAGGTAACTAAGAAATGTATCGTTCTTTTTTCCATCGCTAGATATATGGATGAGATTTTGTGTGACTATGCCGGTTATTTTTTGGTCGACCTTGGCATTTCGATGTTTATTCTACTCATAGTGGACGGGAAAATTTAATAAATTTTTTGAAGTATGGAGTCAAGATTAATTTGTGTCCATTGAGGACGCACAATATGTTGGGATCGCTCACCAACAAGAGAAATCGCAAGAAGAGACACCAACCCACGCACACAATCGAAGATAAGAGACACAAAATTTCCGTGGTTCAGCTTAAAGCGTATTCCACCCAACAATAAATATATTAAACTTCTCGATATTACAAGAATGGAGACTATTAGAAAAATATTACAACAAAGCGAAGAAAACAGAATAAAAGTGACAACAGAATTAAAACTAAACCTGGCAATGGTCTTGATGGGTTTGTCTGAGTCGTGTAAAACAACACTGTCCTTAAGACAAATTCGCCCCCTCACCAATGTTGTGCTTGAGAATATGTTGGACGCCTGTCTCCCAGGATACAACGGACGGACCGGACAGAAACTACACAATAGCACCTCCGGCGAACTTCGATGTGCTTGGACTGAGTCACCACGGAAAGAAATCAAGAGGGCCAAGGAAAAAAGCTAAGAAAGAAGAGGGTGAGAGACTGCTGGAAGTTTCTGTGCCGAAAATGGCTGTGGAAATGGCCATTATAAGCTGCTCAGAATATCCCATTTAATTACCTCATTAAAATGGAATAAATGCAGCAATGAATGGGCTGTTACAGATCAAGGATTAAACACATGACTGTTACAGAATCAAAAGAATTGAATTTGATAAATTAAATTCGAATTCTTTCTGGTTGGGACGGAAAAAATAATGCACAAAAACGTGGCTTGTCGAGCTAGGCTATTTCGGAGCCACATTCGTGTCCGCAGGACGTGCACACATGAGGCCGGTGGTCTGAGGCGCAAATTGTCAAATTTTAACTGAAATTTGCACCCCCCCCCTCTGCGCACCCGGGCGCCAGAGAGAGCCTCTAGCCCACACAATCTTAACCCATACAAATGGTTAATTGTATTTAAACTAGCTCACCTTTTTATTCTAAACAAATGTGGGATAAGTTCTCAAGACTTTACCCACCAATGGTCTTTCAAATTATTTCCCTCCTTATCCCATTTGGGATACCCTTTTAAAAGGAAAAAGCCTAGGGAATTTTTCCCTTCCCTTTCCATGTGGGATACTTAGCCATTCCCAACTTGCCCATTATATTTTGAGCATTCCAACTCCTACCTTCCACTAAATAAATTTGACACACCAATTTATTACTAACATGTAGGAGTTAATGAATCCATATTAAATCATAAAATTGACAAATGATTTTTCTAAGGAAACGCGCACAATTTCCTTCACACATTTACACATTTTTCCAACAGAGACTCCCTCTCTCTCAACACTCTTGAATATCCTCATCACGCATACAAGCATACAATTTCTCTCTCTAAATTATATGCCTGTGCTAACTCTATCTTGAGTTCTATCAAAAATCAAACTAGTGAAGCCTATTTATAATGGGGAGGCACACGTATATTCCCCTTCCTAACCGATGTGGGATTACTATTCCTCTTTCTAACCGATATGAGATATAGCAAACATTCCCAAACCAAAATAGGATTTATGTAATTTTGGTCGATTTCCCAACAAATCTCCCCTTGACTTAAATTCTCAAATCGCATCAATGCCTGAGAAACGCACCATTTTCTCAGTCTTCTTCCTCTCCCTTTTTTCATCATAAAAGGATCTTCCGCGCAAGGATGGCCCTCCAAGTAACAAATATTCCTTACACCTTTACACCCTTGAAGAATCAAGCACTTTCCTTAATACACTTTGCACGTCTGTCTTCTTCCAACATATCGGTACGCACGGGATGTCAATACTCCTAGTGAAAGCAAATTCGCAATCGCACTAGGAACATACTTTACATTCAAAGCGGTTTTCACAGTCCCATCATGAAGCTTGAAACGTACACTCCCAACACCTTCAATCTTCAATTTCTGTGCAGTCCCAACTTTGATCTCTCCAAGTTGTCCATCCGATCGCAAAGTGTCAAACATAGCCCGATCCTTGCAAATATGCACTGAAGCAGCTGAATCTAACACCCATTCAGACTTCTTCTCATCGGTTGAATCAGCAACAACCACCGTCTCTATCAAAAGGAAATCTCCATCATCACTATCAACTGTGTTGACATTCTCCTCGTCAACTTTTTTCTTTCCTTTGACACCACGCATACTCTTCAGATCTTCACAAAATTGCGGGAAACGCATTTGCATATGACCAGTCTCTCCACAGTAGAAGCCTTTTTCAAAACACTATAAATACTTGCATGTTTCTCCCAAATACCCCTTCGTGTTTTCTCTTTCAAAACACTATATTTAATTTCGGGAGCAAGTGCTAACCTGATTGTGCTCGAAGCCTTTTTCTGAATCTTCGCCCAATCCGCGTCTTTCATCTCTTTCGGCTTGTCCTCTTCCAAACCTTCATGAACACCCTGTTGTACCAATACATCTTGGATTGTCATCTACCACACTGTGAAATCCATCCTTGTATCGAGACTTGATACTTAGATTACATATTCCCTCGAATATATTTCTTCAAACTGCTGCTTCTGTCCGGACAGAATTCCCGATGCTACGGACCTCAAAATCCAATCTCCACCGTTTAGATTGAAGATCTATGAGTCCCAAAGCTTCTCACCAAAACTAAAGACGATCCAACGGTGAATAAATGTGCTACGCCTCTTTTCCCACCGCTGCGCTGAACAAATCCGAGCAGAAATCGATGTGGGATTACTATTCCTCTTTCTAACCGATGGAGGCACACTTATATTCCCCTTCCTAATCGATGTGGGACCGATATGGGATGTGGCAACCCATTCCAAAGCTAAATAGGATTTAGGTAATTTTGGTCAATTTCCCAACACAATATTCATGCTCCCAGTCCATTATTTCCTTGTGCACGCACTGCAAAATCTTTTGCTACATGTTGGTCCGGCTTTGATACCATGATAAAGTCTGAGGTTCCATCCCAAAACCAATTGGCTATGGGAGGAGTAGCACAAGATCCTTATAATGTCAATGCATGCCTAGTTAATTCCCGATGTGGAATAATTGTCTCTAACAAAATGCTGATAGATCATGTAAGCAGCTGATAGGTATTGCCAATGAAGGTCGTAGTTTCATCAGGAAGGTTATTAACATTTGCTCGACACACCAAATACAAACCTGAATTTGTTTTAAAACCTGAATTTCTTTTAAAGCAGCCACCTAAAATGAAAGTTAATCTTAAATTTATTTCAATAAATGTCATACAAAAAAAAAAAAAAAAAAAACACACACACACACACAGAAATTACAAGACCACAAAAACAACAGAACTGAAAGAAAAAGTAATGGTAATTGTATCAGTAAACTGCGTTCATGCGCTTGCGCCTAAATATTACGGTACTTATACTTGTATTTCGTGCCTGGCGGATCCCATAATTCGAGTATATCTTCTCTGGTCCTGGCGGCTATCTTAGCTTCAAGCCGAGCTGCTGCAAGTTGGTCTGCCAGTTCCTTAGCTTCACGCAATTTAGCAATAGACTCTATGTAAGCATGTGTTGTTGCATCGGGTGTTTGATATTGATTTGGTACGGAATGATGATGGATATAACTTGGTATTTGATTTGGGAGAGAGATATTTTGTTGCGATGAGTTATTATAAGCACATTGGATGTGTATGTCGAATTCACAATGAGAACAGCTGTAGGAAAAACCAGTTCCGACTAGGGTGCAGGTATTGCAGTAGAAGGAATTGGATGGGTAAGTTGGATACGGGATTAAAGTCAAGGGATAGGAAGGGTGAGATGGGTGATTGAGGGAACGGGTAGCTCGGTAGCAATTTTCGTGAAGAATGAAATTGCATTGCCAGCAAGCGTAGATATTACCGATGGCTGTTGACTTGCAGCCCGAGCATGTGAATTGTGTACCTTGGGGGACCTGGTGATGGTTAAGGTTGTGCATGTGGCTGAAATGCTTGTACCCTTCCATCTTTTTCTCTTTCTATCTCTGTCACACAATTTGTTGTCTGTCTCTCCAATGTCTCTTTACATAGATAAAAGAACAAGATGTTTTGCAAGTGCTGCAACATGCTAATTTAGATATTAACTAGATTGTGTGAATACCCCTTTCCGATGAAGCGACGCATGGGAAGTATCTTTTGATTATTTTTATTTACAAAGGGAATATTCTTAACGACATTAAAATTATGAGAGTCGCCACGCCGTTTTAATTAAAGCCAAAACATTGAAAAAAGCATTTTTAGTGGGTTCGGGGGTCAAATTACAACAAGAGAAGAATATTGGACGTTATCACTCCTATTGCCCGAATTGATCGGTCTTTCTATCATGATGAATGTGTTAGTAGTGTGTTAGTGATTTAGACCGGATCCAAAGATTGCCTACGTTCCTCTCAATGTGAGAAGCTCAGGTCAGCGTAGTTCGCAGAGAATTATAATAGGCAGAAGAATCGGGATCATGCATAATGAAGGGGGAATTACCTAAAGATTAGGGTTTAGAAATAGTTCCTAGATCATCCTCGGGTTGATGAACCCTCGATCATCATCGGCTATGAAATAACATGTAATTATGAAGATCGCAACCCTAAATATAGCATAAATAAGGTTTTAATCTATGAACACGAAGAACATGCGAAGAACATATATGAACATATGAATGAGCATGCAAAGAATATGAAGAAACTATGAATAAACATGTACGAACATGAATATAAAAGATCTACATTAAAAATAATGCAAGAACACAAAGAAAAAGTTAGAAAACTTACCTATGTTGGCAAGAAATAAACCTTGATCTCCTTGAGTGTTTGAATACTAATTAGAGAGCAAAATAGTGTTTAAGAACTCCAAAATTCGTACTTAGAACTCTCAAAATCGGATCCCTAAACCAATAGCCTGGGATTGGTTTATATAGTAAACTGAGGGGAAGATCTGATGGTCCAGATCATCCGGCGCAAGGTTGGCCGCCTGGCCAAGACTGAAGACGGCGACAATGTTGGCCGCGTGGCCAAGGTCGAGGCGTGGCAAGGTTGGCCGCCTGGCCAATTCTGCTGGCTGACGTGATTTTCAAGCTAGGGTTTCACTGTTGCTTTATGGTAACCCTAAGTTGCCTATTTTGATGGATTTTGTCATAAATGAGATATTTTGGGAATCCAGGACAAGTCTTTGCAAGGTTTCTAATTCCTATAAAGTCCTTGTATTTCTGGGAAAGTCCTAATAAACTCATTTTCAGGTCGGGCACTAACAGTAGCCCCTCGGCGACGCTTCTTGCAAGGCAATGTGGGGTCGATGATAAAAGAATGATCCGTCTGAAAGATGAGTTTCAAAACAGATGAAATGTAAGGGAACGGCTGAACCTTGGCAGGCGACCTACGTATCCACGGGGGAATCAAGCCAAACGTAGTTCAAATCTGATGGGGAAATTGAGGATGACTGTCCTCTGATGGAGAGCAACGCTTTCTGCTGGGGAAAACGCACCTGCTGGGGATGAGAGATGACCGCGTCGGTCGGGTTGGTCGGGTGGCTGAACCTTTTCAGGTTTCCTATGTATCCTCCGAGGAATCAAGCCGGTCGTAGTTCAGAGCTATTGGGGAAAGACGAGACATCGAACTTCTACTGCGGATAATAAACCTACGGGCACTATCCTGTATGAAGAACGAACATTCCTAAGCATTGAAGTTGTTTGGGAAAACTAAAGACTACGTTGTCTAAATAATCCCAAGATGGAATGGTAAACGAAATCAGGATCGCCAGGGTTCCTGCTGATTGCGCTAAAGTAATAGATGTCGGATCTCTCGCGAACAGAAACGCCGAGGCTTCTGCCAATCACGATCGATCTAGGACGGTATGTCATAGAGGCGCCGAAGTCTCTACAATCATGCAAATCCTAAAATAGATGCTGGATCGCTCGCAGACAGAAACGCCGAGGCTTCTGCCAATTACGATTGATCTAGGATGGTATGTCATAGAGGCGCCGAAGTCTCTATGATCATGCAAATCCTAATAATAAATGTTGGATCTCTCGCAAACAGAAACGCCGAGGCTTCTGCCAATTACGATCGATCTAGGACGGTATGTCATAGAGGCGCCGAAGTCTCTGTAATCATACGAATCCTAAGCAAATATTCGGTGAAGAATGGAAATTTTAAGGGGCTTTCCGTACCCAAAGGTAACGAATATCAGTCAAAATTGTGCTAAGGGCATTTAAGATGAATCAAAGGGAAAAGATCAGGGACAAAAATGGAATTTTATCTGAAGGGACAAGGTTGGCTGCGTGGCAAAACACACTAAATTACAATAGTGGCCGCGTGGCCAAGAGCGCTGAGTGGTCAGATCTCCTTCACACGGATCGCTGATCTGACGGCTGGGGTTGCAAGGGCGAAAGTGGCCGCGTGGCCAAGGTCGCCGTCGGGCTGACTCTTGGTCACATCACCAGAAACCCTCCC
The DNA here is from genome assembly GCA_026119855.1 of Campanula takesimana. Taxonomy (NCBI): domain Eukaryota; kingdom Viridiplantae; phylum Streptophyta; class Magnoliopsida; order Asterales; family Campanulaceae; genus Campanula; species Campanula takesimana. Next base: position 915,394 of record JAOWBW010000120.1, read on the forward strand.
TCTTCTCCTTCTTTTCTTCTTTCTTCTTCTTCTTTCCTCCATTGTTGACGAGTTAGAGAGAGGAAATTGGGTTTTTAGAGAGAGAAAGCTTGGATTTTGATAATCTTGAAGACTTCGTTTCACATAATTCTCGGAGCTATGGCAGATTGGATCAATGAGGCGTTATTTAGGGATTTCCCGGGCCAAGGTGGGTATATGATTCCACAACAAGAGCCACAAGGAGAGGGGCACGGTAATGCTCAGGGCGGAGGAAATGTAGGGGCTGACCCAGGAGCGGGCTTTGAAGCGGCGCCCTTGATTCCACGGGGCGGTTTGAGACCACGGGCCGTGACTCAGAATTATCGCGATAATCTGCTGCGGTCTACGTTCGACCAAGATTACGATTTTTACATCGACTCTGAGCGTCATTGGTCGATGGGGCTTCCGGAGACGCGAGAGGTAAATTTCGAATTTTTACTCCTCTCTTTCTCGCACATTTGTATGTTTTATGCACATAATATGAAATGCTAGAATAATGGAATGCTAGAATTTAAATTGCTAGGATTGTAAATTGCTAGAATGGTAACATACCTGTGCTGTGTTTACCTGTAGAGGATCAAGGCTCGTGGGTCCACAGTGACTGTGGGCAAACTGTGGGCGTCTCTACCGGAGGGACCGGGCGGTTTGCGTGCTCGGATCGAGGCTATGGGCTTTGGCCCATTCTTTGACAGTGTCCGCATGGTTGGGGCTACCCTGAAGGTGGCAGCGGTGATAGAGGTGTGCCGGGAGTTCTGGTGGGATACCACCCATACCTTCCACTTCAGTTGGGGAGAGATTACCATCACGCCGACGGATTTCGCGGCCATCACAGGGTTGAGGTTTATTGGCACCCCTTTGCCTTTTGATGAGAGCTTGGCGGAGCGGCGGGACTATAGGCAGGCTTTGCTGGGAGTCGACACCGACCTGGGAGGAGGTGTCAAGGGTTATGGAGTGGAGGCCGGGAAGGTGAACCGCTTGGTGGAGGTGGCTATTGAGGCCTTTGGTAGGGGGGAGTATGATTTGGACTGTTTGGTCCGGCTGTTCTTATGGTACAGCTTTTCGGAGATCTTGTTTCCGAGTGCGGCTACTGTCTGCCGGTACTCACTGCTAGGGGCTTTTGTGGACTTGGACCTAGTCGGTGGGATTTCTTGGGGTGGAGCCGGTTTGGCTGAGCTTTACCGGGCTTTGGACCATTGCTCGAGGGCTAGCTCGTCGGCCTTTGACGGGTTCCAGTTCGCCTTTGAGGTACGCTCTTGACTACCCTTCTCTTCATTTGTTGAGATCGTTATTCTATCTTGTGGTCTGAAATGTCTCTTTCATTATATGCACAGGCTTGGGTGTACGAGGTCTTCGGTGTCGCCCTTTTCAGTTGGTGACGAGTGCTAACAAGGTTGTTCCCATCATGTCGTATTGGTGCAAGGGCAACAGGGCTCCTCCCCGCCGAAACCGGGACAGGAAGACGGTGGATGCTGCTGATCTGAGGAGGGTGTTCGCGATGTCTGAGCCCATCGGGGTCAGATTTTACCCATGGAGCCCGGCCAATGAGGCTTCGGTGGGTCCCTATGTAGCGGATTTGACCGCTTCTAGGGTTCTGCTTGTGGGTCTCACCGGGGAGGCCATGTATCTTGGGGAGAGGGTGGTTCGTCAGCACAGGGCTGGTGCGTTACCGTGGGCTCCTTATGACCCTCCTCGGGATATGCTCCGTCCCGTGAGGTTGGCGACTTTCTTGGCTCCCACTCCGGCAGAGCATTACAGAGGGAGTGACGACTATGCTGGCTACGTGCGGACACGGCTGATCAGCCCTCAGGTTCGGGCTCGGATGCTATCGGGAGAGGGATCGAGATCGGCCCGGTATGTTGGTCGGAGTCGGCCTTTGGTTGACATGCCCCTTCGCTCGAGTAGCGTGAGAGTGATGAGGGGCGGTCGGGAGGTGGAGCTTAGCTTGGAGCCGACTGATGCAGATCTCGTTGAGGAGACATTCATTCCTCCGCCCGACGCTGGGGTACGGCTTTGTGCTTTATATTAGTCATGTTCGCACACATCTATTTCTTTCTGTATTGTAATCATTTGCCTTGGCTTCCTTTTCAGGTGACTCGGGAGGCATATATCCGTTCAGCTCGACGGGAGAACGTGTTGATGCGCTTACTGAGGGAGGCGTACCATTCATGTACTTGTCAGAGGGACGACGTTGCGTCACCCCAGCGTCGTGAGCGGTCTCCGAACGGCGCGGGCTCTTCTCACATTGGTGGTCAAGCGGTCCGGGGACGGAGTTCGGGTGCCGGTAGCTCTCGGGCTTTAGCGCGGCGTGGAGACACCACGGAGGAGGATTCTGACTAGGCGGGGCCCATCTTTCCATCTTTATTTCCTACACTGTTAGCTAGTAGAGAGAAGAGGGATATGTATGTATAGAACAGATGTACAAAATGCATGTATGTATATTATGTTCTAAAAATGCAATTTTATTGTGAGAGCCTACTTGTGCAAACTAGTTATTTTACAAATGTTCCTAATTTTATACAATGCATGAGCCACGGGACGGGGCAGGTACGTAGTTGCATGGATCCGTCACGGAATGGGAAGAAACAAATTGGATTTCTGCATGGAGCAATGTTGGCCGCATGGCCAAGGCGAGGCCCAGAGCAATGTTTGCCGCCTGGCCATGGCGAGATCCGGAGCAATGTTGGCCGCGTGGCCTAGGACGAAGTTGGCCGCCTGGTTAAGGGCAATATCGGCCGCGGGGCCAGGGGCAATGTTGGCCGCGTGGCCACATCCTGCGCCGCCTCCAGTTTTCCTTTTCCTGGCAAGAGTAGGAGTCCGTGCCCTATTTAATGAACCCTTTGCAGTCACAAAAACGTACCAGCAACCTTTTGAGCAGTTTTTTGAGTTCCTTTTAGCCAATTTTCTTCTTCTTTGCTATGGATCAAGAGGCTAGGATCACAAGTCTTGAGAAAAAAGTCTTTATAACCTCTTTGGAGAAGTGGGTTGCCAAACTTCCTGGTTCGAGTCGTAGGAAACTTGATGAACGGTATGGGATAAAGTGCCTTTGGTCACTTTTGCACATGAACTCCAATACCAACCTCTTGCAAGCCTGTGGGAGATTTTGGAATGATGCTCTCCATGTCTTCAACTTTTCATTCAACGAGATAACACCCACTTATGAGGACATCACGGCTTTATGTGGCTACGAAGGGAAGGGTAAAGTCGCCTTGCCTTTAGACTTCATTTGCTTGAGGGACAAGTTGATGACCTTCGGCGTGCCTGCGGATGACTTTGATAGGTATGCTAGGGGCGGTTATGTCGACCTTTCTTGGATGCCACAACACTTTATACACATGGATGTGGCCTCGGACCGTTCCTTGGACCATCTTGCGCTATGTCTGTTTGCCTCCATTCTTTTCCCTTCTGAGGTTGGATTTGCTAGTGAGGGGTGTTTGGGCATGGTGAATTCGACTCGCTTAGGTTATGACATTGTACCGGCCATTCTTGGGGAGATACTCTGTGGGATTCCCCATCTTGCGGCTTATGGTGGGATGCCTTGTGGTAGTGATAGGCTTTTGACCATGTGGTTGCAAGAGAGGCTTCGAGTGAATAAACCGGCGGCTTCTCTGAAGGTGGCCCCATGGATGCACCGCATTAGAGGCATGGCGGAGCGGTTTGAGGGCATGACTCTCAAAGGTTGGGAAAAGTATTTGGCGGAAATGGTGACTGACGACATTCAGTGGGTGGTGCCCCATTGGCACATTCAGTCTATGAGGGAAAAACAAGTGGGACTTCACATGATCAAAGTTCCGACCCTTTCTGGGACTACCTTTTACTATCCCTCTAGAGTGCTTCGTCAGTATGGTTTGGTGCAGACCATCCCGGAGGGTTGGGACGAAGAGAGAGATGATTTTCCTTTTGGGATACTTCAGTTGGATGATAGTGCCTCAGTCCTTCTTTCTCAGATGTGGGGCGAGGCCGGCTTTAGTCGTAGGACCTTCCTTACACGCTCTAGCAACACCTTCCTGCCACGCGAGTATTTGGATTGGTATATGGGGAGACTCGGGCATGCGGAGCAGACTCTAGAGACCCTAAGGGGCGCTATTTTGGGATCCTGTGCTCCAAGTTTTTCGTTAAGAATTAAGGAGGCTGAGGCTTATGAGAGGAGGATGAGCAAGAGCGTGGCTAACGAAGGCGGAGAAGAAGTGGGGGCGTCAAAGAAGAGGAAGGGCGAAGAGGCTCCTAATGGCAAGGCTAAAGGTGTTAGCGAGTTCGAAAGAAGATTTTGTGAGAATCCTAGCAAGAAGAAAGTTCGCCGTGGGCAAAGCAAGAAGAAAGAGACCGAGGGCACAAATGGCACTAAGGAGTAATCCCGAGCATCTCTCCATAGTCGTGCAGACACATTAGTTTAATTTAGTTTACTTTTGTTTTAGTTTCAATTTCAGAATAGGTTATTTATTCAAAAAGTATGTCAAGCTTAGACTCATCAAATAAGTGTTAACATGCAATGACTATGAAAATAAAAGTTTTTGCTTTCAGGAAATACAACTTCTATCTTTATTGCTTTGACAAGATTTGGATGTTTATTTGTTTTTTTAGACCGCACCTTTTGAAAGGCTGCCTACGTTCCCCTTTTACAAATAGGACTAAGGGGATCAGGTCACCGTAGTTCATTCCAGTCAGACTAGAATGATTTTAAAGAAAGGGAAGATAGAAGGGGGAATGCTCTAACTTTTGCCTAGACCGCCCTTGCGGGTTTTCGATCTAGCGAGCTTTGTACGCACCCTTATTTTGCATAGACCGCCCTTTGCGGGTTTTCAGTCTATCGGGCTTCTTTTTGCGTAGTAAACACTTTTTTTTTTTTTTTTTTTTTTTTTTTTGAGAGGGGGAGTCTAGTCATAGTAGCGTCTAAGCTTGTTGAGGTTGACTGGTTCCTTAAACGGGTTGCCATCCAAACCTGCCATTATGTCTAGTCTCGTGGCGCGCCCTGAGTTTTGGTCATTGAGTCGACGCGTTGCTTCAAATCCTCTATTTCTCTTGAGATGTCTTGAATCGTTTCTGCAGTCAGGTGCGAGGGTACCTCCGAGTCGTTCTTCACATAAGGCTCGATTTCGCAGCAACCGAGGAGTTCTAAGTTTTCGCCTTCCCTATAGAACCAAAATCCTCTCACGCTGGTGAGCATGTTCGCGTCCATCAAGCCTCGGATTCTCCATTGTAGAGCGACACAGTCGTTGGTGTCGTGGCCTTCGTCTTGGTGGTAAGAGCAACTTTTGGTAGGTTCAAATGGTTGAAGGGGTGGTAATTCGGAAAGTAGTGAATGTTCCCCTAAAGGTTGCATCTTGCCCGTTTGCTTCAGTTGGTCGAACAATATTTCGAAAGGGGTCCCCATTCTTGTGTATCGGTGGACTGAGAGGGGGTATTTTTCCGAAAATCTTTGCAGTTTTTCACTGATCTTCTTTTCTTGGCGCGAGGGCCACAATTCTGTCGTTGGTGTTGGGGTCCGAAGTTCATCCCCAAGCGTCGGGTGCGGGATTGGGGTATTCGCGAGGTACTCCTTGAGGCAGCATAATGCGAACTCACATCTCGAACTCCATTCTTGGTCGCGGGCCCTTTCTATTTCTCTGAGTGTCGGTTCCCCCACTGTTGTAAAATGGTTGAGGTATTGCAGTAACTTGATGAGTTCTTCCTTTCCGGCTTTGTTCCGAGGAGACTGCATCTTTAACACGGCTAGAACTCGCCGACTGATGGGCCTCCACGAGGTTGTGGAGGGGGTCGCTTCTTGGTCCTCCTTGGTTGTCTCGATCTGGTTATAGCCGGCAAACCCATCAACAAACGACTTGACCTCATAATGGGCGGTCGCGCCCACCAACATTTCGATATTTGGCAAGGGGAAGTCATCCTTCGGCGTAGCTTTGTTGAGATCCCGAAAATCCACACATACTCTGACTTTACCGTTGGATTTCTTGACAGTCACCAGATTTGATAACCAAGTTGGATACTCGATCACCCTGATGAAACCCACACGGAGTAGCTTCTCAATTTCTTCCTTCACTTGCAAAGACCATTCCGGCTTAATGCGGCGCAGTTTCTGCTTGACTGGCTTAGCGTCTGGTGCTGTCAGGATCCTGTGCTCTACGATCGAGTTGTCGAGCCCCGGCATGTCCTTATAAGACCATGCGAACACATCCACATATTCTTTGAGTAGCTCAATCAGTGCTTCCCTTTCGGCTCCGCTGAAGAAGCTTCCAATCTGCGTTTCCTTAGGCTCGGCTTCGGTCCCCAAATTCACGCATGTTAACACCTCGTCGGCAGCTTGGGCTCGAGATTCTTTTTGATTAATAACCTATTCTGAGATTTCCTTAATGTATTCATCATTTAATGTGTCTGTGCCTGCCTCTTCTAATGAATCATTATTAACTAAGTGTATATCATTAGTTTGATTATTAGCCAATTTATCAGTTAAAAGAGTGACTATAGAGGGATACTCGGAAAGGTCGAGGGTTTCATTCATGGCAAAAGGGAAAATAGCGTTTGCAACAAGATCATAGTCTTCAGACGTAAGGTCGTTGGACTTAGAGGAAGACTCAAATTCAAAATGTAAAACACTAGACTCTGGGGACGGGGATTTTGGGCGAGTGACAGGAGATGCTGCAGGAGTGGCGACAGGAGAAGGAGTAAGCCCCAGTGTTCCCACCATAAATTCCGGAGTAGCTATAGGTCCCCCAATGATGCACCAATTCTTGAGCTTGTCCCCCATGGGTACCACCAATGTCCTTGGGTCCACCTTATCTTCAGAATCGTCCCCGATGACGGCAACCATGTCTTCGTGCAGCCCCAGATTACCCAGATGTTGAAGCAGATATTGGCCGTCCCACGTCTCAGTCAAACTTGGAGCTTCTGCGGCTTCTATTGCTGGCTTGTCAAGGGTTGTGGCTTCAAGTTGATCTGCCAAGTCATCTGCAACCTTGGTGGAGTACTTATGCCTGATGGTTCTAACTCTGCCCGTGGCTTTGTCGTATTCCATGTAAGTCAGCTTCATGTTGGACCGATCGAATTCCACATCTCTGAAAATCTCGAACCCTTTCTGTAATTTCCCGGTGTGGTCAATCCATGGCTCTGCGAACTCAAAACACGAAAACTCCTCGCCTTCCCTGACGAAGTAGCTATTCAGGGACAGGCGGTATGGCCGCATTTCAGGCTTTTTGTAGGGAAGCTTCATCTTTTTAAGCAAATCCATCCTTTGTTGCTCCATCTTGTCTTCAAGAGTAAGGGTGTACCCTAGACCGAACAACCCTCGATGATCAACCTCTTTAACCAATTCTGTGGGGCCTTGCAAGTTCTTACCTAGCCCCAGCCCCGGTACAAAACCCATATTACGCAGTATCTTGACAACAGGTGCCACTTTGTCCGTTGTTTTGGTGAGGTCGATGGTGCAGATCTGTGCTTGAGCGACTATTTCGAAGCCATTGAAGAGTCGGCTCTCTTCCCCATACTGAATCTGTAAGACAGGAACGCCCTTGGTGTCCGTCCCTTGGGCAGTTACGAGATCACTGTAGATGATGGTCACTTTATTACCAGATTGAAACTTCACACACTGGTGCAGGGAAGATGGGACAGCGCCCGACTGATGTAACCACGGCCGGCCAAGGAGGAGTGAGAAGGTTGCGGGGATGTCTATGATGTGGAAGTCGGTTGGCAGGATCTTTGTTCCGATGGTAATGGGTAAGGTGGCTTCGCCTATCACGGCGCGGCATGTAGAGTCATAAGCTTTTATGGTTTGCTTGGATGGGCGTAAATCGACACCATGAACGCCAACCACATCCATCATCCTTGAAGGCAGGATATTAATAGCAGAACCATTGTCGATGAATACACGGGAAATCTTCTTGCCATTTACTTCGACAGTGATGTATAAATGCTCATTATGATCAACTCCGAACACTGGCTTGTCTAACTCCGAGAAAGTGATGATGTTTCCATAGTGGATATTATCAATCATGTGGGTGACGTCCTCCGGGTTAATAGTGGATGGTACCATGGTGGCGGCGAGATTTTGCTCGAGCATGAGGCGATGGGCTAGGGAGGAGGTGAGTAGGGACCATAGTGAAAGATGGGCTTGGGTTTGTTTGAGTTGAGTGAGGATATGGTCTTCTTTGTCTAGGTCGGCTTGCTCGGGTTCCTTCCCAAAGACTTTCTTTGCGACCTTCGGGTCGGATTGGTACACTTGACCGGATCTTGTAAGGAGACAAACTTCTGCACGTAGCTCCTCCAAAGACAATGGCGAGTCCTGACAAGGGGGCGAAACTTCGGTCTTTTCGGCCTCCTCGAAGATTTCGGCCCAAGAAAGAGGTTGAGAGGGCTTGGGGCTCTCTTCCTCTAGAGATTCGACTTCACTCACTAGTTCTTCTAAAGACAACAAGTAGCAAGAAGATTCTTTATTATTAGTTATTGGAATACAACCTATCTCATCACAGTCCGCCACAACAGGCTTGGCCGGATCAGTGATCTCACTAAGTTCTACCATGAGTACATTGCTAGCTACATAATCTCTAGGGTCTTCGACTACTCCCTTGTGGATGAGCTCTTGCACGGCTTTCTTGAGTTCAAAACATTCTTCGGTAGTGTGACCGGTGCACTTGTGGTAGTGGCAAAAATTTGACAAACCGCAACCAAGACGGGGGAGATGTCCTTCCAATGGTTCGAGTATTTCTAACGTCACTAATGCCATGAAGATATCCACCATTGTGAGCCCTATCTTGTTGAAGGCATCCATGAGCTCGAGGATACTAATCTCGCATGTTTGCACCATATTCACCCCACCCCCATTGTTAGGAAGAGGGTTATTCACCACATTAGGACCCTTCGGCTTCTCAATCTTCTTGTCATTGATCAACCCTTGTACTACGCGCTTCAATTGAATACAACCATCCGTTGTGTGCCCGATGTGCTTGTGATACTTGCAGAACTTGGAGGCGTCCAAATCAGTTCTTGGGTAGGCGGGCTGGTAATTCTCCAAAGGCTTGATAAGACCTCTCTTGACTAACATGTCAAAGACTTTCCCCATAGGCATTCCAAAATCGTCAAAGTGTTCTCTCTCTCTTTGCGGCGGAGCCCCATTCCTTGTTACGGCTTGGACATCCAGCGGGACCTCTTTCTGGACCATATTTACTTGTCCGACGGACTCCTTTCCACCCCTAGGAGGCGCAGGCGCAGTAGGACCCTTGTAGCGGAAGGAGTTGTTGTTGTTGGTCTTTGGACTTTCCTTTGGCGGCACAATCCCAGTGAACCCCGCTTCGTACCTTACTCCGGCGTCGACCATTTCCCGCAAATCAGGGAAGTAACCATTACCTATAGCTGCTTTCATCTCCAGTAGCAAGCACTTGTAGAAAATCTGTTTCTGTTCCTTCGCTTTTGGTGGGTATTGGACCTCGCACAACCGATGATTCCACCTCTTGTAAAAATCATAAATAGCCTCGCCGGGCTTTTGCATAGTGTTCTCAAGGTCGGTTCGATTCACATGCCAATCCAAGTTAGCTTGATACTTCTCACAAAAAATGGCACTGATTTGATCCCACGTTTGCCTCTCGCTTGGTTCTAGCCCCAAGAACCAACGCAGAGCTATGCCATCCAAAGTGCTATGAAATACGCGAGCCATTTGTTCGTTGGTGCAGTCACGAGCCCTCATGGCCAACACATAACTATCCAAATGAGTCTTGGGACACGAGTCACCATGAAACATTGCCACCTTAGGCATCTTGAAATCCTTGGGGAGGGCCCCCACTTGGCTAGGGTTGATTGTCTTGGTAGTCGGTGCACTTTGCTTATCCACGGTCTCGATCAACTTTCGCATTTGCTCTTGCATGGCCATAACCACAGGGTGATTGGAGATGTCAGGGATAGTTTCTGACAGAATGACGGGAGGAGTAGTGGAAGCAGTAGCGGCGGCCATCCCAATACTCCGAGGCAACGAGGGTGCGGGTAGTTTGCTAGAGGAGAGGTAGCCACCAAGCAATTCAGGGGAAGGTTCATAGACAGCCTTGTTCTTGCTCATGGTGGTGAAACCTTGTTGGGTGTAGAGAGAACGAGGTGGAACATTGCGGTAGCTTTGGAATGGGAAGGCAGTAGCATTGGTGTTGGGGGGACAGTTGGTATTGATCTCTTCATCCTCGACATAAATGAAATTCTCGCCATCGGGTACCAGTTTAGTCCCCTTTTGTTGAATGTGACCCTTCAACTGTTGGTTCTGGTCTTCCAGCATCTTGTTGCTCTCCTCGAGATTCTTGATCTTGGCTTCGAGACCGGCGAGGAAGTTCTGGAGTCTTGGGGGAATACCATTGAGAGTAGCCTCAGTGTTGAGCTCGGCAGCACTAAGCAGGAGGAGCAGAGGCTGAAGCTGAAGCGGGAGTTGACATTGCTGATGACGAGACTGAGAACGTGGACGGAGTAGAAGCTTCACGTTGTAGTCGACCACCCGAATGGATCCAAACTTGCTTTGCTGAAAGGTTGAGGGGCAATGAAGCTTTAGGAGAGGGGGAAGGCTCATGCAAAGTATATTTTAATTTACAAAAAAACATACATTATTTACATCCTAATTGGTTGGAAGGGATACCCCTTTTTCGCAACTAGTTAGAAGACTACGATCAGTGGAGGCCATCACTACGTCTATAGACCCCTCGTTTTTCACCTGTATTGCACACCCCCAAACGGACAATTTGGGCGAGGGTCCTATAGGGCAAGCGGCTTCCACCAACCATCGGATCCTACGACTAACCCTTCCTTAAAGGCATTTAATGTGACGTCTATGTTACATCCTACGCAAGTTAATGATGAGCGGAGATCTTGACAATAAACACTCATCTCACCATGGCACGTCCCTTGTAGGGAAATCACTTTTTTGTGCGCTTTCTCTCAAAGATCTCGATTCATCATTGACTTGGGGATGACTCGACATAGACAGCACGTTAATTAACTATTAAGAAAAAGCTAGTCAAACCAACCGGTCAAAACCTAGGTGTGATACCTATACTAGTGTGGGTTGACACGGGTTAGGTAAAAGGTTCCCACCGTATACGGTGAGTGGAATAGATGAGTGACTCGAAAAGAGTGCGGCAGTAGCACACAAATTCCTGCACATCGAATACTCTGGGTAATGGGGACCTGTGCAGTGCTGACACGGACTAGTGGTAGTGTGTGGCAAGAAACTAATTCTTTTTAAGGAGAAAAGAGAGAAGCTTTTGATGTTAGGATGATGCAATGCAATGCATGAGAGGGGGAGAGAGAGCCATGTACAAGGGAACATAGCAGAGTTTTGTTTGACCCTAATACTAAAGCGAAGATAACAGAGGTACAAGGATACAAGGTATATACAAAGTACAAGTATCAACATTGCGGGGTGCGCGGGTGCCTGTGTGAACATGGAAAGTATGTGGGGTGCATGTATAAACATGGCAAGTGTGTGGAGGGTGCATGTGTAAACATGTCAGGTGTGTACATGTGTAAACATGGCAGGTGTGTGCATGTGCAAACATGGCAGGTGTGTGCATGTGTGAACACGGCAGGGTGTGTGCATGTGTAAACATGGCAAGTGTACGTAGGGTGCATGTGTAAACATGGCAAGTATGTGAGGTGCATGTGTAAACATGGCAAGTGTGCATGTGCGAACATGGCAGGCGTGTGCATGTGTAAACATGGCAAGGTGTGAGGTGCATGTGTAAACATGGCAGATGTGTGCATGTGTGAACATGGCAGGTGTGGTGCATGTGAGAATCATGGCAAAGTGTAAGGTGCATGTGAGAACATGGCAAACATCATGATGTGAACGAAAGTTAGACCCACTAAGTTTGAAAAAGTTTTAAAGCAGTCCCCAGCGGAGTCGCCACTGTGAATACCCCTTTCCGATGAAGCGACGCATGGGAAGTATCTTTTGATTATTTTTATTTACAAAGGGAATATTCTTAACGACATTAAAATTATGAGAGTCGCCACGCCGTTTTAATTAAAGCCAAAACATTGAAAAAAGCATTTTTAGTGGGTTCGGGGGTCAAATTACAACAAGAGAAGAATATTGGACGTTATCACTCCTATTGCCCGAATTGATCGGTCTTTCTATCATGATGAATGTGTTAGTAGTGTGTTAGTGATTTAGACCGGATCCAAAGATTGCCTACGTTCCTCTCAATGTGAGAAGCTCAGGTCAGCGTAGTTCGCAGAGAATTATAATAGGCAGAAGAATCGGGATCATGCATAATGAAGGGGGAATTACCTAAAGATTAGGGTTTAGAAATAGTTCCTAGATCATCCTCGGGTTGATGAACCCTCGATCATCATCGGCTATGAAATAACATGTAATTATGAAGATCGCAACCCTAAATATAGCATAAATAAGGTTTTAATCTATGAACACGAAGAACATGCGAAGAACATATATGAACATATGAATGAGCATGCAAAGAATATGAAGAAACTATGAATAAACATGTACGAACATGAATATAAAAGATCTACATTAAAAATAATGCAAGAACACAAAGAAAAAGTTAGAAAACTTACCTATGTTGGCAAGAAATAAACCTTGATCTCCTTGAGTGTTTGAATACTAATTAGAGAGCAAAATAGTGTTTAAGAACTCCAAAATTCGTACTTAGAACTCTCAAAATCGGATCCCTAAACCAATAGCCTGGGATTGGTTAATATAGTAAACTGAGGGGAAGATCTGATGGTCCAGATCATCCGGCGCAAGGTTGGCCGCCTGGCCAAGACTGAAGACGGCGACAATGTTGGCCGCGTGGCCAAGGTCGAGGCGTGGCAAGGTTGGCCGCCTGGCCAATTCTGCTGGCTGACGTGATTTTCAAGCTAGGGTTTCACTGTTGCTTTATGGTAACCCTAAGTTTCCTATTTTGATGGATTTTGTCATAAATGAGATATTTTGGGAATCCAGGACAAGTCTTTGCAAGGTTTCTAATTCCTATAAAGTCCTTGTATTTCTGGGAAAGTCCTAATAAACTCATTTTCAGGTCGGGTACTAACAGATTGGCGTTGACTTTTATTAATGGATTTGGTCATCGTATTGATGCTCTATAATATATGTGAGAGTCCTCAACGATAAGGGTCATTGACTTTCACTATTTATGAAAATGAACTGTACGAAAGTCTTTAATTAAGTTGATTTATAAAGCCCAAGGTATAGTAATATTTCACGTTATGTGGCTTCTTTGAACGCGGTGTACCCTTTGGATTAGTTCAAAGAGTGGGATTGTGAAGATGGATATTGATGCTGCCAAAAACGTACCGGATCAGCCTTCGTCTAATGGTTCGGATAAATCCAGCAATGAGAACTTCCTCGTACGGATCTGCGCACAATAAACAAACGTAAACTACGCCGGGGCTTCACCGGCGTGAGAATAAGAATACGGTTTGTAAATGTGAATAGAGAAATCAATTGACTATGGTTTAGAGCCAAAAGAGTTCATTAACCGTTTCCTATATGGAGGACCTGTTTATATAGGCATGGGTGAATGAGTCTTGACTTGTTAGAAAAGCCAGGAACCCGTATTGATGTATGACTCGTATTCTGATGAGATAGAGTCTTGATATGGATGATTGATATCTTGTTTGTATTGCAGTAGAGATCTCCTTGTTTAGATAAGGATTCCATATATTTGTGTTGTAGTTAAACTCTGAGAGTAGTCTCCCGTTGGTACAAGGGAAATGACCGTTGTCTGAGAGAAGTCGGCCCGCCATCCAACTCTACTCGTCATAGAGGTCGAGTTAGGGATAAGGCTCTCTTTGATTTCGGCCTTGGTGAAGTCAGGTTCACTCGGCTCAGTGGCTATCGGCCCTTATGATCATGGGCTTCTTGTAAATGGGCTTTTACGGTATGCGGGCCTGAAGTCCATGGGTATCGGTCTTTGAGGTCAGTGTTTGTCGTTCAGTGGCTCCCGAGTTTCTATCTCGGCATGCCGAGTAGGAATTGAACTATCGATTATTGCTTCATTTATGTTGATTTGACAGTCAGCCTCCAAATCCTTATTTCCTTAGATATCCTGACATCCTCTGGATTTGTTTCAGGTGAAATCATTATTACTCTCGGAAAGCGATCACTTCATTAATTACATCCCAATAATGACTACTATAAATGCTATGCCTATCCATATTCTGGTAGAAAAAAGCCCTTTAATATTTTTTGCTTCCACAATAACTCCCTTCAAGATTTCTTGGCGAATCCAAGATGGCTTCAAAGAGATCGTACTCTGATGCTTTCCCGGAAGAAGTGGACTCGGATTCAGGGAATCATTCTACTCACTCGGACTCCGGCAGTAGCAGTGACTCCATTGTCCCCTCAAAAAGACATTCATCTTTTCCGGCGGATGAGTCGCCGTCTGATAGCAATAAGGAATTTTTAGAACCGGACCCGATCGAAAGCGAGAATGAGTTTTCTGATAACAGTGATGGCAGCGACCTTGATGATGATGGTGAAGATGACGATGAGAGCGACGATGAAGATGACAGGCCCCCATTGATGATGATGATGAAAAGGGTTATGAAGGAGATCAAGAAAAGGAGGAAGACGATGAAGATCAAGATCAAAATAGTGATTTTTAATGAATCTTGAGTAGCTTGTCCAGCTGTTTTCTTTTTTATTTTGTAAAGGTCAATCCCCCGACCTGCTTGTGGGGGTCCTTTTGCCTGTCTATAATGGAATTTTAGATTTTCTTGTTGTCATTGCCCTTGCTCTGTGTATTCCATGGCTTTGCACCTTCAATTTGACTCGTAACCAGATGAGAATCCGATTGTTGATCGATCTCGGCATGAAGTTATGTCGACATGTACTTTAATCATTTCAACTCGGCATCTGCTATTTTGTCGAGATATCGGGCGTGCGTTAAACTGTAAATATAGAGCTCTTAATATCTTGGCTAAGTGATTTTCCTCAATCCTTGTCTCGTCATTCACTTCTTACTGACTGCCGGCTTTCTGACTCGTCATGTCGATGGTCCTAGGTTGATGCCTTTAAATTATATTTAATAACTTGTCCCCAATTTTGACGGTTAGGTCACCCCAAACGTTTCCCCTTCACTGTTCATTGTCAGGTGGCGCCAGTACAATTGATTGAAAATCCACCCCCTATTAATTAGGGGTAATGATAAGGTTTAGTGTGGAACGTGCCAATCCATGGATCTTTGGGTACGGTCAGGTCGGATTCGGGCATAACCCAGTTGACCCGGGATATAAATTCAAATTCCTTCTTTTCATTTCACTTTTTCGAATTCCCAAAGAGGGTTTAAGAGCTTTGACAATCGCTGGCATAGTAACTCCGTTCTGTATTCGACCTTTCGTCGATTCATTCCATTCAACGTTTTCAGGGCAGCTTTCCGGCCAATTCCATCCGACCATTTTCTATTTTTAAGGTACTTTTCGCTCCCATTCGCTTATTTTTGTCAATTTTCCATAGCTAGGGTTCCGGCCAAAACTTTGAAGTTTTCATCTTTCGGTGTACTTTTGTCAAATTAACCATATTTCTGAACAAACTCTGAACTTTTCGACCGCCCATAATGTATGGCTCTTCTAGCTCAAGCATAGGTCCATTGTATGGTTTTTATAGGAGGAACAGTAGGATTTATATCAAATCTGAGGGGGTATGGAAAATGTTGTCCTTGCTAGCCATTGGGGACCTCTTGTACATCAATAAGAGCCCTAGGGAAGACGTTAGATACCCTTCAGGTTTATTTTCCCCTAGAAAGGGTGATGATGCCGATATGACAGTGTTGGGTAGTTATAACGATGTCCTTAGCCATATACTCCTGCATTATGTAAAAGACAAATTCCTATTCCGATCTCGTCATGAGGGAGTAACCTCCTCGGTCCTTTTAGTCGATTCGGAGGGGAAAATCGCCTTGTCCAGGCTTCCAGATGAGTCTAACCCCTCTGTTTCTTCTACAGGTATGGCCGGGGAGGGTATGTCCGAGAGGATAGTAGACCGTTTTGATACGGATGTTTCCCAACCGAGACGAGATCGTCACGTCGGCCCTAGCAGAGTAGGTAGGAACAAAGGAAAGTCGGGCCCTAACATGGATAAACATCCTAAATCTGGTGATGAGATGATTGAGACCCTATATTATCGATATGGAGTAAATCGGGATGAATACTGTTTGTATTATAGTAAGCCTGGTTCGTTAGATACTGAGGAGAAGGTTCAACGCTTCTATTACGATCAAGCCTTTATCCCCTTCTTCTTTAAACAGTTTCAGTTAGGATTGAGACTTCCCCTCGACCCATTTATTAATGAGTTCCTGGAATCATGGGAGATAGTTCCAGCGCATATCGGTGCGAATGCCGTCAGGTATTTGACGAGCTTCATAGTTTTATGCCGTTGCCTCAATTTTGAACCTTGTATGTCAGCTTTTGATCATTTCTTCAACATAAGTTATAATTCCAAATCTCGAACGATTACTATTAAATCAGACCCATCAAAACCCAAAATAATTCCCCCCATCTCGGGGACGGTTAGCAAAGTGTCTGGCTGGAATAATCATGTCATTAGGGTGGAGTCCCATTTTGGTTGAGAATTTTCCGTTCCATCTTTTCTGTCGAGTTGACCTGAGGAGGTTCATGAGCCTAAATGGAGTGATCGGTTGATAGCTAAGCTTGAGGAGTTCGCCTCCCTCGGCACCCTTGATTGGGCCGAATTGGAGAAGGATCCAAGGTATTATGTACAGGCCGGACTGATGGAAGGTCCTATCGACGGCGTTGTCCCCAAGGTAAACGTGGAGAGGGGAAACAGATTTCCCGATTAGATCATCCACCCCAACTTTGTATTTAACCACGATTGCATAAGGTGCAAGGAGCAGAATGACGTTTGCCTTAAGGCCGCAGACATCGTAGGCTGTAATTCACTAACTAAAACTTTAAGTTACCAGTTTGGTGGCCACCAAAACATTACTAAAGGTAACCATGCATTATTGGTCACCTAAACTAAACTTGATGTTTTATTAATTTTATTATTTACAATCCAATTTTTTTAATAAAATAAAATATAATTTATTTTAAATGCATTTATAATTTTTTATAGCTAAAAAATCATTAAATAACATATATTATATCACTTGTTAAAATACACAAAACTAGCATAAGTTTCGAAACTAAAATACTAAATATTACATATAACTAAGTCAAGTTTGGAGTATAATCAAACTAGCATAAGTTAACCTTTAAAAGAAAAATACTTAGAATTATATTACATATAGTTCCATGTTTGGAGTAGAATCAGAAGGAGAGTCTATGAAATCATCTTCAGAAGTTATGCCCTTGGCATTCAACATTGCAACAAGATTTTTAAGCATGGTTGATTTATATTCCACCACACATTTTAGGTCTTTGACTTCTTCACGTGAATGTCCCAATTCATCTTTTAGCTCTTTAACTTCTTCACGTGAACGTATTGCTGCTTGAGATGTTGAAATTGACGATCGGTTTCCAACATCAGGAAGTGGAATATCTTCCACTAGAGTGTCGGGTGTATAATGAGATTCATTATCCTGAATAAACTCACTAATCCTGTTGGTCCCAAAGGGGCAACAAGGGTATAAAAATAGCTAAAGGGGGGGGGGGGGTGAATAGCTGTTTTGAAATTCTTTTCGTACCCTTGATAAACTCAATTGCAAATGCGCACTTTATCAAATAAGAGTTATGAAATGCACCTAAGTGAGTGAGTGAAATGCACACGGAAATTAGTTAAGTAAATAAGCGCAAAGTATGATAAAGGGGGCTCACACACACTCTAAGTATTTTGGCTCAAAGTGAGTGAAAGATGGAACTAAGGCAAATGATATAACAAACACAACCCAATTCAATCCAATCAATATACAATGAATAAATAAGCAAATAGTGAGATAAGATAATAACTTGAAAGTAAATGACGAGAAATTAATACGCGATATTTGGAGAGGTTCGATCGGGAAATGATCTACGTCCTCTACCATGATGGTTAGTCTTGAATTTCTAATGGAGATCTTATAATATGAGTGAGTGTTACAAATTACAACGTTTGAGCTTCACACTAACTCAAGATCTATTATCTATGAAAGAATAAATCCTAGACAAAACCAGTGTATCTCTTAAAGAAAGATCTAAGTGATCAAACTTAAAGAGGTGCGTGTGTGTTCTTAGTTTCAAGGCTCTTTAGATCTATGAGATTTAGATCACAATAAAACTAAAGTGTTTTTGCTTGAGGATCTGGGCTAAGTTTGAAGGTATAAAGATGTTCTTGAGGAATCTGGGAATTCAAAGGGCAATCTTCAAATCTTCAACAAATGCTTGAGAGAGAAATTCTGAAAAGCTTAGCAACTTCAAATGTTTGAAGTTATGGGGTATTTATAGTAGAGCCCCAAAAACTAGCCATTAGAAATCCCTTGTGGATAAGATCAAAGGACAGATGTGCTGGAGCTCGTTGTGTAGAGCACGTGTCCTTTTATAGCCGTTAGACACATAACACAAATATGACAGTTGTGGACATGTGTCCTCAAATCTGAATGCACACGTGTTATTTATCCACCGTTGGATCTTTGGCGTAGTTTGAATCTCTTCAAGTCTTCATGTCTTCAATAAATCACCAAGTGTTGAATTTCATCAATGAGGCGCGTTGAGCCATTGAGACGCGTGAGCCAAAGGGGCGCATAGAGCCAATGGGGCGCATATCTTATGCGCGCGCTTATTGGGCGCATAGGCGCAATGATATAGCGCATGGCTCAATTAAAATTGTGATTTTTCTTGAATCTTGATATCTTGCCCTATTCCTAAGGTGATGGATCAATAAAATCTAATCAATCCTATACATTGAATACTGAGATATAAGTGGCATACCCAACAATCTCCCCTTATTTGATTAATGCCATTACCTACTATATATCAAGAACAAACATTATACTTGATAACAACATGTCCAAATAAATGAAATTGGTAAATCATGTCTTAAGTTAATGCACGCACTAGTCCAAGAGATAGATTTCTAATCTATTCCAATAAGGATAACATATTACAGATGGAAAGATAGAAATAACAGCTTAACACATTCAAAATGTATGAGTTTTGGTTTGAAATGTGTTTAAACTCAATGCATTAAAGTATGAAACAGTTCAAATATGATGCATATGATTTTAAACAAAACATTCATTGTTCTACAAACAAGAAGTTTGAAGGAACAAGGTTTGAAACAATAGTGATGCATTGTTCTCATTAATACTTGAAATATAGGAGTTAGAGATTACAAGTATTCAACAGAACAAAATCAAAAGAGGTGCTAAAACATTTAAGCACTAAAAATAACTAACAACAAAAGGTTTCTAACAAAGAAAAATTCTAACAACTTACAATCACAGAAAACTAAGGATTAGGAGGCGCATCATCATCCTTCAATCCTTCTTCAATGTTACTCACAGAGCGTTGAATTTGCTTTGCAAGTTGATAAGAACGGTTGACATTTGAGAATGTATCAGAAACTCCATCTCTAATATAGCGCAGATTACCATCATTGATTGATTGGTATTCATCAAGAGAGCGCTGAGTAATAGACTGCTGCTGTGAGAAGTTTTCAGCAATCACTTGAAGGTTTGCTTCAACAGCGGCTTGCGCGGAGAGAATATCTGTAGATACTCCGGGAGAGGCCCACGCGCTGGTCTAGAGCGGTGGAAGGATTTCCTAGGATGTCTATTCGTGTTTTAGGGTCGCCGCCTATATTTTAGAGGAACATAAGAAAAACCTAATGTATAGCCTAAGTTTGATTACGAAAACAGAGATTCTTTTTATGAGGTTCGGGGGTTAGGTTACGAGATAGGAAGTACTTAAACACCCATCTCGCCCAACTAATGTTAGTCTTGCGTATTCAAAGTCTACATATGTATAATATTCTTCCTTTTCTTGATTATGATAAAATTGGGTTTTTGGAATGTAGAGAGATAACTCATTGACCAACTTCTATAAGGTGATGTGATCTTTGGTGTCATGTCCCAAAATGGTTTTGGAGTGATTTCACGTTTGATTAAAGTAGAAGAAAGTGAGAAGAGTTGAAGTATCAAAGAACTTCAAATACTTCTTAGATAACTTCTTGGAAATGCCTTGAAAGTATTTTGTGTAGAGTTTTCTTAATGATCAAAAGTCCTCCTCTTTAATGGTGAATTAGAGGGGTTTATATAGGTGTAAAAGGGATGTTTTTGGTCCCAAAACGTGGTCACAAAGAGATCCTTCCTTGGCAAAATCATGTAAAATGAGCAAGGGAGGGATTCTTGGACAGAATCTGTAACTGACGCCTAGAGGCGCGCGCCCCCAGCCTTGGTGGCGGGACGCGCGCGCTTCTGACCCCTACGGGCGGAGGCGCGCGACTTTAAGATGGCTTTTTTGACAGAATGGACTAGAAAGTCAGCCCTGTTATTCAGTTTAGTCCCTAGACTTAACGAAGTCAGTCAGGAACTTAACAGAAGTAACAGAAACTAACGAGAAACACTTAAAATAGGGGGAAACACAAGATCAACCGTGTAATCGGGGTGAGAGGTCCAAGGCGGGGTGTCTACAGAGCCCCTCGGCGATGTGGATTGCAAAGCAAAATGCGTCGACAAAAGAAAGTACACCCGCCGAGGACATCACTAAGAAAAAGCAAAGACTCAATGAAAGCAAGAATTCGAAATTGCGAGAGATAGGGGTGTGCTCCCTGTGTGAGTGGATTTTGTTGATAGAGGAGGTGGCATAATCCGTTTGTAAATCCGTCGATTGAATCCGTTAGTGAATCCATTGATGAATCCGTTAGTGAATCTATTGGGTGAGTCCGTTAGTGAACCCTGTTGACGAATCCGTTTGATGAATCCGTTAGGTGAATCTATTGAATAAGCCCGTTAGTGAACCCTGTTGATGAATCCGTTAGTGAATCCGCTTAATGAATCCATTAGTGAATCCATTGAATGAGCCCATTAGTGAACCCTATTGACGAATCCGTTAGTGAATCCGCTTGATGAATCCATTAGTGAATCCATTGAATGAGTCCATTAGTGAACCCTGTTGACGAATCCGCTAGTAAATCCGCTTGATGAATCCGTTAGTGAATCCATTGAATGAGTTCGTTGGTGAACCCTGTTTGACGAATCTATTAGTGAATCCATTAATGAGTCCGTTAGTGAACCCTGTTGACGAATCCGTTAGTGAATCCGCTTGATGAATCCGTTAGTGAATCCATTTAATGAGTCCGTTAGTGAACCCTGTTGACGAATCCGTTAGTGAATCCATTGAATAAGTCTGTTGGTGAACCCTTATTGAATCCGTTAGTGAATCCGCTTGATGTATCCGTTAGTGAATCCTTCGAATGAGCTCGTTAGTAAACCCTGTTTGACGAATCCATTAGTGAATCCGCTTGATTGCTTGAGAAGTGGTGATTCCAGTGGTTTGCCATGGACCGAATGGCTGTTTGTAGCTGTATCTTGCGTATGCTGTTTGGAGCCGCACTTGCTGTTGACTTTATGACTTTTGTGGGGTGCA
The DNA here is from genome assembly GCA_026119855.1 of Campanula takesimana. Taxonomy (NCBI): domain Eukaryota; kingdom Viridiplantae; phylum Streptophyta; class Magnoliopsida; order Asterales; family Campanulaceae; genus Campanula; species Campanula takesimana. The sequence continues at coordinate 936,907 of JAOWBW010000120.1, forward strand.
GCCACAGTTGACTACGGACCGAAAAGAAATTTTTCCCTTTAGAGAGGAAAATGTCGAGATTGACCTTAACTTAAATGGCAAGACACGCCCTACTTTAGGTTTAGTGAGAGTTTCTATCCAACTTTAATTTTGACATGCCCTAGGGGCGGACCAAATTAATGTCCGCCCAACTGTGTCACCAGGGGTGGAGCTTTTGTGGCTTTGATGAAGAATGTTGATTCTGGGAGTGCCCGGATTTCGTTCCTGCATGATTTCTTCTTTTGATAAGGGCCAGTTGAGGCATTCCTGAAATGGGGGCGGGCGCCCCAGCTAGTGTCTGCGGGATGCGCGCGCTTCCCAAGTGGGTGGCGGGAGGTGCGCGCTTCTGGGGAGCGAATTTCGAGGCTTGACATTTGCTGGCCAAAAGATCCCCAACAGCTATAATATCAGCCTCTGTTCGAACACATACTTCCAACAGCTCTTTTCTGCCATCTTTGAACATCTTTTCTTTGCTCAATATTGCTTGTAATCCACATTTTCCATGGCCTCCAATTCTTTTGTTCTTGATGCCAAGGTTGTTGGTGATTATGAGAAAGACTTGTCGACCTTCGTGTACTCTTTCAAGACTCATCCCAAGAAGGCCTTTGTCAAAGACTTTGGGTTCCGAATTCTCTTCACACTTCGGACTTTGAAGACGGGTTGGGATTTGTTGAAGGCCGCTGCAGCCTTTTGGGACTGTGACAGTCACACTTTTAACTTTTCGGCAAATGAAATGGTGCCGACTGTTGATTACTTTGGTTCCATTCTTGGCATGCCACTGGTGGGTCAAATTGCCGTCCCCAAATATCATCGTGGAGTGATTGATTCTTGGTCTGATTTGTTGAATCTCCCTGTCGGAGAGGTGAAGAAGATGTTGCACGGCACCGTGGTTGACATAATTGAGTTGCTGATGTTCTTCAGTTTGCATTCGGAGGACATGCTGATTCAGTCCTTTAAAAGAAATGCCATGGCATTTTGTCTTTTCAGTGAAGTCTTGTTTATTACACCCTTTGGTACTGCGGATGCTCAACTGGCTGAGATTGTCTTGCAGGATAAAGAGCAGCAGTTTAGCATAATCCCTCTCATAGTGGGGGAAACCTTGAACGGCTTGGATGAGTTGCATCGACAGGCGAAATGAGACGGGGAAGCCCCTTGCTTTTAACTGTATGGATTCGAGAGCATTTCAAGATTTATTCTCCGTAGGGTGATCTTTTTCCTTTTGCTGTTCATAGGAGGAAACTGCTGACTCGGGATTTATCTGAAGATGGTTGGAAGAAATTCTTTGCAGCTAGGTCATCGGTCGACATTGAGTGGTGCCCTCCCTCTTGGGGTATCAGTCCTTTTGTGGAATGGACTTCGGGTTTTGAGAATGTGACCTTACCAGACCTGAGAGATTCTTCATTCTACCAACTGGAGCGGGTTTTGAGGAAATTCAGTCGCCAACAGATTGTTCCTTTCCTGAGGAGTGGGGTGCTCCGCCCAGTTTCCTATATGGGTCCGGATTTTCAAGAGAGCTTCAATCATCGGTGGGCTTCCGCCCCTATTCAACGGGGTAGTATTTTCCTTCCCGAGAGTTACCTGGATTATCTGTTTGGCACCCTTTACCACGGTATCACTTGGGTTAACGTGCTTAGTGCCAAGTTGCTAGGAAAGGACTTTGAGCCTAGCATTGTTTTGAGATATAAGGAGGCAGCTGCTGATTCGCACAATATTCTGGCCGACCCTTTTGGCAGCCATTTGGATAACTTTTATGCTCGGAGGCGCCTTGCTGCGTAGAAGGTTTCGGTCCACCTTAGTATTCCTAGACCTCCCAAGAAGAGTAGGATTGAGAGCCATTCGGGCGGGCCTTCGAAAGCTAAGAAGAAATTAAATTTTTCTTAGTACCCCAAGATTGCAATTAAGTAGACCACTTGTTTAGGATTTAATGTTTTAATGTCTTTTATTGCTCCACATTATCCATTGTAATGGCAAGAATGATTTGAGAGATGAATAAAAATTGCATTTTGTCATGACATGATTGGGTAGAATTTATTGTTTTAGACCGCACCCGAAGGTTGCCTACGTTCCTCTCGTAGAGAGGCTCAGGTCTCTGTAGTTCAAACAAATGAAGACCATTTTTTTTGTGTGCACCCTGTTTTTTGCCTAGACCGCCCTTTCGAGTTTTCAATCTAGCGGGCTTCTTTTTTTTTTCTCTTGCTCTAATTTTTGCCTAGGCCGCCCTTGCGGGTTTTCAACCTAGCGAGCGTTTTTTTATGGTTTTCATTTGTTAAGCGTAGAACTTCTTGAGCTTGTCGAGGTTGACCTCCTTTGGTAATTGATCACCATCCAAGTGTATGAGTCGGACTGCACCGCCGCTCAATATCTTCTTGACCACGTTGTAGACACCCCGATCTCGCACCACTAAAACCAACCTTTGATTCGGTTTAAACGCGATAATCGACCTAAAACCGTAGATTTGGCCGTTCGGGACTACCGTACGCCTTAGCAGTGCATCGAATGGAAAAACCGAGCCTGAATTCATGATCAGGGCTCAAAACTGAGTAAACGGGCACATTCTAAAAAAATCGCGCGTGCGGACCCTGGAACGGGTCCCGCGCCCATAAAAAGCCTTTTACCTACCATCATTTGCATTTAAAATTATGTTATGTTATTCCTTATTTATTAAAATATTTCAGATATACCGTCTTGACCAGAAAAATATTCCGAGCAACTTTCATGTTGGACTCGCGGACAACCGGAACACCGGAGCACGCACAACGTAGCAGTTGCGGAGCGAAAAGACGGAGACGAAAAAAGTACTGCATGGCCTTATACGTGGCTTCTTCATACAACTCATACACCACATTCCACCCTCCACTACCTCTTCCTAAGGGCATTTTTTTCCTAAAAACATACCCCCCCCCTCCTCCATATACTCCCATATTCATCCAAGAAAGCAACAATTCCATCTTCATACAACTCACACACCACATTCCACCTTCCAAAAAACTCTCTCAAGTATTCTTGCTACATTCATCCTCCCACCATCAAACCACCACACAACCACCACTCAATCACTACTCTACCACCACTACTCCACCACAAAACAACCTCGAACAACCTTCAAACACTAGCAAACCTCAAGCAAATAACAACTCAATCTCCATCCACTCCACTCAAACAACAACAACAACTCAAATCAAATAAAAAGAAGTCTTCCATTGGGTAGACAAAGGAAGCACACCCCCACCAACCTAATCTATGTAAGACTCTCCCTATGTAAGTGGTAAGTTGCAAAATGTAGACTTTTATGTGTTAGATTTAGAGTCTAGCCACTAGTTGGCTAGACTCCCATTTTCTCCATGTAAATCCATGTTCTAGTTTGTAAATCTTCATGTAAATATGTTGTAAATGTTCAAACTTCTGATCCATGTTGTGTATATATGTTGCATGTTTATTTCATGTTCATATCCAAGCTTTAAATAAAGGGTTCAAGCATGCAAGTGAAACTTCCTTCAAAATGCTCACAATCTTTCCTCTTCTTGTTCATTCATGATTATCTGAGTTTTGGTCTACATTTGTTCATAAATAGCCACTTTATAATGTTCATAACATGTTGAGTACATGCATGCTCAGTTTCAAGGTCTAATTCCTTGTTTAAATCATGTTTTGAAGCTTGTTTCCATGCTCTATGTCTGCTGTCCAGTGTACTCTGTTTCTGACCACTTTGCCTTTCCATGCCATAAACATGCATTAAAATTGATTTCTGGGTTTTAGTCATAAGATTAAATTTGTTTCTAACATTCTAAGTAAAATTATCATCCATTTGAAATAATTTTTTGACCTAAGGAAAGACCGTTTTCCATTTTTTGATCTAAGTGCATAATCTCAGAACTAAAGCTGTCCTGTTTCTGACACTAAATCTCAGAAGTGTTTTGAAACCATTAAACTTGTTTTATAGACTTTAAACTTCCCAGGATTCATATTTTATATGTTATCTTCAACTTTTATGTTTTGATTTTTCTCATATTTGCATATCTTGATAATGTAAATTTCGAATCAAAATGAGATATGCTCTGTTTTCCTGTTCTGGGCAGATTTGATTTCTGTGTTCATGGCATGATTTGAGAACCATAAATTGATCCATAAATCCAATAAAAATTCATTTTTGTTGTCTAACATGTTGGGAGTAAATCCAAAGTTTTTTTTTTCTGGATTTGGATAGGTTTTGGACCTGTATATTGGCGTAAGAACGTACAGTGGTCCTGAACCTCAATAATACCCCCTTTGCTTGGACATTTGTTATGGGATTTGTCTCCCATTTTTATAATCTTTGTATAAATTGTATATAACCCCCTCTCCCCCTTATATTTTTTAATTGTCTATATGATTCAAACCATTTTCAAAACCAATCGGGAATCCACCCAAACCGGTTCCCGATTGCGATCAAATGAACATACCTAGATTAGGAGACACATTATACATACACACATTTTTCTTACGTTAGGACATAAAAGGCATTTTCAAAAGGCATAAAATGAAACGTAGGTGAAAGCATGCTAGAGACCGAAAGGGCGAGCGGAGTGCCTAACACCTTCTCCTCTCGTAACTTAACCCCCGAACCCACTTCTCTTTTCAAATCAAAAAGGGTTTATCTCTATTTTCCTTAATAAAATGAGGTGGCGACTCTATTTTTCAAAACCAAATTAGGGTAACTATTTTGAGAAACCGAGCGGATTCAAACCGCATTCGCATGAGGTAAACTCGTCGTTCTTACGCGAACGACTTGCGAGCTTCGGGCATGGGCTCTCACACACGTAAGGACCGATCCATCGGGGTCCCCATTTCCCAAAGGGATTCATGGAATTGGGATGATGTTGTCTTAGGATCAAATCTCCCACTTCGATGTCTCGAGGATTCACCTTCTTGTTGAAAGCCCTTGCCATTCTTTGTTGATAAGTCCTTGTGCGTTCAAAAGATCTTAGCCTCTTTTCGTCGAGTAGGGCTAATTGCTCGTATCGACTTTGCATCCAATCAACCTCGTTGACTTGGTTCTCGAGCAAGACTCGTAGAGAGGGAACTTCGAGTTCGACTGGGAGTACGGCGTCAGAACCATAAACCAATGAGCATGGGGTTTCTTCCGTTGCTGACCGGATTGATGTGCGGTAGCCCCATAATGCTAGTGGTAACTTTTCGGGCCAATCCCATCCTGTTGAAGCCATTTTCCGTATGATGACCTCGATCTTTTGTTTGCTGCTTCGACCGCTCCATTAACTTGGGGACGGTACGGGGATGACTTGTGTTTGGTAATTTTGTAGTTAACCAAAAGCGCATCCATTTCCTTCTCAAAGTGAGAACCATTATCGGAGATGATCTCATGAGGAATACCATATCGGCTCATGATGTTATTCTTCATGAATTCAGCCACTTTCTTGGCGTTGAGAACTCGGTAAGCTTGTGCTTCGACCCACTTTGTGAAATAATCAACGGCCACAAGAATGAATGACTGTCTGTTGCTTCCCGTAGAGTGGACTTTGCCGATGATATATATGTCCCAACAAGAGAACTGCCAAGGTGTGGTAATGTTGTACAATTGTGAGGGTGGAGCATGTTGCAAATTAGCGTGGAACTGGCACTTGGCACATTTCTTGACTTTCTCGAGGCAGTCTCTTTCCATGGTAGTCCAATAGTAGCCAATACGGATTATCTTCTTGGCTAACATAATCCCATTCATGTGGGGTCCACACTCTCCTTCGTGGACTTCGTGCATGATTTCTTGAGCTTCGATCTCATTTGCACATAAGAGATTGATCCCTTGATGATGTCTCTTATAGACTCGGTTCCAAATCAACACATACCTCGAAGCTAGCTTTTGTAATGCCACTCGAGATTTCCCATTGCTGTTCTCAGGGAAAGTTCCATTATTGAGGAAGTTCATGATGTTTGTGTACCACGGGGGGTTATCTTGGACTTCTTGATCTCAATATTCATACAGTATGCCGGACTAGTCCTTCTTGAAATTTTTAAGGGCTTCACCATTTTTCCCTTGGGCATCTCAACTAGTGAGGCTATGGTGGCTAAAGTAACGGCAAAGTGGTTCTTATCCCTTGGCAAATAATTGAACGTGATGTCTTGGAACTGTTGAACTAACTCCTTGAGGTGTTGACCATACTATTGGAGAGTCGGGTCTTGGATTCGCCATTTACCCGATGTCTGATTGATAAGGAGAAGGGAGTCATCGAATACTTCTAGATCTATGACATTCCTTTCTAGGGCCGCTTCTAGCCCCGCTATACATGCCTCATATTCGGCAATATTGTTGGTAGCTTCGAATTCAATACGGATTGCAATTGGAGTGTAGATGTCCTTTGGATCGACAAGCAACATTCCTATCCCATAACCATGTTTATTGGCTACGCTTAACAAAAAAAGTTGCCACTTATTTTCCTAGGTTGTAGTGAAAATCAAGTGCTCGTCGGGAAATTGTAAGTCTTCCCCCTTCACTTCATCACACGGAAATTCATCAAGCTGATCACTGAACACTTTCCCCCTGATGGATTTGAGTGTGATGTAAGTGATATCATAGCCGGCAAGCATGAAGTACCACTTGGCTATCCTTGTTGACATGAAAGGCTTCTCGAAGATGTAGTGGAGCGGGTCCACCTTTGCTACTAGCTTGATCGGAAAGACTTCCATGTAATGTTTGAGCTTTTGAGTGACCTAAACCAATGCTGCACATGACTTCTCTAAGACAGAGTAGTTCTTTTCGCCTCCTTGAAATCAGCGACTGACAAAATAAATGGCATTCTCCTTTGTGGAGTCTTGTTGTTCTTGTGCTAGCATAGCCCCTAGGGCTTCATCATTCACTGTAAGGTAGAGCAAGAGAGACTTCTCTTTGTGCGGTGGAACCAGAACTGGAGGGTATGTCAAATAGTGCTTCACTTGGTCGAAAGCTTCTTGGCAAGCGTCGGTCCACTCTAGAGCCATATTCTTTTTGAGTATCTTGAAGATTGGCTCACACATGGAAGTAAGATGGTGTACGAACCGACTGATGTACTGAAGTCTACCCATGAAACCTTTGATTTCTTTCTGTGTCTTTGGAGGAGGCATGTCAATGATTGCCTTGATTTTTGAGGGATCTGCTTTAATACCCCTTTCTGTGACCATGTAGCCAAGAACTTTGCCTCGGATGACCCCAAAAGTGCACTTTGCAGGGTTGAGCCTCATCTTGTGTTGTCGAAGCCTCTCAAAGAACTTGCGGAGGTCGATCAAGTGTTGAATGTTGGTCCCCTTTGAGTGGATAATCATTTAGTCCACATAGACTTTAATTTCCTTGTGAATCATGTCATGGAACAAGTCTGTCACAACCCTTTGATAGGTATCCCCAGCGTTCCTTAACCCAAATGGCATGACTGTGTAGCAAAAGGTGCCCCACGGTGTGAAAGCAGTCTTGTGTTGATCCTCCTCGGCCATAAGAATATGATTATACCCAGCAAAACTATCCACAAATGAGCGAACCTCGTAGGCAGAAGTGGAATCGACTAGCATGTTGATGTTGGGTAGTGGAAAGTCATCATTTGGAGAAGCTTTGTTCAAATCCCAGAAATCCACACAAACACGGACTTTGCCATTAGGCTTTCTGACCGTCACCACGTTGGCTAGCCATGTCGGATACTCAATAACTTTGATGAAGCCTACACTGAGAAGCTTCTCTATCTCTTCTTTGACTTGTAGAGACCATTCTGGCTTGATCTTTCTGAGTTTCTGCTTTGTCGGCTTAGTGTCGTCTCTGATCGGAATTCTGTGCTCGGCGACCTTTCTGTCTAAGCCCGGAATGTCTTTGTATGACCATGCAAATACATCCACGAACTCTCAGAGAAATGCAGTCAATCTGTCTTTCTCTTCCCCCTTGAAGAAGCTTCCGATCTTGGTTTCTTTCGGCTCTTCGTCGGTACCCAGATTAACAACATGCAATTCTTCGTCAGCCCCTGGACCATTTTCACCACGACTACGGACCTATTGAGCAAGTTCATTTTAGTATGTTGTGTTTTCGTGGTATATTTCATCATTATTTGAATCGTTATTAACTAGTTCATTAGATTCGTTATTAGTTAATTCATCATTCATGATGTTTGTAATCTCGGGGTACTCACAAAGATCAAATTTTTCCTTAACAAAGAAAGGGAACACACGCTCGGCTATGGCCTCCATATCCTCTTGGGTGAGGGTATCGGAAACACACTCGAACTCGAAAGTGAATGTGAATGTGAAAAAGTCTTCCTTTGTAACCTTGCGCGGTATGCAACCCATCTTCTTGACCAAGAATTCCTCGGATACCATGGGCCCCTTCGTTGAATACCAGTTGTTGATCGGCTCGGAGCTTGTATTGATCTAACTGATGGGCTCGCTTCCCTTGTCGCTGTCGTCGGAGATGGCATTTATTTGGCATTCGTCCATGATGGCAAGTTCCTCAAACATGGAGGCTAGATCAGTTAACTCTACCCCCACAGTAATCTCCGTCTCAGAATCTATAGTCACTTTTTTCCCCACCATTCTTGGGGTGACATGGGAGTTGGTTCCCCTTCAGATTTCTGGATCTCACAGTCGGAAAAAATTTCGAGACCGGGCTTTCTGATGCCCTAACTGTTGACCCATGGTTCGAGAAAGATCATGTACGGGACAGTTTCCCCCCGGCAGACAAAGTAGACGTTTAGTGTCTTATGGTAAGGCCTCAAGTTGGGAATTTTATATTGATGGCCTTCTCTGCGAGCTCGGGCCTTTTCATTCTTGACGGCTTGCTCATATCTCATGTTATCCTCGGAAGGTTCATACCCCAATCCGAACTTGTTTTTGACAAATGGGACCTCTACGGGTTGCATTCTCCCTTGTTGGTGCTTCCTTAGGCCTAAACCGGGGAAGTAATTCATGTTCCTCATCATGCGGAGGACTTTGTGATTACCGAGGGTCTATGATCCGTTCCCCCCTTCTTTGTCGATGGCGTTGATTGAGATGCCAGAGAGGGTGGAGTCTTCTAACCCATATTGAACTTGATGGATGGGTTCCCCATATCTGTGGATAGTGACATTTTCTGCCATGACGGTAACTATTTCATACCCATTTCTGAGCTTGACACACTGATGGAGAGTCGAAGGGACGGCATTAGAACTGTGTATCCATGGTCGGCTCAAGAGCAAGTTGAATGAAGAGGGGACATCGAGCACTTGAAACGGGACGGACATGCCCATGCTCCCAAATTCAATGTCTATCTCCACCATACTTATGACTGTGCAGGCAGTGCTGTCATAACCTCGGATTGCTTGAGTAGAAGGCTTTAAATCTGAACTCTTAAGCCCCAGTATGCCCATGATTCGGCCAGGCATTAAGTTGAGTGCGGAAGCACCGTCAACCAAGACTCTTGAGATATGTCTCCCCCTTGCTCTCACTTTGAGATAGATAGACTCATTGTGATCAGTCCCAAATGGTGGAAGGTCTATGTCGGCAAAAGTGATGACATTGCCAAAATGTATGTGGCCTATCATTGCAGTAAGGTCCTCAGGAGTTTTGTCAGGAGAGACTGATGTGTCATCGAGATTGCTGATGACAAGATCTCGGTGCTTCTTTGAAGATGCAATGAGGTCCCAAATGGATATATTGGCGTGAGTCTTCTTGAGTTGTGTTAATAAAGGATTTTCGGGAGTGTCGCGAGCTTGCGATCTTTGAGAAGAGGTGCTTGGCGCAGAAGTAGTGGGATTGCTTGCTATGACTCGTCCGGATCGAGTTAGCATGTTGACGTTCCCGTTTTGCTTCTTCCCATTCTTTAATACTTCCCTCATTACCTCAACATAAGTCACAATGTAACAAGAATTGTCAAATTTATTCATATCATTGGAACCCTCATTCACAATGGGAATTGAATGAGTGGTCTCCTCAAACTCTCCTAGCTCTATTACATTGACATCACCCCCACTAGGAACTAATAATTCTTTCTTGTCGATGAGGTCTTGGATGATGTTGCGGAGAACAAAGCATTCCTCGTTAAGATGGCCACTATGTTGGTGGTAGCCACAATACTTGTGATGGGAATGGTTGGCGTTGATCGCCTTGGGTTGGTACCCTTGTAGAGGCGTGATTTTCCCCTTTGCTTTGAGGACTTCAAAGGCCTCGGTGTGAGTCATGCCTTGGAGAGGAGTGTAGACACGATCATTTTGATGTCTCTTTCCTTGAGGTGGAGGAATCCTTTTGTAATTCCCCTTGTCAGTAGTGACGGCATTGACTGAAGCCTCTTTTGTTGAGTTAGAGGCGGCTTTGTATCGGAAGCTAGGAGCACTTTTCTTGATCTCCTTGAGCAAGTCATCCATTCGGACCCCCGCCTCATACATTTGAGAGAAATCCGCATAGCAAGCCCCACTTAGGTGGGTGCAGAGATCAATCTTTAAACACTTTAGGAAGATGTCCATTTACTCCTTGGTGTTAGGCCTCTCGACAATTTCAGCAAGCTTGTCATTTCACCTCCTTGTAAAATCAATAAAGGACTCATTGTCCCTTTGGGTGGTGTTCTCGAGCTCTTTCTTGGTTGGACGGTAAGTGGTGTTGCCTTGGTATTGACTTTTGAAGGCAAGCATGGCGGCATCCCAATCAAGACAGATTGTGAGTGGAAGAGTTGCTTACCAATCTTTTGAACTTGCTAATGTCGGGCATCTTGAACTTGTCGGGGAGAGCGGCCATGGTGCTCATGAGAATGGATCACTGATAAAGGCTTGTTTCGGAGCCTTTCCCCATGTTGAGACTGTTGAAACGTTGATCTATGTAAGCCATGATTGAATCAACCATCTTGTGATCTTTGTTGTCGGTGCTTGTCTCCCCCATTTTCTTGGTGCGAACACTAACATAAGGGCTCTCGAATAAACCCTTGGTCCACTCGGACTCTTAATTGTCTTCCTTGCCTTTCCCGCTCGAAAGCTTGGTGAGCTTAGCTTTCATTTGGTCCATCTCAGCCTCGTGAGCCTCCCTTTGGTTGTCAAGATGGGATTGCCAAAGGTCATCTTTGCTTTGGGACTCTTTGTTGAGAGTAGAGATCTATTCTTGGAGCATTTGGACCATAGCTGAAAGTTGCTCAAGGGACATGGTGTTGTTGCTGTTGGAGTCACCGGCCATTGATGCTGTCGGAGTTCCTGGAGTGATCAATTCATGGACTAACCGGTTCGCTGAATCCCGATAGATGCGGTAAGTACCAATTGGACCTAAATTGCAGAAGAAGCCCTTGTCAGTCTTGAGTAACACTTTTGGTCCATGAAGGGACTTAGAACACACAGTGGGCACACGACTCAAACCACATAAAGAAAAAGGAATCTTTTTTTTTATATAAGTCAGAGGGACGGAGTCCCTTTTGGGTTTTTCTAAGAAAATAGTGGAATCGACACACTAGTATATAGACCTTTTCGCGGTCCCATATACTCATCGGCTTCCACCGCGCTTGTGATTCCTACATGTGTCGGGATTAAACTAAATTAATGTAGTAAAGCATACATGCGGGGACAGATTTTTTTATTTTCGCCCATAATAACCACTTGGGGATGGCTTTTTATTTCGTCCATGATAACCATTTGGCATATATGTTTTGAAGACATTAGTTTAGGGAAATCTTGACACATGAAAACCGAATTTAGTCACGGAGTGTTAGACCCTAACTAGAATTATGTTGGCTTGCGCTCGGCTAAAGGAAGGCTTAAGGTCACCCCCGGCATGTAGTCATGAACTACGCCACGGGCTGAGGTTTACCGCTTCGGAAGAGTCAAGGTCGGGTGGAGCCTGAAACTTCCTAGGACGGGCCTCGATGGGTTTGGGGTTAAGAACTTGTGCGACTCGATAGTGAGCAATTGATAAGAATTAGTGCACGTAGTGTGAGGTCCAACATGTGACAAAACATTTTTTACTTTTTTTTTAAACAAAAGAAAAGCAAATAAGCACGTATTTACAACTTTCGAATCACCCGTGTGACAGATAAAAACACAAAACAAAACAGTTAAAAAGGTCCAAATCAGTCTTGATGTAGGCAACTGTGCCCACACCCCAATCATTCAGCTCTGTTCTGGAATCTGTTCCTGTCCTGGAAACCTACCCAGAAGCGCGCGCCTCTGGCTTGTATTATGGGGTGCGTGCGCCTGGCGCAGAGTATATGGGAGGCGCCCGCTTCTGGGCAAACGTGTCAGATTGTCAGACTTTGGACTCAGGGGATTGCCCTGGTCCTGAATGTATTGGAACCCCTGCAAAGATGATTAGTATAGAAAAAAAAAAGAATAGGAAGAATATATGGGAGGCGGGCGATTCTGGTCCTTGATGTGGGACGCGCGCGCCTTAGGCCAAGAAGGCCAGAGGCGCACGCTTCCCCCATCAGAGACCAGAATGCCCAGAAAAATGTAGACTTTGAACAGAAATGCAAGTTTAACCCTCAAACGTCCCCAGCAAAGTCATCACTGTAGATACACTGGGAGAGGCCAACGCACTGGGCTAGAGCGGTGGAAGGATTTCCTAGGATGTCTATTCGTGTTTTAGAGTCGCCACCTATGTTTTAGAGAAACATAAGAAAAACCTAATGTATAGCCTAAGTTTGATTACGAAAAAAGAGATTCTTGTTATGAGGTTCGGGGGTTAGGTTACGAGATGGGAAGTACTTAAACACCCATCTCGCCCAACTAATGTTGGTCTTGCGTATTCAAAGTCTACATATGTATAATATTCTTCCTATTCTTGATTATGATAAAAGGGGGTTTTTGGAATGTAGGGAGATAACTCCTTGACCAACTTCAATAAGGTGAAGTGATCTTTGGTGTCATGTCCCAAAATGGTTTTGGGGTGATTGCACGTTTGATTAAAGTAGAAGAAAGAGAGAAGAGATGAAGTAGAAAAGAGAGAAAAGAGAGAAAAGAGTAGTCTTTTACCTAAGCTTCAAAGAACTTCAAATAATTCTTAGAGAACTTCTTGGAAATGCCTTGAAAGTATTTTGTGTAGAGTTTTCTTAATGATCAAAAGTCCTCCTCTTCAATGATGAATTAGAGGGGTTTATATAGGTGTAAAAGGGATGTTTTTGATGCCAAAACGAGGTCACAAAGAGATCCTTCCTGGGTAAAATCATGTAAAATGAGCAAGCGAGGGATTCTTGGACAGAATCTGTAACTGACGCCCAGAGGCGCGCCCCCCAGCCTTGGTGGCGGGAAGCGAGCGCTTCTGACCCCTATGGGCGGAGGCGCGCGACTTCAAGATGGCTTTTATGACAGAATGGACTAGAAAGTCAGCCCTGTTATTCAGTTTAACGAAGTCAGTCAGGAACTTAACGGAATTAACAGAAACTAACGAGAAACACTTAAAATAGGGGGAAACACAAGATCAACCGTTCAATCGGGGTGAGCGGTCCAAGGCGGGGTATCTACAATATCATATGAAGTTCTTTCTGTGCGCATGTCAGCACTGGAATGCGCGACATTGAAATGGGTTACAATCAACTCCTTTAAAACATCTAACTTTGAAATTAAGGATCGAGAGTTAAACGGTGTGCCAAATTCTGTGCTTGTAGAGGGCGCAATAAAGGGAGCAAAAGTCATATGCGCGTTGGGAGAATTTTCTAGCTCATCCTTGATCTCCTTGATTTTCTCCATCACACTTACCAACTTATCATTTTCACTAGTGACTAACTCATGTAGTTTCTTTATATCAGCAGCAACACTAGCTTCTACTTGCTTTATGGCGTCTATGAAATCTTGACCATCTGTCAACTTGATGCCTGCGCCAATTGTATCATGTAATTCAGCAAGGATGTCCTTGAACATATCATTCATCTGAGAAATAGCATCGCTCCATTTCTGAGGAGTGAGAAAGTGTTTGTCCCTTATGTCAGCGCCAATGCGCGTTTTTTTCCCCTAATGGCAGTAATCTCATCAAGAAATTTTGCAAGGGCTGGGTAGGAGAGGAAGATCTTCGTAAGAATTCGGCAGTGAGATTTGAATTTGGTCTTCCCTTCCCTTCACTTTTGTTTTTGTTATATTTGTTGATCTACTCAATCAACGTCTTGAACAGAACTTGAGGCCAATTGAGCTTGGCCTTTCCCATAATAGCTGCGGTGTACTCCCACTATTCCATTGTAAATCTGTTCACGTTTCCTATCTTGAACACAATAGACGTATCAACGAGATGCGCTATGTGTGCCAACAAGTCACCATCATCCCTAATCTCAACAGACTTGATGTTGTTCTGAAGAGTGGGGATATTCAGGAAGGCGCGTGCCACTAAGTTATGCGCGGCGATGGAATAAGTGTTGGCTTGACCGGCTATAGTTTGAGGGTCAGTTGTGCTGAAATTTACCGCGTGTTTGATTGTGCCAGAAGAAATGGTGATGTCAATATTATGTACGATGGCGCGTATTCTGAAGAGCACAAATCCTTTAACATCAGTTGGTATCTCAATGATTTCAGCAGTGGAGAAGAACTCATCAACCAGAAGTTGTGAGTAGAAGGGTTGATCCATTGTGAATAACGGGGTGAGTCCAGCAGTGTTGATGGTGTCGATGATGTCCAAACCCATCTGTACTGAAGATAGCTCAGCAAGATCAAAAGTCTCACCAGGTTTAAAGTTTGCAATATCCTACAAAAATAATGATGTAAGTTAGGAGTGAATGAGGCGCATAGAAACATAGGAATGAGCAAAGTAAATTGAGGCGCATAGCAAGATTAGGCGCATAACAATTGTAATCACCAGAGGCGCATACAATAATGAGGCCCATAATCTAAATAGGCACATAGAATTTATAAGGCGCACAACTATGAATTCTATGTAAATACTAAGGAAAAATTAAACATAGAAAAAATTGACTAAGTATAAATTTAGGCGCATAAAATATTAGGCGCATAAAATATTAGGCGCATAATGGCATGAGGCGCATGAAGGTTAGAGGCGCATAACATTTGTAATTGCAAGAAGCCCATACAAATGTGAGGCGCATGAATCACTTAAGGCACAAAATGAAAGTAGGCGCATAAGCATACTAGGCGCATAGCTTTATACATAGGCGCATAACTATGTGAAATTTATACTTAGCATAAAAATGCACAAAATATCACAAACAAGTAAAAACATACATATGAAAGCAATATGAATCAAAACATGAAAATTTTTGAAAACAAGTTTTGAAAATCATGAAACCCAAGTCATGAAAGAAAATGAAGAACACGAAGAACAAGCTCTTGAGTGCTCGAAGAACACCAAGAATACATAAATCGTGAAACTCCACCAAAACAAACAAATAAACATGTCAAAACGACCGCATGAACGCAAGGATTCAATATATGCTAACCAAAATAAGAACAAATCAACAACGATTTCAGAAAATGGATTCAAAGATCTGAAAAATTGAAAAGTTCAAAAACTAATATTCTCAGATTCGCAACATATAATGCATTGATCGTTGAAAAGTTAGGTTGTAAAGATTCGAAATTACGATACGAACACAACCAAACAAACAATTTCAGAAATGAGTAATCGAAACAAGATTAATCAAAGAGAGATGGTTTTCGGTTTTTAAAAAAAAATGAGAACTCAGGAAATGAGAAAAAAAAAATTGCAGAAAATTAAAGAGGTTTAGAGTAGAGAAAACATACAATTTCGTATTGTTTTGCTTTGGAAGCACGTTTGGGACCCATGAAAGATATATATGTGTGAAGAGAAGTAGAGAAATGGAGAAGAAAAAGAGAAATATAGAGTAGAGATAGAGAAAAAGACGGCTGAGAGAGAGTCTGGGAAGAGAGTGGGTAGGATATTTTTCGGAGAAGGAGAGGGGGTGCAGAGAGAGAAAGAGAAGATATATAGTCACAAAAGGGGGAAATGGAATGTTAGGTCAACTTATATATAGGGTTAGGTTTTAGAAAGATGAGAAGTTGAAGAGATAGGTAATAAATGAATGTGTCATAGAAAGGACAAGCATTAAATGATGAATGACACAAAGTACAATTGATGTGACACCTTGTGAAAAGAAATTGTTCCACTTCCCTCATAAGTGTATGAACAATTTTGACCAATTTTTGCATAAACACCAAAAACATCTGTTTTAGTGTAAGTTTGGGGTGCAAGAAATAAATCCCCAGGAAATAAAAATTTTGAAAAAGGGAAAATGAGGGAAAATTAATTACACAAGTACCCTTGAACAATTATGGAATGTCAAAAGACAAAGATTCTATGCAATAAATAATAACAACATACCTGGTACTTGTGAAAAATTTAATACGTTCAATCATAAGAATAATAAATGTGGAGCATTGATTGAGCCGCATCATTAATTGTGCGCTAGGTGAGGCGCATAATGCTCATTGGCGCGCGCGGATGAATAAGGCGCAATTTGAACTTGGGCGCGCAATGAGTGAGGCGCATGACAGGCGCATAAAGTTTCCTCGAAACTTTGAAATTGATTTAACTTTTAAGACCTAGGATATTCATAACTCAAAAAGACATAAAATTATTAGTAGTAACAAAACTATATTAACTAGTTAAGTTCAAGCATACCCATTTCACCTCTAAAAAAGATGAACCTTTTAGCATCTAGTGATTTTGTAAGAATGTCGGCGATTTGAAAGTCGGTTCCCACGTGTTCCAAATGAATGTTGCCTTTCTCCACGTAGTCTTTGAGGAAGTGATACTTGATGTCGATGTGCTTTGTTTTCGAGTGCATGACAGGATTTTCAGAAACCGCAATTGTTGATGTATTGTCGCAGTAGATTGGACAATTTTCTTTAACGATGTCGTAATCCACCAATTGCTGCTTTATCCATAATATCTGACTGCAACAACTTCCAGCAGCGATATATTCTGCTTCCATAGTTGAGACAGATACTGAAACTTGTTTCTTACTCGCCCATGACACAAGCCGATATCCGAGGAAATGACAAGTGCCACTTGTGCTTTTCCTATCAATTGTGCACGCTGCATAATCCGCATCTGAATAACATACAAGTTTGAAATTCGAATCTTTGGTGTACCAAAGTCCAAGGTTACAGTGCCGGAGAGATATCGTATAATACGTTTCACAACAATCAAATGCGCTTCTCTAGGTTCAGATTGATAACGAGCGCAAACACAAACACTAAACATAATATCAGGCCTACTAGCAGTAAGATAAAGGAGTGAGCCAATCATACCTCGATAGAGCATTTGATCAACATTTTTACCTTTTAAATCTTTGTTGAGTTTGTTACCCGTGGCCATTGGAGTGTCGTATGCTTTAGCATTCTCAAGTCCAAACTTTCTGATTAGATCCCTTATATACTTAGATTGGTTGATAGATATGCCTTCATTCATTTGCTTGATTTGAAGCCCGAGGAAGAATGTGACTTCTCCCATCAAGCTCATTTCAAACTTGCTCTTCATTAGTTTCTCAAAGTGCTTGCACAATAATTTATTAGTAGAATCAAATATAATATCATCAACATAAATTTGAACAAGTAATTTACGACCATTATGTTTGGCAATGAAAATAGTTGTATCGATTTTACCACGAGTGAAGCATTTCTCAATGAGAAACTTGGATAGTGTATCATACCATGCTCTTGGTGCTTGTTTGAGTCCATAAAAAGCTTTCTGGAGTTTGTACACATGATTTGGAAATTGTGAATCTTCAAACCCAGGCAGTTGAGCTACGTAGACTTGTTCTTGGAGTTCACCATTTAGAAACGTGCTCTTCATATCCATTTGATATAACTTGAAGTTCTTGTGAGCAGCGTAAGCTAGAAAGATCCTTATAGCTTCATGTCTTGCTACAGGCGTGAAAGTTTCATCGTAGTCGATTACTTCCTCTTGCCTATAGCCTTGTGCAACCAATCTTGCTTTGTTTCTCGTGATGGTTCCATTCTCGTCCATCTTATTTCTAAACACTCACTTCGTACCAATCACTCCTTGATCATGAGGTCTTGGAACAAGAGTCCAAACCTTACAACGTTCAAATTGATTGAGTTCTTCTTGCATTGCAACAACCCAATTTGGATCTTAGAGCGCTTCATCAGCCTTCTTTGGTTCAATTTGAGAGATAAATGCAGTGTAAGCATCAAAGTTAGTAGCTCTCCTTGTACGAACAACAACATGTAGATCACCAATGATATTATTGATTGGGTGACCTCTAACTTCACGAATTTTAGGAGGTAAATTAGGTTGGGTTGTAGTAACTTGAAGGTCTTTAATTGGTACATCTTCACCAGCTTCAAAATCATCAAAGTTAGGGGGTTGAACTGGTTCAACATTGAAAATGGGAATGACACCAGGTACAACATTAGAATTAGGCGTGTGAGTGAAAGCATCAGGCGCATTGTACGGTGCAACTGAATCTTCACTTGGTGTGCTATTATCAAAGTTCGGCGCAACTGATGTAGATGGATTTCCTTGAGTTGATGTATTCTGATCTTGTGTAGGCGCAAAATGAATAGGAGCACCTATCTCATTAAATTCAACAGAATCATCAGAAACATTTGGAGCCAAATATGGCTCAAGGAGAGAATGTTCATCAAATGTAACATGTACAGATTCAACTATCACTAATGTAGATCTATTAAAAACGCGAAAAGCTTTTGAATGTTTGGCATACCCAACAAAAATACCTTCATCGGCTTTGGCATCGAATTTACCTCTATGTTCGTTTCCATTGTAGAGGATATAACTGTTGGGTTTCCTAGTAACATGCGCAGCGGAATATAGTAATTAAAATTTTAAGAAACTCAATGTCGCGACCCCGGACCCCGCGGGCCCGAGACCGCGATCTGGACGTCGACTCTAAAACCAAAACTGAGAAATACCGAAGTTAAAAATTCCATTTAATACCAAAAGGTGATAATCCAAAGTTTTACAAAACCAAGTTTAATAAAAAACCAATTACAACTATCATAAACTTCCACAAGTTTATGCCCAACATAATACAAATATACAATTCTTAGTGACGTCATTGTTTGGTACAACTATCCCAAAATGGTTACACATTTACATAATGTAAACCAACCTATATAACCTTCCCCAAAAGAATGGATCCACACTCGACGTCCTCTTTTCTCGTGATCAGCGAGACTAATCCTTAGCACCTGGGGGGGGTTAAGGAAAAACAAAGATAAAAGAAAAGGGGGTGAAATAAATCTCAATAAGTTACTAATGCATCTACATGACATGCTATGATGCAATATACGATAAACAATAATAATTGTCACATAGCACATAGCAATTATCATATATCAGATAGCAGCGGAAATAAACACATAACAAAGGATATAGCCAAGGTTTTCCAAACCGGAACATCCAAATAAAGGATCGCTGCGCAGCTTCAAAAATCAACAAATCATCATCTTCATAATAGCATGAAAGCCGAAGAGAAAACCCCGGTACCGGAACCAATAACCAAATGAAGTGTCACAAAGGACAAGGACCATGACACAAAGTCATGCCCGCTAGCCAGATACATTCACAAAGGAACGCTGACTTATCCTTTCCAAGGCCAATCTGGAGAAGGGGTATAGTAAGGGCAAACAAATGGTCAACATTATAATGGACTTGGCTTTGCCATTATAATCCTTCCCATCGCCCGATGCAACAAATATGCCAGCTGGACTTCTAATTAAATGCTAAGTAATAATAATTTAGCATGAATGAACAACTTAAGGTTCCAAAGTAGGGAACCAATCCAATTAAATCACCACAAAGGTAAACCAATACAAACCGTGCATTCAAGATGAACCACATTCCCAAAATGATACTTAATCAAATTCCATCTCGTATTTATTCACAAAGGAATCAAACCCAATCGATAAAGTGTTCCAACAATGAAAATTAACACTTACTTAATTTCAACCACAAAATTGATCACAAAGGACTCAATTCTATCACTAGAGTGCACTACAACGTTCACTAAGGTCAACTAGGAGGACACCCAAGAATTGGATCACAACGCATTCTTTAATCACACAATTTAACAAAATGTAAACTTTCAGAGGACTGTGCGGCCGCCCAAAGTGGGTTGTGCGGTCGCCCAAAGTGCCTCAAAACAAGAACAAAAGCTTTCAGAAAGATGCGCGGTCGCCCAGGAAAGTTTGTGCGGCCGCCCAATCTTCCGGATTGCCAGAAATCGGGAAGAACAACATGGGTTCTTCCATTTTCAAACCCAAAACACATTCAACCCAAAATCTAACCTTCCAACTCACATACTAATGTCCCAAAACAACCAACAAGTCTAAAAAGACTCAAACAACAACATTTAACAATCAAAATCAAGAATCAAACCCATCATTCAAGATTTCACCATTTTTGATCAAAACCCAAAATAAATTCTCAATAAATTCAAAACCCAACCAAACTTCAAATATAACACCTCAAACATCATATAAACATGATACGAACGATTTAGCATCAAAATGGGGGAAAAGTAACTTACTTGCAAATTCTCAAAGTTGACGGAATTCAATTCTTTTTGATTCTACGCGAACCTAACGACGATCCAAACGAGGTTCACGTTTTAAGAAATGAGAGATAACAAGAAGAAAATGGAGAAAATGAAGAGAGAAGGGAGAGAAAGAAAAACTTACCAATGGCTAGAGAGAGAGGGAGAGTTGGCTGGGAAGATGGGATGAGTGAGGGAGAAGGTGAGGGAGGTGAGGGGAGGAGTGGGGAAATTATTCAAAATGTTGCACTTAGGCCCCCTCTCTCACACAACACACAAAATACTTACACTCCCTACTATCCATTAAGACCCAACAATATTACACTAGCACAAAAGACCCAAATAAAATGCTAGGCATAATTATTATAACACATAAAATGCACACATAATTATTTAAATAAATAATAATTTAAATAAATAAATAAATAAATAATTAAATAAAAATCATTTAATTACAAATAAAATAGAGCCTAGATTTCGGGTCGTGACATTCACTCACCCTTAAAGAAAATTCGACCCGAATTTTAACGAAACTCACCTTAAACAAAAAGCCACGGAAATTTCCTCTCGATCTCATCTCGAAGCTCCCAAGTCGACTCCTCGATGTTATGATTCCTCCAAAGAACTCTAACCAAAGAAATACTTTTGCTCCTCAACTCTTGGACTTTGGAATCTAGGATCCGAACCGGTCGTTCCTCATAAGTCATATCGGGCTCAATATCCTCCGATATCCTTGGTAACACGTGAGACGGGTCATGAACATACTTCCGAAGCATAGAAACGTGGAACACATTGTGCAACCGGTCTAAGGATGACGGTAACGCAAGACGATACGCTAGAAGTCCAACCTTTCCCAAAATCTCAAACGGGCCAATAAACCTCGGAGCCAACTTGCCTTTCTTCCCAAACCTACGAATACCCACCTTCGGAGACACTTTCAAGAACACCAAATCACCAATCTGAAAACTAAGATCTCGCCTTCGGTTGTCTGCGTAGCTCTTATATCGACTCTGGGCTGTCTTCAATCTATCCCGGATAACTCTAACTTTCTCAACCGAATCCCGAAGCAAATCAATACCCACAACTTTCGCTTCACCGACCTCATCCCAACAAATAGGCGATCTACATTTCCTTCCATACAAGGCCTCAAACGGTGCCATCTCGATACTAGCCTGATAACTGTTGTTGTAAGAGAACTCCACTAACGGTAGGTGCGAATCCCAAGAATCGGAGAAGTCTATCGCACAAGCTCGCAACATATCCTCAAGAATCTGAATAGTCCTCTCGGATTGACCATCGGTCTGAGGATGAAAAGCTGTACTGAATCGCAAATCTGTACCCAAAGCTTCCTGAAACGCCTTCCAGAATCTAGAAGTAAACCTCGGGTCTCGATCTGACACAATACTAACCGGAACTCCATGCAATCTAACAATCTCATCGATATAAAGGGTCGTAAGCTTTTCCATCGAATATCTGATGTCAATAGGCAAGAAATGGGCGCTCTTGGTCAATCTATCCACTATTACCCAAACACTGTCATACTTCCTACGGGTACGAGGCAGTCCCGTAACGAAATCCATAGTCTCATGCTCCCATTTCCACTCGGGAATCTCTAACGGCTGAAGCAATCCCGCGGGCCTCTGATGCTCGGCTTTGACCTGCTGACACGTTAAACACTTCGATACATACTCGGCTATTTCCCTTTTCATATTAATCCACCAAAATTGTTGCTTCAAATCCTGATACATCTTCGTACTACCCGGATGAATAGTATACCTCGATTTGTGACCCTCTTCAAGAACTCTTTGTTTAATTCCATCAACATCCGGAACACACAAACGACCACAGAAAGTCAACACTCCACTCGAGCTAACAGAAAAATCCTCGAAATTCTTCTCCTTCAATTTACCCATTATTTTCACCAACTCGGGATCTTCTTTCTGAGCTTCCTTCATTATCTGAATTAGGATCGGAGACACCTTAATATTCGCAAAAATAGCCCCATGTCTCGATTCACGAGGAGACCAATCTCGAACATCCTCAAGCATTTTCCATTCACGGACCATCATCGAAGCCACATAAGACTTTCTACTAATCGCATCGGCTACCACATTCGCCTTCCCCGGATGATAGGAAATCGTGCAATCATAATCCTTCAACAATTCCATCCATCGGCGCTGTCTATTATTCAACTCTTTCTAGGAGAAAAGGTACTTCAAACTCTTGTGATCGGTAAAAATCTCAAACTTCGCCCCATAAAGGTAGTGCTTCCACTTGTGCAACGCAAAGACAATAGCCGCTAATTCCATATCATGAGTCGGGTAATTCCGCTCACTAGGGGTCAACTTCCTCGAAGCATACGCGATTACTTTCCCATTCTGCATCAACACACAACCCAAACCCTCTTTCGAAGCATCACTGTAAATCACTAGGCCATCGCTCCCATTAGGCAAACTCAAGATTGGTGCGGTAGTCAACCTCTTCTTCAATTCCTTGAAACTCTTGTCACATTTCTCGGTCCACACAAACGGAACATTCTTCCGGGTCAACTGAGTCATCGGAGTAGGGATCCTCGAAAACCCTTCAATAAACCTCCTGTAGTAACCGGCTAAACCAAGAAAGCTTCTAATCTCTATCACTGATTCGGGTCTCTTCCAATCCACTATAGCCTCTATCTTTGACGGATCCACCGAAATCCCATCTTTCGAAATAACATGACCCAGAAATGATACCTTCTCGAGCCAAAATTCGCATTTACTGAACTTCGCGAATAATTCCTCCCTCGCAAGAACGGATAAAACTGTCCTCAAGTGCTGTTCATGCTCCTCTCGAGATTTCGAATAAACAAGAATGTCGTCGATGAAGACCACCACGAACGAATCAAGATAGGGATGGAAAATCCGGTTCATCAAATCCATAAACACGGCCGGCGCGTTAGTCAACCCAAACGGCATAACCAAGAACTCGTAATGACCGTACTGAGTGCGAAAAGCAGTCTTCGGAATATCCTCCGATCGAACCTTCAACTGATGGTACCCACTCCTCAAATCAAGTTTCGAGAAAACCACGGACCCTTGAAGCTGATCAAACAAATCATCGATGTGCGGTAGAGGATACTTATTCTTCACCGTAACCTGATTCAACTTCCGGTAATCTGTACACAATCTCAACGAACCATCTTTCTTCCGCACGAACAAAACCGGTGCTCCCCACGGGGAAACACTAGGGCGGATAAACCCTCGATCAAGCAACTCTTGCAACTGAACCTTTAATTCCTTCAACTCTGCGGGAGCTAACCTATAAGGTGCTTTCGAAATTGGAGCCGTACCCGGTAAAAGGTCTATACAAAACTCAATCTTACGATCGGGAGGCATATCATACTCGGTAGAGAAAACATCGGGAAATTCTCGAACTACCCGAACACTATCAAAACTAGGGGATTCCTTCCTAGTATCAAGAACACTAGCCAAATACCCCTCACAACCACTATGCAATAATTTTCTCGCTTTCATAAAAGAAATTAAGCGAACCTTTCTACTCAGAGGACAAGCCTCAAACACAAATTTAGGCACATCGGGAATAGAAAAAGTAACAGTTTTCTTACGGCAGTCAACAGAAGCATGAAACTTGCTCAACCAATCCATACCCAAAATGACATCAAAGTCTTGGATAGGAAGAACTACCAAATCCGCACAAAGGGCTCGACCACAAATAACCACATCACAAGCACGAAAGACTCGATCAGAAATCAAGCATTCTCCTATAGGGGTCGACACCTCTAGCACGTACGGTAAAGACTCGAATGCAGCATTTAACATGGAAGCAAATTGCACAGAAATGTATGAATGAGATGATCCTGGATCTACTAACGCTCGTGCGCTCACATTAGACACAGAAACAATACCTCCAATAACGGATGGATCATCGGTAGCTTGTTGTTGATTCATTGCAAACACTTTCCCTTGGACCTTGGGCTTCCCTGCGGCATCCCTTTTCTGACTTTGATTATTACCAACTCCTGACCCGGATGCCTGACCTCGGTGCCTCGTGCAGTCTCTCGCAAAGTGCCCCATTTCACCACAATTGGTGCACTTGCCTTGCTTTTTCCAACACCTATCCTCCGCATGGCCTACCTTCTGACAAAAGGTACAAGGCTTCCTAATTAGGCTCCCTTGGTTCCCGGAAGTGGTACCCGGGTTCCTTGGGATCGGTTGCCCTCGGAACTGAGATTGTCCCCCAAAGTTACCTCGGTTATCGGAACGGTGTTGTGGCTTGCTTTGCCCTCCCGGCTTGCTCGGGTTAGCTACCTCGGTCTTCCTCTTATGTTCCCCAATATCTTTCTCTATCAAATAGGCTCGGTCCACCGCATCTTGGAATGTCACAATCCGTTGAGCAATAAGTTGAGTACGGATGGAGGTCTTCAATCCCCGAATAAATCTCATAGCCTTTTGTTCCTCGGTCCTCACCAAATAGTCGCAATACCGGGCTAATTCTATGAACTTAGCCGAGTATTGTGCTATAGACAACACACCTTGCTCTAGGTTGAGTAGCTCGATCTCCTTTCGGTTTTGATCAACAACCGGAATGAAATTCTCCCTGAACTTGCGCACGAACAACTCCCACGCATACACCGTGTGAGTATCATCCCAACTAGCTTTAACACCCTTCCACCAATGCTCGGCGGCTCCCACAAGCTTGTAAGCCGCGAACCGGACCTTGTCCTCATCCGTGTACCCAAACACATCATAAATCTTCTCCATAGACCCAATCCACAACTCAGCTTTCCGAACATCGGGCTCCCCATTAAATTCAACCGGTTTCAACTTCAGAAATTGCTCCAATCCATAGCGGGGTGGTGCTTGTTCTACCCTCGGACCTTGATCATGTATGGCCTTCATGGCCGCCTCAAACATGCCTTGAAACATGGCACGGGCTTCATCCCTTGTATCATTCTGATTCTGTGCCCCACTAGCACCTCCTCTGTTTCTTCTTCCAGACATTTTGAGTAATTACCTGCATAAGACATCAACCGTTAATCACTCCGCACACTACTACCCACCTAGGTCATACTAATCCACCTAGACTTATACGTAGAGCTAATGCCATAGCTCTGATACCAACTGTCGCGACCCGGACCCCGCGGGCCCGAGACCGCGATCTGGACGTCGACTCTAAAACCAAAACTGAGAAATACCGAAGTTAAAAATTCCATTTAATACCAAAAGGTGATAATCCAAAGTTTTACAAAACCAAGTTTAATAAAAAACCAATTACAACTATCATAAACTTCCACAAGTTTATGCCCAACATAATACAAATATACAATTCTTAGTGACGTCATTGTTTGGTACAACTATCCCAAAATGGTTACACATTTACATAATGTAAACCAACCTATATAACCTTCCCCAAAAGAATGGATCCACACTCGACGTCCTCTTTTCTCGTGATCAGCGAGACTAATCCTTAGCACCTGGGGGGGGGTTAAGGAAAAACAAAGATAAAAGAAAAGGGGTGAGATAAATCTCAATAAGTTACTAATGCATCTACATGACATGCTATGATGCAATATACGATAAACAATAATAATTGTCACATAGCACATAGCAATTATCATATATCAGATAGCAGCGGAAATAAACACATAACAAAGGATATAGCCAAGGTTTTCCAAACCGGAACATCCAAATAAAGGATCGCTGCGCAGCTTCAAAATCAACAAATCATCATCTTCATAATTGCATGAAAGCCGAAGAGAAAACCCTGGTACCGGAACCAATAACCAAATGAAGTGTCACAAAGGACAAGGACCATGACACAAAGTCATGCCCGCTAGCCAGATACATTCACAAAGGAACGCTGACTTATCCTTTCCAAGGCCAATCTGGAGAAGAGGTATAGTAAGGGCAAACAAATGGTCAACATTATAATGGACTTGGCTTTGCCATTATAATCCTTCCCATCGCTCGATGCAACAAATATGCCAGCTGGACTTCTAATTAAATGCTAAGTAATAATAATTTAGCATGAATGAACAACTTAAGGTTCCAAAGTAGGGAACCAATCCAATTAAATCACCACAAAGGTAAACCAATACAAACCGTGCATTCAAGATGAACCACATTCCCAAAATGATACTTAATCAAATTCCATCTCGTATTTATTCACAAAGGAATCAAACCCAATCGATAAAGTGTTCCAACAATGAAAATTAACACTTACTTAATTTCAACCACAAAATTGATCACAAAGGACTCAATTCTATCACTAGAGTGCACTACAACGTTCACTAAGGTCAACTAGGAGGACACCCAAGAATTGGATCACAACGCATTCTTTAATCACACAATTTAACAAATGTAAACTTTCAGAGGACTGTGCGGCCGCCCAAAGTGGGTTGTGCGGTCGCCCAAAGTGCCTCAAAACAAGAACAAAAGCTTTCAGAAAGATGCGCGGTCGCCCAGGAAAGTTTGTGCGGCCGCCCAATCTTCCGGATTGCCAGAAATCGGGAAGAACAACATGGGTTCTTCCATTTTCAAACCCAAAACACATTCAACCCAAAATCTAACCTTCCAACTCACATACTAATGTCCCAAAACAACCAACAAGTCTAAAAAGACTCAAACAACAACATTTAACAATCAAAATCAAGAATCAAACCCATCATTCAAGATTTCACCATTTTTGATCAAAACCCAAAATAAATTCTCAATAAATTCAAAACCCAACCAAACTTCAAATATAACACCTCAAACATCATATAAACATGATACGAACGATTTAGCATCAAAATGGGGGAAAAGTAACTTACTTGCAAATTCTCAAAGTTGACGGAATTCAATTCTTTTTGATTCTACGCGAACCTAACGACGATCCAAACGAGGTTCACGTTTTAAGAAATGAGAGATAACAAGAAGAAAATGGAGAAAATGAAGAGAGAAGGGAGAGAAAGAAAAACTTACCAATGGCTAGAGAGAGAGGGAGAGTTGGCTGGGAAGATGGGATGAGTGAGGGAGAAGGTGAGGGAGGTGAGGGGAGGAGTGGGGAAATTATTCAAAATGTTGCACTTAGGCCCCCTCTCTCACACAACACACAAAATACTTACACTCCCTACTATCCATTAAGACCCAACAATATTACACTAGCACAAAAGACCCAAATAAAATGCTAGGCATAATTATTATAACACATAAAATGCACACATAATTATTTAAATAAATAATAATTTAAATAAATAAATAAATAATTAAATAAAAATCATTTAATTACTAATAAAATAGAGCCTAGATTTCGGGTCGTGACACTCAAAGCCATGGATCCGTTCATATGATTAAATCAAATACAACATAATGAATAAAGGAAAAACTAACCCTTGATGACTATCAAAGTTTTCTTTGGTTTTGGTGGAGAAACTTGAAGTTTTATCACGGACAAAATCACGAACTTTGTAGATGATAAAATTCACCCTCTAGCGGTGTCCACACTTCGAACGAATATCAAGAGGCTCCTTGATCTTGGTTGCTAGACCAATAATTATGAAACACACTTTCACAATTCAATAAAGAACTATATGGAATTTATTTGTGAATTATTTTGTTCCTCAATCAAGGATATCTTAGAACAAAATAAAATCTCACTCAAACTCTTTGAGACTCACAAAAGCACACATGAGGATGGTCTGGCCGAATTGGGGTTTTTATACACAATTAAGACCTATTCCAAATAGGTAACTTGTGCCAAAAACCTTTCCTAATCGAATTAGGGATTTTTCTGCCGCCAGACCGAGCGCCCGCCTGGTCCAACCCAGGCGCCCGCTTATTTGACCAGAAGGTCCAGATCTTTTCAGAATTCATTCAGGCGCCCGCCTGGTCCAACCCAAGCGCCCGCTTGGTTGACCAGGAAGCCCAGAACTTTTCTAGAAAATCCTTTGAGGTCCTTCGACCCTAAATTCCAATATAGTCCTCTTATTTAAGATTCGTTCTATTGTGTGTGACCCTCTAGGATTATACTAAGTTGACAATGCGCTCAAACATGATCCCATAAGATATGATTAGGTTCTAGCAAACTGTCACACCTACCCAAATAGTATAACTAGATACAAGTTCGCATTCCTTTAGAATATGTCATAATCCCTTTGTCCACGATGTCATTGAACACAAGTCATGGTCAAACAGTCAACTTGTCTTGTTCAATACTTTCTCGATTCCGAATATGTTGATAATTCAAATGCTATTGATCCAATCAATCCATTTGAGTCCGGCCGAACATTTCATCAACATCATTCCTTCGAGGGGCCCAAGCTTGACATCTCTCCGTGGAGGGACAAATCCATTCAGCTTATTATTCTTCCCAACGGGAATCCGATTATGCCAATCATACCCTTTATAACTACCGTGTTAAGGTAGCGTTTGAATATGTCAAACACAATGTTCATCAAGTGGAAGACTATAATAACTTCATGTCTAAGGATTCAAATGACATAACTAATATGAGATATATGTTCGACATAGACCATGACATAAATCTCATACAGCGGGTCATGTCCAGTACCTTGTTCCAAACAAGTACCCATAAATCTAACATGATCATCCCATGATCATTTAGCCTTTATACTAGTAATTAACAAGTACTAGGGACGGGGATTATTATAAGTAAACATGAACAACAATAATAATCAAACCATCTCTTTATTGATATGAAATAAATGATAACAATTACAACGTTTATTAAACGTGCCTAGGGCACCACTACCAACAATCTCCCACTTGCCCTAGGCCCAATCTCCCATGTATCTAATACCCATGGACCTAACATGACGATCATGTTTAGTTTGTGGAAGTCCCTTTGTTAGCGGGTCTGCAACATTGTCATCAGTAGGTACTCTGCATATATTTACGTCTCCCCTATCAACGATCTCTCGAATGATATGAAAACGCCTAAGTATGTGTTTGGATTTCTGAGGTGCTCTTGGTTCCTTTGCTTGAGCAATAGCACCATTATTGTCGCAATAAAGGTCTATTGGATTAGCAATACTAGGAACCACTTCAAGTTCAGTGATGAACTTCTTAATCCAAACAGCTTCCTTTGCAGTATCCGATGCAGCAATATACTCAGCTTCTGTTGTAGAATCAGTGGTTGTACTTTGCTTGGAACTCTTCCATCTTACAGCTCCACCATTTAACATAAACACAAAACCCGATTGCGATCGGCTATCATCTTTGTTGGTTTGGAAGCTTGCATCCGTGTAAGCATTTACAACGAGATCATCTTCCATTCCTCCATAGACCAAAAACGACTCTTTAGTTCTTCTCAAGTACTTAAGAATCGCTTTTACAGCTATCCAGTGATTTTCGCCAGGGTCGGATTGGTATCTACTTGTCATGCTCAAAGCATAAGATACATCCGGCCTAGTACAAATCATGGCATACATGATGGACCCAATTGCCGAAGCATATGGAACATCATTCATTTTCTCACGCTTATCGTTTGTCTTAGGATATTGAGTCTTGCTTAGAGAAACTCCATGTAACACGGGCAAGGTGCCTCTCTTAGAATTTTCAATACGGAATCTTCTAATGACCTTGTCAATGTATGTACTTTGGCTTAAACCAAGTAGCCTCCTTGATCTATCTCTATAGATCTTAATGCCAAGTATATATGCGGCTTCACCCATATCTTTCATTGCAAAACACTTTCCTAACCAAGTCTTCACAGACTGAAGTGTAGGAATGTCGTTTCCAATGAGCAATATGTCATCCACGTATAAAACAAGGAAAAGCACTATGCTCCCACTAATCTTCTTGTATACACAAGGCTCATCTTCGTTCTTGATGAAACCAAACTCTTTGACCGATTCATCAAAACGGAGATTCTAACTCCTAGAAGCTTGCTTCAATCCATAGATGGATCTCTGCAATTTGCATACTTTAGAATCTTGTTCAAAACCTTCTGGTTGTGTCATATACACATCCTCTTGAAGTTTTCCATTTAGGAAAGCGGTTTTGACGTCCATTTGCCATATTTCATAGTCATGATATGCGGCAATGGCAAGCAAAATTCTTATAGACTTGATCATTGCTATGGGTGAAAAGGTTTCATCATAGTCAATACCATGAACTTGCCTATAACCCTTCGCTACAAGCCTAGCTTTGTAAGTATGCACCTTCCCATCCATGTCAGTCTTCTTCTTGAAGACCCATTTGCATCCTATGGTTTTTACACCTTCGGGCGCATCAATCAAATTCCAAACTTGATTGTCTTGCATGGATTGTAATTCGGATTCCATGGCTCCAAGCCACTTGTCCGAATCAGGAGAAGACATCGCCTCTTGGTAGGTTGACGGTTCATCATTCTCAATGATTTCTACCTCATTACTATCCGTTACGAGAAATCCATATCTCTCGGGCTCGGATCGTAACCTACTAGATCTGCGAGTTACTTGTGTATTTTGAACAGGTTCCACAACTCCTTGTGGTTCTTGTTCTTGTTCCACTATTGGTTCAATGTTATTTTCTGGGTCTTGAATTTCTTCAAGATTTATTTTGCTCCCACTGATTTCTTTGGAGAAAAACTCTTTCTCTAGAAAGATGCCAGTTCGGGCAACAAACACTTTGTTGTCCTCACGGTTGTAAAAGTAATATCCTCTAGTTTCCTTTGGATATCCCACAAAAATACATTTGTCAGATTTGTGTGCAAGTTTGTCAGAGACAAGTCTTTTGACAAAAGCTTCACAACCCCAAATCTTCATGAAAGATAAACAAGTTTTCTTTCCGCTCCACATCTCTTATGGAGTCTTTTGAACCGATTTAGTTGGAACACGATTTAGTGTGAAAGCAGCGGTTTCTAGAGCGTAGCCCCAAAAGGATATTGGAAGATCAACTTGACTCATCATTGATCGAACCATGTCTAACAAAGTCCGATTCCTCCTCTCAGACACACCATTCCATTGTGGTGTTCCGGGTGGAGCCAATTGTGAAACTATTCCACAATTCTTTAGATGATCATCAAATTCTTGACTCAAGTATTCTCCACCACGATCTGATCAAAGTGCCTTAATACTTTTGCCAAGTTGTTTTTCTACTTCATTTTGAAATATTCTAAATATCTCAATTGCTTCACTCTTATGTTTCATTAGGTAAACATACCCAAATCTACTATAATCATCCGTGAAGGTTATGAAGTATTGAAATCCTCCCCTAGCATTGCTACTTAATGGTCCGCATACATCGGAATGTATCAACCCCAATAAGTCGCTTGCCCTTTCACCCAACTTGGTAAAAGGTGTCTTAGTCATTTTTCAAAGAAGACACGACTCACAAGTATCATATGACTCGAGGTCACATGAACCCAAAAGTCCGTCCCCATGGAGTTTTGAGATACGCTTCTCATTAATATGACCAAGACGGAAATGCCACAAATAAGTATGATTTACATCATTAGGTTTAGATTTCTTATTTATATGATAGACATTGTCATTATTTCCCCTTGACATCCAAGACATAAAGGCCATTAAATGAATTAGCAATACCATAAAGCACATCACTTAAATAAATAGAAAATTTCTTATTCTCAATAAGAAACTTAAAACCTTCATTATCCAAACAAGAAATTGAAATAATATTTCTGCTTAAATCCGGAACATAATAACAATTGTTCAAAACAAGAATTAATCCGGAAGGTAAAGTGACTTCATAAGTCCCTACGGCTAATGCAGCAACTCTTGCTCCATTCCCCACACGTAGATCTACTTCACCTTCTTTAAGCAGTCTCCTATTCTTTAGTCCCTGCACATTTAGACAAATGTGAGAACCACATCCGGTATCCAATACCCATGAATCAATGGTAGAAAGGAGAATATCTATCATATAGATACCTGAAGTCGACGCAGCCTTGCTGCTCTTCTTCTTCTTTTGCTCTTCCAAGAAAGCCTTGCAATTACGTTTCTAATGACCAATTTCTTGACAATGGAAACAGATTGCATCCTTTTGTGAATCGGGTTTTGCCTCAGAAGCCTTGGCAACCTTTGCCTTGCTTATTTTGGGTTTGACAACTTTCTTACCCTTTCCTTTGGCACTAGCCTTCTTCCAATCATGAACCAAGAGCACGGGAGAACCTTTCTCCATAATTTTCATCTCTGCAGTTTTGAGCATCCCATGCAACTCAGAGAGATTCTTATCCATTCCATGCATGTTATAATTCATCACAAACTGATTATAACTTTTAGGCAATGAATTAAGAATGAGATCCGTGGCTAACTCCAATGGGATTGGATAGCCAAGTTTCTCAAGGTGCTCTACATAACCTTTCATTTTAAGAAAGTGAGGACTCACTTGTTGCCCTTCATTCATCTTACAGGTAGTGAATGCAACAATGGTCTTGTACCTCTCTTGCCTAGCTTGCTCTTGAAACATGTTTCTCAACTCCACGCCTATCTCATAGGCTTCCAAATGTTCCAAACTTTGTTGGAGTTTTGAGCACATAGCAGCAAGCATGAGACAACTTACATCTCTAGAATCATTACGATGTTTCTTGTAATTGTCTCTTTCTGCCCTAGGGGCAGTAGGCGGTGGTTCAGCGGGGAGAGGCCCATCGAGAATGTACAACTTATCTTCTTGCCTAAGAACGATTCTTATGCTACGGATCCAATCCATAAAGTTAGTACCATTCTCTCCGAGCTTATCCTTCTCAAGGATCGATCGCAACGACATTGATTGAGTGTTATTAGTCATTATCTACAAATATGCAAAATTTCTAAAATTTAATAAGTACCGATTTTTTTTCATTAAAGAAATAATTAATGTATTTTTCAAATAAAATACTCCCACTAAATTATATAACCTTCATATACATCCAATGTATAATATAATTTAATTGGGCTAAGATCCAACTTTAATTTAACTTTTGAGTCCACGGAGGCGGACCGCTCAAAACTAAATTAATTAGGTAGACAATCATGTCAATCATATCTCATATGATTCTTAGATCCTTTTATGAGATTCTTTGAGAAATCCAATTTCAAAAAGCATGTTTAATCTCATCTTTTGCCTAGGCCCAAAACCGTTTTGACGCCTAATTAAGTCCAACCATTTTAAACGTATAGGAACCATTCAATTTTAATGTACCTTGCGGAGGCAAGCCCACATTAAACTAATGAACCTCATCTTGCTCATACATGAATAAAATTAATGCACCTCGCGGAGGCGAACCCACATCAAGATTACCCATGTATAAACAAGTGTTTTAATCATGGCATGGCAAAGAAGGACTTAAAACATTCTTTGAAGGTTCATCACATATAGCATATAACATATTTATGAGCACATAATATAAACATGTTACGCATCAAGTTTAGCCACTAAATTAATCTCCATTAATTTAAGCATGATATTTATGTGTCATTAGTTTCTCTATAATTATGAGGATGAGACTATTTCAACTTTGGTTATTATCTACAAATCAAGACAACAAGTAGTGCGGTCGAACTAAGCCATTAGGCAACCACAATCCCGCACTAATTCAAGAAACCAATAATGTAGTCCATGTGGCCGAAACTAAGCAATAGATGGTCTCGATGAACATAGACCAATTGCATTCACAATTCCACATGAATCTCCAAACTTTGAATCAAGAACTTTGTTTCTCAATTTTAGCAATTATGAACTCTTCATAATTCTAACTTCGTTTTATCTTTGAAACTTTGATTGCGATCAATTTTGGGAAACACAATCTCGATGAACGCAGATTAGCCATCCAAAACTTGAACCAATCTAGGAATCACAAGACTAAAACAAATAGGAAAATCAAACCCCAAAATCCACACACAAACCAACTACCCAAAACCCATTCCAGATCAGCAAGTCTGGATTGGTTCTGTTACTGGTCTTGTTGAATTTATCGAAATTCCATATTCAGATTTTAATCAAAATCAGAACAGATTCTGACTAGCGAGCGCCCGCCTGGTATAGACCGAGCGCGCGCCTGAAGCAAGCCTGAAGCAAGCGGCCGCCTGTTCTCCAGTGAGCGGGCGCCTGTTTGGTCAGAATGGCACTGAATTTTAAAGTTCGAAAAATTTGTCTCAAAATTATTTTTCCCCAATTATTAAAACTTTGATCTGATCAAAAATTAATAATCGAAATAATTCAGAATCCACCATAATATTTATTGCGATTGAATCGTGCGATTAAAGTTGTAAAACAATAAACCACATAAAATCACATAACACATAAACATCATATAATCCAATATTCATATCATGCTATGCACATAAACAATTTATATACACATAACATGATCCAAGTATTGAATTAATCAACATGAACGGGGCTCTGATACCACTGTTGGGATTCCTAGAAACATGCGCAGCGGAATATAGTAATTAAAATTTTAAGAAACCCAAAGCCAAGGATCCGTTCATATGATTAAATCAAATACAACATAATGAATAAAGGAAAAACTAACCATAGATGACTATCAAAGTTTTCTTTGGTTTTGGTGGAGAAACTTGAAGTTTTATCACGGATAAAATCACGAACTTTGTAGATGATAAAATTCACCCTCTAGCGGTGTCCACACTTCGAACGAATATCAAGAGGCTCCTTGATCTTGGTTGCTAGACCAATAATTATGAAACACACTTTCACAATTCAATAAAGAACTATATGGAATTTATTTGTGAATTATTTTGTTCCTCAATCAAGGATATCTTAGAACAAAATAAAATCTCACTCAAACTCTTTGAGACTCACAAAAGCACACATGAGGATGGTCTGGCCGAATTGGGGTTTTTATACACAATTAAGACCTATTCCAAATAGGTAACTTGTGCCAAAAACATTTCCTAATCGAATTAGGGATTTTTCTGCCGCCAGACCGAGCGCCCGCCTGGTCCAACCCAGGCGCCCGCTTATTTGACTAGAAGGTCCAGATCTTTTCAGAATTCATTCAGGCGCCCGCCTGGTCCAACCCAAGCGCCCGCTTGGTTGACCAGGAAGCCCATAACTTTTCCAGAAATTCCTTTAAGGTCCTTCGACCCTAAATTCCAATATAGTCCTCTTATTTAAGATTCGTTCTATTGTGTGTGACCCTCTAGGATTATACTAAGTTGGCAATGGGCTCAAACATGATCCCATAAGATATGATTAGGTTCTAGCAAACCATCACACCTACCCAAATAGTATAACTAGATACAAGTTCGCATTCCTTTAGAATATGTCATAATCCCTTTGTCCACGATGTCATTGAACACAAGTCATGGTCAAACAGTCAACTTGTCTTGTTCAATACTTTCTCGATTCCGAATATGTTGATAATTCAAATGCTATTGATCCAATCAATCCATTTGAGTCCGGCCGAACATTTCATCAACATCATTCCTTCGAGGGGCCCAAGCTTGACATCTCTCCGTGGAGGGACAAATCCATTCAGCTTATTATTCTTCCCAATGGGAATCCGATTATGCCAATCATACCCTTTATAACTACCGTGTTAAGGTAGCGTTTGAATATGTCAAACACACTGTTCATCAAGTGGAAGACTATAATAACTTCATGTCTAAGGATTCAAATGACATAACTAATATGAGATATATGTTCGACATAGACCATGACATAAATCTCATACAGCGGGTCATGTCCAGTACCTTGTTCCAAACAAGTACCCATAAATCTAACATGATCATCCCATGATCATTTAGCCTTTATACTAGTACTTAACAAGTACTAGGGACAGGGATTATTATAGGGAGTTCTACCACGCCATAGTTCATAGGGAGTCTTGTTGTGAAGTTTGTTGATGATGGAACGATTCTGAGTAAAACATGCAGTGTTGACAGCTTTTTCCCAAAAGTACATAGGTAATTTGGCTTCAGCTATCATCATCTTTCCCGCTTCAATCAATGTCCTATTCTTTCTTTCCACAACGCCATTTTGTTGAGGAACTTCAGCTGTTAAAAAGTTGTGATCTATCCCATGATCGTCGCAGTATCGAGCAACACTGTTGTTCTTGAATTTTGTTCCATTGTCGGATCGAACACTAATGATGACATCTTCTTTTTGGATTTAGAGTAGTCTGAATAGAGTTGTTAGAATGTCATAACAATTTTCTTTAGTAATCATTATTTGCACCCACGTATATCTTGAATAATCATCCACCACAACTAGAGTATACTTGTTTCCTCTAATACTTGTAGTGGTGACTAGTCCAAATAGATCAATGTGCAGCATTTGCAAACATCTAGTAGTTGAGGGATTTGTCTTGCTGGAGAAAGACTGCTTTGGTTGTTTTCAATTTGACACGCGGTGCACTTCTTGTCACGATTATCAGCAACCTTGGGAAATCCTTTAACGAGGTTATTCCTATTGAGTTTTGATATATACTTGAAGTTCAAGTGACTCAAGTGCTTGTGCCACAGCCAACTATTTTCGCTCACACTTTTAGCTACAAAACACAGATTAGTACTAGAGTTCATATTTTGGAAATCAATAATATAAATATTTGTCTTACGATAACCCGTGAGTAATGTAGCTCTAGATTTGCCATCCTTGATAAGACATTTCTTTGAAGTAAAATGACATTCTAATCCTCTGTCGCATAATTGAGATATGGATAATAAATTGTGCTTGAGTCCTTCAATGAGAGAGACTCTTTCAATGCACACTTTGTCTTTCTTGAGCTTTCCATATGCTACAACCTGTCCTTTGTTGTTATCACCAAATGTTATGGAGGGACCTCTTTCTTCATGAACATCTTCAAATAAGGATTCATCTCCAGTCATGTGTCGTGAACACCCACTATCGAGAATCCATTCATTCATTCTATCTTTAGAAGATCAAGCTATGAAGCAAAGAACCTGAAATATAAACATTAAAGCAGGTCCTCTTTATTCCTTTTCGGGTCCTAGAGTTAGCAACTTTTGACGACCCACTCTTGCTTGACCTTAGGATTTTTATGTGCTTTGACATTGGGAGTGAATCTCAAAAGGCATTCCACGGCCTTATGTTCAGAACAATCACAAATGGAACAATGATGAAAGCCACCAATCACGTGAGTTTTCACAAACTCTTTACTTTCTTTGGGATAGCATTCTTTTTTGGGTCAGATGAACTAGCCTTAACAAAATTATTCTTTTGAAATTTTGGAGTGCTTTTTCTAGGAGCGCGCAAGGGCTAGGAGGCGCACGGCGATGAGGCGCGTGGCTCCTAGGCGCATGATGTTCACTCGTAGAAGGAGAGCGCCTTGTTTCAAGAATGATTTTGCTAGAGGATGATTCATCTGTAGCTATTTCCTTTCCTTTAGCTTTCCCAAATTGCTTTATTGGGTAGACATAATGGAATGTTTTGTTGTGGAATTGACCCTCCAACACCCAACACCCAAGCAAATCGCAAGAAAACCCCAGCACCAAAAACAAGCACAAGAAATAAGAAACCCAAAGCAAAAGACAAAATGAACACAAGAAATTGTTTACCCAGTTCGTCAATATGTTTGACTACGTCTGGGGCCACTACCAAGCCAGAATCTTGCACTATAATATGTAAATATGGAGTTACAATGAGTATGGGGGCGGAACATTGCTTATATAGGCAACCTATAATGAAAACCTAACCCTAGACGGACAAGGAAACCCGAAATCTGGCCCAAAAACCGATTCAGCCTCGACTTGTCCCGACACCTGGGCGGTCGCCCACTTTGCCTATGGGCGGTCGCCCACAAATGTGTTCCGGCTGATGGTTCCAACTGATGGAGTGGGCGGTTGCCCACCATGACCTTGGGCGCCCGCCCAGAAGGTTAGTCCCTCCGACGGATTTCTTTCCTTTTGCTCCGATCGCTAGTTCCCGGTTGGTCTCTATTCCAACAATCTCCCACCTCGAGATCAACCGCATATAAGCCCCGTATCCGTTCTTCAACTCATCCTTAGTGTCTTCCTAGTGCTCACCTTGATCATGGTAGTACCTTCCTCCTCTCATATTCTCCAAGCTCCGTTGAAGCTATGCCCAGCTTCAACTTCACCTTGCTTGAGAAACCTGGAGCCTTTGCTTCCGATCTATACTCACCGTTAGATCTGTGCAACAGAATATCCGGTCCTGGAGTATTTGGTCCATCTTCAGTGACCCCTTCACCTTTGTCATCATGAATCGTGCCACTCCCACCCGAGTTTAGAATATCCATACAAATTTCATTTGCATCACAGCATTCTTCAAACTCCCAGAGTTCATTCTCCCCACCATTAATAAACCTCAAGCATTAATCCTTGAGTCCAATCCGATTCTCCACCAAGGCCTTCCACTTCTTATACATCCTGAAAGATTCATCTTTCCCTTTTAAGAAGTAATCCCGAACCTTCCTTGTCGAATCATCAATGAAGGTCATGTAATATGACACACCACCCCGAGAAGTTACCGGGGATACCCCCTTCTCACCCATGTGACCCAATCGATAGTGCCACAAATCCGTATCACCCTTGGCTGATGCCACCGCGATACTATCCTTGGTGTTTGTCAAATACAATCTTCCTTCCCTGTTACCTCGAGTGATTTAACAATCTTCCTTGGTAATAACCCAGTTCCTGCAGCTAAAAGTTACCGTGTAACCTTCTTCACCCAGCTGCCCAACTGAAATCAGGTTCTTTATCAAACCCAGAATGTGTTTGACCCTGTGTAGATGTAAGACGTTCCCGTCCGATGCTCCTATTCTGATATCCCTCTTCCCCTTGATTTTCAAAGGCTCGCCATCCGCCTGATAGACCTTACCGAAATCACCGGAATTGTAATTTTCCATCGCTCCTGCATGCCCGCATAAGTGGAATGATGCCCCTGAATCCAGCACCCATGATTCTAGCGCACTACTAACACTCAGAATCAGTACATCGTCACCTTCGATTATCACATTCGCCGATTTATCCCCTCGCATGGGACAATCCCTCTTGTAGTGTCCTAACTCCTTACAATGATAGCACTCTACCGATCCTCTTGCAACCCTTGGTCTTTCTTTGTTCTCCTCATACTGATCCCCACCCCCGATTACACTTTCCCTTGACCCTGTTCTCCCTTTATTGCTAGAAGCCGGTCTTCCCCTACTAGTTGTAGCCAAGACCGATTCCGAAGTAGACGGTGTCCCCAACTTCTTTATGCGATTTTCCTCGCCCAAGAGAAAGTCCTTAACATTATCATACTTCAATTTGTTCTTACCCGCTGAAGCATTTAACGCTATCACCGTTCCGCTCCAACTCCTTGGTAAGGACGCTAGCAATAAACACGCATGAACCTCATCACCGAAAGTAATCTCCAACGCAGTCAATGATTCTATAATATCCATAAACTCATCGATGTGTTTAGCAATGGATCCTCCCTCTTGAATCATGAGACTACCCATCTTGCGTATCAAATCAACCATATTTGCAGCAGATGGAGTTTCAAATCTCTTAGTAAGATAATTCAATAGCTCCTTGGTGGTTTTCGCCTTCCTGGTAGTCTTCGCGATCCACTTCGACAAAGTAGATCGAACCACCCCTAAGGGTTTCTGATCCTCTTGCAACCCTTGGTTTTTCTTTGTTCGGCTTGATTCCTTTTAAAGGATTATAGAGATCTTTGTTGTACAAGAGATCCTCTATTTGCATCCTCCAAAATCCATAGTCAGACCCATCAAATTTCTCCACCGCTTGTTTATCCTTGCCCATTCTTGATTGCTTGATAAACCCCTTTGATCGTCCAACCAAAGCTCTGATACCAGTTGTTGTGGAATTGACCCTCCAACACCCAACACCCAAGCAAATCGCAAGAAAACCCCAGCACCACAAACAAGCACAAGAAATAAGAAACCCAAAGCAAAAGACAAAACGAACACAAGAAATTGTTTACCCAGTTCGTCAATATGTTTGACTACGTCTGGGGGCACTACCAAGCCAGGATCTTGCACTATAATATGTAAATATGGAGTTACAATGAGTATGGGGGCGGAACATTCCTTATATAGGCAACCTAGAATGAAAACCTAACCCTAGACAGACAAGGAAACCCGAAATCTGGCCCAAAAACTGATTCAGCCTCGACCTGTCCCGACACCTAGGCGGTCACCCACTTTGCCTATGGGCGGCGCCCACAAATGTGTTCCGGCTGATGGTTCCAACTGATGGAGTGGGCGGTCGCCCACCATGACCTTGGGCAGCCGCCCAGAAGGTCAGTCCCTCCGACGGATTTCTTTCCTTTTGCTCCGATCGCTAGTTCCCGGTTGGTCTCTATTCCAACATGTTTGTCTCTTGACTTGTTCCTGTCCTTTACCCATTGAATTAGAATGTTTTTCCTTGGGAATTTCACGAGATTGCTGAGGTGTAAATTCACTATCTCTTTCAGCACAAACATCACACTTAAATTTGTCACTAGTTGATGTGAATCCCAAGCCACTTTTATCACCACTGGCTTTTTGGGACTCAAAGATACCATCCATAGTGACACGAGAATTTGACCACTCATTTGTAATCTTTTTAAGATCAGTAATTTGAGTAACCATTTCATCATTTTGAACTTTAAGTAATGAGTTATGTTCCGTTAGATAAGTGTTTTTAACAGTAAGAGGAGTCATACTCTTTATCTGCTCCTTAAGGAGGGTGGGTTCAGATTTTAATAGAGATTTCTCGGTCTTAAGCTGGGAAATTTCATCACATGATAGTGCCAAAGCTTCCTTCATATCACTAAATCGACTGATTACCTTTTCAGCCTCTTTGAATAACTTTTCTTGCTTTATAATGTCTTCGTCATGATTGATTGTAGGAATAGGTGCAACTTGAGGTCTAATATATTCACTCTTTCTGAGTTTGCTTCTAGCACTCAGATCACATCTGGAGAATAACAATCCACCATCGCTTTGAGTCGGAGTAAGAAATCCTTGTTCAACGAGCTCGCTAATGGTTGGTCCTTTCTTCTTTTTCACCTCTTGAAAACCTGCAAATTTGTTGATAGGTTTATTCAAGACATTCATATCAGGAACATCTTTTGAGTAATCATCATCGGAGTCTTAAGCATCATCTTCATCATCCTTGGCCACCAAGCACACAAGTCCATCATCGAAATCTTCATCGCTCTCTTCCGAGTCTGTTTCAATCCAAGTGTTACGATCATTTGATGGAGATTCTTCTTCAGTAACCATTCCTTTGTGACGATTGAATTTAGGATTGTGGCTGCTCTTTTTCTGCATGTACTCGAACTTGGGAATTGGGCAGCTCGATGCTAAATGTCCTGGTTTCCTACAATTAAAACAAACAAGGTCTTCTTTCCTTTTTGAATCACTGCTCCTTGTGAACTTTGGAGGAGCTCTGCTTGTAGATCCTTGAGCTTTGTTGAATGAGCCGGGTTTTGAGAATTTTCTGAACTTCTGGAATCTCTTCACAAATAAAGCGAAGTCTTCATCATCCATGTCTAATAGCTCAGAAGTAGAAATTTTGGGATTAGAACTTTTCTCAACCGGCGCAGGCGCTTCCTCTCTATGCGTCACCATAGCAATGGATTTTGATTTTCCTTCAGTTTCACTTATACGCCAAAGTTTGAGCTCGTAAACCTTGAGATTAGCATAAAGGTTCCTTAAGGTTCAATCATCCAAAGTTCCAGCGTCTTCAAGGGCGCTAGATTTATAGAGATATCTAGATCCAAAAGCAGAAAGGAAATTAACATTCAATTCCTTGTTGGAAAACTTCTTTCCAAGTGAAATACATAGATTAATAATTTCACAGTAGCGTTCATAAATCTGTCTTAATGTTTCACCGGGGAGTTGAGAGAAATTATTGAATCTCTTTTGCACATCATATCTCTTGTTCTCTTTGCAGACAGTGTCTCCTTCTATATGCTCTTCAATAGCATCCCATAATTAATTTGCGGTAGCACAATGCATGACTTGTTGTTTCATAGCCATGCTTAGAGTGCTGAGGAGAATGTTTCTTGCTTTCCCATCATTTGCAACTCTTCTGATTTCTTCTTCAGACCATTCTTCCTTTGGTTTCTTAACTGTTGGTTGAGCAGCATTGGTACGCGGATTTGGATTTGCTTTCATTGGGATGTAAGGTCCATAAACCACGGTGTTATGAAGCCTTTCATTGATTTAGCTGAGATGGGTCAAGATGCTGAATTTCCACACGTAAAAATGATCTTCATCAAAGACTGGAACGTGAGTGTAGTTTGCAGTTGCTATAGGTTTTGAGTTTGCCATTTCGAATCGGCACCCAAGCTGTTAAGCTTGAAAAACAAAAATGTTTTATAAAGGTGTTTGCTCTGATACCACTTGTTGGTCCCAAAGGGGTAACAAGGGTATAAAAATAGCTAGAGGGGGGTGAATAGCTGTTTT
The DNA here is from genome assembly GCA_026119855.1 of Campanula takesimana. Taxonomy (NCBI): domain Eukaryota; kingdom Viridiplantae; phylum Streptophyta; class Magnoliopsida; order Asterales; family Campanulaceae; genus Campanula; species Campanula takesimana. Next base: position 979,673 of record JAOWBW010000120.1, read on the forward strand.
GAAATTCTATTCGTACCCTTGATAAACTCAATCGCTAATGTGCATTTTATCAAATAAGCGTTATGAAATGCGCCTAAGTGAGTGAGTGAAATGCACAGTGGAAATTAGTTAAGTAAATAGGCGCAAAGTATGATAAAGGGGGCGCACACACACTCTAATTATTTTGGCTCAAAGTGAGTGAAAGATGGAACTAAGGCAAATGATATAACAAACACAATACAATTCAATCCAATCAATCTACAATAAATAAATAAGCAAATAGTGAGATAAGATAATAATTTGAAAGTAAATGACAAGAAATTAATACGCGTTATTTGGAGAGGTTCGATCGGGAAATGATCTACGTCCTCTACCAAGATGGTTAGTCAACTTAAAGAGGTGCGTGTGTGTTCTTAGTTTCAAGGCTTTTTAGATCTATGAAATTTAGAGCACAATAAAACTAAAGTGTTTTTGCTTGAGGATCTGGGCTAAGTTTGAAGGTATGAAGATGTTCTTGAGAAATCTGGGAATTCAAAGGGCAATCTTCAAATCTTCAACAAATGCTTGAGAGAGAAATTCTGAAAAGCTTAGCAACTTCAAATGGTTGCAGTTATGGAGTATTTAAAGTAGAGCCCCAAAAACTAGCCGTTGGAAATCTCTTGTGGATAAGATCAAAGGACAGATGTGCTGGAGCTCGTTGAGTGGAGTACGTGTCCTTTTATAGCCGTTAGACACATAACACAAATATGACCGTTGTGGACAGGTGTCCTCAAATCTAAGTGCACACGTGTTATTTATCCACCGTTGGATCTTTGGCGTAGTTTGAATCTCTTCAAGTCTTCATGTCTTTAATAAATCACCAAGTGTTGAATTTCATCAATGAGGCACATTGAGCCATTGAGGCGCATGAGCCAAACGGGCGCATAGAGCCAATGGGGCGCATATCTTATGCGCACGCCTGTTGGGCGCATAGGCGCAATGATATGGCGCATGGTGCATGGCTCAATTAAAATGGTGATTTTTCTTGAATCTTGATATCTTGCCCTATTCCTAAGCCTAGTCTATTCAAATGGACTACCTAAAAAATGAAGTATAAATACTTTTTACATATGGGTCTAAAGTCCAAGAAATAAAACTTAGGTGATGGATCAATCAAATCTAATCAATCCTATACATTGAATACTGAGATATAAGTGGGCATACCTAACAAATCCCTTCTTGCATCTTCTCCTGAAATTAAATGAAATAAAAATTAATTACTTATAGCAAACTATACATCAACAAATAAAAATAAAAAAAAAATTATTTAAGTATAAGTGAGAAGAGACTAACATTTAAAGGTTTATGGATTATCTGGAGTGACATAAACTTCCTTGAAGTTAACAACCGCTGGAAATTTTGAGTCTGTTTCCTATAAATTAAGAATAAGCCAATTGTGACATTTTCAAGAACCAAGCATGAAAAGAAAACTAGTACTCCCTCCGTCTCAAGAAAAGCACAAGTTCACATCATACAAGTCAACATTCAATAAATGGTCAATAAGACTATAAGGTAATGTTTGGAAGCCATTTATACTTTACTTTAAAGCTAGAAATAGAAATATGCATTCGTATTTTGCTTTGTTTCAGTAAAAATATGAAGAATAAAAATATCTTTAACAAACAATAATGTTTTTTATATTTTCCAACTTCGGAAACTGTCAACTGAAATCAACAAGCTTTTCCTCCCTATTAACAACAAACACTAACAACAATAACCAAACCTAGCAACCTTATTCTTTTCATAAGACTTGCATAATATGAATATCAGGAGTTTATGTGAACTACACCGGTTGAATGGGGTGCAATTTGTAGCTCAAGAACAGTAGCAAGGATGAGATTTTGAAGTGCAAACAAGAATAAAAAAGTAGAGGGCTTTAGCACTATAAAAAATACTGCACCAAAATCCATTAAATATCCAGGATAGTCCATATCAAATGATTTCCATGCGTCTCCATCCGCAGGATACCTTAAAACATCGTCATCCACCCTTTCTTCTTTGTGCCATCACATGTCTTTGGCAGTATGTCATGACATGTATAACCGTTTCAACCTTAGAGTTAGTGGAAAGAATAACATTGCCTTATGTGGAACTTTTTTCTTACTGTAACCAGAAGTAGACTTGTATATTGGGTGATCACACACAGGGCATATATCTGAAACCTCATATTCCTTATAATAAATGCACAATCATTTGGACATGCATGAATTTTTTTATAGCCCAACCCCAATCTCTTTAACACCTTGAACGCTCTACGAGTGTCAAGAGACAGTGTATTTCCCTCTGGAAGCATGCGCCGCATCATCTCCACCAAATCATCAAACTGACAATTGGCAGTACGAGATTTAAGTTTGAAATATAGTAACTCCACAAGGCAGTAAGTAAAGAAAATTGTGAGCAACCCGGGTATAACTCTTGTAAGGCCTGTTGCAAGAGTTCTTCATAGTCCAAGATCTCTTGACTATGCATGTTATATACACCCTCGTCTACATTATTATGATGCATCGATGCAAGTGGATAGACATCATTTATAATGCCCATCACTTGGTCATTGTCATCGAAATAATGGTGGTTTGGCGGCTGAGATTGCGATGACGTCGAAGCAGCATCTAAGCGTTCACCGTGGTGTGTCCATGATGTATAGTTAAACATCATCCCCTTACGAAACAAGTGGAATTTCACTTCAGAGATACTATGAAATACCATGTTGTTGCAGTTTGAGCACGGAAAACTATCAACCCCATCTATATGTTCTTTAAAAAATTTGTTAGAAATATACATCCAACTTTTATCCATTATAGGAGGGAGTAATAATCTGATACAAAAACAAGTGAGAAGGATGATGTAGAATTAGAATATGAAAAATGGACTATTGGAGAAGAAGATATGAAATAATACGGAGATTGGGTGTATGGATACAAGAATCGTGTGTATTGGGAGACGATTTATAGACAATAAAAACATTTTAGGTGACCAAATAACAAATTTATTTGACCAAATTTTTTGTCACCTAAAGAAAAATATTATCAAAGCCTTATTTGAGAAGTCAGTGATGTAACTATTACGAACTGCCTTATGTTTGATGTAACTATTGCCAGTTACTTTTCCAGAGAACATTTTGATTTATGTACCGCTAATATTTTGTGACAAATAACTTTGTCACCAAAGCTATTTAAGGTGACCAAAATTTACGTTTGTCACCTAAAGTTTTTAATGCGACAAAGTTTTTTGTCAGATTAAGCAATTTTATATTTTTTTACATTATAAATTTATTTATAAAACTGAACATGTAAAATAACACACATATTCATTGTACACAATGGCGATGTGACAACACAAATTATTGACTAACTGAACACTATTTTGATATAACTAATGAGAGCAACTTTTTCAGAGAATATTTGGATAAGAAAAAGTTTATTTAGCTAAAGACTTAGTCACCTAAGTATTAGGTGACTAAGTCTTTAGCTAGACTTTAGGTGACCAGTATTTCTTCACTAGAGACTTAGGTGACTAAATATTTTTTTTGGTCGCACAAAGTCCTTCTTTAGGTGAGGATATGACTAGTCAACAAAGGATTTGTCACCTAACAATTCTTAGGTGACCAAAATTTTACTAGTCGCCTAACGTATATGAGATGACCACCAGGTATATTTGTCCCCAAACCCGTTGGCACTAAATATTCTTCTTAGGTGATCAAATATTTTGTTTGTCACTTAATCTTTAGTAAGGTGACCATTTTTTTGGTCATCAAAAGCTCGGGCACCTAAGTGCGTGTAACGTGACAACTTTTTTGGTCGTCAAAGTTTTGGTCACCAAAGTTTACGTTTAGGTGACCAAATATAAACGTGGTCACGTAAAACACGTTGAGGTGACAAAATATTTAGTCACCTAGGCGTTGTCACGAAAAATTAAACTCTTATGACCAATCAATATGTTTGCATGTCACCCAAAGGCTTATTAGGTGACCAAAAATTATTTTGTCACCTTAGCTTGGTTGCCTAAAATACATTTTCTAGTATACCTTGGGGCACCTGGTGGTGATTAAGATTGTGCGTGTGGCTGAAATGCTTGTATCCTTCCATCTTTTTCCCTCTCTTGCTCATATTTTTGGTGTTTGTGTCTCCAAAGTCTTTACATAATAGATAATGGAACAAGAAGTTCAGCAAGTTGAAAGTGAACAAAATTAAAAAGATTAGCGTTGACTTTTGCTAATAAATTTTGTCATTAGCATGCTCTATAATATCATGTGAGGTTTCTCAACGATACGGGTCGTTGAATTATGTTATGTACGTACAAACGTTACGAAACTCTTTACATGCCAAATTCCCTCTCTTTGGCCCACAGTATGATATTGATTCCACAATATGTGGCTCCTTTGAACGCGATGTACCCTTTGGAATAGTTGAAAGCGTAGTTATTAATCCCTTCCCGTACCGGCCGGTACGCACCGTTCCGGTGAAAAACCGGTGCGGAACGGCTGACATTCCGTCCCGGCTTACGTCTCGCTCTGAACCGGCTCATACCAGCTTAAACCGGTCTGAATCGGACGAGATGCGAATTCCGGCTGGGATGAAGAATGAAGTTAATCCGAGCAAAGAATTTGTCGGACCAAAGAAAGAGGTGGATACAGAGAAGACAGTGGATGGACTTGGAGTGGTTGGTGGAGGATTGTTGGCCGGAGTTGAAGGAAGAGACGGAACGGGCGGTCAAGGTGGGGAGCTTGATTGGTTGGTGCAATTTTGAACGGTCGGAGCTCCCCAACCAGTCAAACGGTGAAAATGGAAAAAGAAAAAGAGAGAAGTAGCAAAGAGGGAAGACTTGTGTGTAAGTACTAAGTAGGGAAGGATAATGAGTTATCCAAAGGTCAATAGTGTTAAATGGTGAGTTGAAATTATGAGTGGTTTAAAGTTGTAATAAAAATGTGGCCCTTTAATGACCATGGGAAGCATTGCGGTGTCCAGAACATTATCATTTAATTGTTTAAAATGTGTACAAATTGAATTATGTACTGCGGATAAGTCATGTTATATCAGTATTCAAATAAATGTACAATTTAAAGTTACTATTTTAGTTAATTTATAATTAAAACTTACATTGAATTACAAGTTATTTGGAATGAAACATATATTTGGACACAAATGAGCTTATTTTATTGGAATTATATAAAGTATATTTAAATATATGAAAAAATAAAAAAAGTGCGGTAAATCCGGTACGGTTCGCCGGAGCGTTCCGGTACTGGTACGTCCCGTTCCAACGATGAAACCGGTGCGCTTGCCGAGACGGGATTTATAACTATGGTTGAAAGTGTATATGGGATGATGAAAATGTTGATGAATTTATAATGTCAGATGAAAATGTTGATGAAATTTATAATGTCAAATTCATAAGTTAGAGGAGGCATTGGATGAACGTAGCAAGGTTCATTATTCGATATCGGTTGTTAACGAATACTATATAATCGACAATGGTTCATTTTAAGTACTATGCAGTCTTAGTTGCTTTTGGCCCCAGAATTTGTAGTTTTGAAACGTGAAAAAGATCACATTGAAACGTTCAGATATTTCCACCGTGCCAAAATTCAAGATGAAATTCGATTTCTATAAGGAAATATTTCAAATCACCTACGAATATTTCAAATCACCTACGAATATTGTCATTTTTTTCCAACATGAAGTTTCATTGAAATAAGTTATTAGGAAGACAGTAAGGGCATTCACATCCATTTAGACTCAAAAGTTAAAATTGCACTAATTGAGTTTTTCAAAACATCTACTATAGTAAAAAATAGATAATCATTTTGGGACATAATGAATGTACCTCAGTTTTATTTCAATAACAAGTACAGAAACACAAAGAAAGACTTTATTCAACATAATTATAATCCTTGTAATTAAACAAAAAATAGCAGAAAATGACAGTATTAATGATAGACATGCGAACAAACAATTGCAGCTTTGAATTTGGAAATGGAAGATCATTTTGAAGTTCCCCTATGAGTATTCTTGTTCGTAGTTATACTTAAATGTCGTGCCAGGTGGATCCAATCCATGTACTCCCTCCGTCCTGGAGTAAGAGTCCTACCCCTTATTTGCACGCTTATTAATAAATATTGGAAGTGATGTAAATGTTGTGAGTGTAAAAGTAAAGGAGGAGAGAGAATGAGTGGGAGAGAATAGTGAATTGATTGGTGTTGTGAGTATAAAAGTAAAATAGGAGAGAGAATGAGTGGGGTGAATAGTAAAGATTCTTTGCCATTTTAGGAATAGGACTCTTACTCTGGGACGTACCAAAAAAATGGAAAGTAGGACTCTTACTCTGTAACAGAGGGAGTAGTATATTTTATCGGCTCTTTGCGTCTATCTTACTTGCAAGCTGAGCTGCAGCAAGTTGGTCCGCGAGATCATCGGCATCATCGTCATATACTCCAAAATGTACACAATCAGTATGCATACCAAAACCACATTCGTTACAATAGTTAACCAAACAATCACGTAAGAAAGGTAAAGAGGGTGCTGCTGGTCTTTCCGTTTCACTACTTCAGCTAAATGGTGATGATTTAGCCTTTGTGGTATAAACATTTAATTTTGGTGTGACGAATTATTATTATTATTATTTTATTAATTTATTATTTTTATTATAAGCATATATGAAAAGCCAGTTCCGATTAGGGTGCAAGTACTGCATGACCAACAAACGTAAACAGTGCCTCTGGTTGTTGATTTGCAGCCTGAGCATGTGAGACTTGTACCTTGGGGTAGGTTGTGATGATTAATATTGTGCACGTGGCTAAAATGCTTGTACCCTTACATTTGCAAGTTGCAAATGTAAAGTATACAAATCTTTTTATAAAAGGAATTCAAATAAAATTGATTATCATTGACTTTTGGAAAATGAACTTGGTCAATGACTTTCAGTATCATGCAGCCTTCTTTGAACGCTTTGGGGTCAAATTATTGTACTCCCTCCGTCCCAAAATGATCTTCTCATTTGCTATTTCTCATTATCCCAAAAAGTTATTCACATTTATACATTTTAGGCTTAAACAAAGCATGGCTAGTGAAGCAAGTGTTCATATCCTTAAAAAGTTTGTATAGTCCACGAAAATCATTTTGGGACGGAGGGAGTATATTTTAATATGAAAAGAAAATAATGGGAACTAGTTGCCTAATTAAGTGGCTGTAAACATTGTTTATAAAAGAAAGGCACATACAAGTTGGCCATAATTTATACTGTTTGTGAATTCAAACATGTAAGCATGTTCACGTAATTAGTCCTACTTCTATCTATAAGCAACGAAAAGCTAGCAAAGGAGCCAAAAATTAAAGTTTGTGATATATTTCCAATTCCTACACAAAATAAAAAAACCTGCGCCAAGCGTTGAAGCGCGTTTAAAGGGGTGGTTGCAACCAAGGTTTTTTAAAAAGCGCTAGGCGGTAGCTAGGCACCGCAGCTGGGCCTAGCGTTTAGGCTGGGCCGAAAATTCAGACATAGTTATAATATCCAAGCGGGACCAAGTCGTTTCATGAACGCCTAGCGAGGGAACACTGGTTGCAACATTCCTCTCTCCCTGAATAAATGTCCTACTTTCCATTTTCGTGTGTCCCAAAACATATGTCGTCTTACCAAAAATAGAGTATGAAGTTTGGTGATCTTCCTATACTACCGATTCTAATTGGCACAAGCATTACAATTCCATAGGAGGTGTCATTCTATTCTATTCATATGAATAGATTGGGGAACTCAAGGAAACAGAAAGAAAAGCTTAAAATCACTGTGTTGTCAACTATGACATATTTTTCGGGATAGAGGGAGTATTTATTTTACTTATAATTAATTTAAATATTTCAATTGCAATCTACAATAATTAGCTGAGTTGAACTCCTTTTTCCATTATATATTGCCAACTTATATGACATACACTGCAATTATTTTGATAGACACACACACACACACACACAGAGAGAGAGAGAGAGATGCAAGGATACAAACATTTCAGCCACAATCACAACCTCAATCACCACCAAGTTCCCCATGGCACAGAAACCACTTGCTCAGGCTGCAAACTAACAGCCACTGGGACTCTCTTTGCATGCTTGCCATGCAATTTCTTTCTTCATGAAAACTGCTTCCGTGCCACCCGTTCCTTCAAACACCCATCTCACCCTTTGCACCCTTTGACTTTAGTCCCATATCCAACTTACCCCTCCAATTCCTTCTACTGTAATACTTGCACCCTAATCGGAACTGGCTTTTCCTACAGCTGTTGCAATTGTGAATTCGACCTCCATATTCATTGTGCTTATAACAACTCATCCCACCAAAATCTCCCTCCCCCAAATCAAACACCAGGTTTTATCCCACATACATACATGCCACATCATCCTATCCCACATAACCAAGAAATACCAAGTTTTAGTGGGCCATCCGGTTTCCATACCACGAGGGGGACCACAAATTTTGAATCTTCACAATCAAGCAAAACAAAGGAAAATACACATGGTGGAATAATGCATTTTAGCCACAAGCATGCCTTACGTCCCGTGAACTTGAAAGCAGAAGATTACACAAATTGTTCTGCGTGCGAGAAAGGTATATCCGGTCAATCTTATAAGTGTACCGAATCAAGCTGCTACTTCCATCTTGACAATTCTTGTTTCCATTTAGTCCCTCAAATTCATCATAAATCTCATCCAACCCACCCTCTTACCCTTCTTTCGACCCCTCCTTATAAATACAATGAGTTCAACTGCAGTGCGTGTGCCAATAATGGAGGGGGTTTTACATATCATTGTGCTGCTTGTGAGTTTGATCTCCATGTTGGTTGTGCTTTCTTGACCGAGACAGTGAAACAACAAGATCATATACACCCACTTCAACTTGTGTACTCGAGTCCAATCAAAGGAGAAAACTATCATTTTAATTGTGATGTATGCCACTCAGTTGTACCAAATCATTGCTGGGTTTACTACTGCAAGCAATGCGATTTTGGTACACACACGGGATGTGCGAATTCTAAAGTGATGGATGCTGAGGATCTCGCTGAACAACTTGCAGCAGCTCGGATAAAGGCTAGAATAGCTGCAAAGAGCCGACAAAACATACTCGATTCATTGGATCCACCTGGAACGACGTATATGTATAAGTACACGTACGATAACATTTAGGTGCAATTGTTCTGTCCAGATTATCTGCTCCACTTTTGTGTACCACAAAAACGACCTTGAGTTGTCAAATGTTGATGACATTATGGGGACATCCAAGCATATAAGACTTTATATCACCCTCCTACATAAAATGGTACTGGCAATTTTATCTCGCAATAATTTGATTTCGTTATTTCTTTTATTTCTGTTGTTTTTTGCTGAATTACAATGCTTGTAATGCAAGTTTTTCTTTGTGTTTGGTTTTGTGACCGTCAGTTAAATATAAATTGTTTTGGTCAAATTTTGCAATTCAACTCCAAGAAACGAAATTGGGTATAATGGAATAAAATTGTAATAGGATTCAAGAACAAGTAGGCACGATAATTAACGCGGAAAACCCTTGAACAACTTGTTCGCCGGCATAAAACCTCAAAGATGGAATTTTATTAGTAATGGTGAAGAACAATGAGACAAGTAAGAATATAGCTCCGAAGTAAATTGTAGTGCGTCTGTGTGTGCGTTAAATAATTTGTGTGAACTACTTATACTAAAGGAATAATCACAAACTAGTTAACAAGGCCATGATTCTCGGGTAGTTTGTTTGGCACTATCTCTTTGCCGTTGCTTGAATTGGCGTTGAGTAAACAAGACTTCGTGTTTGACTGAGTCTCTATGCAAGACACATTTGTTTAATTGTGCTCCATGATCTGCGCATTATCTCTTAAAAAATAGGAACATTCATACCTGCATAAGAAACGTGATTATTAACCAATATGTTAGTGTCAAGATGCAGGATGTCGGAGCAAGCTAGAGTCTTCAAGATGCAGCGTGAAATTTATCCCCAAACAATTGCCCCTGAATTTTGATTTTAAAAAGTAAGGAAGTTTTAGGGTCAAAAATCAATTTTAACCGCTGGCACCCACTACACACTAGATGGAGTGATAGGATGAGGTAGTTTCATAGACTAATAGGTTTTTGAACCCCTATAGGAGTCTATAACCGTCAGGTCTCTTAACGGACCGCCTTCTTGATTCCTCCCCTTCGAAAAAATAGTTCTCAAGGCTTCCAGTTTCTTCATAAATTTGCAGCGATGAGTTCCTTTCTAACTTCTCTAAAATTTTCGATTTTTCCCTTAAGATTGCTAGTTGTCTTCCTGGGGGTTTTACTTGACTAGGGTTCATAGAGCACCCTGATGATGAAAGGTGTGAAATTACATTTGCTGATGTTGAAGACCTAAAATGTTTTTTCCAAAAGGTGCTGAATTTCTAGACCCCAACACCCTTATGACCTCTAACTGTGTTTCCAATGAGTGGATTGGATTCTTAGAGTATCATTTCTTAATTGGCCTAACATTCCCGTTTCCCCCTTCTATTACTCGTTTCTTTGAGACCACCGGTTTGGCCTTTACCCTTTTGATGCCAGTTGGGTGGAGGAACCTGGTGACTTTGGAGAGATTGAGTGCAGAGATAGGTTTAAAGGTGGATTTGGAGGAACTAGGGTTTTGCAATGACTTGAGGTCACATGGAAGCAAGAGGTTTGGTTTTAGGGTTAAGACTAAGGCTAATAGCTTGGTTACAAAATCAGTTGATAGATATAGGAAATGGAAGAATAGATTTTTCTATGTGAGGAGGTCTAGCTTGGAGAGGGTTGAGAAGATTAATTCATTCTGGTTGGATGAAGGTAGGATTATGTTGATTTTTTGATTTTGCTGTTGCAGGATTTAAGATTGAAGTTTGATCTGACAACTTGATTCTTTTGCAGCTCTAAAGTTGGATGAATTGTTCCCAAAGCGCAAAGATACCCTGAGCATTGTTGAAGTTGTTTGTGCACTATCTCCAAAAAAGTGTAGGTTCATACGCCCTGCCTCGTTAGCTGAACAGTGTGAAGTTGAAGAAGGAAAGAGTTCTAGTAAGACTTTGTCGGTTGATCCAGGGATGTCATCTGGTAAGTTACTTTTTTTTTTTTTAATTTGAGTTTTCACAGGTTATCAACACTAACTTTATGCTTGGCTTTTTCTCTAGCTACCCCTTCACAAGCTAGTCTGGGTGGTGTCAGCAGTCTGATTGCCAGGTTCAAGAAACCAAAGAATGAAGATGTGAAGTCTGCTATACCCAAGGTTGAGAGTTCCAAACCAAAGTTGATGATTGGGGACATGGTAGCTTTCAAGAAAAGGAAGGTTGAGATTATCGATGTGGATGCAACAGAACCCATTGAAAAAAGGCTGGAACAAAAGGTAAATTTGACTTTTACTTACTTGAGAGCTTTAGTTCTGATTATTGGTACTTGAACATCTTGTCTTGCAAATTGTAGAATCAGGATGCCACAAGTATGCTGGTTAGCGAGGTTCAGCTCTGGAAGGACAAGGCTCAGGTGTCTTACCAAGCTAAACTAGAAGCTGAGGAGAAGCTGCTAGATGTGCAGAAAAAAAGGGATTCTAAGATTGCTGCTAAGGACGAGGAGATCAGAAAAATGGAGGGAGAGATCAGAGAATGGGTAATGAAGGTGGCTGAGACAAACAGGATGAATAGGGAAAGTATGGAGGCTTTAGAGGAATGCTTGACCAGGGAAGCGGGTAAGATGGTGTTTGAGGCTAGGATCCAGATGATTGAGGAGCATTAAGCTGGCAAGCATGTGGAATGGAACCTTGAAGAGGAGCAAGCTGCCCTGAAGGGAATCAAAGATGAAGAAGCTAGGGAGGTCAATTCCAAGCCTCGAGATGCTGCTGTGGTTGAACAAGTCGGTGACAACCAAGATGTGAAAGATGGGGACGCCTAAAAGGTAAGTTGCTTCGTATTTCCTACAAGATGTTAGTTTTCAAAACAATTTGTTTTATGTTTTAAGTATTTTCAACGAGGGAGATGTCCTCGGAAACAATTATATTTCTAGGATGTAATTCAGTTATTTGGACATGTTGGCCATGTTACTTTGTTGCACTGTTGTTCTTGCCATGACTTGTGATAGCATGGTTCAAACTTTTGGATGTTAACTTTAGTAGGATCAGAGTGTTAGATCCTTTTTGGTATTCAGATTGTATGGAACAATGTTTATTTTCCAAGCATAACTTGTTGATGCGGATACTTAAAAAAAATTTTGGGTATGTAATAGACTAGTAATAGATTTGGAGGACAACAAGTAGAAGTTGTTCTTTTAGAATGATTTCAAATGTAGTAGCAGTAGGAAAGATGTAGCAAATTGATGATACAAGATGTAATGAAACGAAATGAATGGAAAGATGTTGAATCTCAAAACTTTGTGTTTGGTAACATGTTAATGTTACAACCAGTTGTAAATAACTTGAGTTCACAATTCGATTAAGTGCAAGATGGTAATCAATATATATAAAATACACTGGCCAACTTACAACTTGATCAAATGTGAAAAGCGTGCGCACGGGCGAAGGTGTATGAACCTTAAACTTAAGAAAGAATGTAAGATACCCGCGGGAAAAACGAATAGTTCCCTCGAGAATCAAACACGGTACTTTAACGGAAAACGGAGTCGCCACGTTAGTTTAACATTAAACCCAAACTTAATAAAAAATGGTTAGAGACGAAGGGTTCGGAGGTCGGGTTACGCTTTGGGAAGAACTTAACCCGTAGTTCACCCAAAGTGCATCGCAAAAAAAAAACCGAGTCTCCCTAAGTTTGTTAACCAAAATTGTACAAGTGTGTGTGTGTGTGTGTGTGTGTTCTTAAAAATGGGAGAAACTGAATTTTAACAAAATCAGTTAGAAACTTAACAAAAAAAGGGTTGTTTTTAAACAGTTTAACCGAAAAGGGGAAAGACTGAAAAATCACCCCTCTGACCAAACTAGCCGTACGGCTAGGAATGTCATCCCTGGGGTTTTTACAGATTGTCAAGAAATCTGTCTAGTTTCAGGCAGAAACAGAGCATTCTGCTGAAACTGAACTGTTTTACATCTTTCCAGTTTATTTACTCACACAAAGCTTGAATTAAATCATCCCTATGCTCTTAATCACTAATTAAACACCAAAACACAAGGTTTTAGGTATGATCAAGGCAATAATTGGGGGAAAATTAAGAAATGTGATGAACATGGCATTTGAGCCAAAATCATCATTTGGATGGTTAAAGAACATCCAAATGGATGATTCTTCCAAGGAAAGGCCTTAGGACATCAAAAATCAACCTTTGGATGGATAAAGATTGAGTCTTTACCATCCAAAGGGACATTATTGGAGTTAGATCAAGGTTTGAATGATAAAGATTGAAACTTTATCATCCAAACTTGATCATTTCACCATAAAATCAACTTAAAAGTAAAGACATGAAATTTAACTTGCATAAATGTAAAGACAAAATATAAATTTTCATAAAAGTAAAGACATAATGTAAGGAACATTAATGTAAAGACATAATGTAAAGTGCATTAATGTAAAGACATAATGTAAATAAGGTAAAATAAAATAGAACACGAGGGTACCATTGATTCATATCAAGAAGTTGGTTCCAATTCATAATATGTGCAAAAATAATAAAGACATAATGTAAATAAGGTAAAATAAAATAGATTATGAGATGAAGAAAAGATGGGGAGAAGGAGGCCTCACCAATTTTGGTTTTAAGCCTATCTTCTTTCTCTTTTTTCACTCAAGAATGTGTTTGTATCCCTAATCTGCTCTCAGTTTGGCAGAGTTTACACACACAAATGATTCCCCCCTGAAATGATCAGCAAGGGTCCAATTTATAGGGACTGAGGGTGCCCAAACCATCCGTACGGATTGGCCCCTCTAGTACCCACATTATCCGTACGGCACAGCCTGGCGAGCTTCTGGATTTTTCCAATTTTAATTCCAGAACAGTCCTGGAATTTTAGGTTTATCTTAGTGAGGTCCCAGCCTATCAGGTTATCCCAGAATGGTGCTAAGAGTTCCTCTAAAGTTGGTTAATTTCAGATTGGGGTACTTACAGAGCCCCTCGGAAACGTCGATTTGGAAAAGCGGGGTTGTTAATAAAAATAAGCATCCCAATCTGATGGGAGGACGGCTTTGACCGATTTGGTTGCGTGGCTGGACCTAGGGGTATAGGATTTCTACGTATCCCATTTGCGGGGAATCAAGCCAAACGTAGTTCGAAAGGGGTGAGAAACTTTAAGGCTACTCAAACCTGAGGGCTAGGTGGATATTTGTCATCCTCTCCTAGGGTGTAGGGGAACATCTGTCATTCCCTCCTAATGGAACGGGCATGACTCTTGGCGAGTTAGAGGCGGGACTTGGTCAACTTGGCTCTATAGAGAGGGTTGACTAAAAGGAATGGGCATGACTCTCGGCGAGTCAGAGGCGGGACTTGGTCAACTTAGCTCTATGGAGAGGGTTGACTAAAAGGAACGGGCATGACTCTCGGCGGGTCAGAGGCGGTACTTGGTCAACTTGGCTCTATGGAAAGGGTTGACTTGAAGGAAATGGGCATGACCCTCGGCGGGTCAGAGGCGGGACTTGGTCAACTTGGCTCTATGGATAGGGTTGACTTAAGGAACGGGCATGACTCTCGGCTGGTCAGAGGCGGGAACTTGGTCAACTTGGCTCTATGGAGAGGTTTGACTTAAGGAACGGGCATGACTCTCGGCTGGTCAGTGGCGGGACATGATCAACTTGGCTCTATGGAGAGGATTGACTTAAGGAACGGGCATGACTCTTGGCTAGTCAAAGGCGGGAACTTGGTCAACTTGGCTTTATGGAGAGGGTTGACTTAAGGAACGGGCATGACTCTCGGCTGGTCAGAGGCGGGAAATTGGTCAACTTGGCTCTATGGAGAGGGTTGACTTAAGGAACGGGCATGACTCTCGGCTGGTCAGAGGCAGGAACTTGGTGTAAGGATCCCGCCCCGCGCAGAAACGCGACGAGTATGGGGGCGAAACGCCAAACACGGTTATCACGCAAAACATAACGGAGTCGCCACATTTGTTAATTATTTAACCCAACAAATGGAAAGGTTAGAGATTCTATTAGTTCGGATGTCAGGTTACGCCTTGGGAAGAGTTTTACGTCACCCAAGTCGCCTCGGATAGGACCGAGTCTCCCTAGCGTTAGTTAACAAAGTGCATGTGTGTGTGTGTGTGTTTCAAAAATGGGAGAAACTGACTTTTAACGAAACTGGTCAATTATTTAACAGAAAAGGGTTATTTCGCAAACATTCTGACCAAAAAGGAAAGAAACTGAAAAATGCACTCCCCGGCCAAAGTAGCCGTACGGATGGGGAGGGCATTCCAGGGATTTTTGATAGTTTATCAGAAAATTGTCCAGTTTCAGGCAAAACAGAGTGTTTTTGCTGAAACTGGACTAAGATGATCATTTTCAATTATTTTCTTTAACAAAAACATGGATCAAATCATCCCTATGTCATTGATCACTAGTTGGATACCAAAAATAAAGGTTTTGGGTGTGATCAAGACAATCATTGGGGAAATTTAAGAAAAAGGTGATGAACAAGCCCTTTGGGCTAAAATGACCATTTGATGAGTAAATATTGAAACTTTACCATCAAGATGGACTTATGATGCAAGATTAAACCTTTAGGGACAAAAATATAACATAAAGATTGAATCTTTATGTCCCATGCTTGGTGATTTGTGGCTAGGTCATGGTTGGGATGATAAAGATTGAAACTTTATCACCCAATCATGACTCTCATGGCCAAACAAGAACAAAATCAATATGAAATTTAACAAATCATGATTATCCTTAGGTTTTATCCCATAATCACACACTAGGCATGAAGGGAACCTTGAATCACCTTATGATTTGGTTCCAATATACATATATAATCTTAATATATAGCTTGAGACGAAAAGACTTGCATAATATAACATATATATAGTGCTTGAAATGGACAAGACTTTCAATGAAATGTAAAGTGCTTGAATGGACAAGGCTTGCAAGAATAATAAGAAATAACACAATAATGAGCAATAATATGAAAAATAATGAAAGAGTTTGAGATGAAGAAGAAGATGGGGAGAAGGAGGCTTCACCTATGATGGTTATGGCCTATCTTCCTCTCTTTTCACTCAAATGTATGTATCACTCACTTTCTGCTCTCAAACTGGCAGAGTATCAAAATGTTTTCTCCCCCCCCCTGAAATGATCAGCATGGGGTTCAATTTATAGAGGCTGAGGGTGCCCAACATAGCCGTACGGATAGGGACCTCATGTGCCCAAACCATCCGTACGACTTGACTTGGCGAGCTTCTGGATTTTTCCAAGTTCAATTCCAGTTCAGTCCTAGAATATCAGGTTTATCCTAGTGAGGTCCTGGCCCATTGGTTTATCCCTAAATGGTACCAAGAATTCCTCTAAGGTAGGTCAATTTCAGATTGGGGTTGTCGACAAAACAAGCATCCCAATCTGATGGGAGGACGGCTTGGCCGATTTGTTTTACGGATGGACCTAGAAACATAGTATTCCTACGTATCCCTAAGGGAATCAAGCCTAACATAGTTCGGGTGAGAGATTTTAAGGCTACTCATACCTATGGGCCTTAGGTGGATATTCATTCATCCCTTCCTAAACAGGCATGACTCAAGGGCCGGACTTGGTCAACTTGGCTCTATTCGGAGAGGGTTGACTAAGGGGGCTGGCATGGCTCAGAGGCTCAAATAATGGGCATAGCTCAGAGGCTGGGCTCGATCGACTAGGCTCTATCAGGAGAGGGTCGACTCAAGGGTAAATGGTCTTATGTCCGACTAAGGACTGCCGGGACACATTGGTCAATTTGGGCAACTTTTCTCATGGCGGAGGGTCGACTACACAAACTGGTCAACTTATCTCATGGTAGAGGGTCGACTACACAAACTGGTCTTACGTCCCTCCAGACTGCCGTCTCAATGATAGGTTTTATCTAACCTGGCCACTCTCGGGGGACAAAGGTTTTCTTAACCTAATCATGACTATACTGGTCTTATGCCCTGTCGCGACCACGGACCCCGCGGGCCCGAGACCGCGAGCTGGACGTCGACTTAAGACCAAAACTCAAGAAATACTGAAGTTAAAAATTCCAATTGATACCAAAAGGTGATGATCCAAAGTTTTACAAATCCAAGTTTGACAAAAACCAAATACAACTATCATAAACTTCCACAAGTTTATGCCCAACAAAATACAAATATACAATCCTAGTGACGTCAATGTTTGGTACAAATATCCCCAAAAGGTTACACATTGATATAATGTAAACCAACCTATAACAACTTTCCCCAAAAGAATGTATCCACACTCGACGTCCTCTTTCTCGTGATCAGCGAGACTAATCCTTAGCACCTGGGGGGGTTAAGGAAAAACAAAGATAAAAGAAAGGGGGTGAGATAAATCTCAATAAGTTACTAATGCAACTACATGACATGCTATGATACAATATACAATAATAAATCAGAGATAGCACATAGCAGTTATCACATAACAGATAGCAGCGGAAATAAACACATAACAAAGGATATAGCCAAGGTTTTCCAAACCGGTACATTCAAATAAAGGATCGCTGCGCAGCTTCAATAATCAACAAATCATCATCTTCATAATAGCATGAAAGCCGAAGAGAAACCCCCGGTACCGGAACCAATAACCATAAGAGTGTCACAAAGGACAAGAGCCATGCCACAAAGTCATGCTCGGTAGCTAGATACATTCCCAAAGGAAGCTAACTTATCCCTTCTAAGGCCAATCTGGAAAAGGGGGTATAGAAGGGGGCAAAACAATGGTCAACATTATAATGGACATGGCTTTGTCATTATAATCTTTACCATCGCCCAATGCAACAAATATGCCAGCTGGGCTTCTAATTAAATGCTAAGTAATAATATTTTAGCATGAATAAACAACATAAGGTTCCAAAGTAGGGAACCATACCAAGAAGTCACCAAGAAAGTGAAATGTACCAACCACGCACAATTTAAAGTGTTCCAATAATCTCAATTAACACTTAATCAATTTCCATCACAAACTTCATCACAAAGGACCCAATTCTATCACTAGAGTGTACTACAATGTTCACTAAGGTCAACTAGAAGGACACCCAAGACTTAGACCAAAACGCATTCTTCAATCACACAAACCAACAAATGAAAACTTTCAGATGTTCTGTGCGGCCGCCCAAAATGGTCTGTGCGGTCGCCCAAACAAGCCCTCAAACAAGAACAAAAGCTTTCAGATGGATGTGCGGTCGCCCAGACATTTTTGGGCGGTCGCCCAATCTTCTGAACTGCTGGAAATCGGGGAGGAAGAAATGGGTTCTTCCATTTTCATACCAAAACACAATTCAACCAAAAATCCAACCTTCCAACTAGTTTACTAATGTACCAAAACAACTTATAAGTCCAAAAAGACTCATATAACAACCAAAATCAAGAATCAAACCCAACATTCATAAAATCACCATTTTTGACAAAAAACCCAAATAAATTCCAAATAAATTGCAACCTCATCCAAACTTCAAATATAACAACAAAAGCATTATATGAACATGATATGAATATTTTAACATCAAAATGGGGGAAAAGTAACTTACTTGAATATAATGAAAGTTGACGGAATTCTAATATTCTTGATTCTACGCGATCCTATCGACGATCTAAACACATTTCACGTTTTAAGAAATGAGAGATTATGAGAGGAAGAGGAAGAAAATGAAGAGAGAAGGAAGAAAGAAACCTTACCCTTTTTCTTCTATGGAAGGAGAGAGAGCTGGGAGAGAGAGATGGAGGTGGAGTGTATGAGGGAGAAGGGAAGGAGTAGGGAGGGAGTAGGGAAATGATTTAAAAGATTTATACTTAGGCCCCCTCCACTACACTACACACAATTTCTACACTCCCTACTAACAATTAAGACCCAACAATACTACACTAGCACAAATGACCCAAATAAAATGCTAGGCATAATTATTATAACGCATAAGACGCACACATAAATATTTAAATAAATAATAATTTAAATAAATAAATAAGCAAATAAATAAATAATAATTATTTATTACTAATTAAAATAGAGCCTAGATTTCGGGTCGTGACATTCACTCCCCCTTAAAGAAAATTCGACCCGAATTTTAACGAGACTTACCTTAAACAAAAAGCCACGGAAATTTCCTCTCGATCTCATCACGAAGCTCCCACGTCGACTCCTCGATGTTATGATTCCTCCAAAGAACTCGAACCAACGCAATGCTTTTGCTCCTCAACTTTTGGACTTTAGAATCTAAGATCCGAACCGGTCGTTCCTCATAAGTCATATCGGGCTCAATATCCTCCGGTACCCTCGGTAACACGTGCGATGTATCATGAACATACTTCCGAAGCATAGAAACGTGGAACACGTTGTGCAACCTGTCCAAAGATGGCTGTAACGCAAGACGATACGCAAGAAGTCCAACCTTTCCCAAAATCTCGAATGGACCAATAAACCTCGGAGCCAATTTGCCTTTCTTCCCAAACCTACGAATACCCACCTTCGGAGACACTTTCAAGAACACAAAATCACCGGTCTGAAAACTAAGATCTCGCCTTCGGTTATCTGCGTAGCTCTTATGTCGACTCTGGGCTGTCTTCAATCTATCCCGGATAACTTTGACTTTCTCAACCGAATCCCGAAGCAAATCAATACCCAAAACTCTCGCTTCACCAACCTCATCCCAACAAATAGGCGATCTACATTTCCTTCCATACAAGGCCTCAAACGGTGCCATCTCGATACTAGCCTGATAACTGTTGTTGTAAGAGAATTCCACTAACGGTAGGTGCGAATCCCAAGAATCAGAGAAGTCTATCGCACAAGCTCGCAACATATCCTCAAGAATCTGAATAGTCCTCTCGGATTGACCGTCGGTCTGTGGATGAAAAGCCGTACTGAATCGCAAATTTGTACCCAAATCTTCCTGAAACGCCTTCCAGAATCTATAAGTAAACCTCGGGTCTCGATCTGACACAATACTAACCGGAACCCCATGCAATCTAACGATCTCATCGATATAAAGGGTCGCAAGCTTCTCCATCGAATATCTGATGTCAATAGGCAAGAAATGGGCACTCTTGGTCAATCTATCCACTATTACCCAAACACTGTCATACTTCCTACGGGTACGAGGTAGTCCCGTAACGAAATCCATAGTCACAGGCTCCCATTTCCACTCGGGAATCTCTAACGGCTGAAGTAGTCCCGCGGGTCTCTGATGCTCGGCTTTGACCTGCTGACAAGTTAAACACTTTGAAACGTACTCGGCTATTTCCCTCTTCATATTAATCCACCAAAATTGTTGCTTCAAATCCTGATACATCTTCGTACTACCCGGATGAATAGTTTACCTCGATTTGTGACCCTCATCTAAAACTTGCCTCTTTATCCCACCAACATCGGGTACACACAAACGACCACGGAAAGTCAACACTCCACTCGAACTCACAGAAAAATCCTCGAAGTTCTTTTCCTTCAATTTACCCATTATCTTCACCAACTCGGGATCCTATTTCTGAGCCTCTTTTATTCTTTGATTTAGGGTCGGAGACACCCTAATATTCGCAAAAATAGCCCCACGTCTCGATTCACGAGGAGACCAATCTCGAACATCCTCAAGCATTTTCCATTCACGGACCATCATCGAAGCCACATAAGATTTTCTACTAATCGCATCGGCTACCACATTCGCCTTCCCCGGATGATAAGAAATCGTGCAATCATAATCCTTCAACAATTCCATCCATCGGCGCTGTCTATTATTCAACTCTTTCTGGGAGAAAAGGTACTTCAAACTCTTGTGATCCGAAAAAATCTCAAACTTCGCCCCATAAAGGTAGTGCTTCCATTTGTGCAACGCAAATACTATCGCGGCCAACTCCATATCATGAGTCGGGTAATTCTGTTCACTAGGGGTCAACTTCCTTGAGGCATACGCAATCACTTTCCCATTCTGCATCAACACACAACCCAAACCCTCTTTCGAAGCATCACTGTAAATCACTAGGCCGTCGCTCCCATTAGGCAAAGTCAAGATCGGTGCGGTAGTCAACCTCTTCTTCAATTCCTCGAAACTCTTGTCACATTTCTCGGTCCACACAAACGGGACATTCTTCCGGGTCAACTAAGTCATCGGAGTAGCAATCCTCGAAAACCCCTCAATAAATCTTCGGTAATAACCGGCTAAACCCAGAAAACTACGAATCTCGGCCACTGACTCGGGTCTCTTCCAATCCACTATGGCTTCAATCTTCGAAGGATCCACAGAAATCCCATCTTTCGAAATAACATGCCCCAGAAATGACACGTTCTCAAGCCAAAATTCGCATTTACTAAACTTCGCAAACAATTTCTCCCTCGCAAGAACGGATAAAACTGTCCTCAAGTGCTGCTCGTGCTCCTCTCGGGATTTATAGTAGACGAGTATATCATCAATAAAGACCACCACGAACGAATCAAGATAAGGATGGAAAATCCGGTTCATCAAATCCATAAATACGGCCGACGCGTTAGTCAACCCAAACGGCATAACCAAGAATTCATAATGACCATACCGAGTGCGAAAGGCAGTCTTCGGAATATCCTCCGATCGAACCTTCAACTGATGGTACCCACTCCTCAAATCAAGTTTAGAGAAAACCACGGACCCTTGAAGCTGATCAAATAAATCATCGATGTGTGGTAGAGGATACTTGTTCTTCACCGTAACCTGATTCAACTTTCTGTAATCGATGCACAATCTCAAGGAACCGTCTTTCTTCCGCACAAATAAAACCGGTGCTCCCCACGGGGAAACACTAGGGAGGATAAACCCTCGATCAAGCAACTCTTGCAATTGAACCTTTAATTCCTTCAACTCTGCGGGAGCCAATCTATAAGGTGCTTTAGAAATTGGAGCCGTACCCGGCAAAAGGTCTATACAAAACTCTATCTCACGATCGGGAGGCATATCATACTCGGTAGAGAAAACATCGGGAAATTCCCGAACTACCCGAACACTATCAAAACTAGGGGATTCCTTCCTAGTATCAAGAACACTAGCCAAATACCCCTCACAACCACTATGCAATAATTTTCTCGCTTTCATAAAAGAAATTAAGCAAACCTTTCTACTCAGAGGACTAGCCTCAAACACAAATTTAGGCACATCGGTAATAGAAAAGTAACAGTTTTCTTACGGCAATCAACGGAAGCATGAAACTTGCTCAACCAATCCATACCCAAAATGACATCAAAGTCTTGGATAGGAAGAACTACCAAATCCGCACAAAGGACACGACCACAAATAACCACATCACAAGCACGAAAGACTCGATCATAAATCAAGCATTCTCCTATAGGGGTCGACACCTCTAGCACGTACGGTAAAGACTCGAATGCAGCATTTAACATGGAAGCAAATTGCACAGAAATGTATGAATGAGATGATCCTGGATCTACTAACGCTCGTGCGCTCACATTAGACACAGAAACAATACCTCCAATAACGGATGGATCATCGGTAGCTTGTTGTTGATTCATGGCATATATCTTTCCTTGAACTTTGGGCTTTCCTGTAGCATCCCTTTTCTGACTCTGATTAGTACTAACCCCTGACCCAGATGACTGACCTCGGTACCTCGTGCACTCTCTCGCAAAGTGCCCCATTTCACCACAATTGGTGCACTTGCCTTGCTTTTTCCAACACCTATCCTCCGAATGGCCTACCTTCTGACAAAAGGTACAAGGCTTCCTAATCTGAATCCCCGGAGTAGTACCCGGATTCCTCGGTGTGATTTGCCCCTTAAACTGAGATGATTCTCCTGGGTTACCTCGGTTGTCGGAACGGTGTTGAGGTTGAGATTTAGCATGGCTTCCCGGTTTACCCGCACCCACAACTTCGGTTTTCCTTTTGTGCTCCCCAATATCTTGCTCTATCAAGTAGGCTCGGTCTACCGCATCTTGGAAGGTCACAATCCGTTGGGCAATAAGTTGAGTCCGGATGGAGGTCTTCAATCCCCGAATGAATCTCATAGCTTTTTGTTCCTCGGTCCTCACCAAATAGTCACAATATCGGGCTAATTCTATGAACTTAGCCGAGTATTGTGCTATAGACAACAAACCTTGCTCTAGGTTGAGTAGCTCGATCTCCTTTCGGTTTTGATCAACAACCGGAATAAAATGCTCCTTGAATTTGCGCACGAACAACTCCCACGCATAAACCGTGTGAGTATCGTCCCAACTAGCTTTAACACCCTTCCACCAATGCTCGGCGGCACCCACAAGCTTATAAGCCGGCAAACCGGACCTTGTCCTCATCCGTGCACCCAAATACCTCATAAATCTTCTCCATCGACTCAATCCACAACTCAGCCTTCCTTACATCGGGTTCCCCATTGAATTTAACCGGTTTCAGTTTGAGAAATTGCTCCAATCCATAGCGGGGTGGTGCTTGTTCTACCCTCGGACCTTGATCATGTATGGCCTTCATGGCCGCCTCGAACATGCCTTGAAACATAGCACGTGCTTCTTCCCTTGTGTCATTCTGATTCTGTGCCCCACTAGTACCTCCTCTGTTTCTTCTTCCAGACATTGCGAGTAATTACCTGCATAAGACATCAACCGTTACTCACTCCGAACACAACTACCCACCTAGGTCATACTAGTCCACCTAGACTTATACTTAGAGCCAAACCAGGCTCTGATACCAACTGTCGCGACCCCGGACCCCGCGGGCCCGAGACCGCGAGCTGGACGTCGACTTAAGACCAAAACTCAAGAAATACTGAAGTTAAAAATTCCAATTGATACCAAAAGGTGATGATCCAAAGTTTTACAAATCCAAGTTTGACAAAAACCAAATACAACTATCATAAACTTCCACAAGTTTATGCCCAACAAAATACAAATATACAATCCTAGTGACGTCAATGTTTGGTACAAATATCCCCAAAAGGTTACACATTGATATAATGTAAACCAACCTATAACAACTTTCCCCAAAAGAATGTATCCACACTCGACGTCCTCTTTCTCGTGATCAGCGAGACTAATCCTTAGCACCTGGGGGGTTAAGGAAAAACAAAGATAAAAGAAAGGGGGTGAGATAAATCTCAATAAGTTACTAATGCAACTACATGACATGCTATGATACAATATACAATAATAAATCAGAGATAGCACATAGCAGTTATCACATAACAGATAGCAACGGAAATAAACACATAACAAAGGATATAGCCAAGGTTTTCCAAACCGGTACATCCAAATAAAGGATCGCTGCGCAGCTTCAATAATCAACAAATCATCATCTTCATAATAACATGAAAGCCGAAGAGAAACCCCCGGTACCGGAACCAATAACCATAAGAGTGTCACAAAGGACAAGAGCCATGCCACAAAGTCATGCTCGGTAGCTAGATACATTCCCAAAGGAAGCTAACTTATCCCTTCCAAGGCCAATCTGGAAAAGGGGGTATAGAAGGGGGCAAAACAATGGTCAACATTATAATGGACTTGGCTTTGCCATTATAATCTTTACCATCGCCCAATGCAACAAATATGCCAGCTGGGCTTCTAATTAAATGCTAAGTAATAATATTTTAGCATGAATAAACAACTTAAGGTTCCAAAGTAGGGAACCATACCAAGAAGTCACCAAGAAAGTGAAATGTACCAACCACGCACAATTTAAAGTGTTCCAATAATCTCAATTAACACTTAATAAATTTCCATCACAAACTTCATCACAAAGGACCCAATTCTATCACTAGAGTGTACTACAATGTTCACTAAGGTCAACTAGAAGGACACCCAAGACTTAGACCAAAACGCATTCTTCAATCACACAAACCAACAAATGAAAACTTTCAGATGTTCTGTGCGGCCGCCCAAAATGGTCTGTGCGGTCGCCCAAACAAGCCCTCAAACAAGAACAAAAGCTTTCAGATAGATGTGCGGTCGCCCAGACATTTTTGGACGGTCGCCCAATCTTCTGAACTGCTGGAAATCGGGGAGGAAGAAATGGGTTCTTCCATTTTCATACCAAAACACAATTCAACCAAAAAATCCAACCTTCCAACTAGTTTACTAATGTACCAAAACAACTTATAAGTCCAAAAAGACTCATATAACAACCAAAATCAAGAATCAAACCCAACATTCATAAAATCACCATTTTTGACCAAAAACCCAAATAAATTCCAAATAAATTGCAACCTCATCCAAACTTCAAATATAACAACAAAAGCATTATATGAACATGATATGAACATTTTAACATCAAAATGGGGGAAAAGTAACTTACTTGAATATAATGAAAGTTGACGGAATTCTAATATTCTTGATTCTACGCGATCCTATCGACGATCTAAACACATTTCACGTTTTAAGAAATGAGAGATTATGAGAGGAAGAGGAAGAAAATGAAGAGAGAAGGAAGAAAGAAACCTTACCCTTTTTCTTCTATGGAAGGATAGAGAGCTGGGAGAGAGAGATGGAGGTGGAGTGTATGAGGGAGAAGGGAAGGAGTAGGGAAATGATTTAAAAGATTTACACTTAGGCCCCCTCCACTACACTACACACAATTTCTACACTCCCTACTAACAATTAAGACCCAACAATACTACACTAGCACAAATGACCCAAATAAAATGCTAGGCATAATTATTATAACGCATAAAACGCACACATAAATATTTAAATAAATAATAATTTAAATAAATAAATAAGCAAATAAATAAATAATAATTATTTATTACTAATTAAAATAGAGCCTAGATTTCGGGTCGTGACATGCCCTACCAAGGGCTGCCGAGGCAATAACATCTTAACTTTCATCCTGGACTTACGAGGTATGGCCAGGACTTTCACGATTTCACTTTCTACCCTAGACTTACGAAGTACGGCCGGGTCAACAAAATCCAATGGTCTTACGCCCTACCAAGGGCTACCGAGGCAATAACATCTTAACTTTCATCTTGGACTTATGAGGTACGGCGGGGACTTTCACGATTTCACTTTCTACCCTGGACTTACAAAGTACGGCCGAGTCAACAAAATCCAATGGTCTTACACCACGCCAGACGGCCAAGGACGAATCTCACGAAACCTAATGGTCTTACGTCACGCCGGACGGCCAAAGGACGAATCTCACAAAACCTAATGGTCTTATGTCACGCCGGACGGCCAAAGGACCAATCTCACCAAACCTAATGGTCTTACGTCATGCCGGACAGCCAAAGGACCAATCTCACTAAACCTAATGGTCTTACGTCACGCCGGACGGACAAAGGACGAATCTCACAAAATCTAATCGTCTTACGCCACGCCGGACGGCCAAAGGACCAATCTCACCGAACCTAATGGTCTTACGTCACGCCGGATGGCCAAAGGATGAATCTCACTGAACCTAATGGTCTTACGTCACGCCGGACGGCCGAAGGACAATTTTTCATATTTTTAACTGGAATTACTAAGAACGGCCACGTTAACTTCACATTCTTAACCTGGACTTACGAAGAGCGGCCAGGTTAATTTCACATTCTTAACCTGGACTTACGAAGCGCGGCCGGGTTAATTTCACAAAGCTGGTCTTACGTCCATCTAGGGACTGCCCTATTTTCATTTTCATTGGGAACCTAATCTTTCTAGTTCTGGACATGACCCGCTATATGAGATTTATGTCATGGTCTATGTCGTACATATATCTCATATTAGTTATGTCATTTGAATCCTTAGACATGAAGTTATTATAGTCTTCCACTTGATAAACATTATGTTCGACATATTCAAATTTTACCTTTAACCAGGTAGCTATAAAGGGTATGATTGGCATAATCGGATTCATGTAGGGAAGAATAATAAGCTAAATTGATTTGTCCCTCTTCGGAGAGATGTCAAGCTTGGGCCCCTCGTAGGAATGATGTTGATGTAATGTTTGGCCAAACTCAAATGGATTGATTGGATCAATGTCATTTGGATTATCAACATATTCGGGATCGAGAAAAGTATTGAACAATACAAGTTGACTTGTTAACCATGACTTGTATTTAATGACATCGTGGAAAAAGGGATTATGACATATTCTAAAAGGAATCCGAACTTGTATCTAGTTACACTATTTGGGTAGGTATGACGGTTTGCTAGAACCTAATCATATCTTATGGACTCATGTTTGGGCCCAATGCCAACTTAGTGTAATCTTAGAGGGTCACACACGAATAGAATGAATCCTAAAGGACTAAATTAAAATTATGGAAAATTGGGTTTTTCTGGCCGGGCACGACCGTGCTTGTTTTAGGGCACGACCGTGCCAGAGTGCTTGGCACGACCGTGCCGATTATAAAGCAAGACCGTGCCAATAATCAGAAAAGGGATGGCTGGCTCGCACCTATTGGCACGACCGTGCCAGTTTTAGGGCACGACCGTGCCAAAGCAGCTTGGCCAGAAATCTGTTTCCTTAATTGGGTGATGGGATTTAGGAATCCTAGGTCATTAAGGGTTAATGACTAGAACCTATATAAGCATCTTTTCACCAGCCACTAAGCCAATGAAACCTAGTTGTTTGGAACAACAATATTCTTGATTAGAGATTTGGAATCCAAGATCAAGAAATTCATAATCCCATGTAGTCAATATAATTGTGAAAGTGTGTTTCATAATTTGGTCTAGCAACCAAGATCAAGTGTTCTTGATATTCGTTCGTGGTGTGGATACCGCTAGAGGGTGAAATTTATCATCTTCATAGTTCGTGATTCTTGCTTTGTTCGTGATCAAGATTTCAAGCCTCCATCGAATTCAAGGTTGCAAAATCAAAGTCATCAAGGGTTAGTATTCTAGTATGCATTATGCATGTATTTTATATAATCATATGAATGGATCTATGGGCTTTGGGTTTCATGAAAATTTTAAATGCTTAATTCTGCAGCGCATGTTACTCCGAAACCCAACAAGGTCACCTATTTATAGGGGTTTTGGTCTGGAAACACTGGCCGCCCGGCCAGGGAATATGTGGCCGCCCGGACAACCGCAGAGGTTGGCGTGGTTCCCAAAGTTGCGATCAGAACTGGACTCTGGAGAAAGTCTATCTTCGAAGATAATCCGATCATGCGTAAATATCCTCTTATCTGGGCTTTTCAAGAAATTCAGGATAAGTCCTGTGCAGCTTGTAAATAACTGTGAGGTCTAGAATGTCTAACAACTCATTTTCAGGCTGGGTACTAACAGTAGCCCTTCGGCGACGCTTCTTGCAAGGCATGGAAGGTCATCGATTAAGAAAAGAACCGATCTGAAACAAGAGTTCCAAATCGGGGAAGAGAAGTGGGAAGGTGACCAGGTTGGTCGAGCGGCTGAACCTTTGTCAGGCTACCTACGTATCATAAAGGGAATCAAGCTAGTCGTAGTTCGTGCTTTGGTTGTAGAAACGAGACATCATCTTCC
Source organism: Campanula takesimana (assembly GCA_026119855.1). Taxonomy (NCBI): domain Eukaryota; kingdom Viridiplantae; phylum Streptophyta; class Magnoliopsida; order Asterales; family Campanulaceae; genus Campanula; species Campanula takesimana. The sequence continues at coordinate 1,008,213 of JAOWBW010000120.1, forward strand.
ACTGGGGATAGGATCCTGTACGAAGAGGAACATTCGTAGGGGGAGAGAGAAAGAAAAAAATGAGACATCAGCTCCTGCTGGGGATAACATCCTAAGGACACCATCCTGTATGAAGACAGAACATTTGTTAAAGGAGAGAGAAACAAAATGAGACATCAGCTCCTGCTCGGGATAACATCCTAAGGACACCATCTTGTATGAAGACAGAACATTCGTTAAAGACAAATAGGGCCGTTGTTCAGACTCTACTGGGGAAAGAAGGCAAAGCCATATACACAGCGCGAGAAGAAGATTCAAGAATCAAGAACGAAATTAGGGATGGATTCTAACTTCTTATGGAGCGCGCGTATTCAAAGATGTGTTCGAAGACACTAACAATAGCAACTGAAATTATGTCCAGAGACACCATCAACCTATGCCAAGACATGAGACACACGGATTATGAAGAAGAAATCTTATGGGGCATGTGACTCAAATAATTTCTCGAAAACTACGGTATATAGAGACGCTAAAACCTCAGGATCGCAGGATTCGATAAAACGGTAACGTAGATAGTATATCGGGACGCGCGTGTCTCGGGATCATACGGGTTACGCCAATAACACTTTCGATTATATCGGGATGCATGTATCTCAGGATCGATTTTGGTTATTAAGGATATATAGCGGTTCCTTAACCTGCATCAAGATTTATAGGGGTTCCTCAACCTGCACCAATTGGCTCTCACTGGGAAAATAATTGACTTGGTAATTTATAGTGGTCTTTCAGACCGAAGTTCATTAAATTTAGATTTTATAGTGGCCTTCCGGGCTGGATTTGATTAAATTTTGGAAAATATAGGGGTCTTCCGGACCAAAGATGATTAATTTTTTACTAAGGGTGTCAATTCTGGATTAAAATAAGCTGGAGGGGCTAAATTAAAAATTCTGGCGCCTGGAGGAATAAGTGGCCGCGTGGCCAGTCTTTCTGATCACGAGTATTGCTAAGGAGTGCGCGTGATGGAGGGATAAGATCGTGCCACGTCACCCTAGAGACACTGGTCGCGCGGACGGTCCTTCTGATGGACAGACCCTACAAACAGCCGCCGGATGTTCCCTTCTTCTTCACTTTTCTTCACTTTCTGTCGGGAAAAGGGAGAGAGAATAGAGATTTTGAGAGGGATAATCACTATTGTTGAGTGATTTTAGCGCATTTTAGTGATGGATATTCAATTTCTCTTTGGTGCGGAGCAACACTTTGAGCAAGGTGAAGGCGCGGAGCCACCCCATCATAAGGAGCAACATCAACAACGGGGGAGAATGGCATTTTGTCATGGGACAACACTTCGAGCTGTACGTGGGTCCTGACAAGCACTGGTCCGGAGGGCAAATGATGTAGACGACAGAAGTAAGTATCCCGCTTTTCATCGCTTTTGGGTATTTTGTGTCTTTTATTCATACTTGTCATATTTTTAAGAATGCTTAATTAATTAATCATTGTAGATTATTTAATTTATCAATTTTTTGATTGCTTTTGGGTATGGCAAATATATGCGAAAATTAATAAATAAAGCATGCATGTACACTTTAAATATAACACTTAGCATAGAGTTGGTATTTAGTCGCTAGTTGGTAACGTACCTTTGCTGTGTTTACCTGCAGAGAATAAAATCTCGGGGGTCCACCAAGTTGGTAGAGGAGGTATGGAACATGCTGCAGCCGGGAGGTGTAGTGAAGGAGAGGATCCGAGCTCTGGGCTTTGGTCCATTTTTTGATGCTGTGCAGGATATCGGGGGGACCCAGAAGGTGTTGGGTCTGGTGGAGACCATGAGGGAGTACTGGTGGGACACCACACATTCGTTCCATTTTAGTTGGGGAGAGGTGACCATCACTCTAACTGATTTTGCTGCTATTACTGGGTTGCAGTTCACTGATTTGGACATGCCCTTTGACGAGGCTTTATCTGAGGATCCACAGCGTCAGGCTGACTTGATAGGGATGCAGTTGTTTTCGAGTGCCAGCACTTTCTGTCGGTTTTCTTTGTTGGGTGCTCTAGCTGATTTGGAGCATGCAAGCTGAGTCTCTTGGGGCGGAGCCGGGCTAGCGGAGATGTACAGAGCCCTTGATTTTTTCTCGAGGTCTAATACCTCGTCTTTCGATTGTTTTCAGTTTGCCTTCGAGGTATCTTTCTGACTCACTATATTACTCCATATCTGTCCTTCATTTAGAACTGTATAGACTGAAATACTTCCTATCCATATGTGTGGGTTTATAAGCTTTTCCACATTGATCCCTTTGGTGTGCAAGGGGTGAAGGAGGTTCCAGTGATGAGATTCTGGGCAGGAACCGGGTGGAGGGCCGAGGCAAGGCCAAGAAGACGCCCAATTTGGAGGTCTTTGCTGCGAGGCTATGGGGTCCACTGCATGAGGGTTTATAGGCAGTACAGTGCGCACCCCGTAATATGGGCTCCAAGTGAGCTGCCTCGGAACATGCTGTATCCCGCTAGGCTCCAGGTGAGCGGTGATTACTTCGTGAGGACTCCAGCTAGTCAGTATCAGAGTGGTGGTAACTATGGTTGGTATGTTTAGCGTGTGTTGGTCATTCCGTAGGTGGCGGCTAGGAGGCAAGCAGGTGGTTACCCGACCAGTTCTAGTAGAGAGGCTAGACATGCCATGGATATGCCGTGGTTTCCGAATACCATCAGGATGCAGCGGGGTGGAGCCAAGGTGGAATTTGACCTTACTCCGACTGAGGCTGATGAGGTCACTGGGGCCCAGCTTCCTCCGCTAGGAGCTACGGTATGATACCCTTTGCCTTTTCATTTCTGTCTTGCATACACATATTCAGATTTATCATCTTTGATTATTGTTATCTGTCCCAGGTGACTCGGGAGGCTTATATTCGCTCTGTCCGTCGGGGAAACATCTTTAAGCGTCTGTTCTGGAACATGGCTGCCGCTTATACCTGCCGCCAGGAGGATGTGATAGCGCCACAGCACGGAGAGAGATCGCCTATGGAGACTTCTTCTTCTTCTCGTGCTCGTCGGAAGTCCGTCAGAGGTAGGGGCTCTGGAGCTGGTGGGTCCCACTATCTGCAGTAGCGGGGTCGCGGTAGTGATGGTGATGATGATGAGGCTAGTGATGATGAGGAGGAGGAGGAGGTGGAGATTGAGGAGAGTTCGGACTAGATGTAGTCCTTTATTTCTTGCACTGTTAGAGAGAGAGAGAGAATACAGACAAATAATTTATGTACATTATCCTATTTGCTTTTTAATGTAAGTATTTAATTAGTATTTTATTTACATGTCTTTATATTTAGTACAATGCATGAGCCTTAAAGGTAAAACGGGGATTATACACACTGTTTGGGCACTACCACCTTCTTTTCTAGGCCTCTTTTGTGACTTGTAACTTTTGAAATGTCTGAAATGGGTCAATTCCGGCATTTGGTAGAAGTGGGCCCGCAATCTTTTTGGTAACGGCTGAAGTGGCCGCATGGCCAATTATCTGGAAAGACTGGCCGCGTAGACAGTCCCTGCTCTGACACGTTTTTTGTCAGATTTTTCCTTGTATGATCAGGAATTGAACTCCCTACTCTATTTATCATCAGCCTGCGCATACAGACAACAGTTTTCTTCGTATTTGCTCTAGATTTCGACCCTTCTGCGCCCTTTCTATGGAGAGACATCCCATGATTTCTGAAGAGAAGCATCACCTCTTTGTCAAAGGTTTGAGTATATGGATCCGGAAGCTTTCTAGGATGACTCGTGCATCTTTTGATAGGAATTTGGAATCAAGTGCCTTTGGTCGCTGTTCAGAGTTAAGGAAGATGAGAACATGATTCGTGCCGCTGCTAAGTTCTGGGATGAGGACAACCATGTTTTCAACTTTTGTTATAATGAAATCCCCCCTACATATGAGGATTTTGTGGCTCTCTGCGGTGGGAGAATAATGAACAAGGTAGCCATGCCACAATATTAAGTACTTCTGGCGACTCGGGTTTCCCAACTGCTCAAGATTTTTATTGAAGAGGCTAGAGGCTTATTCTTGGGGGACAATGTTGATATCTGTGAGCTTCCTCTCAGGTTCATCAACAGTGTGGCAGATTCTGACACAGCTCTGGATAGTCTAGCTCTTTGTCTCTTTGCCTCGGTTCTATTTCCACCTTACGTAGGGGTTGCCACAATGGGTTGTATTGATATGGTGGACCAGGCTAGGGCCAAACGCAGTATTATCCTTGTCTTGCTTGGGGAAACATTACATGGTATTGCAGAGTTGGCTTCTGGTTCCCGCAAGATGTCTCGAGGTAGTGGTCGGTTACTCCACTTGTGGTTGCAGGAGAGGCTGCGAGTATTAGAGGAGCCTGTCAGTCAGGTGCCGCCTTGGGCTTGTCAGTAGACGGATAGTGGAACCATTTGTGGGGATGGCTCGGTCTGCATGGGTATCGTACCTGGCACAAATAGGCATAGCTCAGATCAAGTGGGTGGTACCTCATTGGGAGGTTACTAGAGCACGGTGGGATCAGGGCGAGCTTTGCATGACTCGCGTCCCTGCTTTTGATGAAACCACTTATTATTATGCGGTACGGGTTTGCCGATAGTACGGGATGTCCCAAGTTATACCTTCTTCATGGGATCAGACTTGCAGCAAGATTAGCATTAGGATGTGTTGGTCCCAGAGGGCAACAAGGGTATAGAACCGCTAGAGGGGGGGTGAATAGCGGTCTGAAACTTTTTCGAAAATACCCTTAAAATCAACCGAGTACTTATCAGTTTGGCCAACTGCGGTTCAAAGCACAAGAACCGAACTGATAAAATGCACAGCGGAGTTTGCGGTTTGGCCAAATAGGTTAGTTAAAGAGTTGGGAGGTTTGACTCAGGTTGAGAAAACACTATAATGCAACTGAATAGTTAAACTTAAAGTTCAAAGGAAAACACAATTCATCTTTTCAAGTCATTTCGTATATGGAAACAGGTTAAAGACCACAAACAAGAAAGATAAATATCAAGACAGAAAGTAAAGATCAAACACACAAATGGAAGAGGTTCGTTCTTAAATGAACTACGTCCTCTACCTAGATGGTTAGTCTAGGATTTTCTAATAGCTATGAGACTTGTATTAATTTAGAGGAGGTTTTACAAGATGAATCTAAACTCTAAACAATAAGTCTAACGTAAGCTATAATAACAACCGGTGTTTTCAAAGTATATAATCTATGTGATCATATAAATCGGGTGTGTGTGTGAAAAGAAATCAAATGCTCTAAGTATCTAAATGATGGTTGAGCAAATGGAAGTCTTTTGGTGTAAATGCTGAATATGAAAGGTTGTTAGGCTTGAAGCTTTGATGAAGAACTGGGTTTGCAATGGAGATGGTTTGAAGATATGAATATCTGGGTTTGAATCTTCAAAGCAAACTTGAACACTTTGGAATGAATCTCTTGAAGCTCAGCAACCTTTATTGTTGAATAATGGAGGCTATTTATAGGCAGAGCACCCTTGTGACCGTTGGGTAAAGATTTGAATCAAATCTGAAGGGTACAGTGCTGTCAAAATCCCATTGGTTGAGCTGTCATTTTCGTCCTTGGTTTTGTCTTGTAGTCCTAGGTAGTTGTTGTACCACTACCTGACATTTTTCCTTTGTTGCAGAAAGGACTAACGGTAAACAATTCAAACTGATAGACAAACCGACATTCCTTGCAGAAACTCCAAGTTAACTTAGAGTTATTTTGACATGACATAACAACATCCTTTTACGGTGAAAAAGGGAATGTTTGTCTAAGGAATACATGACATATCTTTATCTCTTCAATAACTGCTCTGCGGTTTCACCAAGCATAGGGACGGTTTGAAGAATGATCTTGATGGGCGGTTTCATCAATCATGCAAACTGCAGTTTGATGAAAACTGAAGGGCTCCATGTTGGCGGTCTCAAGATGACGGCTTGAAGCACTAAACCGCTAATGATACAACCGAACTATACTCAGCCTAGACAATCAAAAATCTAGAAATGGACTTATCTAAAAATTGAAGTAGAACTTCATTACATGCGGTCCTAAAGTCCATAAAAGACACGTGGCATGGATCAATCAAATCAAGGTGGGTGAACTAACAATGAATCCTAACAATCTCCCCCTATTTGATTGATGCCATTACCACACTATGATAATAGCAAAACATTGTACTTGGTAAGAACATGTCCGAAATAAATTTCATGAAATTGCATGTCCCAAGTCAATGCACACACTATGCTAGATCATAGATTTCTAATCTATCAAAAACAAAGGAAATTAAGAAAAGATAGAAAAGAAATACATTCAGATGCATATAAAATGATATGATTTTGAGGATCAGAAATGCATGTTTAAACTGAATGTTTAAAACACAATGCACTTAAAATTATTTTCATGATGAATGTAGTGCATGAGGTTTTAAGAAATACAAGCATTGTTTCACAAACAAGCAGTTTGAATAAACAATGTTTTGGAAACAGAATGCTATGCAGTCATTCTCATTATAATTCAATCATAAAGGATAGTAACTTACAATGTATGAATTACAAGAAACATCAAAAAGAAAGACTAAGAAATGAAATCTAGTCTACATCATCTGCAACAGAACCCCTTGCAGCAGCAGCATCATCTGCGGTTTGGTTCTGAACGGTTTGAGCGTCTTGAGCAGCTTGTTCTTCTGCAACTTGAGCATCAACAGCAGGGGCGGTTTGATCAACATTCCTAGAACCGGATCCACGGGCGGTTTCAAAAACAAAGTCAGCTGCACGAAGCCGAACTTCAGTTGGTTCATCAATCTTTAATTCAATTGCAGCGGCTTGCTTGACAAGTTTCCCGGTTCTATGCAGGATAAGCTCTGAAGAATCAAGCGCATGCTGGGCCAAAATGTCAAGTTTCTCAACAACAGATTGAAGTGATGCATCAACGGCTTGAAACTTTAAGTTGCAAAGATCATTGTTGGTTCTGACAAGATCTTGAAGAGCCAGTTGATTTTCCAAAATTAAGTTCAATCTCTCATCTAGTTGTTGTTGTCTTGATCTATCATCAAGATCAGTTTGTAAAGTGAGGAGATGAGTGTCAAACCGAGAAGTGGCGGTTTGCTGATGAACTTGAATATTCCTAACCGCATCTATTAAATCGGCGGTTGTAGCATGAAGAGGTAGAATTGGATAGGAAGGAAATGAAGAGGGAGGTTCATCAGAAGGAGTGTAGTCAGGGATGTGCTCATCACTAGCAGTATCATCATCAGAAATTAGGATGGCATCATCAGACTGATGGGATGAAGAAGGCATTTTGGCTTTGCCTTTCAAGAGAATGTGTGCCTCTTCTAAAGTTTCACCCATAGAAACCCTAATGGCGGTTTCAAATTCTATGGGATTAAAAGGAAGGGAAAAATAATAAGGAATAATTTCGGTTTGAGGAGGAGGAGGAGGAACATCATATCTCATATAGTCATCATAGAGAAAGATGGAAGGAGAAGGCACAAGGAATATTCTATAGAGATTGGGAATGCAAAGACAATTAAAGAATAGGAAGAATTGGGAGGCAAGAGTGGGATCCATGAGTACCTGATAGGCAATCTCTCCCATTAACTGTTCTGCAACTGAAAGAATTATCTTCTCAACTGCGGCTTCCATCTCATCCTTGGGAAAAATAGCGTAGGGATTAGGGCGGCCAGCCTTCAAGAATCTGTCTTCGGCTTTGGCGGCGGCACGAGCATGGGATCCAGCCCTTCTTTCCCTAGAGGTTTCAGTCTTAAACCGCTTCAGATATCTTGCTAAGTCAGCAGCATTCTTTCTTTTCTTTGTATTCGGTTTTATGATTGAAACCGATGTCTGTGGAGATAGCTGAACTGGCGGCTGAGAGAGAGGTTGAGCTTGAGTAATAGCCAGCGGTTGAACTGAAGGAGGAGGCAGTGGTTGAACCGACAAAGAAGTAGATGGCAAAACCGGAGTTGGAGCATATGGTAAATCTGGAGATGAGGATGAAGTATGTTCTGGTGAATCAAAGTCCAGTTTTCTTTTAAGTGAAGGAGGGGAGACCTCAACCATCATTGGGTCAATACCTGCCTTTCTCATCTCAGCTATTTCTCTTAGTTCTTTTGCAAATGCACCTTCAAGAGGTGAATGGTCTCTTTTGTAGTCAGCCTCACTAAAGTCTACAGCTCCTGGTGGCCTTGACTGCCAATGTTCCACATAATCACTTTTCTTCACCAACTTTCTTTTCTTCTTTGGCGGTTGAACCTCAAGAATTTCAACATCTTGCTCAGGTTCACCAAGTGCCTCAGACGCATCAGTCTGCTCAGGCAATACTGCAGCCTCAAACTCATCGGTTTGCTCAGGCTGAACCTCAATTGTAGATACACCGGGTTGTTCAATAAGAACCGCAGCCTAAGACACTTCGGTCTGCTCAAGCTCGGTTTGAGAGGAGGGTTTGAGGTTTGGGAAGGCTTTGTAAATTTCAGCCAACTGTTTTTTAGAGAATTGAACAGAGGGCAGTTTAGAAGTTGAAGGTTTAGGAGGAGAGGAGATAGGAAGGAAAAGATGAGGTGAAGGAATGAGTTCTGGAATGGATTTGGCTTTGGCAGCTTTAAGAGAACTGGCATCCATGGCAAAGTTGATGGATTTCTCCACATTTTGATGTAATGGAGAGAGGGGTTTAATTTGAGGTTTGGGAATTGAGGGTTTAGAAGTGATAGGTTTGGAAAGGCTAGGAGATAGTCTGATAGGGGGAAAAGAGGTTGAAGAAGATGAAGGTTTTAAAGACGGTTTGGATGAGGGCTTAGGAGGCGGTTTGGATAAGTCTGCTTTTGTAATGATTGAAGGGATTTGAGCGGTTCCCTTTATCTTCCTTGGAGCAGCGGTTTCCTTGGGACGAGCCGCAGGTTTAGACCGAACTGCAGGCTCCCCCTCAACCGCAGACTCCCCCTCAGCCTGTACCGCGGTCTGAGCTAACTGACTTAACCCCAATCGGTTTAAAGTAGCAGTTTGACCTTCATTCCTTAGCATCGTAGCATGGGCCTGATCAGCAATGGCACCAGCATACGGTTTTCCAGATTTGTTGAGCCGAGCCTCATAACTCCAATTAACTCCATTGTAGTATTGCTCAGAAGTTCCGGTTTGATCCCCATAACTCCAGAGTTCTCAAGACCATCTAGAAATGCGATCTTAGAAGCGGTTAGGATCACTTCTTGGCCACAGACGGTGGACTTGATAGCATCTTCAAATTTCACTTCTCCGGTTTCCAGATCCTTTATCGGTTCTCCTCTTACATCCAGCAAGGCAACATTTGTGGAGATCCCATTCTCAAAAAATTCGGCGCAGATGATTGTAACAAACTGCGGTTCATCCATAAGGAACAGAGGGAGCAGCTTTGCATCACTCAGCAGTTTGAGGAGCTTCCTTCCAACTGCATCTTGTTTAATTTCCTCTTCTAGTATCCTCGAGCTGGGTACAAAGTTTGAAGGATCCTGAAAAATATTCTAAGTTAGAAATAGCTTAAAGAATGATAGTTTGAATCCTTAAGCAAACCGCGGTTTGATTAAGTCTTACAAACTACAACAAGGAATCCTAACAATGAAAACATGCGGTTCAAGGAGAGTAAGGGTAAAAATGTAAAAACAAAGAATGAATGAACAGTGAAGACAAAACGAATCAAAGAGGGAAAATTTTGAAAAAGAGTTTGAATGCACGAAGAACACGAAGAACAGAGTATGAATATGCAAAACAAAATCTTAACCAAAATATGAAAAAAATTATATCAAAACGATCACAAATGGCAGATTCTAACAAAGTTCTAAATACACTAAGGCAAATAACAACACATGAACCCAGAATCTGCAAAATTTCGCAAGAACACCAAATAACCCCAAAATCGATTTTGCTCAAAATTGAACACAAATCTCAAAACAAAGTAATCAAACAGTATATATAAGTAAATGCGAGCACAAACCAACCAAGAAATTGAAGAAAAAGCATAAAATGATCAAAGGAAGATGAACAAGCTTTTAAGCTTCAACAATGGCGGATAAATGAAATATACTAAGTTAGGGTTCAGAAATTCATACCATATCAGCCTTCGAAGGTTTGGACGATGTAGAGGTAGAAGCAAGATCAATTGATTTCTTTGGTGCCATTAAAAAAAATTGTTTAAGTAAGAAAATTTTGAGTGAGAACAGAGAGAGAGAGAGGAGTGCGTGCAGAGGAGAGAGAAAGGGTTTTTGCTAAAAAGAGTAAGAAGGTAAAAGGTTAAATTGAAAAATGGTTTGTCTTATATACTCAATTAACCACCTCGGGTAGTGGAGCGGGCATGACGGCTGAAGGAAACTCAACCGTCAGTGTACCTGTCAATTTGCATTAAATGCGGCAGAGATAATTGCAAAAAGGTCCTTAAAGAATGAAGTGACATAAAGTAGGGATTAAAATGCAATTTCATACCTGAGCGGTTTGAGTAAACCGACTTACCTTTTCCTCATTATTGGTTTTGATAAAACCGATATCTCTCAGATCTGTCTTCAGTTTCAGTAGAGAAAACCGAATCCTTGCTTTGACCATTCGGTTTGGATAAAACTAAAGTTGTTCTTCTTAACTCTTCGGTTTGAGTTGAATCTTTAGCCGAACCATTTTCTTGCGGTTTCGTCGATTGAACCGCAAACTATTTGCATTTTCTTAATAGAGCCAAAATACTTAACAAAAATTATTAGAACAAAAATAAATAGGCATGAATTATATTAGGTAAGTTCCAGCATACCCATTTCTCCTCGTAAATGAAAGAACCTAGAATTTTCAAGCGGTTTGGTGAGAATATCTGCAATTTGATCATCGGTTCCCACCTTTGCTAGAAAAATGTTCTTCTTTTCAACATGATCTTTGAGGAAATGATATCTTATGTCAATGTGCTTTGTTTTTGAATGTTGTACTGGATTGTTGGAGATTGATATTGCTGCAGTACTATCACAGTAGATAGGGCAGTTCTTCTCAAATACTTCATAGTCTTCCAACTGCTGTTTCATCCAGAGAATTTGAGGGAAACAACTTCCAGCCGCAATATATTCAGCTTCAGCGGTTGAGACTGAAACCGATGCTTGTTTCTTGCTGGACCATGATACAAGCCGCGTTCCAAGGAACTGACAAGTACCACTTGTGCTCTTTCTGCTTATCTTATATGCTGCAAAGTCAGCATCTGAATAACCTAATAGATCAAATGAAGATTCTTTGGAGTACCAAAGTCCAAGGTTAATAGATCCACATAAATATCTAATAATTCTTTTAACAGCAATAAGATGAGATTCTCTAGGGTCAGCTTGAAATCTAGCACAAACACAAACACTAAACATGATATCTGGCCTACTAGCAGTTAAGTAAAGTAGAGAGCCAATCATACCTCGGTAGAGAGTCTGATCAACTTTCTTACCTCGTTCATCTTGATCCAAACTGTAGGCCTTTTGCATTGGGGTATCAACTGGCTTAGCGGTTTCAAGCCCAAATTTCTTGATCAAATCTTTGGTATATTTGGCTTGGTTGATAAAGATTCCATCATGACATTGCTTGATTTGGAGTCCAAGAAAGAATGTCAACTCTCCCATCATACTCATCTCAAATTTACCTTTCATAAGCTTCTCAAACTTAACACACATAGTTTCATTAGTAGAACCGAAAATAATATCATCAACATATATTTGAACTAATAATGAATGACCTTTGTGTTTAGCAATAAATAAGGTTGTATCAATTTTACCTCTTGAGAAGCCTTGTTCAATAATAAATTTAGATAGAGTGTCATACCATGCTCTTGGAACTTGTTTGAGTCCATACAGGGCCTTCTTGAGCTTGAAGACATGATTAGGATATTGGTTGTCTTCAAATCCTGGCGGTTGAGCTACATAAACTTCTTCTTGTAGTTCACCATTCAGAAATGCACTCTTCACATCCATTTGATATAACTTGAATTTCTTGAAGGAGGCATAGGCCAGGAACAATCTAATGGCTTCAAGTCTGGCTACAGGGGCAAAGGTTTCATCATAATCAATTCCTTCTTCTTGCCTATAACCTTGAGCAACCAACCTTGCTTTGTTTCTTGTAATAGTACCATTTTCATCCATCTTATTTCTGTATACCCATTTTGTTCCAATTACAGTGTGATCTCTGGGCCTTGGAACTAGAGTCCAAACTCTTTATCTTTCAAACTGATTGAGCTCTTCTTGCATTGCAGCTACCCAACTTGGATCACTTAGAGCTTCATCTACCTTCTTTGGTTCCATCTGAGATAACAATGCGGTTGAGAACAAACTGTGGTTATCTCTATGAGTTAAGCTTCCTCTTGTTTGAACACCAGAACTGATAAGACCTATAACATTAGTAGTTGAATGGTCTCTATGCTCATTGATTTCTGGAGGGAGGTCTTCATGAACCACTATTTCCTGAAGATTTTCCAGAGGAGGCTCTTCTTGATATTCATTGAAATCTTCATTGAAAGTGATGTTTGGAACTGGATCAACGGTTTGAATGGGATCAAAAGAGTGCGGTTCTGCAGCAACACCTTCGGTTTGGTTTGGAGCGGCTGGATAACCTGATGGAGCGGTTTGAGTAGGTTGGTCATTTGCGGTTGCATGATTAGGGTAAGATGTACCTGTCTCAAAACCACTAAAATCATCAGCAACATTTGGAGCCATATGTGGCTCAAAAAGATCATGTTCATCAAATGTAACATGGACTGACTCTACAATTTTTAATGAAGTTTTATTGAAACAACGAAAAGCTTTAGAGTGTTTTGAATAACCAACAAAAATACCTTCATCGGCTTTAGCATCAAATTTACCTCGATGCTCTTTGCCATTGTACAAGATGTAGCACTTGCATCCAAATATCTTGAAGAAGGCAATGTTGGGTGATCTGCCTCTCCACAATTCATAAGGAGTCTTGTTGTGAACTTTGACGATTAGGGAGCGGTTCTGGGTGAAACATGCGGTAATGACAGCTTCGGCCCAGAAGTATTTGGGAAGCTTTGCTTCTGCAATCATGGTCTTCCCGGCTTCAATCAAAGTCATGTTCTTTCTTTCTACAACTCCATTCTGTTGTGGAACCCTAGCGGCAGAGAAGTTATGATCAATTCCATGATCATCACAATATTGGGCAACACCATTGTTTGTAAATTCGGTTCCATTATCTGAAAGCACGGCAACAATGTCATCCAATTTCTGAGTTTGGAGCTGTCTAAAGAGAGCGGTTACGATGCCATAAGTATCATCTTTATAGGCCATCATTTCCACCCAAGTATATCTTGAATAATCATCAACCACCATAAGTGTATAGCGGTTTCCTCCTATACTGGCGGTTGGGACAGGTCCAAATAAATCCATGTGCAGCAGTTGTAAACAGCGGTTCGTTGAAGGCGCGGTTTTACTAGGAAATGACTGTTTGGGCTGCTTTCCAAGCTGGCATGCTTTACACTTTTCATCATGATGGTCAGCCACTTTGGGTAGTCCTTTTACTAGACCATCCCTGTGCAGTTTTGCTAGATACTTGAAGTTCAAGTGGCTGAGCCGCTTATGCCATAACCAGCTGCTTTCACTTATGTTTTTGGCTACAAAACAGAGGTCAGCAATAGAAACAATATTGCCTAAATCTATCATATAAACATCACCTGTTCTGTTGTCAGTCAGTAGAGTGACTCCAGAGGAAGCATCTTTGATATAACAGCTAGTTGATGTGAAGATGCTGTTCATTCCTTTGTCACAAAACTGAGATATGGAGAGAAGGTTGTGCTTGAGTCCTTCTACAAGTGACACATTTTCTATAGTCACCTTTCCTCGTTTGATTGCTCCATATCCTACTGTTTCTCCTTTTTTGTTGTTACCAAACACTACTGGGGGACCTTTCATTTGGATGAAACTGCAGAGTAGTTCGGAATCTCCAGTCATGTGTCGTGAGCATCCACTATCCAAATACCAGAGATCCTTCTTCTTCTTAGCGGTTCCATCCATAAAACATGAAATCTGAAAAATAAACATGAAAGGTTTTGGTCCCCCTTATTCCTTGGGTCCTAGGGTTAGCAGCTTTTTGGGACCCACACCTGTTTGACCTTAGGATTTTTACATCCCTTGGCATTGGGTGTGAATCTTAAAAGACAATGACCAGCACTATGACCAAAATCAGCACAAATAGCACAATGAATAAATCCAGGTTTTGGTTGCGGTTTTACAAACCCTTTACTGTCCTTCGATTTCTCATGTTTTACTGGGTCAGCGGTTTTGGCTTTAACAAAGATTACCTTCTTGAGCTCAACCTTCCTCTTAGATGCGGCTTTATGGAAAATGATAGGAATTTCCTTAAACCGACTAGGAGCGGTTTCATCACTCAATACTTCCTTGGTTGCCTCAGCCGCTATGGATTTCTCTTTCCACTTTAAATCTCTCCCAGTCTGGTTTTTAGGGTACTCAAAGAAATAATTTTGCCTTTTAATTTCTTGTTTTGAGCCCTTTTTACCAGCATGATTAACCTTAGGAATTTCTCTGGTTTGTTCAGTAGGTTTCACACCACCTTCGGCACAGAGACAAGGACACTTACACCCATCATCGGTTTTAAACCCCAATCCACTTTTATCCGAAGAAGGAATTTGTGAATTTAGGATTTGTTCCACGGTGACACCAGACTTAGTCCATACATCGGTCACTTTTTGAAGGTCATCCCTTTGTACGGTAAGCTCATGGATTTGGGTGAGAAGTACCTCAGTTCTGTCCTTCAGATAGCGGTTTTCATCCACAATAGTAGATATCCCAGCAATTTGGAGCTTGAGGTTTTCAATTTCCTCCTTGTGGGATTTGCATACAAGTTGGGATTCTTCAAGTTCGGCAGCCATTAGTTTATATGCCTTTTTAAGCATAGTGTGTTGTTGAAATATAATATTAGCACGTTCTAGTACCTAGTCATCATGACTTTGGTCTGCTTGAACCTCGGGAGTGTATTTTGGTGTTGTAGGAACTTTGCTTAATCTAGCCTCAGGAATCTTGGGTGAAACTGACTTCATTTGTTGATTTGGCAGTGGAAGGCTTTCATCAATTTCAATTCTTTCTTCAAATCCCATGAGACAGAGATTAGCAGTTTCTTCATCATCACTTTCATCTGAGTCTGAACCCATCCATGTCAGCGGTTGATCTCCTTGGTCAGCTACCATTCCTCTTCTTTTCACGAACTTCTTGTTGAACGGTTTCTTTGCTGGCGCGGCTTCATACCGCGGTTTGGGACAACTTGAAGCAAAGTGACCTGGCTGTCTGCAGTTATAACAAACCAAGTCATCCCTTGTCTTGGGATCTGCAGTTTTGTTGAATCTGGTTGGAGGGACAAACTTTGCTGGGCCTTTGGATGGAAATTGAGATCTATTGTTTTTCCTGAACTTGGTATATTTTTTCACATACAAAGCAAATTCTTCATCATCCATTTCATCAAAATCAACTTGAGTAGAACTTAAGGATTGTGATCCTACACTCTAAGCATAAGAACTTTGAGGAGGAGTGTAGGATTGATGAGACTACTGATAAGATTGATAAGATTGAGGATATGGTTGATGTGATTGAGGATAGGATTGGTGAGACTGTTGGTAATACTCAGAAGGTGCGGTTTGAGGATTGTATCTAGGAACATTTTGGTCAGGAGGAGTGGTTTGCAAGTGAAGGTGAGGAGCGGTTTGATGATGGTCTGGATTGTAGACAGGAGATGAGGTATTGTTTAATGCAGCTAGAGAGAGTGTCTTAAATCTTCTTTCGGTTTCATGGACCTCTTCAAGCTTAAATTCAAAAACCTTCAGCATGGCATACAAGTGTCAAAGATCAAGAGCTTCCAAGTCCTTGTTGTCTTCAATATTAGTAGTTTTGATCAGCCATTTGCTACCAAGAGCTTGCATGAATCTCATGTTCAAATCTGTATTAGAATAGACATGTCCAAGAGAAAAACACACATTAACAATATCAATAAACCTCTCATAACATTGTCTAAGAGATTCCTTAGGATCTTTAACAAAATAGTCAAAGAGTCTTCTCTGTTGATAGAGGCGGTTCTTCTTGGTATCTGAATCTCCTTCCAGAAAGTCAACTATAGCATCCCATGTAGCCTTTGCGGTTTTGCAGTGAAGCACCTTAGAATGAGTCCTCAAGTCAATAGCTGACACTAGCATGGACATAGCTCTTCCATCAAAATCCACATTGATGCGGTCTGCATCAGTCCATTCACTTTCTAACTTCTTAACTTCAGCTTCTTCTCCTGCAGTTCCTGCACGTGGATTAGCTTTCATAGGAACATATGGTCCATCAGTAACCGCGGTCCACAGTCTACGATCACATGAAATCATGTGTTTCATCATCCTATCTTTCCAAAAGATAAAACTATCTTCATCCAGAATCAGTAAGTGATTCGAATTGGATGTTTGCATCATATGGGTGTTTGTGTTTGCCATTGGATCAGCACCCAAGCGGTTAACTTGTAAAAACAAGTTTGGTGGATATGCTCTGATACCACTTCTTGGTCCCAGAGGGCAACAAGGGTATAGAACCGCTAGAGGGGGGGTGAATAGCGGTCTGAAACTTTTTCGAAAATACCCTTAAAATCAACCGAGTACTTATCAGTTTGGCCAACTACGGTTCAAAGCACAAGAACCGAACTGATAAAATGCACAGCGGAGTTTGCGGTTTGGCCAAATAGGTTAGTTAAAGAGTTGGGAGGTTTGACTCAGGTTGAGAAAACACTATGATGCAACTGAATAATTAAACTTAAAGTTCAAAGGAAAACACAATTCATCTTTTCAAGTCATTTCGTATATGGAAACAGGTTAAAGACCACAAACAAGAAAGATAAATATCAAGACAGAAAGTAAAGATCAAACACACAAATTGAAGAGGTTCGTTCTTAAATGAACTACGTCCTCTACCTAGATGGTTAGTCTAGGATTTTCTAATAGCTATGAGACTTGTATTAATTTAGAGGAGGTTTTACAAGATGAATCTAAACTCTAAACAATAAGTCTAACCTAAGCTATAATAACAACTGGTGTTTTCAAAGTATATAATCTATGTGATCATATAAATCGGGTGTGTGTGTGAAAAGAAATCAAATGCTCTAAGTATCTAAATGATGGTTGATCAAATGGAAGTCTTTTGGTGTAAAGGCTGAATATGAAAGGTTGTTAGGCTTGAAGCTTTGATGAAGAACTGGGTTTGCAATGGAGATGGTTTGAAGATATGAATATCTGGGTTTGAATCTTCAAAGCAAACTTGAACACTTTGGAATGAATCTCTTGAAGCTCAGCAACCGTCATTGTTGAATAATGGAGGCTATTTATAGGCAGAGCACCCTTGTGACCGTTGGGTAAAGATTTGAATCAAATCTGAAGGGTACAGTGCTGTCGAAATTCCATTGGTTGAGCTGTCATTTTCGTCCTTGGTTTTGTCTTGTAGTCCTAGGTAGTTGTTGCACCACTACCTGACATTTGTCCTTTGTTGCAAAAAGGCCTAACGGTAAACAATTCAAACTGATAGACAAACCGACATTCCTTGCAGAAACTCCAAGTTAACTTAGAGTTATTTTGACATGACATAACAACATCCTTTTACGGTGAAAAAGGGAATGTTTGTCTAAGGAATAAATGACATATCTTTATCTCTTCAATAACTGCTCTGCGGTTTCACCAAGCATAGGGGCGGTTTGAAGAATGATCTTGATGGGCGGTTTCATCAATCATGCAAATTGCAGTTTGATGAAAACTGAAGGGCTCCATGCTGGCGGTCTCAAGATGACGGCTTGAAGCACTAAACCGCTAATGATACAACCGAACTATACTCAGCCTAGACAATCAAAAATCTAGAAATGGACTTATCTAAAAATTGAAGTAGAACTTCATTACATGCGGTCCTAAAGTCCATAAAAGACACGTGGCATGGATCAATCAAATCAAGGTGGGTGAACTAACAATGAATCCTAATAGGATGCTTCCGATAAATGCCAGAGTTGCAGTGCTTTTGGAGCAGTACTGGTCTTATGCTTATTTGCCCAGCATTTTCTGTTGGAATAGAGGACCAACCGGGACTAGACTTCGGAGCAAAAGGAAGAAAATCATCAGAGTGACTGTTGCTCTGGGCGGCCGCCCAGGGTGATGGTGGGCGACCGCCCAATTAATCAGTCTGTTCAATCCGGAGTAGCAGTTTTATGGGCGACCGCCCAGGACCAATATGGGCGACCGCCCACTTGTCGGGAGAGGCAAAAACTGGTTCGGATTTTAGGCCAATTTTCGGGTTCCTTTGTCCATCTAGGTTAGGTTTGTATTCCTGGGCACATATTTAAGTAAAGTTCCGCCCCTAAAATCATTGTAACTTCAAGATAACATATTATAGTGCAAGATCCTGGCTTGGTAGTGCCCCCAGACGTAGTCAAATATTTTGACGAACTGGGTAAACAATTTCTGTGTCTTTTGCTCTGTTATTTTCTTGTGCTTTGTTTGTGTGCCATTATTTTCTTGGGGTTATTGCTTGGGTTGTGAGGGTCTAATCCACAACAACTGGTATCAAGAGCTCTGGTTGGAGATCAGGGTCAATCGATTGATTGGTTTATCGGACGATTGGGGTTTATCAAGCAATCAAGAATGGGCAAGGATAAACAAGCGGTGGAGAAATTTGATGGGTCTGACTACGGGTTTTGGAGGATGCAAATAGAGGATCTCTTGTACAACAAAGATCTCTATAAGCCTCTAAAGGGAGTCAAGCCGGAAGGAGAAAAGCAAGAATATTGGGATCTCATGGATCAGAAAGCCCTAGGGGTGGTTAGATCTACTTTGTCAAAGTGGATCGCGAAGACTACCAAGAAGGTAAAGACCACAAAGGAGCTATTGGATTATCTTACTGAGAGATTTGAAACTCCATCTGCTGCAAACAAGGTTGATTTGATACGTAAGATGGGTAGTCTCAAGATGCAAGAGGGAGGATCCTTAGCTAAACACATCGATGAGTTTATGGATGTAATAGACTCATTGACTGCGTTGGATATTACGTTTGATGATAAGGTTCATGCGTGTTTGTTGCTAGCGTCTTTACCAGGAAGTTGGAGCGAAACGGTGACAGCGATCAATGCTTCAGCGGGTAAGAACAAATTTAAGTATGATGATGTTAAAGACTTTCTGTTGGGCGAGGAAAATCGTTTGAAGAAATTGGGGACATCGTCTACTTCGGGATCGGCCTTAGCTACTACTAGCAGGGGAAGGCCGGGTACTAGCAATAAAGGGAGAACTGAATCAAGGGAAAACGTAGTGGGTTGTAAGGGCAAGGCCGTGGAGATCAGAGATAAACCAAGGGTCGCGAAAGGATTGGTGTAGTATTATCATTGCAAGAAGGATTGTCCCAATCGTGGGGGGCAATTCGGTGAATATGACAGTCAAAGGTGATGATGTACTGGTTCTGAGTGTTAGTAGTGCACTAGAATCATGGGTGCTGGATTCGGGGGCATCATTCCAGTCTTGCGGGCATGCAGAAGAGATGGAGAATTATACTTCCGGTGATTTCGGTAAGGTCTATCTGGCGGATGGCGAGCCTTTGGAAATCAAGGGGAAGGGGGATGTCAGAATAGGAGCATCGGACGGGAAGGTCCTACATCTACACGGGGTCAGACACATTCCGGGTTTGAAAAAGAACCTGCTTTCAGTTGGGCAGTTGGATGAAGAAGGTTACAAGGTAACTTTTGGCTGTAGGAACTGGGTTATTACCAAGGAGGATTTGGATATCGCTCGGGGTAGTAAAGAGGGGACATTGTATTTGGCGAATAACACCAAGGATAGTATCGCGGTGGCGTCAGCCAAGGGTGATACAGATTTGTGGCACTGTCGATTGGGTCACATGAGTGAGAAGGGGATGAAAGTACTTTGCTCAAAGGGAAAACTACCGGGTTTGAAGATAGTCGACGTGGGGATCTGCGAAGATTGTGTGTTTGGGAAACAGGCGAGGAGTAATTTCTCGAGGACAGGTAGGGCTTTGAGGGAAGCAAAGTTGGATTTGGTCCACACGGATTTGTGGGGGCCGGCCCCGGTAACTTCTCTAGGTGGTGCGTCATATTACATGACCTTTATTGATGATTCGACAAGGAAAGTCTGGGTTTATTTATTGAAACACAAAGATGAGGCATTCGAGGTGTTTAAGAAATGGAAGGCTTTGGTGGAGAATCAGACGGGACTTAAGCTTAAATGCTTGAGATCAGATAATGGTAGGGAGTATGAGCTCGGGGAGTTCAAGGAATATTGTGCAACGAATGGCATTCGCATGGAGAAGACTCCAAAGGGAACACCACAACACAATGGGGTTGCAGAGAGGATGAACAGGACATTGAACGAGCGGGCTAGAAGTATGAGATTGAAGTGTGGACTTCCGAAGACGTTCTGGGCATATGCGGTTGACACGGCTGCTTTCTTGATCAATAGGGGACCATCGGTACCATTGGGGAATGGAATTCCAGAGGAAGCATGGATAGAAAGCAGGTAAATCTGTCCTTTCTTCGCATATTTGGCTGCGTTTCATATGTTCATATTGATTCTGCTGATAGAACTAAGTTAGATGCAAAATCTGTAAAATGTACGTTTATTGGGTATGGCAGGGATGACTTCGGGTATAAGTTTTGGGATGACCAAAACCATAAAATTATTCGTAGTCGAGATGTGGTATTCAATGAACAGGTATTGTACAAGGACAGAAAGGGGGCATCTGATGATATTAGTTCGGAACCGGAGGTTGTAGAGGTGGATATTCCGGACTCGGGTGGGAGCAGGACGGTTCATGATGACCAAGGTCAGGGGGTCACTGAAGATGAACCACATACTCCAGAACCGGATATTCTGCTGCGTAGATCCAGCAGATTGCGTGGATCACCTGACAGGTATACTCCTTCAAATTACTATTTGTTGTTGACAGATAGTGGTGAACCGGAATGTTATGCGGAGGCTGTTCGTAGTACACTTTGTGACAAGTGGAAAGCTGCGATGGATGATGAGATGGACTGATTGAAAGTCAATAAAACTTGGGAGTTGATTAAACTGCCTAAAGGTAAGAAGGCATTGCATAACCAGTGGGTTTACAGGATCAAAGAGGAAGCAAACGGTAGTAAGCGTTACAAGGCAAGGCTGGTTGTAAAAGGGTTTCAGCAAAAGTACGGTATTGACTACACCGAGGTATTCACTCCTGTTGTGAAGATGACTACTATCAGAATGGTTCTGGGGATAGTAGTGGCGGATAACTTGTTGCTGGAACAGATGGATGTAAAGACGGCCTTTCTTCATGGTGATTTGGAGGAAAAAAATTACATGGTACAACCAGAGGGTTACTTGTCTAACGGTAGCGAGGAACTGGTTTGCAGATTGACTAAGAGTTTGTATGGCCTTAAACAAGCTCCTAGGCAGTGGTACAGGAAGTTCGATGGATTCATGGACGATATTGATTTTATCAGATGTGAGGCGGATCATTGTTGCTACTTCAAGAACACAGACAATGGGTATATAATCTTGCTGTTATATGTGGATGACATGTTAATAGCGGGCTCTAGCAGTAGAGAGGTAAACAGATTGAAGGCTCAGTTGTCAGAACGGTTCGAGATGAAGGATTTGGGGGAGGCCAGAAAAATCTTGGGCATGCGGATTGACCGGGATAGGGAGTCAGGTAAGTTGGTTCTTTCACAAGCAGAATACGTTGAGAAAGTCTTGGCAAGGTTTTGCATGGAAGCGGCGAAGCCAACAGGGACACCATTGGGTATGCACTTCAAGCTATCCGAGAAGGACTCACCT
Source organism: Campanula takesimana (assembly GCA_026119855.1). Lineage (NCBI taxonomy): Eukaryota > Viridiplantae > Streptophyta > Magnoliopsida > Asterales > Campanulaceae > Campanula > Campanula takesimana. Next base: position 1,029,998 of record JAOWBW010000120.1, read on the forward strand.
AAGGGCAAGGAGGAGCGTGACAAGATGGAAAGGACTCCATATGCTTCGGCAGTGGGGAGTCTAATGTATGCAATGGTGTGTACAAGGCCGGACATTGCACATGCGGTGGGAGTAGTCAGCCGGTACATGGGCAATCCAGGGAAGCAACATTGGGAAGCAATTAAATGGATCCTGCGTTACTTGAAGGGTACTGCTGGTAAGGCTCTGTGTTTCTCAAGAAAGGATGTCGTGTTAGCGGGTTATGTGGATGCGGATTTGGCATCAAGTGATCTAGACAAGAGGAGAAGTACTACGGGTTATGTTTTCACATTGGGTGGTACGGCAATCTCCTGGGCTTCTAAATTGCAGAAGATCGTAGCTCAGTCGACTGCAGAAGCAGAATATGTGGCAGTGACCGAGGCAAGTAAAGAGATAGTATGGTTGCAGAACTTCTTGGGTGAACTTGGGAAGACGCGAAGTGGTAATGCTCTCTACAGTGATAGTCAGAGGGTAATTCATTTGGCTAGGAATCCGGCGTTTCATTCTAGGACGAAGCACATTGAGCTGAGGTTTCACTACATCAGACATCTCTTGGAGAGGAAGATCTTAAGGCTAGAGAAGATTTTGGGATCGGAGAACCCGGCTAACATGTTGACCAAGGTGGTAAACCTTGAAAAGTTGAAGCTATGTAAAGCTTCAATTGGCTTGGAGAATAGGAGAGCAGGAAGGCACTACCATGATCGAGGTGAGTACTATGGCACCAAGGATGAGTTTGTTGGGTTTCGTGCAATCATGCGCAGCGGAAGATAGACATGAATAAAACCCAATAGCCTAGATCCGCTATGAACAATAATTCATAATAACAAGATGAAGGAAACTAACCCTTGTATATCATTATGTAAAACTTGGATTAAGCGTTAAGACAAACGCCCTCTACCGGTGATCCACACAACGAACAGATTTCAAGAACGCCTTCTTGAACTTGACTGCTAGGTCTTCGGATTGATCAACGATGTTGAAGAACTATTCTTCAAAGCTCCTAATTTTTATTGTGACTTGATAATTGAGATTAATCAATCACAATAACCCAAGAATATAATGTGTGATTTCTTTCTCTAAGAAAGACTTTGGAATTGATCAAATCAACTAACTTAGGGAACAATTCCTATCAGTCTGTATTTATATTCTAGGGGTTTCAGAAACCCTTTAGGACTTAGGTTTTCTTGTCCAACAAGAGTTTTCCTAAAACTAATTCTGCCGGGCAAAACCATCCGTACGGATGTTTCTGGAAGCATCCAGATTCATCCGTACGGATCCTTGCAGCAGGATCCGTTTTACTTCGTTTTTCGCTCCTTTTAATTATCCGTTCTGCGTGTGTGACCCAATAGGATTATACTAAGTTGGCAACGAGTCCGAACCAGTCAAACCTCGTAAGTCATAAGCGGACTCTAGCAAGCCATTATGACTACCCAATTAGTATAACTTTGAACTCCAAAGTTTCCTAAAATAGAACATAACACAATCTCTTTGTTACACGATGTCTATTGAACGTAAGCCATGGTCAATGGTCAACTTACATTTGTTCAATGCTTTCTCGATCCCGAATGTATTGATAATACAAATCTTATTTGAGCACGGCCATGCATTTCATCAATACCATTCATCGAGTGGCCAAAGCTTGACATCTCTCTTGACGAGGAACAAATCCCATCTTGGCTTATTACTCTTCCCTACATGATTCCGATTATGCCAATCATATTCTTTATAGCTATCCGGTTAGGGATAACGTTTGAATACGTCAAACGTAATGTTCATCATGTGGAAGACTGTAATAACCTCAGGTCTAAAGATTCCAGTGATATAACTATATGAGACATAATTATGACATTGTGACCATGACATAAATCTCATAGGGGTCAGTCCAGTATTTGTTCTCCAACAAATACCCATAAGTCTAATTGTATCCCATACACCATAATCATCATATGATTATCTATTAAACTTATACTAATAATTAATCATAATTATCAGGGACAGAGATTATTATAATAAACATGCAAAAGACATAATAATCAAACATTCAATATCTTTATAAATAATAACATTTGTTTTACAAACAACATGCCTAGGGCATAACACCAACAATCTCCCACTTGCACTAGGCCTAATTAATGTATCGAATACCCATAGACCTAACATGACCATCATGCTTTGCTTGTGGAAGACCCTTTGTCAATGGGTCTGCAATATTATCATCAGTTGGTACTCTGCATATATTTACTTCTCCTCTATCAACGATCTCTCGAATGATATGAAAACGCCTAAGTATGTGTTTGGATTTCTGATGCGATCTAGGCTCCTTTGCTTGAGCAATAGCACCATTATTATCACAATAAAGGTTTATTGGATTAGAAACGCTAGGAACCCCTTCTAGTTCACCAATGAACTTTTTAATCCAAACAGCCTCTTTAGCAGCATCGGATGCAGCAATATACTCAGCTTCAGTTGTAGAATCTGCTACGATACTTTGCTTAGAACTCTTCCAGCTAACAGCACCTTCATTGAGCACAAATACAAATCCAGATTGCGATCTAGAATCATCCTTGTCGGTTTGGAAGCTTGCATCTGTGTAACCACTTACAACAAGATCATCTTCCATTCCTTCATACACCAAGAACGAATCTTTAGTCCTTCGCAAGTACTTAAGAATCGTTTTGACTGCAATCCAGTGACTCTCACCAGGATCTGATTGGTATCTGCTCGTCATGCTCAAAGCATACGAGACATCGGGTCTAGTACATATCATGGCATACATGATGGATCCAATAGCAGAAGCGTATGGAATCCCAATCATTCTCTCACGCTCATCAGTTGTCTTAGGACACTGATTCTTGCTTAGAGATATGCCATGACCTACTGGCAAATTTCCTCTCTTAGAGTTTTCCATGCGGAATCTATTAAGAACTTTGTCAATATATGTATCTTGACTTAAACCAATCAATTTCTTGGATCTATCACGATAGATCCTTATGCCAAGGATGTAAGCGGCTTCTCCCATATCTTTCATTGAGAAACACTTTCCTAACCAAGTCTTTACAGACTGCAGTGCAGGAATGTCATTTCCAATGATTAATATGTCATCAACATATAGAACAAGAAATAGTACTACGCTCCAACTAATCTTCTTGTATACACAAGGTTCATCTTCGTTCTTGATGAAGCCAAACTCTTTGACCGATTCATCAAATCGAAGATTCCAACTCCTAGAGGCTTGCTTCAATCCATAAATGGATCTTTGCAATTTTCTTACTTTGTTAGAATTTTCTGGAATTACAAAACCTTCAGGTTGTGTCATATAAACATCCTCAAGTAAGTTCCCATTAAGGAACGCTGTTTTGACATCCATTTGCCATATTTCATAGTCAAAATATGCAGCTATGGCAAGTAAAATTCTTATAGACTTGATCATTACTACGGGCGAAAAGGTTTCATCATAGTCGATTCCATGAATCTGCCTATAGCCCTTCGCTACAAGTCTAGCTTTATAAGTATGCACCTTACCATCCATGTCAGTCTTCCTTTTGAAAACCCACTTGCATCCTATGGTTTTTACACCTTCGGGCGCATCAATCAAGTTCCAAACTTGGTTGTCATACATGGACTTAATTTCAGATTCCATGGCTCCAAGCCATTTATCTGAATCAGGAGCGGACATCGCTTCTTGGTAGGAAGTAGGTTCGTCATCAACTATGACTTCCACTTCATTGCTATCCGTCATGAGAAATCCATATCTCTCAGGTTCGGATCGCACCCTACCAGTTTTGCGAGGAACTTGAGTATTCTGAATAGGTTCCACAACACCTTGTGAAACTTGTTCAGATCCAACATTTTGTTCCACATTATTTTCAGGTTCTCGAACTTCTTCAAGATTAATTTTACTCCCACTAATTCCTTTGGAGATAAACTCTTTCTCTAGAAAGGTACCATCTCGGGCAACAAACACTTTGTTGTCCGTGCGGTTGTAAAAGTAATAACCCTTAGTTTACTTAGGGTAACCCACAAAATAACACTTGTCAGATTTTGGTGCAAGTTTGTCAGAGATCATTCTCTTAACATAAGCATCACAACCCCAAATCTTCATGAAAGACAAACTAGGTTTTCTTCCAGTCCACATCTCATATGGAGTCTTTGGAACAGATTTAGTTGGAACTCTATTTAGTGTAAGAGCAGCAGTTTCTAGTGCATGTCCCCAAAAAGTTAAAGGAAGATCAACTTGACTCATCATGGAGCGGACCATATCTAATAAAGTCCTATTTCTCCGCTCAGACACACCATTCCATTGTGGTGTTCCAGGTGGAGTTAATTGTGAAACAATTCCACAATCTTTAAGATGATTGTCAAATTCTTGGCTTAAATATTCTCCACCTCGATCAGATCGAAGTGCCTTAATAGTTTTACCAAGTTGATTTTGTACTTCATTTTGAAATATTCTAAATATCTCAAAAGATTCACTTTTATGTTTCATTAAGTAGACATAGCCATATCTACTAAAATCATCAGTAAAAGTTATGAAGTATTGATATCCTCCCTTAGCACTGCTGCTCATTGGTCCACACACATCAGTATGTATGAGTCCCAATAAGTCACTAGCCCTTTCACTACTCTTAGTGAAAGGTGTCTTTGTCATTTTTCCAAGTAAACAAGACTCACAAGTTTCATATGATTTAAAATCACGTGAATCCAAAAGTCCGTCCCCATGGAGTTTTGAGATATGATTCTCATTAATATGGCCAAGATGGCAGTGCCACAAATAAGTATGATTTACATCATTAGGTTTGGATTTCTTATTTATATTATAAATATTTTCATTATTTCCATTCTCAACATCAAGAACATAAAGGCCATTAAATGAACATGCAGTACAATAAAGCATATCATTTAAATAAATATAAAACTTCTTATTTTTAATAAGAAAACTATAACCTTCATTACCCAAACAAGAAACTGAAATAATATTTCTACTCAAATCCGGAACGTAATAACAATTGTTCAAAACAAGAATTAATCTGCTAGGTAAAATGACATCATATGTTCCTACGGCTAATGCAGCAACTCTTGCTCCATTCCCCACGCGTAGGTCCACTTCGCCATCTTTGAATAGCCTCCTATTCCTTAGTGCCTGCACATTCAAACAAATGTGAGATCCACATCCAGTATCTAATACCCAGGAACTAGAAGTAGAAAGTAGAATATCTATAACATAGATACCTGAAGTAGACGCAGTCCCACTGCTCTTCTTCTTCTTTAACTCTTCCTTGTAAACCTTGCAATTTCTTTTCCAATGACCAATCTCATTGCAGTGGAAACAGATTGCATCCTTTTGGGAAGTAGGTTTAGCCACATCAGCATTAGCAACAATTGCCTTGCCAATCTTGGGTTTGACAACTTTTGTCTTAACCCCTTTGCCTTTGCCTTTAGAGCCTTTTCTTCCTTTTGTCACTACGAGCACAGGAGCGACTTCTTTACCGATTTTCTTTTCCGCTGTCTTTAGCATCCCATGCAACTCAGACAGGGACTTATCCATCCCATGCATATTAAAGTTCATGACGAACTGATTATAGCTTTTGGGCAATGAATTAAGAATAAAATCAGTGGCCAACTCAACATCAATGGGATGGCCAAGCCTCTCTAGATTCTCAAAATGAGCCTTCATCTGCAAAACATGAGGGCCCACAGACTGCCCTTCGCTCATCTTGCATGAGACCAAGGCAGCTACAGTGTCGAACCTCTCTTGCCTTGCTTGTTCTTGAAACATATCTTTCAACGAAAGAGCAAGGTCAAATGCCTCCAAGTGTTCAAGAGTCTTCTGAAGCTCTGGACACATGGCCGCAAGCATAAGACAACCTACCTCACGAGAATCACTTTTGTGTTTCTTGTAGGCGTTTCTCTCATCCTTGGGTGCATTAGAAGCAGGATCCTCTTCAGGAACGGGCTCATCAAGCATATAGAGCTTGTCCTCATGCTTTAGAACAATTCTAAGGCTACGGATCCAATCCGTGTAGTTAGCTCCATTTTCTTGAAGTTTTTTCTTCTCAAGGATAGATCGCAATGATAAAGAACCAGTACTTTGAGCCATTATCTACAATTATGCAAACATATAATTAAATATAAGTACCAACTTAATTAAAGATATTATAAGTATTTCACAAATACTCCCACTAAATTATATAACCTTCAAATACATCCAATGTATCATATAATTTATATGGGCTAAGATCCAACGTTAATTTAATTTCAAGTCCGCTTTGGCGATACTGCTCAAAATTAAATTAATTAGGTAGACAACTCCTTGTCAATCATATCATATATGACTCTTAGATCCTTTATGAGATTTAGACATCATATGTCTAACACATTTTAATCTCATCTGTGCCTTAGGCCCAAAACTTTATCTTTTGATAGCCCAATTAAGTCAAACCATTTTAAACGTATAGGAATCACTCTTTCCTCATCTTATTCATAAATGAATAGAATTAATGCGCCTCGCTTTGGCAGAGCCCGCATAAAACTACCCATGTACTCATAAGTGTTTTAATCATGGATTGGCACTTAACTTAAATTTTAAGAAGGTTCACACACATAAAGTTAATCAATTAACCGAATTAATTTTATGTGACATTAGTTGCGCTAGTTAGGGATAAAAGTCTGAAATCATGAGATTTCTCCAATCTTAAACTCCTTTAAGATTCTGATCTCATTAATGCTCTGGACTTCTGAATTTGAATCTGTTTCAGGAAACATGGTTTAACAACCAGCCATCTGAAACAAATCATAGTCAGAATAACCCAAACCATCCGTACGGATGTTTCTGGAAGCATCCAGATTCACCCGTATGGATAGTTATGCATATCTCAGAAACACTGAACTCTTCAGGATTCTGGAACTGCATCCGCAGAGCATCTTGAAATTGAGAGCACAAAACGTACGGTCGAAACTAAGCCAAAAGGCATCCACATTCCCGTACTAATATCAAGAAATCAGACAACTTCTCTATACGGTCGAAACTAAGCCAAAAGGCATCCACATTCCCGTATAGATTGGTCGCACGTCTCAAGACCCTTTCAATGTCTCTTAATCTCACAGATTACAGCAGTTCTAAACTCTTTAGAACTCTGATTTCTGCAACTATTCCGAATTCTCAACAGATAACTGTTTCAGGAAACACGGTTTCGAAAACCAGCCGTCTGAAACCAGTTTTTGTTTCCAGGTTCGAATTCTGCAAACAATTTGCAGAACAATCTGAACATAAGAAGTCAGAATGAAATCTGGGAGTGAACCAAAACCATCCGTACGAATTTGTTTGGAGGCTCCCAAACCATCCGTACGGATTCTTAGGTAGAATCCCAGTTTTTCCAGATTTTTCAGATTTCAGAAATTCGATCAATCTTAATATCGTGTTTATACATAATCAGATTACAGAAACATGAAATTGCAGATTACGAATTTTAACCCATCTAATTCATATATTCAATAACCAATTTATTCCACATACAAATTAGACCAAGATCATCAATGGAATAATCCAATTACAACATGATAATCTAAGCATGCGATCATACATATTAATCAAATCAATATTACAACCATATCAACTAGCATGCAAATTTTATATCTGTTGGGTATGCTTATTATAAACCACTCCTATTACCTAGATTTGATTGATCCCATAACCTTATTTTACTCTTTGTGGACTTTAAGATATATTGTAAGAAGTACTTGTACTTCATTTAGAATAGTCCACTTTATAGTTGAATAGGCTTAGAAGATTAGGACCCTCAATTTTTCTAAGTCTGGAGATCTGAGGTAAGGCCCTTGTCTACCGCATGGAGCCTACCGCATGACCAAGGTGCCGTGAAACCAATGCTTGCCGCATATCCCAAGGTTACCTCATGCAATCCATCTTGCCGCATGGTTCCATCCTACCGCAAGTTAACTCTACCGCATGGAACCATAGTTGAAGAAACTCAAGTTTGTTCAAACTTAACCATGGTCACACCTGTGTCCTTACCTTGGTTAGTTTAGAACGTTGCAAAAAATACAACTGTCATCATAGTACAGTTGGACCACCATGACTCTGCAACAAAAGGACAACTCAGACTGAGCTCCAATTAGAATTCAACAGCTCATTGTCCTCCAAACTTGCCCTCCAAGAATTCAAACGGCTAGTTTCTCCATCAAGGCTATAAATAGACCTTGAGTTCTTCATTGAAGATACGCTGAGATTCTAAGAGAGAAATTGCTGTTGAAATTCTTGGTGATTGAAGATCATACTCAAGATTTCACGAATCCTTTGAATCTTCAAGCACTCAACCTTCAAGTCTTCAACAAATCTCCAGCAACCTTCAAGATCAAATCTCAAGCCTCTCACACAAGATTCATTAGGCTCTAAAATCATATAGATTTCAAAGAGCTCTTGATTCTTACACACACACTCACCCCGATTGATCAATCACATAGATTGTATCATTAGGGATACACTGGTCTAAGTCTAGGATTGTTCTTCATAGAAAATAGGAGTTAATCCAGTTCTTCATCTTTGTAATCTGTACTCAAGAGAATTATTACATCCTCCATTCAAAATCCAAGACTGACCATCTTGGTAAAGGACGTAGATCTTTTAACAGATCGAACTTTTCCAAATCATTGTGTCATTTACTTACTGCACTTTTTATTTTCTGCACTTTATTTCAAGTCTTGTTCATCTTGTTCTTATTGTTCATATTAATCTTGTTTATCGTTTAGTGTTTGATCTTTCAGATTTACGAACAATTGTGAATTGTGTTTGTTTGTCTACCTCATTGCCTTAGCTAAATTCTGACTAACTTATCATTTGCCAAAAACCTCTGAGACACAAGTTTTCAATCTCTCAACCTACCTCACCCCTATCTACCGCAGATTTGCCTACCGCAAACTCACCTACCGCATTCTCTGCCTACCGCATTATACTTATCTAAAATCAACTCAACTTGTTTTTAACGAAAACTTCCGCTGTGCATTTTATACTTGACCGCGTGGTTTTCATCTACCGCAAAATTCAAGTATAAGCATAAAGGTTGAATTTTGAAAAAGGGTTGAAATTATAAAATAGGCTATTCACCCCCCCCCCTCTAGCCTCTTTTCATACCCTTGTTGTGTCTCTGGGACCAACAAGTGGTATCAGAGCAAACACCTTTATAAAACTTCTGTTTTTCAAGCTTAACAGCTTGGGTGCCGATTCAAAATGGCAAGTCAGAAAACTATGGCAACGGTTAACTTCACTCACGTTCCAGCGTTCGACGAAGGTAACTTTGACGTATGGAAGCATAGCATTCTAACTCAGTTCTACTCCATGGACGAGCAACTTGGTGATTGTCTTACCATTGGACCATACTTCCCAATGAAAGCTAATCCGGATCCAGAAACCAATGGTGCAAATCCGACTATCAAGAAACCAAAAGCTGAATGGACCGATGAAGATAAAAGACTGGTTGGAATGGATGTGAAAGCAAAAAGTATACTTCTAAGTACCTTGAGTACGTCACAGCGTCGACAGATCATGGAATGTTCTACTGCAAAAGAACTTTGGGATGCAATTGAAGATTACATCGAAGGAGATCAAGCTTGCAAGGAAAGCAAAAAGTTTGCAATTCAAAGAAGATTCAACAACTTTGCTAAGATCCCCGGTGAATCACTAAGAGTCACTTATGATCGTTATTGTGAGATCGTGAGTACTTATACAGCACTCGGAAAGAAGCTTACCAAGAAAAAAATCAATGTTAATTTTCTTGCCGCTCTTGGTTCACAATATCTACACAAAGGAAACACTCTTGAAGATACCAAGCTACTAGATGACATGTCTCTCAGAAGCCTCTATACCAACCTCAAGGTCTTTGATATCAAGCTTAACAACATTGCTGAAATAGAAGGAAAAACAAAGAGCTTATCGTTGGTTGCTCAAAAGGAAGAAGTGAACGAGGAAGAAGATCCAAAAATCTCCACATCAGATTTACTTGATATGGATGATGATGATTTTGCTATGTTCGTGAAAAGATTCCAAAAGTTCAGAAAGACAGCAAGACCCGGATCAACAAGCAAAGCTCCAACAAGGTTTTCAAGGAGCAGCCCTTCAAAGAAGAAAGAGAACTTCAACTTCTCCAAGAAGAAAGAAGATCTTGTTTGTTTTAATTGCAGGAAACCAGGTCACTTCGCATCAGAATGTCCAATTCCCAAGTATGAGTATATGAGGAAGAAAAGTAACTTTACTCCAAGGTACTCAAAGCAAAAGGGAATGATGGCTGAAGAAGACTCTACCTCAAAAGAGTTAGCTACTTGGATAGAGTCAGACTCTGATGAAAGCGATGAGGATTCTGAAGAAGGTCACATCTGCTTGGTCGTTCATTCCGATGATGAGGATGATAATAAAAGTCGTCGCTCACCAAATGTAAAACCTAAACGGATAAGTTATACGGCCGATGAACTTGCTGAAAAGGGATTCCTAACTCCGGTTCAAAAGAATGGTGATCTTCTATTTTCAAGATGTGATGTGAGTGCAGCAAAGAAGGCTCTACTAAACCCCAAAGTGAAGGAAGTTCTATCTACCACACCTCAAGTCAAGTTTGACATTTCCCCCGATGAACAAGAAAAGATGTTTGCAAAAGCTGAACAGGTAATTAGTAAATTCTCTGACATGAAGGAAGCTTTAGCACTTTCAACTGAAGAAATTTCCCAGCTTAAGACGGAGAAATCTCTACTAAGATCTGAACTTACCCTCCTTAAGGAGCAGATCAAGAGCATGACTCCTCTTACTGATCGAAACCGTTTCTTAGAAGAACAAAATGCTATATTTAAAGTTAAAAACGATGAATTGGTTGCTGAGATAAATGATCTTAAAAGGATTACTAATGAGTGGACCAATTCTCGTGTCACTATGGAACAAATCTTAGAATCCCAAAAGCCTAGTGGTGATAAGGAAGGCTTAGGATTTCAAACTAGTGACAACTTTAAATGTGCATCTTGTTGTGAAAGAGATGAGAAATTTACCCAGCAAACTTTGGAAGGGTCGAAGGCTAAACATCATGTTTCAAAGGATGTAGGACAAGAACCAAAGAAGAAACTAGAGTTCAACTATGTCTACCCTAAGAAACAAACTGGCAAGGCAAAGATGAAAGGTATTGCCGTGGATGAACCTACCGCAGAGTCTACCTCATGCGGCAAGGCAGAGTCTTCCTACCGCAGAATCCTACCGCAGCAGACTACCTTTCATGGTAAGTCGACCGCATATGGTGGAAATGCAGCAAAGTTCAAAAGGATGAACTTTGTAAAGGAGACCGCATCCACACCTGTAAACGATGTTGTGCTGAAGACCGTGACAAAGTTTGTTAACCCTCAGTTGGGTGGCTTCCACCATTGTTCTGTGTGTGATGATTATGGTCACAAGGCTGCTGAATGTCTTTTAAGATTCACACCAAATCCCAGAAGTCTTAAACCCCCTTCTGTGAGGCAAGTGTGGGTTGTTAAAAGTTGCTAACCCTTTGGACCCAAAAGAATAAAAGGGGACCTTGTTCTTAAATGTTTATTTTATAGGTTCTCTGCTTAATGGCTGGACTCTCCAAGGATAGATCAAGTTTATGGTATCTCGATAGTGGCTGTTCAAGGCACATGACTGGAGATATTAACTTATTGGAAAATGTCCGTGAAGAAAAGGGTCCATCAGTAACCTTCGGAGATAATAACAAAGGAAAGACTGTAGGATATGGAGTCATTCGTAAAGGAAAAATCACCATCCAAGAAGTCTCTCTAGTTATTGGACTACAACACAATCTTCTCTCAATATCTCAGTTCTGCGACAAAGGATTGCAATGCCACTTCACTTCAAATTTCTGTCTCATCAAAGATGGCATATCCGGCGTCACTTTGCTCAAAGGGATTCGTAAGAAAAATGTTTATGTTGTTGATTTTAATTCATCTTGCATTTCTTCTAATCTCTGTTTTGTAGCAAAGAATGTTAGTGAGAATAGTTGGCTGTGGCATAAAAGACTAAGTCACTTAAACTTCAAGTATCTCTCCAAGATTGGTAGAGAAAATCTAGTTCGTGGTCTACCTAAAGTAGCTGATCACCATGATGAGAAGTGCACAGCATGTCAACTAGGCAAACAACCAAAAGCGTCTTTCTCCAGCAAGACGACACCTTCAACTTCTAGATGTTTGCAACTACTACATATGGATCTGTTTGGACCTGTTTTTACCGCAAGTATTGGAGGAAATAGATATTCCTTAGTTGTGGTAGATGACTACTCAAGATACTCGTGGGTCGAGATGATGAACTCCAAAGATGATTGTTATGACATTTTGACCGCACTCTTTAGACAGCTCCAAACACAAAAAGAAGATGACATCGTTAGTGTTCGTTCTGACAATGGTACAGAATTCAAGAACAACGGTGTTGCTCAATACTGTGATGATCATGGTATTGACCACAACTTCTCTGCTGCTGGAGTTCCACAATAAAACGGTGTAGTGGAAAGAAAGAATAGAACGTTGATAGAGGCCGGAAAGACAATGATTGCTGAAGTAAAGCTACCTCAATACTTTTGGGCTGAAGCCGTCAACACAGCATGCTTCACTCAAAATAGATCCCTTATCAACAAGACCTACAACAAAACTCCTTATGAACTTTGGAGAGGAAGAACCCCCAACATAGCATACTTCAAGATATTTGGATGCAAATGCTTCATACTCTACAACGGTAAAGAACATCGAGGTAAATTTGCTCCTAAAGCCGATGAAGGTATATTTATTGGGTATGCTAAACACTCAAAAGCTTTTCGTGTATTTAATAAAACCACTCTTAAGATAGTTGAATCCGTCCATTTACTTTTGATGAACATTCTCTCCTTGAGCCACATATGGCTCCAAATGTTGCTGATGATTTTATGGAGATAAATGAGACAGGTACAACTCAACCACAAAATCAATCAACTCAAGGAAACCTATCTACCTCAACTGCACCTCCATCTACCTCATATGAAGCACCAGAAGCTACCTCATCTGCTGCTACTTCAAATAGAGTTGAAGTTGAGACACCCATAAATGTTGAAGAACCTATCCCTCGAATCACTTATGACTGGGATGACTCAAATAATGTACCACTAGAAGATTTACAACCACCATCAACTCAACCAGACATACCTCAAGAAGTTCGTGAGGTCAGAGATCACCCAATTCAGAATATCATTGGTGATTTGCATTCTGGTGTTAGAACAAGAAGATCAAACTATGATGCACTTACCGCATTCATATCTCAAGTTGAACCCAAGAAAGTTGATGAAGCACTCCAGGACTCAAGTTGGGTTGTTGCCATGCAAGAAGAACTCAACCAATTTGAAAGATGTAAAGTTTGGACCTTGGTTCCAAGGCCACAAGATCAAGGAGTGATTGGTACAAAGTGGGTGTTCCGAAACAAGATGGATGAAAATGGAAGCATCACAAGGAACAAAGCTAGGTTGGTTGCACAAGGATATAGACAAGAAGAAGGCATTGATTATGATGAAACATTTGCCCCCGTTGCAAGACTCGAAGCTATAAGGATATTCTTAGCTTATGCCTCTTACAAAAGATTCAAGCTATATCAAATGGATGTGAAGAGTGCATTTCTCAATGGAGAACTTCAAGAAACCGTCTTTGTTGCTCAACCGCCCGGATTTGAAGATCCCAAATTTCCAAATCATGTCTACAAACTCCGTAAAGCCTTGTATGGACTTAAACAAGCTCCACGAGCATGTTATGATACTCTATCTAAGTTTCTCCTTGAAAAGGGATTCAAGCGTGGTAAGATCGACACAACTTTATTCATTGCTAAATATAATGATCATACTTTACTTGTTCAAATATATGTAGATGATATTATTTTTGGTTCTACTAATGAATTATTGTGTAAGCGTTTTGAGAAACTCATGAAAAGCAAATTTGAGATGAGCATGATGGGAGAATTGACATTCTTCCTTGGACTTCAAATTAAACAATGTGCTGAAGGCATCTTCCTCAACCAAGCTAAGTACACAAGAGATCTCATCAAGAAATTTGGTCTTGAAAATGCAAAGGCATACGACACTCCTATGGCTACTGGTAACAAGCTAGATAAAGACTTGAAAGGTAAGAAGGTTGATCAAACCTTATATCGAGGTATGATTGGCTCTCTCCTATACTTAACTGCTAGTAGGCCAGATATCATGTTTAGTGTTTGCGTTTGTGCTCGTTATCAAGCTGATCCTCGAGAAGCACATATTATTGCTATTAAACGTATTATTAGATATCTATCTGGGACTATTAACCTTAGAATTTGGTACTCCAAAGATTCAACTTTTGATCTTATAGGTTACTCAGATGCAGATTATGCAGCATGTACCATTGACAGGAAAAGCACGAGTGGAACTTGTCATTTCCTTGGAAATCGACTAGTTTCATGGGCAAGCAAGAAACAAGCCTCAGTCTCTCTATCTACCACAGAAGCTGAATATATAGCTGCTGGAAGCTGCTGCTGCCAAGTGCTGTGGATGAAGCAACAATTGGTTGACTACGGAATCAAAGAAGAAAATTGTCCAATCTTTTGCGACAACACATCTACCATTGCTGTCTCCAACAACCCCGTCATGCATTCCAAGACTAAACACATTGATATCAAATACCACTTTCTCAAGGATCATGTTGAAAAGGGTAATATCCATCTAGAGTATGTGAGTACTGATGATCAAATCGCAGATATTCTCACCAAGGCTCTTGATTCCAAGAGATTTAGGTATCTAAGAGGAGAAATGGGTATGCTTGAACTCTAACTCAAACTTGTCCATAAGATTTCTTGTACTAATGTTTGTCCAAGTTCAAAGGAAGGTACACGGCAGGCATATCACGGTCAAGCAAACAATTAATCTCTCAATCCCTCACTTGACCGCACCTCCTAGTTGCCGCATCATTCAAATGCTGCCACAAAAATCTTGCTGCCGTATAAAGTCTTGTCACCACAGTAATGATTTATCTCAAAAGACTAAATCAAGCAAGGTAAGACCTTACCGACCGCACATGTCACGGTCGACATCTCAAGTTACCGCACTCAGGCCCAGGTAAGTCTTCTAACTTAGTAATATTTTGAGATATTTTGACGATATCTACCTCAAGGGCACAAAGGTAACTTTCTATTTTCCCTCGCTTGTATTTAATTTAAATCTTTTAGGGCATTAAATTCTTGTATTTAATCTTTATTCCTTAAAATATCCGAGCCGTCATTGGCTAGTCCGATGTGACCTCCTGCTACTTCGCATTAAATGAAAAGTGCATCCTAGGTCGTGTCAGTCGACTTTTTTGCAGTCACCTCTTCCACTTCCCATCACCCTGACACTCTGCAAACTCTCTCTCCACCTAAACCGCTCCACCTTCTTATACTCCACCACTCTCTGCATTTCACTTTTTCAGAAAATCATCTCTCTCTCTAACCTCTCTCTAAAATCTCTCTACAAAACCGCCATTCTCTCTTTGAAATATTCTCTATAAATGACTTCCAAACATCAATCTAAGAAATCCTCGAAATCAGTTGAATCAAGAGACAAACCTCAAATTCAATCTACTCCTCCAGTCGTGGTTATGGTATGAATCTCTTGAACTCGCCATTATTGTTCTTGGTAGAAATCTCGAAAACCCTTCATATTCCTTGAAATTTTTCTTCGATCTCTTCAAGTTATTGATATGAAAATCTTGCATTGATGGTTCATTCTTAATTCTGGGTAGTATATCTCTTGATTGCATAAAAAATTTTCCCCTTATTGTTGAAATCTGTTTACACCCAAATGAGTCAATGAACTTTTTGGGTTGTTCCTTTAATGTTCCCCTTTCAATTTACAGGTTTAATGTTGATTAGTTCATGAAATTGATGTGTTTTTATTGCTCTCTAGGCATTTCCGATTCTTCCCAGGTCATTTCCTTTCGTTTTGATCACTTTTCTGGGAATCTGGGTAACTGTGCTATGGTGTTCTTCAAGTTCGTCAAAATGTTCTTCGTGTTCTTGACATACTTCATATTTTTGATCCCTCTTAATTTACCCTCTTTTGTCATTTAGTGTTTATGAAATGTTCACGTTTTGATTCTTTTTTTTTGCAACACTTTGTTGTTTGCGGTAACCTTGATATCTCCATCTTCTCCTTACCGCATTTCTTCCCTACCGTGCCTCACTTGACCGTGCCTTCATTGCCTTATACACTTGTCAAGTGACCGCACAACCTACCTCGTATCTAACCTTTGTGTTTTGTTTCAGGATCTAAATCATTTTATACCTGGCATAGTTTTAGATCATGAGGACCTCAGAAAGGATGCCATTGGCCGCAATATCTTGGGTCGCATGAACAAGTTTGGAATTCTCCCTCTCTTTACACTTGATCAAGACTTTCATCTACCCGCTTTTGTTGACGAATTCTTCAGTTCGGCTGTTGAAATGGAAAGTCCAGAAGAGCCTGCCGCACACCCTAAATTCCTTCAAGCCACTGTTATGGGAATCAAATTGGCTTATGATGCTAGTGACATTGCCCATGCCGTGGCAATCAAGAAAAGCAAGGACTTTGATGCGATTTCACGGCAGGAGACCCTTAGTCTGGCTAAGAAACTAGCAGGCACGGCAGACATTCTCAAAATTCAGCGTAAGGATGTTGGTGAAATCATGTACCACATAGGCCATCTAGTCGACCATGCCTTACTGTGCAAGACAGGCAATCATGCCAACTTCAATCATACCCAATGGATGATATCTGCTGCTATTTATCTTGGCAAGCGATTAGATTGGGGTCAAATCATGTATGATATTCTGCGAGCCAATATTCTCTCATATAAGGATGCGGCTGATGAAGGCAAAACCAAGTACCGCACGAACAGTAGGTTGATTTCCTACTTGATGAGTCACACAATCAGGATCAGGGACTTGTATGAGCAGAACAAGAATTATAAGGTTCCAATCCCTACCTCAAAAGACTTCTGCCGCAAATCTAAGAAGACCAATTACCGTGGTAACTTTGGGGATGAAATGTACCGTTCTTACCTTCTTCGAGATCCCATAGAAGAGTACATTCCTCCCAAATACTCTAAAAGAGGTCAAGCCAACCTTGGTGAAAGGATGGTAAGTGATGTGGAAGCTGCCGCATTTGAGCTCGACCGCAAGAATGCTGCCGCGATGAAGGTTCGTGACAAGGGTAAAAATGTTGAACTCCCCTCTCCTCCAACTTCTGTTAAAGGCAAAGAGAAGGTTGGGGAACCGACAAGGAAGTCAAGACCAGTTTCCCAGGGCGTCAAATTTGCACCTACCGCACCTGTTCGTCCTGCCGCGCCAAAACCTCCAAAATCTAAGGTCATTCCTACTGCACCTCCAATGTCTCCTTCCCCATCCCCTGAACCTCAACCAAAATCCAAAGTCTCTAAATCCCTCTCTTCCAAACCTGCCGCACCAAAACAACCTTATGTTGTCCCTCAATCTACCGTGCCTTCCCTCAAATCCAAACCTTCTATATCCCTCAAAACAGCACCAAGTCAGGGGGAGTTGTTTGAAAAGAAAAGATCTCATACCCCTAGCCCAGTCAAAGTCTCCAAAAAGGCTAAGGTGGCTAAGCAACCTTCACCTGAGGTAATCTCCCCAACCCTTTCATCTGACGAGGAAATAGTGGTTGCCCCTCCCAAAATTTCAAAGAATTTTGTTCTGGATGCCCAAGAGGCTGATATGGAAGAAGTGAGTGGCTCTGAGAATGAGGATGATGCTACCGCAGAAGAGGATGAGCAGTCTGAGGATGACACTGAAAGTGAAACAGAGGAACAGGCTGTTGAGAAGCCCATTGATAAGGGATTGGTTGATGAAAGTTCTGAGGAAGAACATGGAGATTCTGCCGCAAGTGACAAGTCTGCCGCAGAAAAAGATATGGATGTTGAGCATGTTGAAGACGACATTGTTCCTGAAAAGGTCGATACTTTTGTTGATATTGAGGATGGTGATGATGATGCTACCATATCACCAAAGGCTAAGGTTTCCGAACAAAACATTGAGGTTCCTCCTACCGTGACTCCTGTCCTTACCGCACCAGCTCCATCGACCGTACCTCCTGCTCTTGAGTCAAATCAATTAATTCCTGAACTGCTTGCCGCAGTCAAGCTTCTTACTCAGATGCAGGCAGACACTCAATCCCAGGTTGAATCTTTAGTGTCTAGTATGGTGGCGCTTCGAGAGGAGGTTATTGAGTTGAAGAATGATCAAGCCATTTTAAAGCGAGATGTTACCGCACTTCCCTCCGAGTTGATCTCAACCATTAAGGGGGAGAGTGTTGTGATAACAAAGGCAGTAAAAGACATCATGCAAGGAACAACTAGCAGCTCTACCGCACCTCCTGCCGCAGATCCTGCTCTCACTTATGCCGCACTCAGAGAAGCCCTTCATAAGCAAACTAATTACATCAGTACCAGTATTGTCAATGGTGTTGAAGGTGCGAGCAAAGAATTATCAAAGGCTATGAATGCTGATAAACTTGAAGTCAAGGATGAGCTGGGAAAGGAGCTGAAGAAATTGAAATCCTCTCTAAAAGAGGAAATCATGATTCAAACCAATACCGCACTTCTTGCGGTCGCAGAGAAATTCACTCCCAAGATTGCCGCATTGATCGAAGCCATGAAAGTTCAAACCAATCGTATTGAGGTCAACAACGTCAGAATTGAAGGACAATCTACCAAGATTGACCTCCTATCCAACAGCGTCAATACGGTAATGAACAGGCTTAACCGTCAAGGCATGATTCAAGGTGCCCAGGAAGCTTTTCAACCTCCTGAAGCTGGTCAAGGTAATGTTCATGCTCAAGGTGAGCAAGAGGATGAAGAAGACGGAGTTCTATCTCCAATCATTATACCTGGGTTGAACTTACCAGCTTACCGCTTCCCTTTCACATCTCATTTCACGGCAAGTTTCAATGATGATGTAATTGAAGTCGACCGCATCTAGTCTGTCGTACCCTATTATTTGATATGACCGCATGTGGTCATCTGAAACTGTGTTGTCTTAAAACAATTTTTACTTTCATTTCTGTTTTCATTTGGGATTGTAACAGACAAATGTTTCTCTTTTGTTTTTCTTATACTCCTGCTGCCTTAATGATTATCATCTTGGAGTATGATTGGTTATTGTGTTTGTTGCATTTCTACTCCTCTGATTATTTACCTTGAAATGCTTCAAATAATATTTCTATCTTCTAGGATTAGAAATTTGTTTTTCTTTTTAAGATAATAGAAATCTATGACATTGGCTTAGAGTGTGCATTGACTTGGGACATGATTAATAAAATGATTATTCTTGAAAACATGTTTTTACCAAGTACAATGAATTAGCCTTTGTTATAGTAGGTAGAGGTCTCAATCAAATAGGGGGAGATTGTTGGGTATGCTTATTATAAACCACTCCTATTACCTAGATTTGATTGATCCCATAACCTTATTTTACTCTTTGTGGACTTTAAGATATATTGTAAGAAGTACTTGTACTTCATTTAGAATAGTCCACTTTATAGTTGAATAGGCTTAGGAGATTAGGACCCTCAATTTTTCTAAGTCTGGAGATCTGAGGTAAGGCCCTTGTCTACCGCATGGAGCATACCGCATGACCAAGGTGCCGCGGAACCAATGCTTGCCGCATATCCCAAGGTTACCTCATGCAATCCATCTTGCCGCATGGTTCCATCCTACCACAAGTTAACTCTACCGCATGGAACCATAGTTGAAGAAACTCAAGTTTGTTCAAACTTAACCATGGTCACACCTGTGTCCTTACCTTGGTTAGTTTAGAACTTTGCAAATTCAAATTTCAAATTTGAATACAACTGTCATCATAGTACAGTTGGACCACCATGACTCTGCAATAAAAGGACAACTCAGACTGAGCTCCAATTAGAATTCAACAGCTCATTGTCCTCCAAACTTGCCCTCCAAGAATTCAAACGGCTAGTTTCTCCATCAAGGCTATAAATAGACCTTGAGTTCTTCATTGAAGATACGCTGAGATTCTAAGAGAGAAATTGCTGTTGAAATTCTTGGTGATTGAAGATCATACTCAAGATTTCACGAATCCTTTGAATCTTCAAGCACTCAACCTTCAAGTCTTCAACAAATCTCCAGCAACCTTCAAGATCAAATCTCAAGCCTCTCACACAAGATTCATTAGGCTCTAAAATCATATAGATTTCAAAGAGCTCTTGATTCTTACACACGCACTCACCCCGATTGATCAATCACATAGATTGAATCATTAGGGATACACTGGTCTAAGTCTAGGATTGTTCTTCATAGAAAATAGGAGTTAATTCAGTTCTTCATCTTTGTAATCTGTACTCAAGAGAATTAATACATCCTCCATTCAAAATCCAAGACTGACCATCTTGGTAAAGGACGTAGATCTTTTAACAGATCGAACCTTTCCAAATCATTGTGTCATTTACTTACTGCACTTTTTATTTTCTGCACTTTATTTCAAGTCTTGTTCATCTTGTTCTTATTGTTCATATTAATCTTGTTTGTCGTTTAGTGTTTGATCTTTCAGATTTACGAACAATTGTGAATTGTGTTTGTTTGTCTACCTCATTGCCTTAGCTAAATTCTGACTAACTTATCATTTGCCAAAAACCTCTGAGACACAAGTTTTCAATCTCTCAACCTACCTCACCCCTATCTACCGCAGATTTGCCTACCGCAAACTCACCTACCGCATTCTCTGCCTACCGCATTATACTTATCTAAAATCAACTCAACTTGTTTTAACGAAAACTTCCGCTGTGCATTTTATACTTGACCGCGTGGTTTTCATCTACCGCAAAATTCAAGTATAAGCATAAAGGTTGAATTTTGAAAAAGGGTTGAAATTATAAAATAGGCTATTCACCCCCCCCCCCTCTAGCCTCTTTTCATACCCTTGTTGTGTCTCTGGGACCAACAATATCTCATATAAAATCCATCACATAAATTCATCTATCTCATGATCATACCAATTAAATAATCGCATTAAATAATTATATCATGATAATATTAGAATTATTGATCATCAACGGGGCTCTGATACCACTGTTGGGTTTCGTGCAATCATGCGCAGTGGAAGATAGACATGAATAAAACCCAATAGCCTAGATCCACTATGAACAATAATTCATAATAACAAGATGAAGGAAACTAACCCTTGTAGACCGTTATGTAAAACTTGGATTAAGCGTTAAGACAAACGCCCTCTACCGGTGATCCACACAACGAACAGATTTCAAGAACGCCTTCTTGAACTTGACTGCTAGGTCTTCGGATTGATCAACGATGTTGAAGAACTATTCTTCAAAGCTCCTAATTGTTATTGTGACTTTATAATTGAGATTAATCAATCACAATAACCCAAGAATATAATGTGTGATTTCTTTCTCTAAGAAAGACTTTGGAATTGATCAAATCAACTAACTTAGGGAACAATTCCCGTCAGTCTGTATTTATATTCTAGGGGTTTCAGAAACCCTTTAGGACTTAGGTTTTCTTGTCCAACAAGAGTTTTCCTAAAACTAATTCTGCCGGGCAAAACCATCCGTACGGATGTTTCTGGAAGCATCCAGATTCATCCGTATGGATCCTTGCAGCAGGATCCGTTTTACTTCGTTTTTCGCTCCTTTTAATTATCTGTTCTGCGTGTGTGACCCAATAGGATTATACTAAGTTGGCAACGAGTCCGAACCAGTCAAACCTTGTAAGTCATAAGCGGACTCTAGCAAGCCATTATGACTACCCAATTAGTATAACTTTGAACTCCAAAGTTTCCTAAAATAGAATATAACACAATCTCTTTGTTACACGATGTCTATTGAACGTAAGCCATGGTCAATGGTCAACTTACATTTGTTCAATGCTTTCTCGATCCCGAATGTATTGATAATACAAATCTAAGCACGGCCATGCATTTCATCAATACCATTCATCGAGTGGCCAAAGCTTGACATCTCTCTTGACGAGGAACAAATCCCATCTTGGCTTATTACTCTTCCCTACATGATTCTGATTATGCCAATCATATTCTTTATAGCTATCCGGTTAGGGATAACGTTTGAATACGTCAAACGTAATGTTCATCATGCGGAAGACTGTAATAACCTCAGGTCTAAAGATTCCAGTGATATAACTATATGAGACTTAATTATGACATTGTGACCATGACATAAATCTCATAGGGGTCAGTCCAGTATTTGTTCTCCAACAAATACCCATAAGTCTAATTGTATCCCATACACCATAATCATCATATGATTATCTATTAAACTTATACTAATAATTAATCATAATTATCAGGGACGGAGATTATTATAATAAACATGCAAAAGACATAATAATCAAACATTCAATATCTTTATAAATAATAACATTTGTTTTACAAACAACATGCCTAGGGCATAACACCAACAGAGTTGAAGAACGGATACGGGGCTTGTATGCGCGGTTGATCTCTAGGTGGGAGATTGTTGGAATAGAGGACCAACCGGGAATAGACTTCGGAGCAAAAGGAAGAAAATCGTCGGAGTGACTGTTGCTCTGGGCGGCCGCCCAGGGTGACGGTAGGCGACCGCCCAATTAATCAGTCTGTTCAATCCGGAGGAGCAGTTTTATGGGCGACCGCCCAGGACCAATATGGGCGACCGCCCACTTATCGGGAGAGGCAAAAACCGGTTCGGATTTTAGGCCAATTTTCGGGTTCCTTTGTCCATCTAGGGTTAGGTTTGTATTCCTGGGCACATATTTAAGTAAAGTTCCGCCACTAAACTCATTGTAACTTTAAGATAACATATTATAGTGCAAGATCCTGGCTTGGTAGTGCCCCCAGACGTAGTCAAATATATTGACGAACTGGGTAAACAATTTCTGTGTCTTTTGCTCTGTTATTTTCTTGTGCTTTGTTTGTGTGTCATTATTTTCTTGGGGTTATTGCTTGGGTTGTGAGGGTCTAATCCACAACATTTTCTATATTTAGCGGGTCCATGACATACTTCTATCTCGAGAATACTTGGCCTGGTACCAGACGACTTTGGGGGGTATGAGACAGATTCTGAGAAAAGGAAGAGAGAAGGCCCTAAGAGGGTGAGTGATAAACGACTATTTTATAATCATTTATAATATATTTTACTATACATTTTATCTTTAATTCCTAGCTTTATTTAGTATATTTAGTCATTTTTATCTTCATTTACATCTTTTATGCGGATATGATGTTTGGTGTTATTTTATGGTTGAAACTGGAGCAAAGGGGATGAAGATGGAACAATTTGAGAAGGAAAAGAAGTGGAAAATCAAATTTTTTGGGTTGTCACGACCGCGCTTATAAATTAGCACGACCGTGCCACTTATGCCGACAATATGCAACAAGAGAACAATTCCGCACGGCCGCGCCATTTCTGAAGCTCGACCGCGCCAGGAGAGTTGGTCCGCCAAGACCCAAGGATATACCCGGTCGGACCCCTTTAATAATCCGGTTGGACTATTTTAATAACCTGGCCGGACCACTTGATTTTTTATCATTCAGCAATCTTGGTCTGCCCGGACCCAAGGCTATACCCGCCCGAACCTCCTTCTTACCTGTTCCGAAGCAATGCCTCCAAGAGGTGTCTTTTGATGCTGAATTCGGGAATGGGCACATATTTCAGCCCCATTGCCTATATAAGAAGGCCATTTTAGCCTTAGAAGATATCCAGAAATTGTTGTAATCATACTCTAGCAAATTATAGTTTCAAAATATTATTATTCTCCTTTTACTAGGAGTATTCTTGAGAGAAATTCTGAGTAAAAAGAAATAAAAGTTCCTAAAGTTTACTTTCATTCCTCATTCTTTCTACAACCATTGTAAATAAGTATTTCTTCCCTTCTTTTTATTTGTATGTCTTATTCATTCATAGTTGTTATTAAAATTTCAATGGCTTGTGAGTAATCCCCCATTTTCTTGGGGTTGGAAACTCAACAATTATATGTTCATCATTTTTAATTCATGCTCACTTTACTTCTCTTCATCTTAAAACAATCTCTTTGTATTATACTTAAAATGCCTACAACCATGATGACGTCCATGATTCGTATGAATCCCAGTTAATCGAGAGAGGGACCTAGCGGTGAATCTCGATTAATGGAACCATATGAAGTGACTGGGTTTCTATTAAGCCTTGGTTAAAAAGTTGACACAACATAGCATACCATCCTTGATTTAAAATTGAACTTTAATCTAAAAAGAGCATGATTACTTGATAAATATATATTGTTAGAGTCCCAATCCTGAGAGTTCCTCAAATATAAGAGTTTTTCAATCCAAGTTAGAGTATTTACAATTTATTTCTAGTTAGTGACAAACCATTTTACCCCCAATTATTTCTTTTATCTATCATTTTCTTAAAAAGCAAACATTTTACAAAGTAACATTGTCCTCGTGGGATCGACCCGTACTTGCACATTACTATATTATCAATAACCCATGCACTTGCGGTATTTATAACTAAGCCTCTCGTTTAGGCTCAACAGTGAGCCAGTTTGCGAAGGCTTTTTGTGTGGATCCTACTAGGTGGGCTAGACACGGACGAAGGGATAAGAAAGGGAAGAAAGAGGAGGAGGAATGACTTTGAGTATCCAACTACAGCCGTTGCAGACACATAGTTTTAGCTTTAGTTTATTTTTTAGTTTATTTAAATTTCATAGCAGGTTATGTATGTTGGGTTTCGTAGTAACATGCGCAACGGAAAAATAGCATTCAAAATTTTATGAAACCCAAAGCCCATAGATCCATTTATATGATTAAATGAAATACAACAATATGAATACTAGAAAACTAACCCTTGATGACTTTGAATTTGGTCTTTGATCTTGGTGGAGAACTTGAAGCTTTAATCACAAAAGTAAGAACATGAACTTTAAAGATGATAAGCTTCACCCTCTAGCGGTATCCACACCACGAACGAATATCAAGAACACTTGATCTTGGTTGCTAGACCAAAATTGTGAAACACGTTTTCACAATTGATATGAACTATATGGAATATTGGTTTGTGTATTATTTTGTTCTTCAATCTAAGATGTCTTAGAACAAAATAAACTCTCTCAAACTCTTTGGAGACTTGCTCAAAAGCATTGGCATTGATTCTGGCCGAATTTGGCTGTTTATATACAAGTTAGACCTATTCCAAATAGGAAACTGGTGTCTAAACCCGTCCAAAATTATTTTCCAAATCAAATTAGGAAACCAGTCCCGACATGGTGTGCGGCTGTCCAAAACCCCTGTGCGGCCGCACATCTATCTGGAAGGTTTCTGGTACAATTTGATCCAAGCTGTGCGGCCACCCAACCCATATTGTGCGGTCGTACACTTGTCCAGATTCCCATAGTTTCCAAAATTCCAATATAACCCTTATTTAAGATTCGTTCTATTGTGTGTGACCCTCTAGGATTATACTAAGTTGGCAATGGGTTCAAACATGAAACCATAAGATATGATTAGGTTCTAGCAAACCGTCATACCTACCCAAATAGTGTAACTAGATACAAGTTCGCATTCCTTTAGAACATGTCACAATCCCTTTGTCCACGATGTCATTGAACACAAGTCATGGTCAACAAGTCAACTTGTTTTGTTCAATACTTTCTCGATTCCGAATATGTTGATAATACAAATGACATTGATCTAATCAATTCATTTGAGTCCGGCCGAACATTTTCATCAACATCATTCCTACGAGAGGCCTAAGCTTGACATCTCTCCGAAGAGGGACAAATCCATTTAGCTTATTACTCTTCCCTACGTGAATCCGATTATGCCAATCATACCCTTTATAACTACCCGGTTAAAGGTAGCGTTTGAATATGTCAAACATAATGTTCATCAAGTGGAAGACTATAATAACTTCATGTCTAAGGATTCAAATGACATAACTAATATGAGATATATATACGACATAGACCATGACATAAATCTCATACAGCGGGTCATGTCCAGTACCTTGTTCCAAACAAGTACCCATAAATCTAACATGATCATCCCATGATCATTTAGCCTTTATACTAGTGCTTAACAAGTACTAGGGACGGAGATTATTATAAGTAAACATGAACAACAATAATAATAATCAAAACATCTCTTTATTGATATGAAATAAATGATAACAATTACAACGTTTATTAAACGTGCCTAGGGCACCACTACCAACAATCTCCCACTTGCCCTAGGCCCAATCTCCCATGTATCTAATACCCATGGACCTAACATGACGTTCATGTTTAGCTTGTGGAAGTCCCTTTGTTAGCGGGTCCGCGACATTGTCATCAGTAGGTACTCTGCATATATTTACATCTCCCCTATCGACGATTTCTCGAATGATATGACAACGCCTAAGTATGTGTTTGGATTTCTGATGTGCTCTTGGTTCCTTTGCTTGAGCAATAGCACCATTATTATCGCAATAAAGGTCTATTGGATTAGCAATACTAGGAACCACTTCAAGTTCAGTAATGAACTTCTTAATCCAAACAGCTTCCTTTGCAGCATCTGATGCAGCAATATACTCAGCTTCCGTTGTAGAATCAGCGGTTGTACTTTGCTTGGAACTCTTCCAGCTTACAGCTCCACCATTTAACATAAACACAAAACCCTATTGCGATCGACTATCATCTTTGTCGGTCTGGAAGCTTGCATCCGTGTAAGCATTTACCACGAGATCATCTTCCATTCCTCTATAGACCAAAAACGAATCTTTAGTTCTTCTCAAGTACTTTAAGAATCACTTTTACAGCCATCCAGTGATTTTTATCGGGGTCGGATTGGTATCTACTTGTCATGCTTAAAGCATAAGATACATCCGGCCTAGTACAAATCATGGCATACATGATGGACCCAATTTCCGAAGCATATGGAACATCATTCATTTTCTCACGCTCATCTTTTGTCTTAGGACATTGAGTCTTGCTTAGAGAAACTCCATGTAACACTGGTAAGGTTCCTCTTTTAGAATTTTCCATGCGGAATCTTCTAATGACCTTGTCAATGTATGCACTTTGGCTTAAACCAAGTAGCCTCCTTGATCTATCTCTATAGATCTTAATGCCAAGTATATATGCGGCTTCACCCATATCTTTCATTGCGAAGCATTTTCCTAACCAAGTCTTCACGGACTGAAGTGTAGGAATATCGTTTCCAATGAGTAATATGTCATCCACGTATAAAATAAGGAATAGCACTATGCTCCCACTAATATTCTTGTATACACAAGGTTCATCTTCGTTCTTGATGAAACCAAACTTTTTGACCGATTCATCAAAATGGAGATTCCAACTCCTTGAAGCTTGCTTCAATCCATAGATAGATCTCTGCAATTTGCATACCTTAGAATTCTGTTCAAAACCTTCTGGTTGTGTCATATACACATCCTCTTGTAGTTTTCCATTTAGGAAAGCGGTTTTGACGTCCATTTGCCATATTTCATAGTCATGATATGCGGCAATGGCAAGCAAAATTCTTATAGACTTGATCATTGCTACGGGTGAAAAGGTTTCATCATAGTCAATACCATGAACTTGCCTATAACCCTTCGCTACAAGTCTTGCTTTGTAAGTATGCACCTTCCCTTCCATGTCAGTCTTCTTCTTGAAGACCCATTTGGATCCTATGGTTTTAACACCTTCGGGTGCATCAATCAAATTCCAAACTTGATTGTCTTGCATGGATTGCAATTCGGATTCCATGGCTCCAAGCCACTTGTCCGAATCAGGAGAAGACATCGCCTCTTGGTAGGTTGTCGGTTCATCATTCTCAATGATTTCCACCTCATTACTATCCGTTACGAGAAATCCATATCTCTCGGGCTCGGATCGTAACCTACTAGATCTGCGAGTTGCTTGTGTATTTTGAACAGGTTCCACAACTCCTTGTAGTTCTTGTTCTTGTTCCATTATTGGTTCAATGTCATTTTCTGGGTCTCGAATCTCTTCAAGATTTATTTTACTCCCACTGATTTCTTTGGAGAGAAACTCTTTCTCTAGAAAGACACCAGTTCGGGCAACAAAAACTTTGTTGTCCTCACGGTTGTAAAAGTAATATCCTCTAGTTTCCTTTGGATATCCCACGAAAATACATTTGTCGGATTTGTGTGCAAGCTTGTCAGAGACAAGTCTTTTGACAAAGGCTTCGCAACCCCAAATCTTCATGAAAGATAAACAAGTTTTCTTTCCGATCCACATCTCATATGGAGTCTTTTGAACCGATTTAGTTGGAACACGATTTAGTGTGAATGCAGCAGTTTCTAGAGCGTAACCCCAAAAAGATATTGGAAGATCAACTTGACTCATCATTGATCGAACCATGTCTAACAAAGTCCGATTTCTCCTCTCAGACACACCATTCCATTGTGGTGTTCCGGGTGGGGTCAATTGTGAAACTATTCCACAATTCTTTAGATGATCATCAAATTCATGACTCAAGTATTCTCCACCTCGATCTGATCTAAGTGCCTTAATACTTTTGCCAAGTTGTTTTTCTACTTCATTTTGAAATATTCTAAATATCTCAAATGCTTCACTTTTATGTTTCATTAGGTAAACATACCAAAATCTACTATAATCATCAGTGAAGGTTATGAAGTATTGAAATCCTCCCCTAGCATTGCTACTTAATGGTCCGCATACATCGGAATGTATCAACCCCAATAAGTCGCTTGCCCTTTCACCTAACTTGGTAAAAGGTGTCTTAGTCATTTTTCCAAGAAGACACGACTCACAAGTATCATATGACTCAAAGTCACATGAACCCAAAAGTCCGTCCCCATGGAGTTTTGAGATACGTTCTCATTAATATGACCAAGACGGCAATGCCACAAATAAGTATGATTTACATCATTAGGTTTAGATTTCTTATTTATATGATAGACATTGTCATTATTTTCATTCTTGACATTCAAGACATAAAGGCCATTAAATGAATTAGCAATACCATAAAGCACATCATTTAAATAAATAGAAAATTTCATATTCTCAATAAGAAACTTAAAACCTTCATTATCCAAACAAGAAATTGAAATAATATTTCTCCTTAAATCCGGAACATAATAATAATTGTTCAAAACAAGAATTAAACTGGAAGGTAAAGTGACTTCATAATAACAATTGTTCAAAACATCCGGTATCCAATACCCAAGAATCAGTGGTAGAAAGGAGAATATCTATCATATAGATACCTAAAGTTGACGCAGCCTTGCTGCCCTTCTTCTTCTTTTGCTCTTCCAAGAAAGCCTTGCAATTACGTTTCCAATGACCAATTTCTTGACAATGGAAACAGATTGCATCCTTTTGTGAATCGGGTTTTGCCTCAGAAGCCTTGGCAACCTTTTCCTTTCTTATCTTGGGTTTGACAACTTTCTTACCCTTTCCTTTGGCACTAGCATTCTTCCCATCATGAACCAAGAGCACGGGAGAAACTTTCTCCACAATCTTCATCTCCGCAGTTTTAAGCATCCCATGCAACTCGGAGAGATTTTTATCCATTCCATGCATGTTATAATTCATCACAAACTGATTATAACTTTTAGACAATGAATTAAGAATGAGATCCGTGGCTAACTCCAATGGGATTGGATAGCCAAGTTTCTCAAGGTGCTCTACATAACCTTTCATTTTAAGTATTTGAGGACTCACTTGTTGCCCTTCATTCATTTTGCAAGAAGTGAATGCAACAATGGTCTTGTACCTCTCTTGCCTAGCTTGCTCTTGAAACATGGCTCTTAACTCCACGCCTATCTCATAGGCTTCCAAATGTTCCAAACTTTGTTGGAGTTTTGAGCACATGGTAGCAAGCATGAGACAGCTTACATCTCTAGAATCATTACGATGTTTCTTGTAACTGTCTCTTTCTGCCCTAGGGGCAGTAGGTTCTGGTTCAGCAGGAAGTGGCCCATCGAGAATGTACAACTTATCTTCTTGCCTTAGAACAATTCTTAGGCTACGGATCCAATCCATAAAGTTAGTACCATTCTCTTGGAGCTTATCCTTCTCAAGGATCGATCGCAACGAAATTGATTGAGTGTTAGCAGTCATTGTCTACAAATATGCAAAATTTTCAAAATTTAATAAGTACCGGTTTCATTAAAGAAATAAATAATGTATTTTTCAAACAAAAATACTCCCACTAAATTATATAACCTTCATATACATCCAATGTATAATATAATTTTAATTGAGCTAAGATCCAACTTTAATTTAACTTTTGAGTCCACGGAGGCGGACCGCTCAAAACTAAATTAATTAGGTAGACAATCATGTCAATCATATCCCATATGATTCTTAGATTCTTTCATGAGATTCTTTGAGAAATCCAATTTCAAAAAGCATGTTTAATCTCATCTTTTGCCTAGGCCCAAAACTGTTTTGACGCCTAATTAAGTCCAACCATTTTAAACGTATAGGAACCATTCAATTTAATGCACCTTGCGGAGGCAAGCCCACAATGAATTAATGAACCTCATCTTGCTCATACATGAATAAAATTAATGCACCTCGCGGAGGCGAACCCACATCAAAATCACCCATGTATAAACAAGTGTTTTAATCATGGCATGGCAAAAAGAACTTAAAACTTTCTTTGAAGGTTCATCACATATAGCATACAACACATTTATGAGCACATAATATAAACATATTACGCATCAAGTTTAGCCACTAAATTAATCTTCATTAATTTAAGCATAATATTTATGTGTCATTAGTTTCTCTATAATTATGAGGATGAGACTCTTTGAACTTTGGTTATCTTCTTCCAAATCAAGACAACAAGAAGTGCGGTCGAAACTAAGCCATAAGGCATCCACAATTCCGCACTAATTCAAAAAACCAAGAAAGTAGTCCATGTGGCCGAAACTAAGCAATAGATGGTCTCGATAAACGTAGGCCAATTGCATCCACAATTCCACATAGATCTCCAATCTTTGAATCAAGAACTTTGTTTCTCAATTTTAGCAATTATGAACTCTTCATAATTCTAACTTCGTTTTATCTTTGAAACTTTGATTGCGATCATGTTTGGGAAACACAATCTCGATGAACGTAGATTAGCCATCCAAACCTTGAGCCAATCTTAGAATCACAAGACTAAAACAAATAGGAAAATCAAACCCCAAGATCCATACCAAAACCAACTGCCCAAAACCCGCTCCAGATCAGCAGGTCTGGCGGTATTGTCACTGATTCGGTTGGACCCCATCAAAATTCCAGAATCTGATTCTGATTCTGACCAACTGTGCGGCCACCCACGAAAATCTGTGCGGTCGCCCAATATTTTCTGTGCGGTCGCACAGTAGCATCAGACATAATTTTTAAAGTTCGAAAATTTGTCTCAAAATTGTTTTCCCTGATTATTAAAACTTTGATCCAATCAAAAATTAACAATCAAATAATTCAGAATCCAACATAATTTTAGTGCGATTCAATAGTGCGATTAAAGTTGTAAAACAATAAACCACATAAAATCATATAACACATAAACATATATATCCAATATTCATATCATGTTAGGCACATAAACAATTTATATACACACAACATGATCTAAGTATTGAAATAATCAACATGAACGGGGCTCTGATACCACTATTGGGTTTCGTAGTAACATGCGCAGCGGAAAACTAGCATTCAAAATTTTATGAAACCCAAAGCCCATAGATCCATTCATATGATTAAATCAAATACAACAATATGAATACTAGAAAACTAACCCTTGATGACTTTGAATTTGGTCTTTGATCTTGGTGGAGAAATTGACGCTTTAATCACAAAAGTAAGAACACGAACTTTGAAGATGATAAGCTTCACCCTTTAGCGGTATCCACACCACGAATGAATATCAAGAACACTTGATCTTGGTTGCTAGACCAAAATTGTGAAACACGTTTTCACAATTGATATGAACTATATGGAATATATGTTTGTGTATTATTTTGTTCTTCAATCTAAGATGTCTTAGAATAAAATAAACTCTCTCAAACTCTTTGGAGACTTGCTCAAAAGCATTGGCATTGATTCTGGCCGAATTTGGCTGTTTATATACAAGTTAGACCTATTCCAAATAGGAAACTTGTGTCTAAACCCGTCCAAAATTCTTTTCCAAATCAAATTAGGAAACCAGTCCCGACATGGTGTGCGGTCGCCCAAAACCCCTGTGCGGCCGCACATCTATCTGGAAGGTTTCTGGTACTATTTGACCCAAGCTGTGCGGCCGCCCAACCCATATTGTGCGGTCGCACACTTGTCTAGATTCTCATAGTTTCCAAAATTCCAATATAACCCTGTTGGTCCCAAAGGGGCAACAAGGGTATGAAAAATTCTAGAAGGGAGGGGGGTGAATAGCGTTTTAAAATTCTTTTCAAACCCTTTTGTAAATCAATGGCTTATGCGCACAACTCTTATTTTGGCCAAGTATAGCGCGCAGTAAGAGTGTGAAATGCATAGCGGAAATTTAAAGCAGCTCTGCGCAGGGTATACTGCGCAGAGATAAAAACGCACGCACTAAGTAAGAGGTTAAAGAGTGGCGCAAAAAGGTCTGCGCAGGGTATACTGCGCAGAGATAAAAACGCACGCACTAAGTAAGAGGTTAAAGAGTGGCGCAAAAAGGATTCTAAGGCAAATGAGAAATAATAATTACAACATCAAAGAGTAGCAATCTGAAAGATCAAACAAAGCAGTTCATAAAAAGTTAAGCAGGAAATATGCAGTAAATATAAAGAACACGCTATTTGGAGAGGTTCGATCGATGAAAGATCTACATCCTCTACCAAGATGGTTAGTCTTGGATTTCTAATGGAGATCTTATTATATGAGAGAGTATTACAAATTACAACATTGAAACACGACTATCTCAAAGATCTATAATCTATGAAGAACAAATCCTAGACTAAACCGGTGTATCTCAAGAAGTTAGATCAAAATGATCAAAGCTTCAAGAGGTGTGTGTGTGACAAAAATTCTGGGCTCTATAAATATGAAAGATGAAGAGCACCAAGAATTCTGGTGATATAGGCTTTGTGATATGACCAGGAGTTTTGAAGGTTTGAAGATCTTGAAGGCTGTTCTAAGGAATCTGGAAATACTAAGCAGCAGTCTTCAGATCTTCAAGGTTTCTCAGTGAAGCATGAAACTCGAGCTCTGAAGCATAGTGACCAACAAGAGGGACTTGATCAAAGGGCTGATCAAGGGCCGATGAAAAGGGTTAAATCAAAAGGCAGCTTGGAAATGAAGATGAGCAGGCTATTTATAGCTGAGAGCTTGAATATAGCCGTTGGAGCTCTGAGCAAGGACAATGAGCTGGCACAAAGTGATTGGCGCGCAGCTGTCCTTTATAGCCGTTGGGGCTCTGATCAAAGATGATGACCTGGCACAATATGATTGGTGCGCAGGTGATTTAGAGCCGTTGGAGACTGAGCATGAAGACCAAATTCAAAAGCTTCTTCTAGAAGGTTGACAGCTGTCTTCACTTGAGATATTTCTTTAAAGCGTGTCTCCACCAAAGATTTTGCTGAGTGAGCTTATTTTGTCGTTTGTGCAAACCTCAGCATTTTAATAAGCGTGCATCTTCTAAGCGTTTTCCAAGCTTTCTAGAATGTGAGATCAGGAGATGAGGAACTTGACCAAGGTTGTGTCCGCGCACAAAGGCATGCGCATTGCCAGTGCGCATGGATTCAGTGCATGAGCAGCATGCGCACCATGCTTGGTCACAAAAGGATCTCTTGAGAGTTTAGGAAATAAGATCTTGAAAACTGAGCAGGGTCAAGGGCTGCGCAAGATATCTATGCGCAGCGGCGACCTGCGCAGAAAACATTCTGCGTAGTGAAATGAATCCTGCTTAGGAAATCTTCGATCTTTAAAGCTTCAAGTCCTATCATCTAAGCCTATACTATAAAAAGGACTTGGCTAAAAATTGAAGTTATAAAGTTCTTTACATGAGGTCCTAAAGTCCATAAAAATACTCATAGGTGATGGTATCAATCAATTCTAACAAATGTAGGAGGGTTAAGTGATAAGCATACCCAACAATCTCCCCCTAAATGATTGATGCCATTACCTACTATAGCAAAGGCAATTCATTGTACTTGATAATAACATGTCCATAAAAATGTGAATGGTAAATCATGCCTCAAGTCAATGCACACACTAGCCAGTGCTATAGATTTCTAATCTATCCAAAAGATTAAGAACTTACAAGATAGGAAAGATAGAAATATCATTCAGAGCATACAAATAATGTGAGATGAAGTTTAAAGTATGCATTTAAACTGAATGTTTAAACATCATGCGTAGAAAACATGAGCAGTAAAGATTATGCGCATGAGTTTTAAGTAATAATGCATTCAATGTTCCACAAACGAATGGTTTGAATTTAACAAGGTTTTGTGAAAGCTTTATGATGCATTCTTCTCATTAAAACTTTGAAGGATTGACTGTTACAGAGTACAAGTTTTAAAGAGGAAAAACAAAAGAGGTGCGCACAAAAACAAAAGCGCACGAAATAAAAGCGCATAAAACATACTGTGCGCAACAAGAATCAAAATGTTCCAAAAATAACAAAATACTTACAAAGGAAATCTAATCTATGTTGATCCGTTGCAGGGCTTCGCGCATCTCATTCTGAAGGCTGTTGAACTTGTTCATGAGTTCCACCTTTAAATTTTGAAATTTGTCCTGGAACTCCACAGCTTTACCAACATAAGTGTTCATTCCTCTGCGCATATCAGCATTGTCATTCACTAGCTCTCTGAACTTTGCTCTGCTGTCCGTCAGGATGGCAGTTTGCGTAGCTTCTAATCTTGAGTCGGTATGGAGGCGCTGAGTGTTGACGCTGGCTTGAATGTCTAGCATTGCGTAGTCCATTTTGTCGTTGAACGCAGAAGAAAAATCTGTCATGGACTTAGCAATGCATCGACGCACTTCTTCAATATTATGCGCAGAGTCTCCTTGTTCAATCTTCTCCATCTGAGCCTCCATCTGAGCTTGAAGATCATCAAATCCTCTATGTAACCCATCTGCGAGGGTTTTCTTGATCTTTTTCAGAATGTCCCTGAGTCCATCATCAAGCGCTCCAAGGGTGCACACATTTTTGAGTTGTGCGCTGACATTTTCGAGCTGGGCGCTGATGGTTCTCATGGAGTCCAGGATGAGATGATCCAAAGTGATAGGAACTTTTTGTTGCGCAGGCTCAGATGGACTTGCCTTTGCCTTAGCACTCTCCGTGCTTTCCTTTGCCTCCCTTGCCTTTGCTTCCTCCTTGGCAGCTTTCTCCCCTTTAATGGTATCAATCTCCAAACGCTGCATATCAAGACGATACAATAAAGCAGTTTGAGCAGTAAGGAGTTGATTTAGCTGCAGCTGCGTAGCGACTTGATTCGCTTGAACAGAATGAAAGCTTTGCACGATCTAGCGCAGCTCAGCTGAAGAGGAAGGAGGAGTCCCAGGGGCTGAAGATGGTTGAACTGGAGAAAGATCACTGCTGTCAGTGGCTGCGGAACTAGTGCGGCGCTTCTTCAATCCTTTAGCGCTGTTGCGCACCTTCTGCTTGAGACGAGAGGATATATGTGCACCTTCTGCTTGAGACGAGAGGATATATGTGCGATATCAGCACTGGGGATGGCTTCTTGAGAGGCTTTGTGCATTTGCTCCCCCTCAACTGCAGCATCGTCTGAATCACCACGAAAATCAGCCTTGCACTTCATTGTGGCTGGCTTTGAATGAAATCCCTTTGGTGGATTGAACCAAAGGAATATCCTTGAGCTTTTTGCCACTGGGCGGAGCAATGCCCTTCCTCTTGCGATTGTACGCTTCTTCTGCGGTCTCCTGCGCAACATCAGTTGTAGATCATCCTGCACTCTTCTTGGACTTGGCCACAGGAATTGGGCCTATCCAGGGTTCCTTGTTGGGAGCGGCATCAGACAGCTAGATTTCATAGTAATCAGCGTTGCCTATCTCACTGCGCAAATTCTGGAGGTGTACTCTGGAGTAGTACTTTGCGTCGCAAGACTGCTTCTTGATTGACTTTTCTTCAACATAGGTGGCCAGTTCACCATAAGTCAATAAGAGTTTGGTTAGCAGTCTGCAGTGAGTTCGGTATTTGGTCTTTCCTGCGTTCAGCTTCTTCTCATAGCTGGTCATTCCCTTCACAATCTCATTGAAGATAATCTGCGGCCAGTCGAGTTGATCTTCGTTGAAGATGGCTGCGCAGTATTCCCACTGCTTTGAGATGAAATGTCCATTATTTCCATTCTTGCAGTTGAGGGAATCTCCAATTAGGGTGCACAGGTGATACATCACCTCACCAAATTCCTTTCGATTATACATTGGCCACTTCTTGTTAAGAGAAGGGATGCCAATGAGCTTCTGTGCAAGCGCATTTTGGTGAGCCTCATCATAGTTGACTGAAGAACTATCAACGTTGAAGTT
This sequence comes from Campanula takesimana, assembly GCA_026119855.1. Lineage (NCBI taxonomy): Eukaryota > Viridiplantae > Streptophyta > Magnoliopsida > Asterales > Campanulaceae > Campanula > Campanula takesimana. The sequence goes on from JAOWBW010000120.1 coordinate 1,066,526, forward strand.
TAGGAGGCTGCGAATGTGATTGGGGTGAACCATAACATCGCTGCACTGAACGGTGGCCATGATCATTTCTGTTGTCTTGCCTTCAAGTTGTGCTGGAACAACTCTTGCTGTCTTGAAGAATTCGTCTACCAGCGTAGGCACTATGAAGGATTGCTCAAGAGTGAATAAAGGAAGAATGCCGGAGGAGCTGAGAAGGTGAAGCAGACGACGACCAATCGCATCTAAAGAGAGATCTGCCTGAATAAGTTCCCAACCCGGAATGAAGTAAACGTGTCCCTGCGTAAAACAATAGATAGAATTAGACAACCTATTGCTTATGGAGCTGTGCGCATATGCAATTAATGCAGATATACCTTGGCACAAGTTCCATGATAAGCAAAAATGTTTATACGCAGAAAATAGGAAGAGGGTGCGCATAAAATAAGAATGCATACGCAGAGAGGGATCGTGCGCACAAAAAATAAGTACTAGTAAAGAAGTGTGCGCAGAGAAATAGACACAACTATATGCGCAGAAAAACTATGTGCAGGAAACTATGCGCAGAACACAGATACTTAGGGATATAACAATAGACCAAATAAAACATTAAAAATAAGAAAGAATATTTAAGAACATGAAGAACACCCAAGAACACTGAAAAACAAAAGTTGACAAAATTCAACAAAAAATACATCAAAATGACGGCATGAACAGGACGAAGTCAACCATGTAAAAAGTATGGTCAACGACATTAAAACAAACCCAGAAAATCAGAAAAAGGTTCGTCTGCCAAGGAAGTTACGGAGCACAGAAATCGATGAAAAACACAAGTAACGACCATTGATCATGAAATAAACTACATGAAATAATAGATCAGGCAAATACGAACACAACACAACGATCGATTTAAAAAAATGATCAACAAATAAGGGAGAAATCGAAAAAAGGGAGTCTTGAGACCTTCAAGAACAACAATGGCGGAAAAATAAGGAGTTATAGAGAAACATACCATGTCTTTGACGGTTGGATGCCTTGATTGTCGTTCTACTTCTTCTTCGTGAGAGTTCCCAGGATTGGAGTGCGAAGAAGAATCGGATATGATGATTTCGGGTTGAGTTTTGGTTTTCTTAGGCGCCATTAAAATGATTTTGAGAGAAGAAAGGTTGAGGTTGAAGATATGGAATATGAGATGAGAAATGAGGGTTTAGAACAGAGGTTAGAGTGAGAGAGAATTTAGAGGGAAGAGAGAAGTAGAGAGAGAAACGGTTTAAGTAGGGAATGAGATGTTAGGCGCACGATAGCTGAGAAAAATCTGAGAAAATGTGCAGTGGCGCAGGATAGCAATACCACGTGTCACAAAAGGGAACGCGCGTGCGCAGGCCTATGCGCGCGTGTGCGTGTGAAGTTCTAAGCCGGTCACTGTCAAGTCGACTTCCTCATAAATGGTGAGTCAGTAAAAGGACGGGCGCACGTTAGCAGGGTGACGTGGCCTAATGGGGAACGCGCGTGCGCAGTCTTTGCGCGCGCGTGTGTCAGCGAAAAAAGGCTGACGGCTGTCGCATCACCTTCCTTATTAAATGGTGAGCAGACATTCGTGAGACGCACTGTCATTAATTGCAGTTTGCATTAAATGACAATGGAACATGCGCAAGGGTAAAAAGGTAATTTCCCAAGAAAATTCAAAAATAAAAGCGCGGAAAAATTTGAATTACACAAGTACCCTTGTGACTCAGCGTTGACTTTTCAGTCAAGGACCTATGTGCAAAATCTAATGAATAGAGCACTTACCTGCGGTCCACGATGATTTGCGCATGGATAGTCATGCGCAGCGCATTGATAGCGCAGAGATTCTATAAATCTCAGAACTATTGTTTCATGCGCAGACATATTGTTGCGCAGGAGTTGCGCATGGCGCATGAAACTTAACCTATTTAGCACACTTATCAAGCAAATGCATTAGTATCAATAAATCATATGGACAAGTTAGCTAAGGTTAAGCATACCCATTTCTCCTTTCAAGAGATAACTTGTTAATTCTTGAGGAGATGATATTAGATGTTGATGATCTTGGTAATAGTGCTTTGCAGGATTGAAAACTGCTATGGTGGACATATTATCGCAGAGAATTAGATAATTCTCTTCATGAATCCCATAGTCCACTGGTTGTTGCTTCATCCATAAGATTTGGCAACAACAGCTTTCAGCAGCAATATATTTTGCTTCAGTAGTGGAGATGGACACAGCAGCTTGCTTCTTGCTTGCCCATGCAACAAGTCGATTTCTAAGGAAATGACAAGTTCCACTTGTGCTCTTCCTGTCAATTGTGCACGCTGTGTAGTCCGCATCTGAATAACCTACATGTTTAAAGTTCGAATCTTTAGTGTACCAAAGTCCAAGGTTAACAGAGCCAAAAATATATCTAATACATTTTACAGCAGTTATTTGCGCTTCAGAAGAATTAGAATGATAGTGCGCACAGATCCAGTCAACATAATATCTTGGCCAGCTCACAGAAGATAAAGGAGAGTTAATCATACCTTGATGTAGTCTGATCAACTTTACCTTTTATGTCTGTTAAATTTGTTGCTTGTGGCCATTGGAGTGTCGTATGCTTTAGCACTCAAGTCCAAACTTCTTGATTAAGTCCCTAGTGTACTTGACTTGATTTGCGAAGATGCCATCAATTGCTTGATATGAAGCCCGAGGAAGAATGTGAGTTCTCCCATCATGCTCATTTCAAACTTGCTTTTCATTTGCTTTTCAAAGCGCTTACAAGGTAACTCATTAGTAGAACCAAGTATAATATCATCGACATAAATTTGAATAAATAGAGTGATCATTATACTTAGCAATAAAAAGAGTTGTATCAATTTTACCGCGCTTAAAGCCTTTCTCTAGTAGGAATTTTGATAGCGTATCGTACTATGCTCTTGGAGCTTGCTTAAGTCCCTACAAAGCTTTCTTGCTTTGATTCTGTGATGCTTCCATTCTTATCCATCTTGTTTTCGAACACCCATTAAAGCGCTAAATATTGGATGAGGTTTTCTTGCACTTCTTGCATAGCATGGATCCATCTTAAAATATGGAGCACTCTATCAATCTTCTTTGATCCGACATGAGAGATAAACGAAGACTACACCGAAAAGTTTGATGCTCTTGATGTGCGAACTCCTACATTGAGATGATAGGAATACGAAGATCAATGGGTATTTCATTTGCTTCAGCATCACGATCATCAAAGGTGATTTGTTGAAGTGGAGAAACATCATGCGCAGGAGGAGGTGTTTGCGCATCAGGAGTTGTAACTTCAGGCGCAGCATTTGGAGTATGCGCATGAGATGGACTGATTCTGAATCTGCTTGATCTATATTCTGCGCAGGAATAGAATTACTGCGCACCTCTCTAAAAAGGCTCAGCAGAGGCATCAGAATCATTTGGAGCCAGATGTGGCTCAAGGAGAGAATGCTCATCAAAAAAATAACATGTACAGATACTTAAAATAACTAGAGATTTATCTTATTATGATCATGAAAAGCTTATAGAATGATTGGCATACCCAACGAGAATACTTTCATCTGCTTTGACGTCGAATTTACCTCTATGATCTTTGCCATTATAGAGGATATAGCATTTGCAGCCAAAGAGCTTGAAGAAAGTAATGTTGGGTGCTTTCTCTCTCTCCATAGATCGTATGGAGTATTGATGTAGGCTTTGTTGATGAGGGATCTTTATTCTGAGTAGAACATGCACCGATGACAGCTTCTTCCCAGAAATACATTTAGAAGTACTGCTTCTACTATCATTTTTTATCCATCCTCAATCAACGAGCGATTCTTTCCACAACGCCATTTTGTTGTGGAACTCCAGCAGCAGAAAAAATGTGAAGAATACCATTTGTTGGTTCTTGTTGGTTCTCACAATATTGAGCGACATCGTTGTTCATAAATTCTGTTTCATTGAAGTATCGAACTCTATTGATGTCTTCTATGTTTGGAGATTTAGAAGGAGAGCAGCCAGGATATCATAGAGATACCGCAGGTTGGTCCAAAGCTTCGTGGTAGAGAGCGGTCCAAACATATGAGGTGAAGCGGATGTAAGCGTTTTGACATTGGAGCAATCTTGCTGGAGGAAAAACTACTCAGGCTGCTTACAAAGCTGGCATGGTGCTTTTACCATTGCTAGCTGCATTCACTTAGGTTTATTGCTACAAAACAAGGATTAGTAAATAGAAATTATAGCGGTAAGATCAATAATATAAAAATTGGTCTTACGAGTTCTTGTGAGCAAAGTTAGTCTAGAAACGCCATTCTTGATGTAACAGTGCGTTGAAGTGATACGGCATTCCAGATCTTCATTGCATAATTGTGATATGGAGAGCAGGTTGCTTGAGGCTGTCTTTTATGATTAGTCCAAATCCAATTATGTGCCCTTGTTGTTGTCACCTGTAGATACCCCGGGAAACCACAGCTTTAGGCTAGAGCGGTGAATTATCCTAGGATGTCTAACTTGTTTTAGATTGCTTAGAGTCGCCACCTATGTTTTTAAAGGAACATAAGAAAAACCTAGAAATAGCCTAATTTATGTACAAAACCAGAGATTCGGGAGAGAAGGGTTCGGGGGTTAGGTGACGGAGTGGGAAGTACTTAAACACCCACTCCGCCCCGCTTATGCGGGTCTTGCTACTATTGGTGTTCTAATGCTAAATGTCCTTCAATTTATTAACAGTGCTAACAATTATAATGTAAAGAAAAAGGGGAAGAAAAGAGAATTGTTTTATTTATAAATTTATGCTAAACAATTACATTAAGAAATGTATAGGAAATTAAAGTAGAGATTAAAATGTAGGGAGATAACCTTAACCAATTTTAATGTAGTAAAGTGGTCATTTGATCATGTCCCAATTGATGGGGATTGCATACTAGTAAGACTATAATAAAAGAGAAGAAGAATAAAAGTACCTTTAGAAAAGAGGACCTTAGACTTTGACTTGAAGATGGTGTTGTTTGTAGAGAAATGGTTGTGCAACACTTTGTGTAGTGTTTGTTTGTAGGGAAAATGTGTTGAGAGAACTTGTGTATTGTTGAGTTTCGTAGTAACATGCGCAGCGGAATTAAGCATTTAAAATTTATGAAACCCAAAGCCCATAGATCCATTCATATGATTAAGTCAAATACAACATAATGAATACTAGAATACTAACCCTTGATGCCTTTGATTTTGCAACCTTGAATTCGATGGAGGCTTGAAATCTTGATCACGAACAAAGCAAGAATCACGAACTATGAAGATGATAAGTTTCACCCTCTAGCGGTATCCACACCACGAACGAATATCAAGAACACTTGATCTTGGTTGCTAGACCAAATTATGAAACACGCTTTCACAATTGTAAGAACTATATGGAATTATGAATATTCTTGTTCTTCACTTGTGGGATCTTAGAACAAGAAAATAACCTCCCAAAACCCTTTGGAGGCACTCATAACAATATGTCTAATGGCTGTAAAAAGGATCCTCAAATAGGTCCTAATCCTTAACCCTTAAGGACTTAGGAAACCTAAATCCCGTCACCAAATTAGGCAACAAGGAATTCTAACCGACTTGACTGGCACGGTCGTGCCCTACAATCTGGCACGGTCGTGCCATCTAGTCCGCGCGAATTCCCCAGCCGCCCATTTTCGGCACGGTCGTGCTTGGTAATTTGGCACGGTCGTGCCAATCATGTCGACAGGTTTGCCTTGGTTTGGATTTATGGCACGACCGTGCCATTTTAAGGCGCACGACCGTGCTAGAGCCAAACACTGATATATTTCCATAATTCCCATTTAGTCCTTTACGATTCGTTCTATTTGTGTGTGACCCTCTAGGATTACACTAAGTTGGCAATTGGTTCAAACATGAACCCATAAGATATGATTAGGTTCTAGTAAACCGTCATACCTACCCAAATAGTGTAACTAGATACAAGTTCGCATTCCTTTTAGAACATGTCATAATCCCTTTGTCCACGATGTCATTGAACACAAGTCATGGTCAACAAGTCAACTTGTATTGTTCAATACTTTTCTCGATCCCGAATATGTTGATCCAATCAATCTATTTGAGTTTGGCCAAACATTTCACCAACATCATTCCTTCGAGGGGCCCAAGCTTGACATCTCTCCGAAGAGGGACAAATCCATTTGGCTTATTATTCTTCCCTACGTGAATCCAATCATGCCCATCATACCCTTTATAACTACCGTGTTAAGGCAGCGTTTGAATATGTCAAACATAATGTTCATCAAGTGGAAGACTATAATAACTTCATGTCTAAGGATTCAAATGACATAACTAATATGAGATTTATATATGACATCGACCATGACATAAATCTCATACCGCGGGTCATGTCCAGTACCTTGTTCCAAACAAGTACCCATAAATCTAACATGATCATCCCATGATCATTTAGCCTTTATACTAGTGCTTAAGAAGCTCTAGGGACGGAGATTATTATAAGCAAACACGAGCCATAATAATAATCCTATTATCTCTTTATTATCATGATAACTTACAACGTTCAACAAACGTGCCTAGGGCACCAACAATCTCCCACTTACCCTAGGCCCAATTCCCTAGGTATCCAATACCCATGGACCTAACATGACCATCATGTCTTAGCTTGTGGAAGTCCCATTGTTTAGTGTGTCCGTAACGTTACCATTTGTAGGTACTTTGCATATATGTATGTCTCCCTTATCAACGATTTCTCGAACGATAAGAAAACGCCTAAGTGTGTGTTTGGATTTAGGATGTGCTCTTGGTTCCTTTGCTTGATCAATAGAACCACTATTATTACTAACAAGGTCTATTGGTTTTAGCAATACTAGGAACCATCTCAAGTTTACCAATGAACTTCTTAATCCAAACAGCTTCCTTTGCAGCATCCAATGCGGCAATATACTTAGATTTAGTCGCAGAATTAGTGACTGTACTCTGCTTGGAACCATTCCAACTTACAGTTCCACTATTTGATATACGCACAAAACCTGATTGCGATCTATTATCATCTTTGTTGGTTTGGAAGCATGCATCCGAGATCATCTTCCATACCTTCATAGATCATAAACGAATCTTTAGTTCTTCTAAAGTACTTTAAGAATCGCTCTCATAGCCATCCAGTGAATCTCAACGGTGTCGGATTGATATCTACTCGTTATGCTCCAAGCATTAGATATATCCGGCTTAGTACTTATCATGGTATCATGGATCCAATTGCCGAAGCAAATGATATCTCATTCATTTTCTCATGCTCATCTTTTGTCTTTAGGACATTGAGTCTTGCTTAGAGAAAATCCATGTAACACTGACAAATGTCCTCTCTTAGAATTTTCCTTGCGGAATCTTCTTATGACTTTGTCAATGTATGTACATTGGCTTTAAACCATTTAGCTTCCTTGATCTATCTCTATAGATCTTAATGCCAATGACTTATGCTTCATCCATATTCTTCATTGCGAAACACTTTCTTAACCAAATCTTTACAGATTAAAGTGTAGGAATGTCGTTTCCAATGAGCAATATGTCATCCACATATTAGATAAGGAATAGCACCATGCTCCCACTAATCTTCTTGTATATATAAGATTCATCTTCGTTCTTGATCAAGCCAAGCTCTATGACTTATCAAAACGGACATTCCAACTCCCAAAAGCTTGCTTCAATACATCCAATGAATCTTCGCAACTTTCATACCTTTTAGAATTTTCTTGACTATCAAAACCTTTAGGTTGTATCCAATACATCCTTAAGTGAGTTCCCGTTGAGGAACGCTTGTTTTGACATCATTTTGCCAAATTTCATATTCCAAATATGAACATGTGACTATGAAAATTCTAATAAGTTTATTGCTACCCATGTAAGTTTTTCTCCAAGAAAAGTCATTCATCTCCTTTGGTTTTTACACCTTAGGTTAGAATTATCAAATTCCAAACTTGATTATTATACATGAATTGCCTTTTAGATTTTATGACTCCAAGCCATTAATCTAAATGTGGAGTTGATATTGCATCTTTGATAGGTGGTAAATACTTCATTCTAAATGAACTTTACCTCAATACTTTCTATCTCGAAATATCCAATATTTCTTCCAATAGATTGTATTTTATCATGTGTGCAAGTACTTGTATATCTTGAACGGATTTTCACAACCACTTGTGAAAACTTGTTCAACTTCCATCTTAGGTTAAAATATATTTTCTAGGTCTCGAACCATTCGAGATACATTTTACTCCCACTGATTCTTTTAGAGATAAACCACTTATCTAGAAAAGTATCATCATAGTCAACAAACCATTTGTTTCTTATGAGTAAAATTATTATCCTCAAGTTTCCTTAGGATATCCCATGAAAGTATATTTATTAGATTTAAATGTGAGTGTGTCCCAGACAACTCCTTTCAAAAAGGGTCTCACCATCTTAAATCTTTATGAAAGACAAACCAAGTTTTCTTTCACCATTTAACCTCTCTTGATGGAATTCAGATTAGTATAATCATAGCGGTTTTAAATACATAACCCCAAAATGAATAATGGAAGATCAGTTTGACTTTGTCATCCAACGAACCGTATCCAATAAGGTTCTTATACTCCCACGCAGACATATCATTTGATATTCTTAGTGAAGTTAATTTGTGAAACCATTTCACAACTTTAATGATGACTGTCAAATTCTTGGTTTAATTATTCATCATCATGATCCAATCATAATTTTTGAATAGTTTAACCAAGTATAACCAAAATTCTCTTTTAGCATTTCTTCTTAATGCACCATACACATTGAAATGTATTAGGTCAATTAAGACATTAGCCTTTTTACCAATCATAGTAAAAGATGTCTTGATCCAAGTAAATAAGATTTGCATAAATCATGTGATTCCAAATCATATGACTTAAAACTCCGTCCCGTGGAATTTTAGATATGTATTTCTCATTTATTTGATCAAAACAATAATGCATAAAGAATTTTAATTATTTATGTTATAGTCTTTATTACTTTGTTCTTCAAGATTTAGGATATAAAATTTATTCATATGATAACACAATGAAGTAAATCACAATAAATAAAGCACCTTTCTTATTCCAAATAAGAAATGAATATCCTTCATTATCTTATAACAAAATAATATTTCCTACTTCGTTAGTAAAGCCACTTTACAAGTGTTCTATGAATAATGTTGCAACCATTGCATCATTACCATTCATAGATCAAACTTTACTATAAGCAGTCTTTCAATTTATTAATTATTGCGATATCCAATACCCAATAATTAAATTTAGAAAGATTAATTTATAACATAAATATTTCCAAGCGGTAGTCCCACTACCATTTCTTTTATTGATCATCCAGAATTTTGACTACAATCCTAAATGGTCTATCCAATTGCCATTTTATCAAATTGCATCAATTAGAGTTATTATTTTAACCATAATTATTTCCTTTAGGTTTGACAAATCTGTCTTACCTTTCTTTGGCACTTGGCCCCTTTCCATCATGAACCATGAGCATTGGAGAACCATTCTCCAATATCTTCATCTTCGCCGTTTTTCAGCATGTTAATGCAATTCGAAGAGATTCTTATTCATTCTAAGCATGTCATAGTTCATCACTAAGTGATCATAACATTTGAACAATGAATCAAGAATGAGATCCGTGGCTTGCTCCAATCCAATTGGACAACCAAGTTTCTCAAGATGCTCTACGTAGCCTTTATCTTAAGCATGTGAGGTTCCACTTATTGCCCTTTACTCCTTTTGCAAGAAGTGAATGCAATAATGGTTTTATACCTCTCTTGCCTAGATTTCTCTTTGAAACATGTAACTCAACTCCACGCCTATCTAATAGGCTTCTACAAGTTCCAAACTTTGTTGGAGTTTTGAGCACATAATCGCGAGCATAAGACAACTCACATTCCTAGAATCATACTCATGATTCTTGTGATTGTCTACTCCGGCATTGGTTCTTTTAGGAATAGGCCCATCAAGAATGTACAACCCATCTTCTTGCCTTAGAACGATTCTTAGGCTCAGGATCCAATCCATGAAGTTTGTACCATTCTTTTGAAGCATATCCTTATCAAGGATTAATCGCAATGATTTTAGTTGTCATCTACAACTTATGCAGAATTTCCAAAATTTTACAAGTACCAATCTCATTAAAGAGATAAATAATGTATTTTCCAAAAATACTCCCACTAAATTATATAACCTTCATATACATCCAATGTATAATATAATTTAAATGGGCTAAGATCCAACTTTAATTTAATTCTAAGTCCGCTATGGCGGATTACACAAAATCAAATTAATTAGGTAGACAACCCTGTCAATCATATCCCATATGACTCTTAGATCCTTTCATGAGACTATTTTAAATTGGGCTAAGATCCAACTTTAATTTAATCTTGAGTCCACGGAGGCGGACCGCTCAAAATCAAATTAATTAGGTAGACAATTTCTTGTCAATCATATCCAATATGATTCTTAGTGATCCAATTTCAAAAGCATGTTTAATCTCATCTTTTGCCTTGGCCCAAAACTGTTTTGACGCCTTATTAAGTCCAACCATTTTAAACGCATGGTTGATGTGCCTCGCTAGGGCGTGCCCACATCATCCATCTTGCTCATACATAGATAAAGTTAATGCACCTCGCTAGGGCGAACCCATATTAAAATCACCCATGCACTAACAAGTGTTTTAATCATAGCGTGGCAAAAGGACTTAAAACTTTCTTGAATGTTCATCACCATATAGCATACAACACATTTATGAGCACACAAGATAAGCATGTTACGCATCAAGTTTAGCCACTAAATTAATCTCCATTAATTTAAGCATAATATTTATGTGTCATTAGTTTCTCTATTATTATGAGGATGAGATTATTTGAACTTTGGTCATCATCTCCAAATCAAGACAACAAGAAGTGCGCCCGAACTAAGCCATTGGCAACCACAATTCCGCACTAATTCAAGAAACCAAGAAAGTAGTCAATGTGGCCGAAACTAAGCAATAGATGGTCTCGATGAACGTACGGCAATTGCATTCACAATTCCACATGGATCTCCAATCATTGAATCAAGAACTTTGTTTCTCAATTTTAGCAATTATGAACTCTTCATAATTCTAATTTCGTTTTATCTTTGAAACCTTGATTGCGATCAAGTTTGGGAAACACAATCTCGATGAACGTAGATTAGCCATCCAAACCTTGAACTAATCTTAGAATCACAAGACTAAAACAAATAGGAGATTTAACCCAAGATCCACACCCAAAACCCAAACCCTACCCCCGCGCCAAACCCTAGGTCCGGCCGGGTCAAGGCTTGGGTCCGGTCGGACCCCTTGCGAAAAATCCAAATTTTTAAAGTTCCAAAATTTATCTCTAAATTGTTTTTCCCGATTCAATTAGGATTTGGTGTTCTTGGTGATCCAATCACCATGCTCATCAAAACCTTGAATAAACGATTTATTCTTGAATCCCTAGAATATCAAAACTTTGATCCAATCAAAAATTGATAATCCAAACAATTTTAAATCCACCATAATTTTAATTGCGATTGAGCAGTGCGATTAAAGTTTATAAAACAATAAACCACATAAAACACATAGACCACATAAACATCATAATCCCAATATTCAAATCATGCTAGGCACATAAACAATTTATATACACACAACATGATCTTAGTATTGAAATAATCAACATGAACCGGGCTCTGATACCACTGTTGGGTTTCGTAGTAACATGCGCAGCGGAATTAAGCATTTAAAATTTATGAAACCCAAAGCCCATAGATCCATTCATATGATTAAGTCAAATACAACATAATGAATACTAGAATACTAACCCTTGATGCCTTTGATTTTGCAACCTTGAATTCGATGGAGGCTTGAAATCTTGATCACGAACAAAGCAAGAATCACGAACTATGAAGATGATAAGTTTCACCCTCTAGCGGTATCCACACCACGAACGAATATCAAGAACACTTGATCTTGGTTGCTAGACCAAATTATGAAACACGCTTTCACAATTGTAAGAACAATATGGAATTATGAATATTCTTGTTCGTCACTTGTGGGATCTTAGAACAAGAAAATAACCTCCCAAAACCCTTTGGAGGCACTCATAACAATATGTCTAATGGCTGTAAAAAGGATCCTCAAATAGGTCCTAATCCTTAACCCTTAAGGACTTAGGAAACCTAAATCCCGTCACCAAATTAGGCAACAAGGAATTCTAACCGACTTGACTGGCACGGTCGTGCCCTACAATCTGGCACGGTCGTGCCATCTAGTCCGCGCGAATTCCCCAGCCGCCCATTTTCGGCACGGTCGTGCTTGGTAATTTGGCACGGTCGTGCCAATCATGTCGACAGGTTTGCCTTGGTTTGGATTTATGGCACGACCGTTCCATTTTAAGGCGCACGACCGTGCCAGAGCCAAACACTGATATATTTCCATAATTCCCATTTAGTCCTTTACGATTCGTTCTATTTGTGTGTGACCCTCTAGGATTACACTAAGTTGGCAATGGGTTCAAACATGAACCCATAAGATATGATTAGGTTCTAGCAAACCGTCATACCTACCCAAATAGTGTAACTAGATACAAGTTCGCATTCCTTTTAGAACATGTCATAATCCCTTTGTCCACGATGTCATTGAACACAAGTCATGGTCAACAAGTCAACTTGTATTGTTCAATACTTTTCTCGATCCCGAATATGTTGATAATCCAAATGACATTGATCCAATCAATCTATTTGAGTTTGGCCAAACATTTCACCAACATCATTCCTTCGAGGGGCCCAAGCTTGACATCTCTCCGAAGAGGGACAAATCCATTTGGCTTATTATTCTTCCCTACGTGAATCCAATCATGCCCATCATACCCTTTATAACTACCGTGTTAAGGCAGCGTTTGAATATGTCAAACATAATGTTCATCAAGTGGAAGACTATAATAACTTCATGTCTAAGGATTCAAATGACATAACTAATATGAGATTTATATATGACATCGACCATGACATAAATCTCATACCGCGGGTCATGTCCAGTACCTTGTTCCAAACAAGTACCCATAAATCTAACATGATCATCCCATGATCATTTAGCCTTTATACTAGTGCTTAAGAAGCTCTAGGGACGGAGATTATTATAAGCAAACACGAGCCATAATAATAATCCTATTATCTCTTTATTATCATGATAACTTACAACGTTCAACAAACGTGCCTAGGGCACCAACACCAACATGTATAGTTCTTGTAGGGAAGATGAAGTTGGTCCAAAGAGTGTAATAAAGAGCCACTTTCTAAGGTAGAAGATGATGGTTTTTATAGGTAAAAAAGAGAGGGAAAGGTTGGAGGGAAATTGGTCAATCCATGTGAGATGTAATTGACCAATAGAAAATAAGATAAATAAAATAATAAATGAAAGAAATAAAAGAAAATCAAATAAAATAAAAATGAATTATTTTGTTTTAAAGAGATGGCTAGAATAATGGGAATTGGAGGTTATAAAACTAGGGGGGATGAATGTGGATGAGAAAAGAAGTCTTTTGTGATCAAGAAAGAGATGTTGCAAATAAGAAAAGGGAGGGAAATAAGGTGCAATCCGTTACTGCCAAAATGGGAAGCGCGCGAGTCCCGCTTTTGGGGCGAGACGTGCGCGCAGCCCGTTAACAGTTCCGGAAGCGCCCGCGGCAGAAAAGGACAGAATGACAGAATGACCCTAAAAGTTAACTCTGTTATGCAGTTTAGTCCAAAACTAACGGAATCAGTTAGGAACTTAACCGAAGTAACAGAAATTAACGAAAATGAGTTAAATAAAAATACTTTGTATGCAATCAAAGTGAGAGGTCCAAGGCGGGGTGTCTATAGAGCCCCTCGGCGACGTGGATTGCAAAGCAAAACGCGTCGACGAAAGTAAAAACACCCGTCCGAGGACATCGACAAAGAAAAAGAAAGAAAAGAAAGCAAAGACTCGATGAAAGCAGTAATTTGAAATTGCTAGAGATAGGGGTGCACTCCCTGTGTGAGCGTCTTTTGTTGATAGAGGGGGGTGGCATGATCCATTGGTAAACCTGCCGGTTGAATCCGTTGAGTGAGGCCGTTAGTGAACCTTTGAATGAGGCCGTTAGTGAACCTTCGAGGAGGCCGTTAGTGAACCTTTGAATGAGGCCGTTAGTGAACCTTTGAGGAGGCCGTTAGTGAACCTTGAGGCCGTTAGTGAACCTTTGAAGAGGCCGTTAGTGAACCTTCATTGACGAATCCGTTAGTGAAATCCGTTGATGAGGCCGTTAGTGAACCTTCGAGGCCGTTAGTGAACCTTTGTTGTCAAATCCGTTAGTGAAATCCGTTGATGAGGCCGTTAGTGAACCTTCGTTGATGAATCCGTTAGTGAAATCCGTTAATGAGGCCGTTAGTGAACCTTCGAGGTCGTTAGTGAACCTTTATTGTCGAATCCGTTAGTGAAATCCGTTGATGAGGCCGTTAGTGAACCTTCGAGGCCGTTAGTGAACCTTTGTTGACGAATCCGTTAGTGAAATCCGTTGATGAGGCCGTTAGTGAACCTTCGAGGCCGTTAGTGAACCTTTGTTATCGAATCCGTTAGTGAAATCCGTTGATGAGGCCGTTAGTGAACCTTTGTTGTCGAATCCATTAGTAAAATCCGTTGATGTTGTCGAATCCGTTAGTGAAATCCGTTGATGAGGCCGTTAGTGAACCTTCGAGGCCGTTAGTGAACCTTTGTTGACGAATCCGTTAGTGAAATCCGTTGATGAGGCCGTTAGTGAACCTTCGAGGCCGTTAGTGAACCTTTGTTGACGAATCCGTTAGTGAAATCCGTTGATGAGGCCGTTAGTGAACCTTTGACGAATTGTTGCTTTGAAGCCGTATGCTGTTTGGCGTTGCAGTTGACTTTTGCGGGGATGCGGGCATGGTTGACTGTGGACCATTTTCTGTTGGGGATGAAGTGCCTCGAGTTGCAGATGTTGTTTGACTTCGCGGTGGTACCTGTTATGTGCTTTGCAGGTATATGTGCTAGTGCAAGAAGATGCATGAAGTGTGAAATGAAGAGAGAAATTGTGCTCGTGGTGCAATGTGATTTGAAAGCAGTTTTGCATGAGAGAGACCTTTTGTAGGAATGGAGAAAGTGATTTTGTGTTCGGTGTGATTTGAGGAAAGCCTCGGATGTATTCATACCTTCACTTACCATTGCCGCTTGATTGGAGATGGATTGCCGAAGGATGTTGATAGTTTTGATGAAGATGATGAACTGCCGTTGCCTTCGATGGAATGTTGTTGAGATGACATTCTGAATGATGGGTTGGTCGTGCCAAAGGCTGCCTACGTATCCTTTGAAGGGAATCAGACCAGCGTAGTTCAAGGATGATGGAGAATGCTGGAGGAGAAGCTAGGAGCAAAGCAAAGTAAAGCACATACTTTTGCACATAGAAGGAGAAAAAGAAAAAGAAAAAGAAAAATCTTTTTTTTTTTTTTTAGATTAGAAAGGAAAGAATACGCACACATGTGAGGAAAAGATTTTTTTTTTTTTTAGTTCGTGGGTGAACCATTTTAACCATTGTGCGCTTGTGAAATCAACCCAAGATCAAGTCATGTTCAGTCGAAGTCCGGATTGCCTCGCTTGAATTCTGTTGTCGCCGGTGTGCCCAACGAAGACTGATGTCTAGCCCCAAGAGATTTGTCGATTATGGGGCTTTAAAAGGATTTTGATGCCGAGATGAGGGGTTGCTGATTGTAAAGCCCCTAGAATGCCTTTGATGCCAAATTTTGAGGGACTTGCATAGCTCCAAGATAAATCAGCTCTTGGCCCATTCGAGTAAATCGCCCATTGTTGTTGTAGTGAGCAAGCCCCAAGAGGAGATCGTTGATGCCAAGCTTCGAGAGATAGCAAAGCCCCAAGTGTCGTGGGCTTGTAGATGGCGGGATGTGAAGACCTTTCATTGTAAAGCCCCAAATTATCTCATGATTGGCTCGGCAATGAGAGCGGATGTACCGTTTGGTAGAATTCTTGATAGAGATATCCTTCTTGCTCTTACTGGGGAGATGAATGGCCTCATTGTGGTCGATACCCAAATGGCTGAGGGCTTATGTCAAAGGATGCAGTAATATCTTGCGGTGCCGTCGAGGTCGCGGAGGATAAGGTCTTGGCGTGATAAAGTCTCAAATGAGTATGCTTGCTTGACTCTTCTTGAGTTGAACTAATGACGGATCTTCGGATGCAACTAGTGTTGTGACCCAACTTTATCTGAGCTGCACCTTGTGCTTTTGATCTTGGAGAAGGGGGTGCTGAATTGCAGAAACATTGGGATTGGCCGTGGCATTTCCTGCTATAACCCTGTTTTGATTAGAGTTTAGCATATTGAATCTTTTTCCTTTTCTCTAAGACTTCCTTCAAAATCTCGCTGTGAGTTCTAACAAAAATCATCAACTTCATTCATAACATCGGAGTCTTCATTTAAAACCAAGAGGCCTTTGACTTGAAGTGTTGAGAGACCCTTTGAAGCTTGATCCCTTTCATGGAGACTACTCCCAAATTGCGTTGCTCGAGTATTGTTGCCCAAAAGACTGTCGGTCACGAAGCCTCAATATTGCCCTTTGCTCGAATTACTGTAATGCCGTAGCCCAAAAGATTGTAGATTGCGAAGCCTTTGGAGACCTTCGGTGCCGAATTGAGGAAGCTTCCAATGTTGCACATGACTTGGCTGGGGATACTGCTGGGGAGTTAATTGCTCTTTGCCGAGGGATCCTTTAAGACTTGACCGTAGCCCCTAGAGTGCCATCATTGATTGCGAGAAAGGTCCATCCTTGATTGGGGGAACGAGCACGGGCACACGTGATAAGAGGGCTTTTTTGACATCCCTTTAGAGAGACTTTGAGGATAGTCTCACACATCTTTTTCGAGCATAGCCCCTAGGGCTTGTTGATTGTCAAAAGAATCCCTTGTTCTCGGGTCATATAGACCCTAGGGCGTCACCATTTGTTGAGCAAAGAAAAAGTGACCCATCCTCGTGCGAGGGAACAAACATGAGAGGACATGGCAAGAGCTACTCCATTTCTCGGGAGCCTTTCGGCGTACTTTAGAAGCACATACTTGAAGAAGCTTTGAAAACTGAGACACATGTTGTTGCTATTTGTTGCCCAAGCCAATTGACTAGCTAGGGATTATTTGTGCAACCTCGTGCCCTTTTATGATGGGCTCGTTCTCGGATGGGTCTTGGCTACCACGGGCCTTCTTTTCATGAACCCAAAAAATACACACTGCTGGAGAATGATGCCAATAACCCAAAACAACCTTTGATGGTGCCATATATTGTCGAGCCTTTTGCAATCCCAAAGTTGACTTGGTGGGGAATTGACTTGCTGAGGAGATCCAATGTAGAGCTCGTGCAGTTGTCTTCTTTAGAGGCCGGAGATCTCCATTTCTCTTTCCCTTCTCTCTCTCACTCTCTCATTTTTTTTATGACGCACCCTGTTTTTTGCCTAGACCGCCCTTTCGGGTTTTCAATCTAGCGGGCATCTCTTTTGCATCTTCATTTTTTACTCGATTAATGAGGAAGTGTGCATTGACTCTAGGTGAGGAGATAAGACATGTGATTTTGCGGTGGAGACCTCTTGTCACTAAGGGTGAGTGACATTGACTTGGTTAGGGAAGTGTCCCTAGTATTGACTTCATGTATTTGACCGTTTTTTGAATGACTCGTGAAGGCAAGTAAGTCATTAAGAGAGAAGAGAAGGAAAGCCCCAATTTGATTGCAAGAAATTGAGAGTATGCAAAAAGAATAGAAGTCCCTAGACTCGACAAGGAACGCGAAATGATTCCAAATCTAAGAAAGTTGTTCAATCTTTTTGGTGATTAATTCATTGGCAAATGAATCGTACAAAGATGTCTTGACAAGTTCGAGATGAAGGCCGATCACCATAATGCGCTAGGGCTAAACATATCTTCTTTCTTGCATGAGACCGGACCCGCGGGTTGCCTACGTTCCTCCAGTGTAGAGGCTCAGGTCACCGTAGTTCTTGTGGATTCTCCATTCGTCATGATGAATTGTTGCTTCGTCGTGATTGATGTCGATGTTGCTTCGTCCTTCGTTTGGTGGAATGATGTTGTTGTTGTGAACTTCTTTGAATGAAGGGAGATTTTTTTTTTTTTTTTTTTTTTTTTTTTTTTTGTGCTCTAACTTTTGCCTAGGTTGATTTGAGGATTTCAACCTAGCGAGCCCCCTTTTTTTTTTTTTTTTTTTTTTTTTAATCCCCTTTTAAAAACTTTGCTTCATGATTGTTGCTCCACCTTTCTTTGTCTTGATTTCGTCATTGTTGATGTCTTCGTTGTTGATGCCGTCATCGATGTTTAGCCCCTAGGCGTTCAAGCGATGGCCTTCATTCCAAAACTTGTTTAAACACCTTTTCATCATTTTGCCAAGAATTAGATTGAACAACTTGGAAGAGTGTATGAGGACGAGAACGACTTTTATTTAATGATTGACTCAAAATTAACATTGGACGAGAGAAAACATTAATGCACACATTAGAGGACTTTTGACTCTTTTTTTTTATCCTATTTCTAGGTAGAGAAAGAGAAACGGAGATTGTTGTCGTCATCCCCCATGTCGTTGTAGTCCTCATTGTTGTTGTATTCTTCCATGTCATTGCTTGGGAACCCTTTGTCGTTGAAGCTTGTGTCATAGGAGGACTCGGCCACTTCTCGGAGCAAATTGTCAATTCTAACCCCCGCATCATACATGCTTGAAAAATCGGAGTGAAAAGCCCCACTAAGATGAGTGCGGTAGTCCATTTTCAAACACTTCAAGAAGATGTCCATTTGTTCCTTCTTGGAAGGCCTATCAACCATCTCGGCTAGCTTGTCATTCCAACGGCAATAGAAATCCCCAAATGATTCATCACCCATTTGCAAGGTGCTCTCCAATTCCTTCTTGGTGGGGGCGGAATATGGAGTTGCCTTGATATTGTGACTTGAAGGCAAGCATAGCGGCATCCCAATTGAGGCGGGTGGAAACTGGAAGACCCATATACCAGTCTTTTGCGACCCCCTCGAGAGTAAGCGGGAATCATTGTGCCATTATTTGAGGAGACACTTTCTTTTGTAGCATGGCCCAAACGTAGGAGTCAACATGAGCGTCGGGGCAAGAGTTGCCGTTGAACTTGCCAATATCGGGCATCTTGAACTTTTCGGGAAGAGCCTCCATTGTGTTCATGAGGAGAGAAACTTGATGAAGATTGGTGCTTTGGCCCTTGTGCAAATTTAGCCCACTAAGCCTTTGGTCAATGTAGGACATGAGAGTGTTGACCAAACCGGTATCAATGCTTTGGACCTTTCTTTCACTCGTGAGCCCTTTCAATTGGTTCTTGAGTTGAGCAACTTCTTTCTTGTGGGCCGTTTTCACATGCTCGTAACTGGCTCGCCATAAATCATCCTTGCGGCGGACATTCTCGGCTAGTGTATCGACTTGCCCTTTCAATGCTTCCACCATGCGGAATAACCCTTCGTTGGACACGGGAATGCCGTTGTCATTGCCGTTTGAAGCCATTGGACCTATTGAAAGAACACGGTCGATCTTAGGATGTCCCCACAAACACCTTTTGATTGAAATGATTTCACCCACAAATAAGAAAAAACTCAACCACATAAGGAAATGGCTCTTTTTTTTATTATTTACAAAAGTCGGAAGGACGTGGTCCTTTTTGGGGTTTCTAGAAAAATAGTGGAATCGTCACACTAGTATATAGACCTTCTCGCGGTCCCATATACTCATCGGATTCCACCACGCTTGTGAATCCTACATGTGTCGGGATTAAACTAAATTAATGTAGTAAAGCATACATGCAGGGACGGATTTTTTATTTTCGTCCAAGATAGCCACTTTTGGGGACGGAGTTTTATTTCGTCCATTGCAACAAATTGGCATGTATGATTTGAAGACATTAGTTTAGGGAAATCTCGGTACATGAAAACCGACTTGAGTCACGGAGTGTTAGACCCTAGACTAGAATTGTGTGGCTTGTGCTCGGCTAAAGAAAGGCTTAAAGGTCACCCCCGGCATGTAGTCTTGAACTACGCCACGGGCTGAGGTTGACCGCTTCGAAAGAGTCAAGGTCGGGTGGAGCTTGAAACTTTCTAGGACGGGCCTCGACGGGTTTGGGGTTGAACATTGTGCGACTCGATAGTGAGCAATTGATAAGAATATGTGCATGTAGTGTGAGGTCTAACATGTGACAAAACATTTTTTTTTTCAAAAGAAATAAAAAAAACAAATAAGCACATAATTACAACTTTCGAATCACCCGTGTGACCGATAAAACAAACAGAAAGTAAAAATTGTTTTGTGCAGGCCCGGTGCCCACACACTGTCAAAACCACTTTGTTCTGTGCACTGTTTTGTTTCTGGAAAATCCCCAGAAGCGCGCGCATTAGGATGCCTACTCGGGAGGCGCGCGCGTTAGACAAAGAGGGGCAGAGGCGCCCGCATCTGGGTAACAACCTGTAAATCAACGGGTTCAAGGGATTGCCTTGACCCTAAATAAAAATGCTTTCCCCTGCAGAATTTGTTAGCACAGAAACATGGAATGGAAGGACAAGAAGGAAGACGGGGGATTCTGGTAATAAGGGTCGGACGCGCGCGCTTTAGGTCAAGGAGGCCAGAGGCGCGCGCTTCCCACACTTTTTACCAGAATACCCAGAAAACAGTAATAAGAACACCAAAAGTTAAGAATGCAAGTTTAACCCTCTAAATCGTCCCCAGCAGAGTCGCCTCTGTAGATACCCCGGGAAACCTGTCGCGCCCCGACCCGTGGTCCTACTTGGCCCCACGTCCGGAGCACGCACGGAAGACGTCATAAAACAATTTAAGGAAAATTTTTCGAAATATACTTTCTATAAAAAGGTTCACACAACCAACTTGATACAAAAACATGACTTCAAGTCACACAACAAACTTTCACAAACAAGTATTAAGCCACTTGGCTACAACTTCACTTACTTACTTATTTACATACCGAACATCTACTAAAAGAGATGATACCACAACTGAGTCACGGGTACACTACCCAAAAGGTATTACATTTACATAATGTATCCTTTACTTACACAACATTTCCCAAAATGTCTTACCCAAAAATTTCCTCGACGTCCTCCCTGTGTGTGTGAACTATCCCCTGGGCTCCTTCTTATCTAAAACGGTAAACAAATAAAGGGTGAGAATAAATCTCAGTAAGTTACTAAAATGCAACTACATTACATGCTCATATGATAAACATAAAGGAACAATACCACAATTGATCATATAGCACATAGCACATAATATGAGAGGCTCCCTATCGCCAACCGTCCCATACCGGTTGGAAATAACGACCAACTCATCATGCAACACATAAAGCGGAAATGAACACTCATACATGGATACTGAGCCAAGGTTCTCAAACCAAACCATAGCCATCTGAGAGGCATCAACTGAGCAGCATCGAAGAGATGAAACGGGTTCCGGAACCAAACAAACAACAACAACGGGGGGAAAATGACACAAAGTCATAACCCAAAGTGCCCAACCTTTGGCCTAAGGAAGGGGTTTAAAAATGGGAAACCAATGATAGGAGCCTTATAATGTACTTGGCTCGGAGACCATTATAATCCCTATCACTGCCCAACACACACAAAAGTACCAGCTGGACTTTACACGCAAGCACCACATAGAAATACTTGCTTAAACAACAACCAGGGACAATGATTCCAATGTAGGGAACCATACCAAACACATCAAGAAGATGAATCATTCAACACATCACAAAGTGTTCTACAATGCTCACTTAATCCATTACTCATATTTCACAACACTTGTGTTCACAAAGGAACTAATTCTACCACTTTAGTGATCCACAACAATCATCTAAGTACTTTAGGACACTACCCAAAAACTAGACCAAGATTGACCTCTAAATCCCTTGGATTTGAAAACTCCAAACTTTTTCAGACAACTGGGCGGTCGCCCAAACAGGGCTGTGCGGCCGCCTAAAATGCTCTGTCCTAAGAACAAAACCCTACAGAAAGGTGTGCGGCCGCACGCCCAATTTTGGGCGGCCGCCCACATCACCCGGCAGGCCTAACAACTAAACCAAATTTCACTCCTTTTGTTTCACAACCCAAACATTACCAAAACTTACAACACTTAACATTTCAACTTACACAAAGGCTAAACCTTAGCCTAAGAACAATACCAACACCAACAATAACCATTTCATACTACTCCCTTTTGTCCCAAATTTCAAGTATAAACAAAACATACCAAAACATTGTTTTAGCACATACAAAGCATATAAATCATACTTATGACTATTTTAACATTTAAAGGGGAATTAGTAACTTACCTATTTTCTGGAAAAGATGTCAAGAAAAATAATATGGATCGGTAGATATGATCTAATCAACACCCTGAACATTTATATGTAATTAGATTTGAAAATGGAGTAGTAAATTAAAAGAAGGAAAATTAATAAGAACAAAACCTTACTTTCACTTTCTTCTCTTCACAACAATGGAAATTCTCAGGGAAATTGCTAAGGAAAGTGGTGATGCAAACATAGGGGAGGGAGGGATGAAGAGGTGATGACCAACTAGTCTTTATCCCAAGTTCACAATTAAATCACCCAAGTTTCAAATTTTATCAATTAACCCCTCAACTCCCACTTTCATTAAAGCCCCCATATAATTCCATTAACACTTAACTCTCCTAATAAACTTTACTACTAACATTTTAACTAACACAAACAATCATATAAGATGTGCAAATTCATATAAAATGATGCAACACATAAAATGCACACAAAATTTTAAATTAAAATTATCAAAATATAGAATAAATATTAAAATAAATAAAACGAATTTTGGGGTCGTTACACTCACTCCCCCTTAAAGAAAATTCGACCCGAATTTTAGGATTGCTTACCTCAACCCTCAAACAACTAAGGGTACTTCCTCTCAATCTCCTCCCGAAGCTCCCAAGTCGACTCTTCCACATTATGATTCCTCCATACCACTCGAACAAGGGGAATACTCTTAGTTCGCAACTCTTGAATCTTTGAATCAATAACTTGGACCGGATGCTCCTCGTAAGACATACTCGGTTCAATATCCTCGGGAACCTCTGACAAGACATGAGAAGGATCATACACATACTTCCTAAGCATCGAGACATGAAAAACATTATGGATCTTATCAAGAGAATGAGGTAACGCAAGACGATACGCCCTATCACCAACTCTACTCAAAATCTCGAATGGGCCAATGTACCTCGGTGCTAACTTGCCTTTCTTCCCGTACCTTCGAATTCCCACTTTAGGTGAAACCTTCAAAAACACAAAGTCACCCGAATGAAACTCAAGATCTCGCCTCTGATGATCGGCATAGCTTTTCTGTCTACTCTGAGCCGTACTCAAACGATCCCGAATAAGTTTAACTTCCTCAACTGATTTGTTCACCATATCAATACCCCAAATTTTTGCTTCTCCCACTTCATCCCAACAAATTGGAGACCGACATTTCCTCCCATACAAAGCTTCATACGGGGCCATCCCAATACTTGACTGAAAACTGTTGTTATAGGCAAATTCCACGAGAGGTAAATGAGAATACCAAGAATCTGAAAAATCAACTGAGCAAGCTCGCAACATATCCTCGAGAATCTGAATAGTCCTCTCTGACTGTCCATCTGTCTGGGGATGAAAAGCTGTACTGAACTTCAACTCTGAACCCAAAGCCTTCTGAAACGCTTGCCAAAACCGAGATGTAAATCTAGGGTCACGATCAGACACAATACTCACCGGAACTCCATGCAATCTCACAATCTCATTTATATACAAAGTCGCAAGCCTTTCCATCGAGTAACTAATCTCAATAGGTAGAAAATGAGAAGACTTGGTCAATCTATCCACGACCACCCAAACTGCATCAAACCTTCTTCGAGTGCGAGGTAATCCCGTCACAAAATCCATAGTAACATGTTCCCACTTCCATTCCGGAATCTCTAACGGTTGAAGTAACCCCGCAGGCCTTTGATGTTCAGCTTTCACTTGTTGACATGTCAAACATTTAGATACATACTCCGCTATCTCTCTCTTCATATTATTCCACCAAAAGTGCTGTTTCAAATTCTGATACATTTTCGTGCTCCCGGGATGAATCGTATATCTCGACTTGTGGCCCTCATCAAGAACTTGGCGTTTAATCCCCTCAACGCAAGGTACACATAACCGACCTCTGAAAGTTAACACTCCTTCGGAATTAAGAGAGAAATCCCCAAAATTGCCATCTTCGATTTTATCCACGATTTTCACCAACTCCGGATCATCCTTCTGAGCTTCTTTTATTTGTTGAATCAAAAATGGTAATACTTGAATACTCGCAAAAATAGCCCCATGCTTTGACTCACAAGGATCCCAATCTCGAGCATCCTCTAACATCTTCCACTCACGCACCATCAATGAAGCCATAAAAGATTTCCGGCTAATGGCATCAGCTACCACATTTGCTTTACCCGGATGATAAGAGATAGTACAATCATAATCCTTCAATAGTTCCATCCATCTTCTTTGCCTGTTATTCAACTCTTTTTGGGAGAAAAGGTACTTCAAACTTTGATGATCGGTAAAAATCTCAAATTTGGCTCCGTACAGATAGTGTTTCCACTTGTGCAACGCAAAGACAATAGCCGCAAGCTCCATGTCATGGGTAGGATAATTCTGCTCACTCGGAGTCAACTTTCTTGAAGCATACGCAATCACCCTTCCGTTTTGCATTAACACACACCCGAGGCCTTCTTTAGAAGCATCGCTATAAATTACCAAATCATCATTTCCATTAGGAAGCGCAAGGATAGGAGCTGTAGTCAACCTCTTCTTCAACTCTTCAAAGCTAGCTTGACACTTGCCATCCCACACATAAGGAACATTCTTTCGAGTCAACTGAGTCAATGGTGTAGCAATTTTAGAAAACCCCTCGATAAATCTTCTATAATACCCGGCTAGACCCAAGAAACTTCGAATCTCCGTAACTGATTCAGGCCTCTTCCAATTCACAATAGCTTCAATTTTGGAAGGATCTACTGATATTCCTCTATTAGAAACCACGTGCCCCAGAAAAGACACTTCATCGAGCCAAAAAGCACACTTACTGAATTTCGCAAACAATTGCTTTTCACGAAGAACAGATAAAACCATTCGCAAGTGCTGCTCGTGCTCCTCCTTAGACTTGGAATACACAAGAATATCGTCAATAAATACAACCACGAAGGTGTCAAGATAAGGCTTGAAGACCCTATTCATCATATCCATGAAAACAGCCGGAGCATTAGTCAACCCGAAAGGCATAACAAGAAATTCGTAATGACCATACCTACTACGGAAAGCAGTCTTAGAAATATCCTCAGAACGGATCTTTAACTGATGGTACCCACTCCTCAAGTCAAGCTTTGAAAAGACGACTGACCCTTGGAGTTGATCGAACAAGTCATCAATATGAGGTAGAGGATATTTATTCTTTACAGTTACCTGATTCTGCTTCCTGTAGTCGATGCACAGTCTCAAAGACCCATCTTTCTTCTTGACAAACAATACAGGAGCTCCCCACGGTGATACACTAGGACGGATGAATCCCCGATCAAGTAACTCTTGCAATTGCACCTTCAATTCATTTAGTTCAGCTGGAGCCATTCTATAAGGTGCTTCAGATATAGGGGTAGTACCTGGAATCAAATCAATACCAAACTCGATCTCTCTATCGGGAGGCATAGAATATTCAGAAGAAAACACATCAGGAAACTCTTTAACCACATTCACATCTTCTACTTTAGGAGACTTTTTAGTAGTATCCAAAACACAAGACAAATACCCCACACAACCACGGTGCAATAGCCTCCTAGCTTTCACATAAGAAATAATACGAATTCCCTTACCCAAAGAAGTTGCCTCAAAAGTAAACACAGGCACACGAGGGATAGAAAACGTAACCACTTTCTTAAAACAATCAACAGAGGCATGATATTTACTTAACCAATCCATACCCAAAATAACATCGAAGTCTTGCAATGGCAAAATAACTAGATCAGCAAGTAAAACATGCTCACTAATATGCACATCACAATCACGCAACACCTTGTCAGCTATCAAACAATTTCCCATAGGAGTCGACACTTCTAGCACATAAGGCAAAGACTCAAAGGAAGAATGCAATCGAGATGCAAAAGACACAGAAACATATGAATGCGATGAGCCGGGGTCTATAAGTGCACGTGCCCTCAAACTGGACATAGAAATTATACCTCCAATTACGGTGGAAGCATCCGAAGCTTGTTGTTGATTGATTGCAAACACACGACCTTGAACCTTTGGTTTTCCCGTTGCATCCCTTTTTTGACCCTGAGACGGTCCAACACTACTCCCCGATGGTTGACTCCCCAATCTCGGGCAATTTCTTTGAAAATGGCCAAGTTGCCCACAGTTCAAACACTTTCCTTGTTTCTTCCAACACCGCTCCTCACTGTGTCCTTCCCTCTGACAATAATTACATACTCTCTTGCCTTGACCCCCAGAGAAATTACCTTGATTTCTAACACTCGGTTGCCCTTGTGGTTGTCCTCTAAATGGGGTTGAAGTCCCTTGCCCTCCACGGTTATCATTCATTTGCGGTTGCGGTCTACCTTGCCTTCCAGCACTTGTTAATTCCACCTTCCTCTTGTGTTCCTCAATGTCGTGCTCCACTTGATAAGCTCGATCAACTGCATCTTGAAACTCTTGTAGCTTGTGGGACACCAATTGAGTTTGGATCACTGTTTTTAACCCTTTCACAAACCTTGTTGCTTTCCTCTCCTCCGTGGCAATTAAATGGGTACAATACCTCGATAGCTCCGTGAACTTAGCTGCATACTGAGCCACCGACATTGTATTCTGTTCCAAGCTAAGAAATTCCACTTCCTTCCGGTCTTGATCCACTCTTGGAATGAAATGTTCCTTAAACTTCCTCAGAAAATTTGCCCAAGTATATGGTACATGAGCTTCATCCCAACTAGCCTTCAGTGTTCTCCACCAATACTCCGCAGCTCCACTCATCTTGTAGGTAGAAAACCTAACTCGATCTTCATCAGTACAAACTAAGACATCAAATATCTTTTCCATGGACTCGATCCATCTCTCAACTTTGGTCACATCTGGTTCACCATCATAACCGGTTGGTTTCTGTTGTGGATATGGCCCTCCACTACCCAACCAAACCCACAAGAACAATAAGAGCACACAAACAAAGCACAAGAAATCAAAGCAAGAAAAGACACAGAAATTGTTTACCCAGTTCGTCAATATGTTTGACTACGTCTGGGGGCACTACCAAGCCAGGATCTTGCACTATAATATGTTAAATCTGAGTTACAATGAGTATGGGGGCGGAACATTGTTTATATAGCAAACCAAGAGTAAGACCTAAACCTAAACATAAGAGAAATCCCGAAAATATGCACTTCCCCGACATTCCAGGCGCCCGCCTGTAGGGGTCCAGGCGCCCGCTTACTTGTCTATTCCAGGAACCAGAGTTTCTGCCCAAACCGGGCGCCCGCCTGGTCAATACCAGGCGCCCGCCTGGAATCCTGCTCCAGATTTTCTTCTCTTTGTTTCTTTGAGGGATCTCTACTCCAACAATCTCCCACCTAGAGATCAACCGCATATACAAACCCCGTATCCGTCTTCAACTCATCCTTGGTGTCTTCCTAGTGCTCACCTCGATCATGGTAGTGCCTTCCTCCTCTCTTATTCTCCAAGCCCAATTGAAGCTATGCATAGCTTCAACTTTTCAAGGTTTACCACCTTGGTCAACATGTCAGCCGGGTTCTCCGATCCCAAGATCTTCTCCAGCCTTAAGATCTTCCTCTCCAAGAGATGCCTGATGTAGTGAAACCTCAGCTCAATGTGCTTCGTCCTAGAATGAAACGCCGGATTCCTAGCCAAATGTATTGCACTCTGACTGTCACTGTAGAGAGCATTACCACTTCGCGTCTTCCCAAGTTCACCTAAGAAGTTCTGCAACCATACCATCTCTTTGCTTGCCTCTGTCACTGCCACATATTCTGCTTCCGCAGTCGACTGAGCCATGATCTTCTGCAATTTAGAAGCCCAGGAGATAGCCGTACCACCCAATGTGAAAACATAACCCATGGTACTCCTCCTCTTATCAAGATCACTTGATGCCAAATCCGCATCCACATAACCCGCTAACACGACCTCCTTGCTTGAGAAACATAGAGCCTTACCAGCAGTACCCTTTAAGTAGCGCAGGATCCATTTAACCGCTTCCCAATCTTGCTTCCCAGGATTGCCCATGTACCGGCTGACTACTCCCACCGCATGTGCAATATCCGGCCTTGTACACACCATTGCATACATTAGACTCCCCACTGCCGAAGCATATGGAGTCCTCTCCATCTTGTCACGCTCCTCTTTGCCCTTAGGTGAGTCCTTCTCGGATAGCTTGAAATGCATACCCAATGGTGTCCCTGTTGGCTTCGCCTCTTCCATGCAAAACCTTGTCAAGACTTTCTCAACGTATTCTGCTTGTGAAAGAACCAACTTACCCAACTCCCTATTCCGGTCAATCCGCATGCCCAAGATTTTTCTGGCCTCCCCCAAATCCTTCATCTCGAACCGTTCTGACAACTGAGCCTTCAATCTGTTTACCTCTCTACTACTAGAGCCCGCTATTAGCATGTCATCCACATATAACAGCAAGATTATATACCCATCGTCCGTGTTCTTGAAGTAGCAACAATGATCCGCCTCACATCTGATAAAATCAATATCGTGCATGAATCCATCGAACTTCCTGTACCACTGCCTAGGAGCTTGTTTAAGGCCATACAAGCTCTTAGTCAACCTGCAAACCAGTTCCTTGCTACCCTTAGACAAGTAACCCTCTGGTTGTACCATGTAAATTTCTTCCTCCAAATCACCATGAAGAAAGGCCGTCTTTACATCCATCTGTTCCAGCAACAAGTTATCCGCCACTACTATCCCCAGAACCATTCTGATAGTGGTCATCTTCACAACAGGAGTGAATACCTCGGTGTAGTCAATACCGTACTTTTGCTGAAACCCTTTTACAACCAACCTTGCCTTGTAACGCTTACTGCCGTTTGCTTCCTCCTTGATCCGGTAAACCCACTTGTTATGCAATGCCTTCTTCCCCTTAGGCAGTCTAATCAACTCCCAAGTTTTGTTGGCTTTTAATGAGTCCATCTCATCATCCATCGCAGCCTTCCACTTATCACAAAGTGAACTACGAACAGCCTCCACATAACATTCTGGTTCCCCACTATCTGTCAACAACAAATAGTAATTTGAAGGAGTATACCTGTCAGGTGATCCACGCAACCTGCTGGATCTACGCAGCGGAATATCCGGTTCCGGAGTATGTGGTTCATCTTCAGTGACCCCCTGACCTTGGTCATCATGAACCGTCCTGCTCCCACCCGAGTCTGGAATATCCACCTCTACAACCTCCGGTTCCGAACTAATATCATCAGATGCCCCCTTTCTGTCCTTGTACAATACCTGTTCATTGAATACCACATCTCGACTACGAATAATTTTATGGTTTTGGTCATCCCAAAACTTATACCCGAAGTCATCCCCACCATACCCAATAAACGTACATTTTACAGATTTTGCATCTAACTTAGTTCTATCAGCAGAATCAATATGAACATATGAAACGCAGCCAAATATGCGAAGAAAGGACAGATTTACCTGCTTGCCACTCCATGCTTCCTCTGGAATTCCATTCCCCAATGGTACCGATGGTCCCCTATTGATCAAGAAAGCCGCCGTGTCAACTGCATATGCCCAAAACGTCTTCGGAAGTCCACACTTCAACCTCATACTTCTAGCCCGCTCGTTCAATGTCCTGTTCATCCTTTCTGCAACCCCGTTGTGTTGTGGTGTGCCCTTTGGAGTTTTCTCCATACGAATCCCATTCGCTGCACAATATTCCTTAAACTCCCCGAGCTCATACTCCCCTCCGTTATCTGATCTCAAGCACTTAAGCGTAAGTCCCGTCTGATTCTCCACCAAGGCCCTCCATTTCTTAAACACCTCGAATGCCTCATCTTTGTGTTTCAAGAAATAAACCCAGACCTTCCTTGTTGAATCATCAATGAAGGTCATGTAATATGACGTACCACCCAGAGAAGTTACCGGAGATGGTCCCCACAAGTCCGTGTGAACTAGTTCTAACTTTGCTTCCCTCAAAGCTCTACCTGTCCTCGAGAAATTACTTCTCGCCTGTTTGCCAAACACACAATCTTCGCAGATCCCCACGTCGACTGTCTTCAAACCCGGTAGTAGTCCCTTTGAACAAAGTATCTTCATCCCCTTCTCACTCATGTGACCCAATCGACAGTGCCACAAATCAGTATCACCCTTGGCTGACGCCACCGCGATACTATCCTTGGTGTTATTCGCCAAATACAATGTCCCCTCCTTATTACCCCGAGCGATCTCAGAATCCTCCTTGGTGATAACCCAGTTCCTGCAGCCGAATGTTACCTTGTAACCTTCTTCGTCCAACTGCCCAACTGATAATAGGTTCTTTTTCAAACCCGGAATGTGCCTGACCCCGTTCAGATGTAAGACCTTCCCGTCCGATGCTCCTATTCTGACATCCCCCTTCCCCTTGATTTCCAAAGGCTCGCCATCCGCCAGATAGACCTTACCGAAATCACCGGAAGTATAATTCTCCATCTCTTCTGCATGCCCGCAAGAGTGGAATGATGCCCCCGAATCCAGCACCCATGATTCTAGTGCACTACTAACACTCAGAACCAGTACATCATCACCTTCGACTGTCACATTCACCGAATTGCCCCCACGATTGGGACAATCCTTCTTGTAGTGTCCTAACTCCTTGCAATGATAACACTGCACCGATCCTTTCGCAACCCTTGGTTTATCTCTAATCTCCACGGCCTTGCCCTTACCACCTACTACGTTTTCCCTTGATTCAGTTCTCCCCTTATTGCTAGTACCCGGCCTTCCCCTGCTAGTAGTAGCTAAGGCCGATCCCGAAGTAGACGATGTCCCCAACTTCTTCAAACGATTTTCCTCGCCCAACAAGAAATCCTTAACATCATCATACTTCAACTTGTTCTTACCCGCTGAAGCATTGATCGCTGTCACCGTACCGCTCCAACTTCCTGGTAAAGACGCTAGCAACAAGCACGCATGAACCTCATCATCAAACGTAATATCCAGCGCAGTCAATGAGTCTATAACATCCATAAACTCATCGATGTGCTTAGCTAAGGATCCTCCCTCTTGCATCTTGAGACTACCCATCTTGCGTATCAAATCAACTTTGTTTGCAGCAGATGGAGTTTTAAATCTCTCAGTAAGATAATCCAATAGCTCCTTTGTGGTCTTCGCCTTCTTGGTAGTCTTCGCGATCCACTTTGACAAAGTAGATCTAACCACCCCTAGGGCCTTCCGATCCATGAGATCCCAATCTTCTTGCTTTTCTCCTTCCGGTTTGACACCCTTTAGAGGCTTATAGAGATCTTTGTTGTACAAGAGATCCTCTATTTGCATCCTCCAAAACCCGTAGTCAGAACCATCAAATTTCTCAACCGCCTGTTTGTCCTTGCCCATTCTTGATTGCTTGACAACACCCAATCGCTTGATAAACCAATCTTACGATTAACCCTGATCTCCAACCAGAGCTCTTGATACCAGTTGTTGTGGATATGGCCCTCCACTACCCAAGCAAACCCACAAGAACAATAAGAGCACACAAACAAAGCACAAGAAATCAAAGCAAGAAAAGACACAGAAATTGTTTACCCAGTTCGTCAATATGTTTGACTACGTCTGGGGGCACTACCAAGCCAGGATCTTGCACTATAATATGTTAAATCTGAGTTACAATGAGTATGGGGGCGGAACATTGTTTATATAGCAAACCAAGAGTAAGACCTAAACCTAAACATAAGAGAAATCCCGAAAATCTGCACTTCCCCGACATTCCAGGCGCCCGCCTGTAGGGGTCCAGGCGCCCGCTTACTTGTCTATTCCAGGAACCAGAGTTTCTGCCCAAACCGGGCGCCCGCCTGGAATCCTGCTCCAGATTTTCTTCTCTTTGTTTCTTTGAGGGATCTCTACTCCAACAGTTTCATCTTCAAAAACTGTTCTAGACCATACCTCGGAGGTGCATGCTCTCCTCCCTGCCTCTGATCATGGATGGTTTTCATTGCGGCCTCAAACATCCCTTGAAACATAGCTCGAGCCTCTTCCCTTACATTACCCTGGCCTGCAGTACCAGACTGTTCACCCTCATGTTCCGGCATTGTTACTGAGTACCTGCATAAAACACTCAACGTTACTCACTCCATACTCAACTACCCTCCTAGGTCACTTAGTCATTCTAGACCATCTACAACCTAGCTCTGATACCAACTGTCGCGCCCCGACCCGTGGTCCTACTTGGCCCCACGTCCGGAGCACGCACGGAAGACGTCATAAAACAATTTAAGGAAAAATTTTCGAAATATACTTTCTATAAAAAGGTTCACACAACCAACTTGATACTAAAACATGACTTCAAGTCACACAACAAACTTTCACAAACAAGTATTAAGCCACTTGGCTACAACTTCACTTACTTACTTATTTACATACCGAACATCTACTAAAAGAGATGATACCACAACTGAGTCACGGGTACACTACCCAAAAGGTATTACATTTACATAATGTATCCTTTACTTACACAACATTTCCCAAAATGTCTTACCCAAAAATTTCCTCGACGTCCTCCCTGTGTGTGTGAACTATCCCCTGGGCTCCTTCTTATCTAAAACGGTAAACAAATAAAGGGTGAGAATAAATCTCAGTAAGTTACTAAAATGCAACTACATTACATGCTCATATGATAAACATAAAGGAACAATACCACAATTGATCATATAGCACATAGCACATAATATGAGAGGCTCCCTATCGCCAACCGTCCCATACCGGTTGGAAATAACGACCAACTCATCATGCAACACATAAAGCGGAAATGAACACTCATACATGGATACTGAGCCAAGGTTCTCAAACCAAACCATAGCCATCTGAGAGGCATCAACTGAGCAGCATCGAAGAGATGAAACGGGTTCCGGAACCAAACAAACAACAACAACGGGGGGAAAATGACACAAAGTCATAACCCAAAGTGCCCAACCTTTGGCCTAAGGAAGGGGTTTAAAAATGGGAAACCAATGATAGGAGCCTTATAATGTACTTGGCTCGGAGACCATTATAATCCCTATCACTGCCCAACACACACAAAAGTACCAGCTGGACTTTACACGCAAGCACCACATAGAAATACTTGCTTAAACAACAACCAGGGACAATGATTCCAATGTAGGGAACCATACCAAACACATCAAGAAGATGAATCATTCAACACATCACAAAGTGTTCTACAATGCTCACTTAATCCATTACTCATATTTTACAACACTTGTGTTCACAAAGGAACTAATTCTACCACTTTAGTGATCCACAACAATCATCTAAGTACTTTAGGACACTACCCAAAAACTAGACCAAGATTGACCTCTAAATCCCTTGGATTTGAAAACTCCAAACTTTTTCAGACAACTGGGCGGTCGCCCAAACAGGGCTGTGCGGCCGCCCAAAATGCTCTGTCCCAAGAACAAAACCCTTCAGAAAGGTGTGCGGCCGCACGCCCAATTATGGGCGGCCGCTCACATCACCCGGCAGGCCTAACAACTAAACCAAATTTCACTCCTTTTGTTTCACAACCCAAACATTACCAAAACTTACAACACTTAACATTTCAACTTACACAAAGGCTAAACCTTAGCCTAAGAACAATACCAACACCAACAATAACCATTTCATACTACTCCCTTTTGTCCCAAATTTCAAGTATAAACAAAACATACCAAAACATTGTTTTAGCACATACAAAGCATATAAATCATACTTATGACCATTTTAACATTTAAAGGGGAATTAGTAACTTACCTATTTTCTGGAAAAGATGTCAAGAAAAATAATATTGATCAGTAGATATGATCTAATCAACACCCTGAACATTTATATGTAATTAGATTTGAAAATGGAGTAGTAAATTAAAAGAAGGAAAATTAATAAGAACAAAACCTTACCTTCACTTTCTTCTCTTCACAACAATGGAAATTCTCAGGGAAATTGCTAAGGAAAGTGGTGATGCAAACATAGGGGAGGGAGGGATGAAGAGGTGATGACCAACTAGTCTTTATCCCAAGTTCACAATTAAATCACCCAAGTTTCAAATTTTATCAATTAACCCCTCAACTCCCACTTTCATTAAAGCCCCCATATAATTCCATTAACACTTAACTCTCCTAATAAACTTTACTACTAACATTTTAACTAACACAAACAATCATATAAGATGTGCAAATTCATATAAAATGATGCAACACATAAAATGCACACAAAATTTTAAATTAAAATTATCAAAATATAGAATAAATATTAAAATAAATAAAACGAATTTTGGGGTCGTTACAAAACCACAGCTTTAGGCTAGAGCGGTGAATTATCCTAGGATGTCTAACTTGTTTTAGATTGTTTAGAGTCGCCACCTATGTTTTTAAAGGAACATAAGAAAAACCTAGAAATAGCCTAATTTATGTACAAAACCAGAGATTCGGGAGAGAAGGGTTCGGGGGTTAGGTGACGGAGTGGGAAGTACTTAAACACCCACTCCGCCCCACTTATGCGGGTCTTGCTACTATTGGTGTTCTAATGCTAAATGTCCTTCAATTTATTAACAGTGCTAACAATTATAATGTAAAGAAAAAGGGGAAGAAAAGAGAATTGTTTTATTTATAAATTTATGCTAAACAATTACATTAAGAAATGTATAGGAAATTAAAGTAGAGATTAAAATGTAGGGAGATAACCTTAACCAATTTTAATGTAGTAAAGTGGTCATTTGGTCATGTCCCAATTGATGGGGATTGCATACTAGTAAGACTATAATAAAAGAGAAGAAGAATAAAAGTACCTTTAGAAAAGAGGACCTTAGACTTTGACTTGAAGATGGTGTTGTTTGTAGAGAAATGGTTGTGCAACACTTTGTGTAGTGTTTGTTTGTAGGGAAAATGTGTTGAGAGAACTTGTGTATAGTTCTTGTAGGGAAGATGAAGCTGGTCCAAGAGTGTAAAAAAGAGCCCCTTTCTAAGATAGAAGATGATGGTTTTTATAGGTAAAAAAGAGAGGGAAAGGTTGGAGGGAAATTGGTCAATCCATGTGAGATGGAATTGACCAATAGAAAATAAGATAAATAAAATAATAAATGAAATAAATAAAAGAAAATCAAATAAAATAAAAATGAATTATTTTGTTTTAAAGAGATGGCTAGAATAATGAGATTGGAGGTTATAAAACTAGGGGGGATGAATGTGGATGAGAAAAGAAGTCTTTTGTGATCAAGAAAGAGATGTTGCAAATAAGAAAATGGAGGGAAATAAGGTGCAATCCGTTACTGCCAAAATGGGAAGCGCGAGAGTCCCGCTTTTGGGGCGAGACGCGCGCGCAGCCCGTTAACAGTTCTGGAAGCGCCCGCGGCAGAAAAGGACAGAATGACAGAATGACCCTAAAAGTTAACTCTGTTATGCAGTTTAGTCCAAAACTAACGGAATCAGTTAGGAACTTAACCGAAGTAACAGAAATAAACGAAAATGAGTTAAATAAAAATACTTTGTATGCAATCAAAGTGAGAGGTCCAAGGCGGGGTGTCTACATCACCATATATTACTGAGTGATCTCTTCCTTCGTGCGCACCTTTAAGGGTGTTGACATCTCTAGTAGTGTCTAGAATCCACTGTTGAAACCAACTGAGCTTGAGAATGTGCAGTGAAGTAGATCTTTTCTGCTTGATGAAACATTGACTTGCGCTCTACAGCAGAGTTATCACTTAAGATCAGCAGGCACTTTGAGAGATTTCTTGCGCGGCTGCGGAGTTGGTGATGACGCAGCTTCTGTCAGGTTAGCTCTGGCAGATAGGTGCTTGTCATTCTGTCTGCTTGGTGAAGGTGTCCCATTTCCACTAGAGTGAAGGAACCTTTCTTTGATTGTCCTTGGCACATGCTCAGGTTCCATTTCAGAAACAACTTTTGAATCATTGTCAGCATTTGCCACTAAGCAGAGCAGTCCATTTTCAGAGTCAGCATCGTTGTCTTCAGTGTGTCTCCAAGTCCTTGTCTCCTTTTCTGCGCAGTTCTCTTCAGCAACCAGCGCAGGGTTGCTTTTCCTCGTACTCAAATTGGAGTAGGCATTTTGAGACGAAATGTCCTGGCTTTTTGCAGTTATAGCAGACCAAATCATCTTTCTTTGAGTCTCTATGAGAGAGAATACGAATCTTTGCTTGAGGATCCACCAGGTTTGGAGAACTTTCTGAATTTGATCTGAGGTTTGAGCAGGCGCAGGAATATGTGAAAAGTTAGCCATTGTCCAAGATTTTGAAGCCATCTTGAATCGGCACCCATGTCACGACCCGAAAACTAGGCTCCATTTTATTAGTAGTAAATAATTATTATTTATTTATTTGCTTATTTGTTTATTTAAATTATTATTTATTTAAATATTTATGTGTGCATTTTATGTTTCATAATAATTATGCCTAGCATTTTATTTGAGTCATTTGTGTTAGTGTAGTATTGTTGGGTCTAAATTGTTAGTAGGGAGTGTAAGTACTTGTGTTAGTAGATGGGGAAGGGGTCTAAGTGTAAGTTTTTGAAATAATTCTCCCTACTCCCTCTCTTCTCCCTCACCTCCCTACTCTTTCACTCTCACTTCTCATCTCTCTCTCCCAGCTCAATCTCTCTCTCTCCAAAGAAAAAGGGTAAGTTTCTCTCTCTCACTTCTCTCTTCATTTTCTCCCCCTTCCTCTCATTATTTCTCATTTCTCATAATATGAAACATGTTTAGATCGTCGATAGGATCGTAGGAAGCCAAAAATATTTGAAATCCGTCATCTTTGAGAAATTCCAAGTAAGTTGCTTTCCCCCCATTTTTATGCTAAAGTGTTCATTTCATGTTTATATAATGCTTTAGTGGATACATTTGATGTTTGATTGAGTTTGGAAATTATTTGGAATTTATTTTGGGTTTTGGTTGAAAATGGTGATTTTGATGAATGTTGGGTTTGATTCTTGGGTTGGGGTTATTCATGAGGTTTATTAGGTCCCCATTCTAGTTATAAGTTGTTTTGGTGCATATTTATTCTTGGTGGAAGATTGTTGGTGATTGATTTTGAGAATTGTGAAAATGGTAAGGAAATTTGATGAACCCAGCTGGGAATTCCTCCCAGCCCGTAGACCAGGCGCCCGCCCGGGTTGGACCAAGCGCCCGCCTACATGCCCTTTTCTGATGGCCAGACCTTCTGGTTATTCAAGCGTGCGCCCGACCCCCCTCCAGGCGCCCGCCCGCCCCTGTTTCAGGAAATTCTTCCCTTTTTGCTTGTTTTAACTAGATTGCTTCCCTAGTTTTAATTTAGCTACTCAAATTAACTTAAATTAACATCGTGGAACACGCTAGTAATTGGAATTGGTTCCTTTATGAATAAAAATGTTATGAAATCTAATTAAGTACCGTTTGGGGAATGTTGTACATCTTTGGTGTGTTGTTTGGATTGGTTTGCCTTTGTGGTAAATTAATTGGATTGGTTCCCTACTTCGGAATCATGAGTTGTTTATTTAATCTAGTGTTTATTGCTTAGCTTTTATTTGAAAGTCCAGCTGGTTGTTTGTGTATCGAGTCAGGCAATGGATAATGCTATAATGGCACAAGCCAAGTCCAGTATAGCATCGCCCATTGGTCCTTCTTTCCTCATCCAGATTGGCATTGGATGGGATGAGCTAGCTCCTTTTGTGAGTATTCTAGCTAGGCGTTTTGGAGCATGACTTTGTGGCATGGCTCCCGCCCTTTGTGGCATGTTACTTGGTTATTGGTTCCGGTACCGGGGGTTTTCTCTTCAGGCTTTCATGCTATTATGAAGATGTTGATTGTTGGTTATTGAAGTTGCGCAGCGACCTTTATTTGGTTATATCAGTTGGGAAACCTTGGCTAATATCCTTTGTTAAATGTTTATTTCCGCTGCTATCTGTTTATTGATAAATGCTATGTGCTAAGTGATATTTGTTATTGTTTATTGCTTATTGCATATTAGCATGTCATGTAGTTGCATTAGTAACTTATTAAGATTTATCTCACCCCTTTTCTTTTTATCTTTGTTTTTCCTTAAACCCCCCCAGGACCAAGGAATTAGACAAGCTGATCACGAGGACGTCGCGAGGGTTGAGCTTTTGGGGCAAGTGTATATTGGTGGGTTTACATTATATAAATGTGTAACTCTTTTGGGGATAGTTGTACCACACTTTGACGTCACTAAGATTTGTATATTTTATTATTTTGTAGTGTGAGCTTATGGGGCTTACACTAGTTAATTGTTGTTGTTAAATTGTTTTCCAAAACCTTGTGTTATCATCTTTTGGTATAAAAGGAAATTTTTATCTCCGATATTTTGGTATTTGATTAGTAAGTCGACGTCCAGCTCGCGATCTCGGGCCCGCGGGGTTCGGGGTCGCGACAGTTGGTATCAGAGCTATGGTTTAGCTCTAAGTATAAGTTTAGGTGGACTAGTATGACCTAGGTGGGTAGTTGTGTTCGGAGTGAGTAACGGTTGATGTTTTATGCAGGTAATTGTTCTCAATGGCTAGAAGAAGGTCAGGTGAAGGTTCTAGTGGGGCTCAGAATCAGAATGATCTCTGGAAAGAGAACCGTGCAATGTTTCATGGAATGTTTGAGGCGGCCATGAAGGCTATTCATGATCAAGGTCCTGGAGAGGAGTATGTGCCACCTCCGAGATACGGCTTGGAGCAATTTCTGAAATTATAACCAAGAGAGTTTGACTGTGAGCCCGATGTGAAGAAGGCCGAACTATGGATCGAGTCAATGGAGAAAATTTATGATGTGTTTGGGTGCACGGACGAGGATAGAGTCCGGTTTGCGGCTTATAAATTGGTTGGGGCCGCCGAGCATTGGTGGAAAGGAGTTAAAGCTAGTTGGGATGACACTCACACAGTGTATGCATGGGAATTGTTTGTGCGGAAGTTCAAAGAGCATTTTATTCCGGTAGTGGATCAGAACCGAAAGGAGATCGAGCTTCTCAACTTGGAGCAAGGTTTGTTGTCTATAGCTCAGTACTCGGCTAAGTTCACAGAATTAGCCCGGTATTGTGACTATCTTGTGAGGACCGAAGAACAGAAAGCTATGAGATTTATTCGGGGTTTGAAGACTTCTATTCGGACTCAACTTATAGCCCAGAGGATTGTAACATTCCAGGATGCGGTAGACCGTGCTTACTTAATTGAGCAAGACATAGAGGAGCATAAGAAGAAGGTCGAGGTGACTAACACTAGCAAGCAAGGTGAACAGAGCAAGCCACAATCCCGTTCTGATAACCGAGGTAACTTTGGGGGACAATCTCAGTTCCAAGGGAAACCGATCACAAGGAACCTGGGTACTACTTTCGGGAACCAAGGAAACTAAAATAGGAGGCTTTGTTCCTATTGCCAAAAGGAAGGCCATTCAGAGGACCGGTGTTGGAAAAAACAAGGGAAATGTATTAGCTGTGGACAGTTGGGGCATTTTGCGAAGGATTGCCCGAGATTAAGAGGTCAACCATCCGGGTCAGGATTTGGTACTACTCAGGGTCAGAAAAGGGATGCTACGGGAAAGCCCAAGGTCCAAGGAAGGGTATTTTCCATGAATCAACAACAAGCTACCGATGATCCTTCTGTTATTGGAGGTATTGTTTCTGTGTTTAATGTGAGCGCCCGAGTGTTAGTTGATCCAGGATCATCTCATTCTTACATTTCTGTGCAATTTGCTTCCTTGTTAAATGCTGCATCTGAGTCTTTGCCTTATGTGCTAGAGGTGTCGACCCCTATAGGAGAATGTTTGGTGACTGATAAAGTCTTTCGTGCTTGTGATGTGCTTATCTGTGGTCATGTCTTGTGTGCGGACTTGGTAGTCCTTCCTATTCAGGACTTTGATGTTATTTTGGGTATGGATTGGTTAAGCAAGTTTCATGCTTCTGTTGACTGTCGTAGAAAGGTCGTTAATTTTTCTATCCCTGATGTGCCAAAGTTTACTTTTGAGGCTATGCCTTTTGGTAGAAATTTTCGTATCATTTCTTATGTGAAAGCGAGAAAATTATTGCACCGTGGTTGTGAGGGGTATTTGGCTAGTGTTCTTGATACTAGGAAAGAATCCCCTAGTTTGGAGAGTGTTCGGGTAGTTAGGGAATTTCCCGATGTTTTCTCTTCTGAATATGATATGCCTCCCGATCGTGAAATAGAATTTTGTATAGATCTTTTGCCGGGTACGGCTCCGATTTCAAAGGCACCGTATAGATTGGCTCCCACAGAGTTGAAGGAACTAAAGGTTCAGTTGCAAGAGTTGCTTGATCGAGGGTTTATCCGCCCTAGTGTTTCCCCGTGGGGAGCACCGGTTGTTTGTGCGGAAGAAAGATGGTTCTTTGAGATTGTGTATCGATTACCGAAAGTTGAATCAGGTTACAGTGAAGAACAAGTATCCTCTACCTCACATTGATGATTTATTTGATCAGCTTCAAGGCTCAGTTGTGTTTTCTAAACTTGATTTGAGGAGTGGGTACCATCAGTTGAAGATTCGATCGGAGGATATTTCGAAGACTGCTTTTCGCACTCGGTATGGTCATTACGAGTTCTTGGTTATGCCGTTTGGGTTGACGAACGCGCCTGCCGTATTTATGGATTTGATGAACTGGGTTTTCCATCCTTATCTTGATTTGTTCGTGGTGGTCTTTATTGATGATATACTCGTCTACTCTAAATCTAGAGAGGAGCACGAGCAACACTTGAGGACAGTTTTATCCGTTCTTGCGAGGGAGAAATTATTTGCGAAGTTTAGTAAATGCGAATTTTGGCTCGAGAAGGTTTCATTTCTGGGTCATGTTATTTCTAAAGATGGGATTTATGTGGATCCTTCAAAGATTGAAGCTATAGTGGATTGGAAGAGACCTGAGTCAGTGACCGAGATCAGAAGTTTTCTGGGTTTAGCCGGGTATTACAGAAGGTTCATAAAAGGGTTTTCGAGGATTGCTACTCCGATGACTCAGTTGACCCGAAAGGATGTCCCGTTTGTGTTGAGTGAAAAATGTCAAAACAGTTTTGAGGAAATGAAGAAGAGATTAACTACGGCTCCTATTCTTGCGTTACCAAATGGGAATGACGACTTAGTGATTTACAGTGATGCTTCGAAAGAGGGTTTGGGTTGTGTATTTGTTGGGTTTCCAAGTAACATGCGCAGCGGAAATTAGCAATTAAAATTTTAAGAAACCCAAAGCCATGGATCCGTTCATATGATTAAATCAAATACAACAAGATGAATATAGGAATAACTAACCCTTGATGGCTATCAAATTTTCTCTTGGTCTTTGGTGAAGATTTGAAGACTTGATCACGATCACAAAGCTTGAACACGAACTTTGAAGATGATGATTTTCACCCTCTAGCGGTATCCACACTTCGAACGAATATCAAAGGAGCTTCTTTGATCTTGGTTGCTAGACCAATAATTGTAAAACACGCTTTCACAATTTAATAAAAAACTATATGGAATTTATTTTGTGAATTATTTTGTCCCTCAATCAAAGATATCTTAGAACAAAATAATATCTCTCTCAAACTCTTTGAGACTCATAAAATCACTTATCAATATGGTCTGGCCGAATTGGGGTTTTTATACACAATTAAGACCTATTCCAAATAGGAATCTTGTGCCAAAAACCTTCCTAAATCGAATTAGGAAATTCCCAATCGGGAGCACCAGGCGCCCGCCCGGTACCACCCAGGCGCCCGCCTGTTTGGGCAGAAACTCCAGTCCCTTTCCGGCTTGAACAGGCGCCCGCCTGGTACAACCCAAGCGCCCGCTTGGTTGACCAGGAGGCCCAGATCTTTCCAGAAATTCCTTGGAAGTCCTCCGACCCTAAATACCAATATAGTCCTTTTATTTAAGATTCGTTCTATTGTGTGTGACCCTCTAGGATTATACTAAGTTGGCAATGGGCTCAAACATGATTCCATAAGATATGATTAGGTTCTAGCAAACCGTCATACCTACCCAAATAGTATAACTAGATACAAGTTCGCATTCCTTTAGAATATGTCACAATCCCTTTGTCCACGATGTCATTGAACACAAGTCATGGTCAAACAGTCAACTTGTTTTGTTCAATACTTTCTCGATTCCGAATATGTTGATAATTCAAATGCTATTGATCCAATCAATCCATTTGAGTCCGGCCGAACATTTCATCAACATCATTCCTTCGAGGGGCCCAAGCTTGACATCTCTCCGTGGAGGGACAAATCCATTTAGCTTATTATTCTTCCCAACGGGAATCCGATTATGCCAATCATACCCTTTATAACTACCGTGTTAGGGTAGCGTTTGAATATGTCAAACACAATGTTCATCAAGTGGAAGACTATAATAACTTCATGTCTAAGGATTCAAATGACATAACTAATATGAGATATATGTATGACATAGACCATGACATAAATCTCATACAGCGGGTTATGTCCAGTACCTTGTTCCAAACAAGTACCCATAAATCTAACATGATCATCCCATGATCATTTAGCCTTTATACTAGTGCTTAACAAGTACTAGGGACGGGGATTATTATTATAAGTAAACATGAACAACAATAATAATCAAAACATCTCTTTATTGATATGAAATAAATGATAACAATTACAACGTTTATTAAACGTGCCTAGGGCACCACTACCAACAATCTCCCACTTGCCCTAGGCCCAATCTCCCATGTATCTAATACCCATGGACCTAACATGACCATCATGTTTAGCTTGTGGAAGTCCCTTTGTTAGCGGGTCCGCAACATTGTCATTAGTCGGTACTCTGCATATATTTACGTCTCCCCTATCAACGATCTCTCGAATGATATGAAAACGCCTAAGTATGTGTTTGGATTTCTGATGTGCTCTTGGTTCCTTTGCTTGAGCAATAGCACCATTATTGTCGCAATAAAGGTCTATTGGACTAGCAATACTAGGAACCACTTCAAGTTCAGTTATGAACTTCTTAATCCAAACAGCTTCCTTTGCAGCATCCGATGCAGCAATATACTCAGCTTCTGTTGTAGAATCAGCGGTTGTACTTTGCTTGGAACTCTTCCAGCTTACAGCTCCACCATTTAACATAAACACAAAACCCGATTGCGATCGGCTATCATCTTTGTCGGTTTGGAAGCTTGCATCCGTGTAAGCATTTACAACGAGATCATCTTCCATTCCTCCATAGACTAAAAACGAGTCTTTAGTTCTTCTCAAGTACTTAAGAATCGCTTTTACAGCTATCCAGTGATTTTCGCCAGGGTCGGATTGATATCTACTTGTCATGCTCAAAGCATAAGATACATCCGGCCTAGTACAAATCATGGCATACATGATGGACCCAATTGCCGAAGCATATGGAACATCATTCATTTTCTCACGCTCATCTTTTGTCTTAGGACATTGAGTCTTGCTTAGAGAAACTCCATGTAACACGGGCAAGGCGCCTCTCTTAGAATTTTCCATACGGAATCTTCTAATGACCTTGTCAATGTATGTACTTTGGCCTAAACCAAGTAGCCTCCTTGATCTATCTCTATAGATCTTAATGCCAAGAATATATGCGGCTTCACCCATATCTTTCATTGCGAAGCACTTTCCTAACCAAGTCTTCACAGACTGAAGTGTAGGAATGTCGTTTCCAATGAGCAATATGTCATC
Organism: Campanula takesimana; assembly: GCA_026119855.1. Classification (NCBI taxonomy): domain Eukaryota; kingdom Viridiplantae; phylum Streptophyta; class Magnoliopsida; order Asterales; family Campanulaceae; genus Campanula; species Campanula takesimana. Next base: position 1,110,534 of record JAOWBW010000120.1, read on the forward strand.
CACATATAAAATAAGGAATAGCACTATGCTCCCACTAATCTTCTTGTATACACAAGGCTCATCTTCGTTCTTGATGAAACCAAACTCTTTGACCGATTCATCAAAACGGAGATTCCAACTCCTTGAAGCTTGCTTCAACCCATAGATGGATCTTTGCAATTTGCATACCTTAGAATCTTGTTCAAAACCTTCTGGTTGTGTCATATACACATCCTCTTGGAGTTTTCCATTCAGGAAAACGGTTTTGACGTCCATCTGCCATATTTCATAGTCATGATATGCGGCAATGGCAAGCAAAATTCTTATAGACTTGATCATTGCTACGGGTGAAAAGGTCTCATCATAGTCAATACCATGAACTTGCCTATACCCCTTCGCTACAAGCCTAGCTTTGTAAGTATGCACCTTCCCATCCATGTCAGTCTTCTTCTTGAAGACCCATTTGCATCCTATGGTTTTTACACCTTCGGGCGCATCAATCAAATTCCAAACTTGATTGTCTTGCATGGATTGCAATTCGGATTCCATGGCTCCAAGCCACTTGTCCGAATCAGGAGAAGACATCGCCTCTTGGTAGGTTGACGGTTCATCATTCTCAATGATTTCTACCTTATTACTATCCGTTACGAGAAATCCATATCTCTCGGGCTCGGATCGTAACCTACTAGATCTGCGAGATGCTTGTGTATTTTGAACAGGTTCCACAACTCCTTGTGGTTCTTGTTCTTGTTCCACTATTGGTTCAATGTTATTTTATGGGTCTCGAATTTCTTCAAGATTTATTTTACTCCCACTGATTTCTTTGGAGAGAAACTCTTTCTCTAGAAAGACACCGGTTCGGGCAACAAACACTTTGTTGTCCTCTCGGTTGTAAAAGTAATATCCTTTAGTTTCCTTAGGATATCCCACGAAAATACATTTATCAGATTTGTGTGCTAGTTTGTCAGAGATAAGTCTCTTGACATAAAATTCGCAACCCCAAATCCTCATGAAAGATAAACTCGGTTTCTTTCCACTCCACATCTCATATGGAGTCTTTGGAACCGATTTAGTTGGAACTTGATTTAGTGTGAAAGCAGCGGTTTCTAGGGCGTAACCCCAAAAGGATATTGGAAGATCAACTTGACTCATCATTGATCGAACCATGTCTAACAAAGTCCGATTCCTCCTCTCGGACACACCATTCCATTGTGGTGTTCCAGGTGGAGTCAATTGTGAAACTATTCCACAATTCTTTAGATGATCATCAAATTCTTGACTTAAGTATTCACCACCTCGATCTGATCGAAGTGCCTTTATACTTTTGCCAAGTTGTTTTTCTACTTCATTTTGAAATATTCTAAATATCTCAAATGCTTCACTTTTATGTTTCATTAGGTAAACATACCCAAATCTACTATAATCATCAGTGAAGGTTATGAAGTATTGAAATCCTCCCCTAGCATTGCTACTTAATGGTCCGCATACATCGGAATGTATCAACCCCAATAAGTCGCTTGCCCTTTCACCTAACTTGGTAAAAGGTGTCTTAGTCATTTTTCCAAGAAGACACGACTCACAAGTATCATATGACTCTAAGTCACATGAACCCAAAAGTCCGTCCCCATGGAGTTTTGAGATACGCTTCTCATTTATATGACCAAGACGGCAATGCCACAAATAAGTATGATTTACATCATTAGGTTTAGATTTCTTATTTACATGATAGACATTATTTTCATTCTTGACATCCAAGATATAAAGGCCATTAAATGAATTAGCAATACCATAAAGCACATCATTTAAATAAATAGAAAATTTCTTATTCTTAATAAGAAACTTAAAACCTTCATTATCCAAACAAGAAATTGAAATAATATTTCTGCTTAAATCCGGAACATAATAACAATTGTTCAAAACAAGAATTAATCCGGAAGGTAAAGTGACTTCATAAGTCCCTACGGCTAATGCAGCAACTCTTGCTCCATTTCCCACGCGTAGATCTACTTCACCTTCTTTAAGCAGTCTCCTATTCTTTAGTCCCTGCACATTTAGACAAATGTGAGAACCACATCCGGTATCCAATACCCAAGAATCAGTGGTAGAAAGGAGAATATCTATCATATAGATACCTGAAGTCGACGCAGCCTTGCTGCTCTTCTTCTTCTTTTGCTCTTCCAAGAAAGCCTTGCAATTACGTTTCCAATGACCAATTTCTTGACAATGGAAACAAATTTCATCCTTTTGTGTATCGGGTTTTGCCTCAAAAGCCTTGGCAACCTTTGCCTTGCTTATCTTGGGTTTGACAACTTTTGCCTTACCCTTGCCTTTGGCACCAGGCTTCTTCCCATCATGAACCAAGAGCACAGGAGAACCTTTCTCCACAATTTTCATCTCTGCAGTTTTGAGCATCCCATGCAACTCAGAGAGATTCTTATCCATTCCATGCATGTTATAATTCATCACAAACTGATTATAACTTTTAGGCAATGAATTAAGAATGAGATCCGTGGCTAGCTCCAATGGGATTGGATAGCCAAGTTTCTCAAGGTGCTCTACATAACCTTTCATTTTAAGAAAGTGAGGACTCACTTGTTGCCCTTCATTCATTTTACTAGTAGTGAATGCAACAATGGTCTTGTACCTCTCTTGCCTAGCTTGCTCTTGAAACATAGTTCTCAACTCCACGCCTATCTCATAGGCTTCCAAATGTTCCAAACTTTGTTGGAGTTTTGAACACATAGCAGCAAGCATGAGACAACTTACATCTCTAGAATCATTACGATGTTTCTTGTAATTGTCTCTTTCTACCCTAGGGGCAGTAGGCGGTGGTTCAGCGGGGAGAGGCCCATCGAGAATGTACAACTTATCTTCTTGCCTAAGAACGATTCTTATGCTACGGATCCAATCCATAAAGTTAGTACCATTCTCTTCGAGCTTATCCTTCTCAAGGATCGATCGCAATGACATTGATTGAGTGTTATTAGTCATTATCTACAAATATGCAAAAATTTCCAAAATTTAATAAGTACCGATTTTCATTAAAGAGATAAATAATGTATTTTTCAAACAAAATACTCCCACTAAATTATATAACCTTCATATACATCCAATGTATAATATAATTTAAATGGATTAAGATCCAACTTTAATTTAATTTCAAGTCCGCTAAGGCGGATTACACAAAATCAAACTAATTAGGTAGACAACTCTTGTCAATCATGTCTCATATGACTCTTAGTTCCTTTTATGAGATTCTTTGAGAAATCCAATTTCAAAAAGCATGTTTAACCTCATCTTTGCCTAGGCCCAAAACTGTTTTGACGCCCAATTAAGTCTAACCATTTTAAACGCATAGTTAATGTGTCCCGCTAGGGCGTGCCCACATTATCTATCTTGCTCATACATAAATAAATTTAATGCACCTCGCTAGGGCGAATCTACATTAAAATCACTCATGTACTAACAATTGTTTTAATCATGGCATGGCAATAAAAGACTTAAAACTTTCTTTGAAGGTTCATCACACATAGCATATAACACATTTATGAGCACATAATATAAACATGTTACACATCAAGTTTAGCCACTAAATTAATCTCTATTAATTTAAGCATGATATTTATGTGTCATTAGTTTCTCTATAATTATGAGGATGAGACTATTTCAACTTTGGTTATTATCTCCAAATCAAGACAACAAGAAGTGCGGTCGAACTAAGCCATTAGGCAACCACAATCCCGCACTAATTCAAGAAACCAAGAAAGTAGTACATGTGGCCGAAACTAAGCAATAGATGGTCTCGATGAACGTAGGCCAATTGCATTCACAATTCCACATGGATCTCCAATCATTGAATCAAGAACTTTGTTTCTCAATTTTAGCAATTATGAACTCTTCATAATTCTAACTTCGTTTTATCTTTGAAACTTTGATTGCGATCAATTTTGGGAAACACAATCTCGATGAACGCAGATTAGCCATCCAAAACTTGAACCAATCTAGGAATCACAAGACTAAACCAAATAGGAAAATCAAACCCCAAAATCCACACACAAACCAACTACCGAAAACCCATTCCAGATCAACAAGTCTGGACTGGTTCTGTTACTGGTTTTGTCGAATTTATCGAAAATTCCATATTCAAATTTTAACCAAAATCAGAACAAATCTTGACCACCGAGCGCCCGCCTGCAAAAGACCAGGCGCCCGCTTGAATGGCCAGAATAGTATGGAATTTTAAAGTTCGAAAATTTTGTCCCAAAATTATTTTTCCCCGATTATTAAAACTTTGGTCCAATCAAAAATCAATAATCGAAATAATTCAGAATCCACCATAATTTTTATTGCGATTGAATCATGCGATTAATGTTGGAAAAACAATAAACCACATAAAATCACAAAACACATAAACATCATATAATCCAATATTCATATCATGCTTGGCACATAAACAATTTATATACACACAACATGATCCAAGTATTGAATTAATCAACATGAACGGGGCTCTGATACCACTGTTGGGTTTCCAAGTAACATGCGCAGCGGAAATTAGCAATTAAAATTTTAAGAAACCCAAAGCCATGGATCCGTTCATATGATTAAATCAAATACAACAAGATGAATATAGGAATAACTAACCCTTGATGGCTATCAAATTTTCTCTTGGTCTTTGGTGAAGATTTGAAGACTTGATCACGATCACAAAGCTTGAACACGAACTTTGAAGATGATGATTTTCACCCTCTAGCGGTATCCACACTTCGAACGAATATCAAAGGAGCTTCTTTGATCTTGGTTGCTAGACCAATAATTGTAAAACACGCTTTCACAATTTAATAAAGAACTATATGGAATTTATTTTGTGAATTATTTTGTCCCTCAATCAAAGATATCTTAGAACAAAATAATATCTCTCTCAAACTCTTTGAGACTCATAAAATCACTTATCAATATGGTCTGGCCGAATTGGGGTTTTTATACACAATTAAGACCTATTCCAAATAGGAATCTTGTGCCAAAAACCTTCCTAAATCGAATTAGGAAATTCCCAATCGGGAGCACCAGGCGCCCGCCCGGTACCACCCAGGCGCCCGCCTGTTTGGGCAGAAACTCCAGTCCCTTTCCGGCTTGAACAGGCGCCCGCCTGGTACAACCCAAGCGCCCGCTTGGTTGACCAGGAGGCCCAGATCTTTCCAGAAATTCCTTGGAAGTCCTCCGACCCTAAATACCAATATAGTCCTTTTATTTAAGATTCGTTCTATTGTGTGTGACCCTCTAGGATTATACTAAGTTGGCAATGGGCTCAAACATGATTCCATAAGATATGATTAGGTTCTAGCAAACCGTCATACCTACCCAAATAGTATAACTAGATACAAGTTCGCATTCCTTTAGAATATGTCACAATCCCTTTGTCCACGATGTCATTGAACACAAGTCATGGTCAAACAGTCAACTTGTTTTGTTCAATACTTTCTCGATTCCGAATATGTTGATAATTCAAATGCTATTGATCCAATCAATCCATTTGAGTCCGGCCGAAAATTTCATCAACATCATTCCTTCGAGGGGCCCAAGCTTGACATCTCTCCGTGGAGGGACAAATCCATTTAGCTTATTATTCTTCCCAACGGGAATCCGATTATGCCAATCATACCCTTTATAACTACCGTGTTAGGGTAGCGTTTGAATATGTCAAACACAATGTTCATCAAGTGGAAGACTATAATAACTTCATGTCTAAGGATTCAAATGACATAACTAATATGAGATATATGTATGACATAGACCATGACATAAATCTCATACAGCGGGTCATGTCCAGTACCTTGTTCCAAACAAGTACCCATAAATCTAACATGATCATCCCATGATCATTTAGCCTTTATACTAGTGCTTAACAAGTACTAGGGACGGGGATTATTATTATAAGTAAACATGAACAACAATAATAATCAAAACATCTCTTTATTGATATGAAATAAATGATAACAATTACAACGTTTATTAAACGTGCCTAGGGAACCACTACCAACAGTATTGATGCAGAATGGGAAAGTGATTGCGTATGCTTCGAGGAAGTTGAGCCCGAGTGAACAGAATTATCCCACTCACGACATGGAGTTGGCGGCGATAGTCTTTGCGTTGCACAAATGGAAGCACTACCTTTATGGGGCGAAGTTTGAAATTTTTACCGATCACAAGAGTTTGAAATACCTCTTCTCTCAAAAGGAATTGAATAACCGACAGAGTTGATGGATGGAACTCTTAAAGGACTATGATTGTATGATTTCTTATCATCCGGGGAAGGCGAATGTGGTAGCCGATGCGATTAGTAGAAAATCTTATGTGGCTTCGATGATGGTTCGGGAATGGAAAATGCTTGAGGATGTTCGAGATTGGTCTCCTCGTGAATCGAGACATGGGGCTATTTTTGCGAATATTAGGGTATCTCCGACCCTAATTCAGAGGATAAAGGAAGCTCAGAAAGAAGACCCCGAGTTGGTGAAGATAATGGGTAAATTGAAGGAAAAGAACTTCGAGGGTTTTTCTTTGAGTTCGAATGGGGTGTTGACTTTCCGTGGTCGTTTGTGCGTACCCGATGTTGGTGGAATAAAGAGGCAAGTTTTAGATGAGGGTCACAAATCGAGATATACTATTCATCTGGGTAGTACGAAGATGTATCAAAATTTGAAACAACACTTTTGGTGGAACAATATGAAGAGGGAAATAGCCGAGTATGTTTCGAAATGTTTAACTTGTCAACAGGTCAAAGCCGAGCATCAAAGACCCGCAGGACTACTTCAACCGTTAGACATTCCGGAGTGGAAATGGGAGCATGTGACTATGGATTTCGTTACGGGACTACCTCGTACCCGTAGGAAGTATGACAGTGTTTGGGTAATAGTGGATAGATTGACCAAGAGTGCCCATTTCTTTCCTATTGACATCAGATATTCGATGGAGAAGCTTGCGACCCTTTACATTGATGAGATTGTGAGATTGCATGGTGTTCCGGTTAGTATTATGTCAGATCGCGACCCGAGGTTTACTTCTAGATTCTGGAAGGCATTTCAAGAAGCTTTGGGTACAGATTTGCGTTTTAGTACGGCTTTTCACCCTCAGACCGACGGTCAATCCGAGAGGACCATTCAGATTTTGGAGGATATGTTGCGAGCTTGTTCGATAGACTTTTCCGATTCTTGGGATTCGCACCTACCGTTAGTGGAGTTCTCTTACAACAACAGTTATCAGGCTAGTATCGAGATGGCACCGTATGAGGCCTTGTATGGAAGAAAATGTAGATCGCCTATCTGTTGGGATGAAGTCGGTGAAGCGAAGATCGTGGGTATTGATTTGCTTTAGGGTTCAGTTGAGAAAGTTAGAGTTATCCGGGATCGATTGAAAACAGCCCAGAGTCGACATAAGAGCTACGCAGACAACCGAAGGCGAGATCTTAGTTTCAGACCGGTGATTTTGTGTTCTTGAAAGTATCTCCAAAGGTGTGTATTCGTAGGTTTGGGAAGAAAGGCAAATTGGCTCCGAGGTTTATTGGCCCGTTTGAGATTTTGGGAAAGGTTGGACTTCTAGCGTATCGTCTTGCGTTACCGCCATCTTTGGACCGGTTACATAATGTTTTTCCCGTTTCTATGCTTCGGAAATACGTTCATGATCCTTCTCACGTGTTACCGAGGATACCGGAGGATATTGAGCCCGATATGACTTATGAGGAACGACCGGTTAGGATCCTTGACTCCAAAGTTCAGGATTTGAGAAACAAAAGCATTGCGTTGGTTAGAGTTCTTTGGAGGAATCGTAATATCGAGGAGTCGATGTGGGAGCTTTGAGAGGAGATGGAGCGTAGATATCCGTGGCTTTTTAGTTCCGGTAAGTCTCGTTAAAATTCGGGTCGAATTTTCTTTAAGGGGGAGTGAATGTCACGACCCGAAAACTAGGCTCTATTTTATTAGTAGTAAATAATTATTATTTATTTATTTGCTTATTTGTTTATTTAAATTATTATTTATTTAAATATTTATGTGTGCATTTTATGTTTCATAATAATTATGCCTAGCATTTTATTTGAGTCATTTGTGTTAGTGTAGTATTGTTGGGTCTAAATTGTTAGTAAGGAGTGTAAGTATTTGTGTTAGTAGATGGGGAAGGGGTCTAAGTGTAAGTTTTTGAAATAATTCTCCCTACTCCCTCTCTTCTCCCTCACCTCCCTACACTTTCACTCTCACTTCTCATCTCTCTCTCCCAGCTCAATCTCTCTCTCTCCAAAGAAAAAGGGTAAGTTTCTCTCTCTCACTTCTCTCTTCATTTTCTCCCTCTTCCTCTAATTATTTCTCATTTCTCATAATATGAAACATGTTTAGATCGTCGATAGGATCGTAGGAAGCCAAAAATATTTGAAATCCGTCATCTTTGAGAAATTCCAAGTAAGTTGCTTTCCCCCATTTTTATGCTAAAGTGTTCATTTCATGTTTATATAATGCTTTAGTGGATACATTTGATGTTTGATTGAGTTTGGAAATTATTTGGAATTTATTTTGGGTTTTGGTTGAAAATGGTGATTTTGATGAATGTTGGGTTTGATTCTTGGGTTGGGGTTATTCATGAGGTTGATTAGGTCCCCATTCTAGTTATAAGTTGTTTTGGTGCATATTTATGCTTGGTAGAAGATTGTTGGTGATTGATTTTGAGAATTGTGAAAATGGTAAGGAAATTTGATGAACCCAGCTGGAATTCCTCCCAGCCCGTAGACCAGGCGCCCGCCCGGGTTGGACCAGGCGCCCGCCTACATGCCCTTTTCTGATGGCCAGACCTTCTGGTCATTCAAGCGCGCGCCCGATCCCCCTCCAGGCGCCCGCCCCTGTTTCAGGAAATTCTTCCCTTTTTGCTTGTTTTAACTAGATTGCTTCCCTAGTTTTAATTTAGCTACTCAAATTAACTTAAATTAACATCGTGGAACACGCTAGTAATTGGAATTGGTTCCTTTGTGAATAAAAATGTTATGAAATCTAATTAAGTACCGTTTGGGGAATGTTGTACATCTTTGGTGTGCTGTTTGGATTGGTTTGCCTTTGTGGTAAATTAATTGGATTGGTTCCCTACTTCGGAATCATGAGTTGTTTATTTAAGCTAGTGTTTATTGCTTAGCTTTTATTTGAAAGTCCAGCTGGTTGTTTGTGTATCGAGTCAGGCAATGGATAATGCTATAATGGCACAAGCCAAGTCCAGTATAGCATCGCCCATTGGTCCTTCTTTCCTCATCCAGATTGGCCTTGGATGGGATGAGCTAGCTCCTTTTGTGAGTATTCTAGCTAGGCGTTTTGGAGCATGACTTTGTGGCATGGCTCCCGCCCTTTGTGGCATGTTACTTGGTTATTGGTTCCGGTACCGGGGGTTTTCTCTTCAGGCTTTCATGCTATTATGAAGATGTTGATTGTTGGTTATTGAAGCTGCGCACCGACCTTTATTTGGTTATATCAGTTGGGAAACCTTGGCTAATATCCTTTGTTAAATGTTTATTTCCGTTGCTATCTGTTAATTGATAAATGCTATGTGCTAAGTGATATTTGTTATTGTTTAATGTTTATTGCATATTAGCATGTCATGTAGTTTCATTAGTAACTTATTGAGATTTATCTCACCCCCTTTCATTTTATCTTTGTTTTTCCTTAAATCCCCCCAGGACCAAGGAATTAGACAAGCTGATCACGAGGACGTCGCGAGGGTTGAGCTTTTGGGGCAAGTGTATATTGGTGGGTTTACATTATATAAATGTGTAACTCTTTTGGGGATAGTTGTACCACACTTTGACGTCACTAAGATTTGTATATTTTATTATTTTGTAGTGTGAGCTTATGGGGCTTACACTAGTTAATTGTTGTTGTTAAATTGTTTTCCAAAACCTTGTGTTATCATCTTTTGGTATAAAAGGAAATTTTTATCTCCGATATTTTGGTATTTGATTAGTAAGTCGACGTCCAGCTCGCGATCTCGGGCCCGCGGGGTTCGGGGTCGCGACAACCCAAGCTGTTAAGCTTGAAAAACAGAAACATGTTTTATGGAGGTGTTTGCTCTGTTACCACTTGTTGGTCCCAAAGGGGCAACAAGGGTATGAAAAATGCTAGAGGGGGGGTGAATAGCGTTTTAAAATTCTTTTCAAACCCTTTTGCAAATCAATGGCTTATGCGCACAACTCTTATTTTGGCTAAGTATAGCGCGCAGTAAGAGTGTGAAATGCACAGCGGAAATTTAAAGCAGCTCTGCGCAGGGTATACTGCGCAGAGATAAAAACGCACGCGCTAAGTAAGAGGTTAAAGAGTGGCGCAAAAAGGATTCTAAGGCAAATGAGCAATAATAATTACAACATCAAAGAGTAGCAATCTGAAAGATCAAACAAAGCAGTTCATAAAAAGTTAGGCAGGGAATATGCAGTAAATATAAAGAACACGCTATTTGGAGAGGTTCGATCAATGAAAGATCTACATCCTCTACCAAGATGGTTAGTCTTGGATTTCTAATGGAGATCTTATTATATGAGAGAGTATTACAAATTACAACATTGAAACACGACTATCTCAAAGATCTATAATCTATGAAGAACAAATCCTAGACTAAACCGGTGTATCTCAAGAAGTTAGATCAAAATGATCAAAGCTTCAAGAGGTGTGTGTGTGACAGAAATTCTGGGCTCTATAAATATGAAAGATGAAGAGCACCAAGAATTTTGGTGATATAGGCTTTGTGATATGAGAAGGAGTTTTGAAGGTTTGAAGATCTTGAAGGCTGTTCTAAGGAATCTGGAAATACTAAGCAGCAGTCTTCAGATCTTCAAGGTTTCTCAGTGAAGCATGAAACTCGAGCTCTGAAGCATAGTGGCCAACAAGAGGGACTTGATTAAAGGGCTGATCAAGGGCCGGTGAAAAGGGCTAAATCAAAAGGCAGCTTGGAAATTAAGATGAGCAGGCTATTTATAGCTGAGAGCTTGAATATAGCCGTTGGAGCTCTGAGCAAGGACAATGAGCTGGCACAAAGTGATTGGCGTGCAGCTGTCCTTTATAGCCGTTGGGGCTCTGATCAAAGATGATGACCTGTCACAATATGATTGGTGCGCAGGTGATTTAGAGCCGTTGGAGACTGAGCATGAAGACCAAATTCAAAAGCTTCTTCTAGAAGGTTGACAGCTGTCTTCACTTGAGATATTTCTTTGAAGCGTGTCTCCACCAAAGATTTTGCTGAGTGAGCTTATTTTGTTGTTTGTGCAAACCTCAGCATTTTAATAAGCGTGCATTTTCTAAGCGTTTTCCAAGCTTTCTAGAATGTGAGATCAGGAGATGAGGAACTTGACCAAGGTTGTGTCCGCGCACAAAGGCATGCGCATTGCCGGCACGCATGGATTCAGCGCATGAGCAGCATGCGCACCATGCTTGGTCACAAAAAGATCTCTTGAGAGTTTAGGAAATAAGATCTTGAAAACTGAGCAGGGTCAAGGGCTGCGCAAGATATCTATGCGCAGTGGCGACCTGCGCAGAGAACATTCTGCGTAGTGAAATGAATCCTGCTTAGGAAATCATCGATCTTTAAAGCTTCAAGTCCTATCATCTAAGCCTATACTATAAAAACGACTTGGCTAAAAATTGAAGTTATAAACTTCTTTACATGAGGTCCTAAAGTCCATAAAAATACTCATAGGTGATGGTATCAATCAATTCTAACAAATGTAGGAGGGGTTAAGTGATAAGCATACCCAACAAACCCTTATTTAAGATTCGTTCAATTGTGTGTGACCCTCTAGGATTATACTAAGTTGGCAATGGTTCAAACATGAAACCATAAGATATGATTAGGTTCTAGCAAACCGTCATACCTACCCAAATAGTATAACTAGATACAAGTTCGCATTCCTTTAGAACATGTCACAATCCCTTTGTCCACGATGTCATTGAACACAAGTCATGGTCAACAAGTCAACTTGTTTTGTTCAATACTTTCTCGATTCCGAATATGTTGATAATACAAATGACATTGATCTAATCAATTCATTTGAGTCCGGACGAACATTTTCATCAACATCATTCCTACGAGAGGCCTAAGCTTGACATCTCTCCGAAGAGGGACAAATCCATTTAGCTTATTACTCTTCCCTACGTGAATCTGATTATGCCAATCATACCCTTTATAACTACCCGGTTAAAGGTAGCGTTTGAATATGTCAAACATAATGTTCATCAAGTGGAAGACTATAATAACTTCATGTCTAAGGATTCAAATGACATAACTAATATGAGATATATATACGACATAGACCATGACATAAATCTCATACAGCGGGTCATGTCCAGTACCTTGTTCCAAACAAGTACCCATAAATCTAACCTGATCATCCCATGATCATTTAGCCTTTATACTAGTGCTTAACAAGTAATAGGGACGGAGATTATTATAAGTAAACATGAACAACAATAATAATAACCAAAACATCTCTTTATTGATATGAAATAAATGATAACAATTACAACGTTTATTAAACGTGCCTAGGGCACCACTACCAACAATGTAGTCGTAGGTTATTTTGAGCTTAAACTCATCAAATAAATGTTAACGTGTAGTGACTTGTGGAAATAGAGATTTCGCTTTTAGTTATACACAGATGTTTGCTTATTGTATTTGCTCAAACCAAATTTGGATTTTTATTTATTTTTTAGACCGTACCTTTGAAGGCTGCCTACGTTCCCCTTTTACAAGTAGGGATAAGGGGCTCAGGTCACCGTAGTTCATTTCTGATTGTAGAAAGGGAAGATAGAAGAGGGGAAGTAAAGGAACACGATTTTTTTTTGAAGGCCGTTATAGAAGACCATTGGGGGGGAGTGCCGCTTGCAAGAGGGCGTTGGTGGAGAGTTCCATTTGTAGGAGAAGACTGTGGTGGTCAATTGTAGTAGCGGCGGAGCTTGTAAACCTTGACTGGGAGGAGGCCATTGTCATCCATGTATACCCATTCTTCATTCTGCTTGACTAAGCGACCCGTCTCGATGAGCTGTCGGACCTTGTCTTTCAAAACATGGCATTCGTCAGTGCCATATCCCTTACTCTGATGATAGGAACACCTTCTGTTTGGCTCACAGGTTTGTAACATTGTAGTCTTTGGAGTAGAACCCACTTGCATCGGTTGTAGTTTATCGAGCTTCATCAGGCTTTTAAATATGAAATCCAAGGGTAAGTCCGAGCTTGTGTAGTGTCGGAAAGGGATGGGGGCTCTGATTTGGTTACAACTTTATGGCTCGGACTTCCCATGTGGTGGTCACAAGGATGGGGTATTCACTAAGTTATTCTTCATTTGAGTCATGGCTAACTCGCACTTTTGATTCCAAACTTCGTGTTGGCAGCTTTGTAGTTCCCTAAGGACGGGGTTTCCAGCCATTGTGAGGCGACTGATATAGTGCAGTAGGACTACGAGCTTGGTCCTTTCATATTCTTGGCGAGGGGGTGACATCAATATTAGCTCTCTGATCTTTTCGGATTCAACCTCGAATTTTTATCCCAATCTGTACCATAAAGCTTTCATCTGGATCGTACCAAATCTGCACTCAATTGGGTTCAGAAGAATTTTCTGCCTTCTCAGTATGTCGAATAGCTTCTGCAAATCCTTAATGTGTCAGCCGTAAGGTCTCTTGGAGTGTATCACCAAGGCATCTTGGTAGACATCTGAATCTGTCGATGCTGTCGTTGGCACGTTGTAAGAGAAACCAATTCCTTTCCATTCTAGGAGCTGATTGGCGTGACAATAAGAACCCCATGGAGTATGAAAGAGAAATTTATCATCTGTGTTCACCGCAGCGGGTATCCGATTTCTTTTGGGGAAGCCTTCAAGGAATGATCGCACCTCTCTGTCTTCAGTAGCTTCTAGTAGTGAGTCGATGTCAAATGGCAGAAATTCGTGCTTGGGAGCCATCTCGCTAAGGCTCATGATGTCTATGTGGACTTTCACTTTCCTTCCATACTTATTTGCAGAGATGATGTCTAGTAACCATTTTGGCCAGTGTGCGAACTTGATGTACTCTCTCTGTAGCAGTTTCTCCATCTCGATCTCCATGCGTGGTGACCATTCTGGCTTAACTGGTTGTAGTCTCTGTCTGACTGTTCTAATGTCTGGCGTTGTAATTTGTTCCCATTCTCTATCTAGCGCGTCGTCATAAGACCATGCAAAGATGTCATCATACTCTCAGAGCAGTTTAATCAACGCTTCTCGCTCTTTTGTTTGAAAGAAGCTCCAAATCTGAGTCCACTTCGAATTGTCTTGTCGTCCCAGATTCACACATGTTAACACCTCACGGGCAGCTTGGGCTTGCCTTTCCCTTTGATTGATAACCTGCTCTGAGATTCCGCAGATGTATTTGTCATTATGTTTGTCTGTGTCTGCCTCTTTTAATGAATCGTTATTAACTATTTGTATATCATTAGGTTGATTAGTTAATTTATCATTTATAAGAGTGACTATAGCGGGATACTCAGAAAGGTCGAGACTTTCATTAAGTGCACGTGAAAAGACAGTATTTGCAATTACATAGAAGTCTTTTAACTTGAGGTCATTAGAATTAGACGGGGACACGAACTCATAAGTGAGAAAGGTGGGCCTAGATGACCTAGGAGGAGAAGATTCTTTGAGAGACTTAGGGGACAGACTGACAAGCCCCAGATTCTCGATAGCAGTAGTCACAGATCCGCTTTCAATAACATCCACGACGTCATCTTCTAGGCTCAAGTGTCGGAACAAGTCTTAGCAATCCCATGCTTCTAATTTCTCAGTTTCTCCGACCAGGGGTTCATCAAGTGACATGAATTCTGTATCATAAGTCAGGTCTTTGTTCACTTTGATGATGTATTCATTCTGGAAAGTAGTAATTCTACCAGTGGTCCTTCGAGGCTCCACATACCTTAGCTCTAGGTTGTCCCGTTCGAATTTGATATCTATGAAAATCTCAAAACCTTTCTGTAGCTTCCCATCGTGGTCAAACCAAGGCTCTGCAAACTCAAAGGTTGAGTGCTCCTCGCCTTCTTTAATATAGTAACTATTGAGGGAGAGGCGGTAAGGTTTCATGTCTGGCTTCTTGTAAGGTAGTTGCTTTTTCTTGAGTAGCTCAATCCGTTTCTGCTCTGCCTCGTCTGTAGGAGTAAGTACGTACCCTAGCCCAAACAGGCCTCTATGGTCTACCTCATCGGTCAAGTGAGTAGGTCCTTCCAAGTTCTTACCTAAACCCAGCCCCGGTATGAAGCCCATATTTGGAAGTATCTTGTAAACAGGTAGCACTTTGTCGGAGATTCTGGTGAGATCTTTGTAACATATCTGAGCTTGTGCCACTAATTTGAACCCACTGAAGAGTCTTCGGTCTTCGTCATGCTGAATCTGTAGCACGGGTATCCCTTTTGTGTTTGTGCCTTGAGCCATTAACAGATCAATGTAGATAACTGTTACCTCATTTCCTGACTAAAACTTAACACACTTATGTAAGGAGGATGGAACAACATTAGATTTGTGGAGCCAAGGGCGTCCCAGCAGGATGGTGAAGGTAGACGGTATGTCAATCACTTAGAAATCCGTAGACACGGTTTAAGTTCCTGCGGATATGAGCAGAGTAACAACCCCTAGCACTGATATGCATGTAGAGTCATAAGCCTTAATTGTCTGCTTGGAGGGCCTTAGGCTAGTCAGGTCCACACCCACTACGTCCATCATTTGTGAAGGCAGTACGTTGATGGCGGATCCATTGTCAACAAAATATATGGGAATCTTCTTCCCGCTTATCTCGATGGTGATGTGTAAAGGTTCATTGTGATCGCCGCCAAATGCGGGTACATCGAGCTCTGAGAAGGTGATAATGTTCCCAAAATGGATGTTGCCAATCATTTGCGTGACATTCTCAGGAGTAGTGTCTGACGGGACCATAGTAGCGGCCAAGTTCTTTTCAAGCATCAGGCGATGAGCTAGGGATGAGGTGAGTAGAGACCAGAAAGAGATATGAGCTTGAGTCTGCTTAAGCTGCGTAAGGATGGGATCCTCCTTTTCAGGGTTTGTTTGTTCTGGCTCTTTACTGAAAACCTTATTTGCACCCTTGGGATCTGACTGGTAGATCTGGTCGGACCTTGTGAGTAGGTTGATCTCTGCTCGTGTGTCATATGGAGATTGTGGCATTTTCATGGATTCTGCGAATATTTCAGCTAGAGATAATGGCGAAGATTTGAGTAGACCGGAGTCGTATTCTCTTAAAAGAGAGGCCTCTAAAGACAGTTCTTCTAAAGACAACATATAACAAGAAGAATTACTATCATTAATGAAATTCGAAGTACAAACTATCTCATTGTCACTAGGTGACTCAGAGTCTGCCACAATAGGTTCGGCCAGATCACCGAGGTTTGTTGCTACTTCTAGATTGACTAAAGCGTCTTTGGGATTCTTTATGGAGCCGTTTTTAATCAACTACTGAATTGACTTTTTCAAGGTGACACACTCTTCGGTAGTATGACCAGCAATCTGGTGATAATCGCAGAACTTTTCTGGGTTGTCTCCGGAGGATGGTATGCGGTAGGTTTTAGGCCGTTTGAGTAGATTCTTTGTTACTAGTAGCTCGAGCATGTTAGTCATGGTGACTCCTAGTCTTCTGAAGGCGTCAGTCATCTCTGAGACATCAATCAGACCCTCCTCAGACTTCTGAGCTATAATTTCCCTCGGATCGGTTAAGACTTGGTCATTAATCAACCCTTTAATCGAACACTTTAATTGTGAGCATTCGTTGTTGGTGTGCCCAGTGATGTTATGATAGTTGCAAAACTTCATTGGATCACTGTTCAGGTGAGACTCTTAGACCTTTAATGATTTAACCAGCCCCATTCTCGACAGACCACAGAACAAGGAGTTCATGTCTAATTGTAGTTGCTTGAAGGCGGCCATTTCTAAGATACTGATATCGTCTCTGACTATCTCCACCATATTAACATCAATGGCGATGATCTTCCTTGGGTCGGCTATAACATTGTCTTTGATGCTTCTAAATAATCTATTTGATGGTGAAGCACATGTTGTTGGTATGTCCGGAAACCCTATGGTAGCCACAGAACTTTGACATGTCGCACCCATGCTTTGGCCAATGGAAACTATGTCCCACAGGAGTTATCAATCCGATTTTGACTAGCCCTCCGAATAGGGCATTCATGTCTAGCCCCAGTTCAGGGAAAGCGTCTACCATCTTGAGGATACCAATGTTACCTCCGATGAGCTCTACTATGTTCACGCCTCCATTGTTTAGGAGCGGGTTTGCTATGGTATTTGGAACTTTAGGCTTCTCAATCTTTCCTTCGGCGATTAACTTCTGAATTACACGCTTGAGTTGCAAGCAGTTGTCGGTGTTGTGGCCAATATACTTGTGGTACTTACAGAACATGGTCACATCAAGGTCGGTCCTCTTGATTGTTGGATCATAGTTCTCGAGTGGCTTGATCAAACCTTTCTTCATCAACACTTCAAGCATTCGGCCAGTAGGCATGCCGAAGTCATCAAAATGCTCTTTTTCACGCGGGAAGTTGCTCGTCACTGCTTGGACATCAAAGGCGGAGGTGTTTTGAACCATACTTACTTGACCGGCAACCTCTTTAGCTTTAGGAGAGGTTCTTGTTGGAGATTTGTAGCGGAAGGAGGTGTTTCCACTTTTGGAAGCTTCTTTAGCAACACCAGTAATACCGGCTTCATGTCTTACTCCAGCGTCGACCATTTCTCGTAGATCGGGAAAGTATCCATTACCAATTGCTACCCTAAGCTCAGGCAATAAGCACTTGTAGAAGATTTTCTTCTGTTCCTTTTCCTTATGAGGGTATTGTACCTCAGCTAACTTGTGGTTCCACCTCTTGTAGAAGTCATAGATAGGCTCGCCGGGTCTCTACATAGTGTTCTCCAAATCAATACGGTTGACATGCCAATCGAGGTTTGATTGATACTTCTCACAGAAAGTGGTGGTGATCTGGTCCCATGTTTCTCTCTTAGAGGGATCTAAGCTTAAGAACCAACAGAGGGCAATTCCGTCTAAAGTAGTGTGGAAGACTCGGGCCATCTGTTCGTTGGTGCAGTTTCGGGCTCTCATAGCTAGCACATAACTGTCAAGGTGAGTCTTGGGGCATGTAGTGCTATGGAAAGTGGAGACCTTCGGCATCTTGAAGTCCCTAGGGAGAGCACCCACATTTCTAGGGTTGATTGTTTTGACTATCGGAGCAGCTTGCTCGCTGACCATGTCGGAGATTTTGCGGATATGTTCTTGCATAGTGACCATTAGGGGGTGACTGGAAAAATCTGAGCCGCAGTAGACTTGAGCGGCGGGAGGAGTAGTGGAGATGGCAGGCATGGCGGCACTGATGCTTAGTGGCAATGATGGCGGAGGCAACTTGGTAGAGGACAAGTAACTACCCATCAATTCTGGTGACGGCTCATACAGACCCTTGCTGGAGGTTTCCTTAGTACCATAGACTGGAGGAGGGACCCTTTGTTGGAGGGGTAAGTGACAGGCACCTCTTCGTCCTCGACGAAGACTACTTCTTTTTCATGGAAGCTAGTTTCCACACCCTTCTTCTTCATTTCAGTGTGAAGATGATCTTTGAGTTCTTGGTTGACCCTTTCTAGAGATTTGCTTCGATCCTCGAGCTTGGATATTTGTAGCATAAGACTAGCAAAGAAGGGATGTAGATGTTGCGGGATATCAGAGAGTTTAATGCCGGCAGTGACCTCTGGATCATTAAGAGGAGCGGAGACTTGTGGAGAAGAAACGTTAGGAGTGGAAGGCTCAGATGATGATGGAGACATCGTTGAAGCAGAGACTGTAGACTGAGGTTGCGAAGGGGTCGGACGTTGCAGTCGACCACCGGAACGGACCCAAATTAGCTTCTCTGTAGAGGTAGTGGACGTGAGGAATAGGACGGGTAAGGCTCATGCAAGGTATTTTGTTATTTACAAAATAGTACATTATTTACATCCTAATTGGTTGGAAGGGGGTACCCCTTTTGGGTTACTATCTACAAAACCTGGATCAGTGGAGCTCATCATTACGTCTATAGACCCCTCGTTTTTCACCATCATTGCACACCCCCAAACGGACAATTTGGACAAGGTTCCTATAGGGCAAGTGACTTCCACCGACCTAACGGATCCTAATGACTAACCCTTGTTTAAAGGCATTTAACGTAACATCGATGTTACTTCCGTTATGTTTTTAATGAGTTGAGATCCTTGTACAAAGTATCACTTGGCTCACAATATGCACACCCTTGTAGCGAATTTTTTTTTTTTTTTTTTTTGATTTTTTCTCTCGAAAGATCTTGACTCATTAAAGACTTAACTGATGACGGCATCAACGACACGTTAATTATCTATAAAGAAAAGCTAGTCAAACCAACCGGTCAGCTTTGGAATGTCCTAGACTCTATGAGAGTGCATGGTTTTAGACACGGACAAGGCTAAACCTAAATCACTCGCAACCATACACGGTGAGTTAGATAAACCGGGTGCCACGAAGACAGAGACGACAGGATCGCCTAAGCTGTGCACTCAGGGGATTATCCGGAGTAAGGTGTGCAGTGTGACACGGACTAGTGGTAGTGTGCGGACAACAACTAGTTATTTTTAGAGAGTAAACAAAGAGTGTTTTGTATTTACATGTATGCAATGCAAGACAGTTAAGATTGTAAAATAGAAAACAGTTAAGATGTTAACGCACTAAATTACATGTGTAGACACCCCGCCTTGGACCTCTCACCCCGATTGCATACAATGTATTTTTATTTAACTTATTTTTGTTGATTTCTGTTACTTCGGTTAAGTTCCTAACTGATTCCGTTAGTTTTGGACTAAACTGCATAACAGAGTTAACTTTTAGGGTCATTCTGTCATTTTGTCCTTTTCTACCGCGGGCGCTTCCGGAACTGTTAACGGGCTGCGCGCGCGTCTCGCCCCAAAAGCGGGACTCGCGCGCTTCCCACTTTGGCAGTAACGGATTGCACCATATTTCCCTCCCTTTCCTAGTTCACAAAATAACCTCTTTTTACATCCAAGTTCACCCCCCCTTTGTTCCAAAAACTCCCAATCCTTTATTCTAGCATTTTCATTAAAAAACAAAATATTTCTTTTTATTATTATTTGATTTTCTTTTATTTATTTCATTTATTATTTTATTTATCTTATTTTCTATTGGTCAATTCCATCTCACATGGATTGACCAATTTCCCTCCAAGTTTTCCCTCCTCTTTTTACGTATAAAAACCTCTCATTTCTACCTTAGAAAGGGACCAACTTCATCTTCCCTACAAGAACTATACACAAGTTCTCTCAACACATTTTCCCTACAAACAAATACTACACAAAGTGTTGCACAACCATTTCTCTACAAACAACACCATCTCCAAGTCAAAGTCTAAGGTCCTCTTTTCTAAAGGTACTTTTATTCTTCTTCTCTTTTATTCTAGTCTTACTAGTATGCAATCCCCATCAATTGGGACATGACCAAATGACCATTTTACTACATTAAAGTTGGTTAAGGTTATCTCCCTACATTTTAATCTCTACTTTAATTTCCTATACATTTCTCAATGTAGTTGTTTAGCATAAATTTATAAATAAAACAATTCTCTTTTCTTCCCCTTTTTCTTTACATTATAATTGTTAGCACTGTTAATAAATTGAAGGACATTTAGCATTAGAACACCAATAGTAGCAAGACCCGCATAAGCGGGGCGGAGTGGGTGTTTAAGTACTTCCCACTCCGTCACCTAACGCCCGAACCCTTCTCTCCCGAATCTCTGGTTTTGTACATAAATTAGGCTATTTCTAGGTTTTTCTTATGTTCCTTTAAAAACATAGGTGGCGACTCTAAACAATCTAAAACAAGTTAGACATCCTAGGATAATTCATCGCTCTAGCCAAGCCGTGGTTCTCCCGGGGTATCTACAGTGGCGACTCCGCTGGGGACATTAGAGGGTTAAACTTGCGTTTTCATTTTTTTTGGTGTTCTAATTTCTGTTTTCTGGGCATTCTGGTAAAAAGGGTAGGAAGCGCGCGCCTCCGGCCTTCTTGGCCTAACGCGCGCGCGTCCGACCCTTATTATCAGAATCGTCTGCCTTCCTTCTTGTCCTTCAATTTCATATTTCTGTGCTAACAAGTTTCTGCAGGGGAAAGTTACATAATTTGGGACCAGGGCAATCCCCTAAGTCCGCAGTTTCTTCTAACATTCTGACAGGTACCCCAGATACGCGCGCCTCCCATATTCATTGCGCAATGCGCGCGCTTCCCACATCACTTCCCTGAGGCGCGCACTTCTGGGCAATTTTCCAGAAACAGAACAGTGCACAGAAAGAAGAACAGAGCAGAATGACAGTGTGTGGGCACCGGGCCTGCATACAATTTCTTTTACTTTCTGTTTATTTTTACCGGTCACACGGGTGATTCGGGAGTTGTAAATACGTGCTTATTTGTTTCTTTTTTTTTTCTTTCTTTGAAAAAAAAAATATTTTGTCACTTGTTAGACCTCACACTACATGCACATATTCTTATCAATTGCTCACTATCGAGTCGCACAAGTCCAACCCCAAACCCGTCGAGGCCCGTCCTAGAAAGTTTCAAGCTCCACCCGACCTTGACTCTTTCGAAGCGGTCAACCTCAGCCCGTGGCGTAGTTCAAGACTACATGTCGGGGGTGACCTTTAAGCCTCTCTTTAGCCGAGCACAAGCCACACAATTCTAGTCTAGGGTCTAACACTCCGTGACTCAAGTCGGTTTTTCATGTATCGAGATTTCCCTAAACTAATGTCTTCAAATCATACATGCCAACTTGTTGCAATGGACGAAATAAAACTCTGTCCCCAAAAGTGGGCAATTTGGACGAAAATAAAAATCCGTCCCCGTATGTATGATTTACTACATTAATTTATTTTAATCCCGTCACATGTAGGTATCACAAACGTGGTGGAATCCGATGAGTATATGGGACCGCGAGAAGGTCTATATACTAGTGTGACGATTCCACTATTTTTCTAGAAACCCCAAAAAGGACTCCGTCCTTCCGACTTTGTAAATAAAAAAAAATAGTCTTTTTCTTTATGTGGTTGAGACTTTTTCCTTTGTTGTGGGTGAAGTTACTTTACTCAAAAGGTGTTTGTGGGGCCATCCTAAGATCAACCGTGTTCTCTCCATAGGTCCAATGGCTTCAAATGGCAACGACAACGGCATTCCCGTGTCCAACGAAGGGTTATTCCACATGGTGGAAGCATTGAAAGAGCAAGTTGATACACTAGCCGAGAATGTCCGCCGCAAGGATGATCTATGGCGAGCTCGTTACAAGCATGTGAAAACGGTCCACGAGAAAGAAGTTGCTCAACTCAAGAACCGATTAAAGGGGCTCACGAATGAAGGAAAGGTCCAAAGCATTGATACCGGTTTGGTCAACACTCTCATGTCTTACATTGACCAAAGGCTTAGTGGGCTAAATTTGCACAAGGGCCCGAGCACCGATCTCCATCAAGCTTCCCTCCTCATGAACACAATGGAGGCTCTTCCCAAAAAATTCAAGATGCCCGATATTGGCAAGTTCAAAGGCACCTCTTGCCCCGACGCTCATGTCGACTCCTACATTTGGGCCATGCTGCCGAAGAAAGTGTCTCCTCAAATAATGGCACAATGCTTCCCGCTTACTCTCGATGGGGTCGCAAAAGATTGGTACATGGGTCTTCCGATTTCCACCCGCCTCAATTGGGATGCCGCTATGCTTGCCTTCAAGTCACAATACCAAGGCAACTCCATGTTCCGTCCCACCAAGAAAGAATTGGAGAGCACCGTGCAAATGGGTGATGAATCATTTGGGGGCTTCTATCGCCGTTGGAACGACAAGCTAGCCGAGATGGTTGATAGGCCTTCCAAGAAGGAACAAATGGACATCTTCTTGAAGTGTTTGAAAATGGACTACCGCACTAATCTTAGTGGGGCTTTTCACTCCGATTTTGCAAGCATGTATGATGCGGGAATTAGAGTTGACAATTTGCTCCGAGAAATGGCCGAGTCTTCCTACTAGACAAGCTTCAACGATGAAGGGTTCCCGATCAATCCGAGCAACGACATGGACGAATGTAGTGACATGGAAGACTACAACGACAATGGGGACTACGACAGCAATCTTCGTTTCTCTTTCTCTACTTAGAAAATAGGATTTAAAAAAAAAAAAAAAGAGTCAAAAGTCCTCTTTAGTGTGCATCAATATTTTCTCTCGTCCCATGTTAAGTATCGAGTCTTATCATCGAATAAAAAAAGTCGATCTTGTCCTCATACACTCTTCCAAGTTGTTCAATCTAATTCTTGGCAAAATGATGAAAAGATGTCTAAACGAGTTTTGGAACGAAGGTCATCACTTGAACGCCTAGGGGCTAAACATCGTGATGAAGGCGACAACATCAAATCCAAGACATCAAGCGACAAAGAAGGGTGGAGCAACAACCATGGAGACATCAAGCAAATTTTCAAAGGGGGATAAAAAAAAAAATCCCCCTCATTCAAAGAAGTTCACAACAACATCATTCCACCAATGAACGACGAACCGACATCAACAACAAATCACGACGAAGCAACAAATCCTCACATCAAAAGGAGGATCCACAAGAACTACGGTGACCTGAGCCTCTACACTGGAGGAACGTAGGCAACCTGCGGGTCCGGTCTCATGCAAGAAAGAAGATATGTTTAGCCCTAGCGCGTTATGGTGATTGGCCTTCATCTCGAACTTGTCAAGACATCTTTGTACGATTCATTTGCCAATGAATTAATCACCAAAAAGATTGAACAACTTTCTTAGATTTGGAATCATTTCGCGCTCCTTGTCGAGTCTAGGGACTTCTATTCTTTCTGCATACTCCCAATTTCTTGCAATCAAATTGGGGCTTTCCTTCTATTCTCTCTTAATGACTTACTTGCCTTCTCGAGTCATTCAATTCAATAAAAAATACATGTCAATACTAGGGACACTTCCCTAGTCAAGTCAATGTCACTCATCATTAGTGACAAAAGGTCTCCACCGCAAAATCACATGTCTTATCTCCTCAGCTAGAGTCAATGCACACTTCCTCATCAATTGAGTGGGAGAGAGAAGGGAAAGAGAAATGGAGATCCCCGGCCTCTAAAGAAGACAAGTTATACATTGAATCTCCTCAGCAAGTCAATTCCCCACCGAGTCAACTTTGGGATTGCAAAAGGCTCGACAAGATATAGCACCATCAAAGGTTGTCTTGGGTTATCGGCATCATTCTCCAGCAGTGTGCATTTTTGGGTTCATGAAAAGAAGGCCCGTGGTAACCAAGATCCATCCGAGAACAAGCCCATCATAAAAGGGCACGAGGTTGCACAAATATTCCCTAGCTAGTCAATTGGCTTGGGCAGCAAATAGCAACAACATGTGTCTCAGTTTTCAAGGCTTCTTCAAGTATGTGCTTCTAAAGTACGCCGAAAGGCTCCTGAGAAATGGAGTAGCTCTTGCCATATCCTCTCATGTTTATTCCATCACACGAGGACGAGTCACTCTTGCTTTGCTCAACAAATGGTGACGCCCTAGGGGCTATGTGACTCAAGAACAAGGGATTCTTTTGCTTCATTTGGCAATCAATACGCCCTAGGGGCTATGCTCGAAAAAGATGTGTGAGACTATCTTCAAAGTCTCTCAAAAGGGATGTCAAAAAGCCCTCTTGTCACGTGTGCCTGTGCTCGTTCCCCCAATCAAGGATGGACCTGTAGATACCCCGGGGAACCACGGCTTGGCTAGAGCGGTGAATTATCCTAGGATGTCTAACTTGTGATAGATTGTTTAGAGTCGCCACCTATGTTTTTAAAGGAACATAAGAAAAACCTAGAAATAGCCTAATTTATGTACAAAACCAGAGATTCGGGAGAGAAGGGTTCGGGGGTTAGGTGACGGAGTGGGAAGTATTTAAACACCCACTCCGCCCCGCTTACGCGGGTCTTGCTACTATTGGTGTTCTAATATTTACATGTCCTTCAATTAATTAAATAGAAATGTGCTAACAATTGTGATGAGAAGAAAAGGGGAAATAAAGGGGAAATAAAATAGAATTGTTTTATTTATTTAATGATAAAGATTACATGTAACAAGTAATGTTAAAGAATTACATTAAGAGATGAAGAGAAATTAACATGGTGAATTAAAGTTAAGATTAAAATGTAGGGAGATAACCTTAACTAACTTCAATATGTGAAGTAGTCATGTTGGTCATGTCCCATTAATGGGGATTGCATACATCAAGAAGAAGAAAACAAAGGAAGAAAATGGAGTTGTACCTTGAGAAAGAGGACTTGGAACCTTGACTTGAAAGTGTTATTGTTGTAATGAAATTGTTGTAAAACAATTTGTGTAGAGTCTTGTTACTAAGAACTCTTGTTGGGAGAATTTGTGTATAATGTAGTTGGTGAATCGAGGTTGGAGTCCTAAAAGAAGTCCTTTTCCAAGGTAGAAGATGATGGTTTTTATAGGTAAAAAAGAGAGGGAAATGATGGAGGGAAATTGGTCATCCATGTGAAATGGAATGGGCCAATCACAAATAAGATAAATGAATAAAAGAAAAATAAAAGAAATAAAAGAAATCAAATAATAAATGAAAGAAATATTAGTTTTTTGGGAAAAGGCTTAGAATTTGGGATTGGGAGTTAATGAGAAAAGGGGGGATGAATGTGGATGTAAAAAGATGGTTTTTGTGATCAAGAAAAGATGTTTGTAAATAAGAAAAGGGAGGGAAATAAGGTGCAATCCGTTACTGCCAAAGTGGGAAGCGCGCGGGTCCGGCTTTTGGGGCGGGACGCGCGCGCGGCTCACTGGTAGTGCCGGAAGCGCCCGCGGGTGAAAAATGACAGAATGACAGAATGACCCTAAAAGTTAACTCTGTTATGCAGTTTAGTCCAAAACTAACGGAATCAGTTAGGAACTTAACCGAAGTAACAGAAATCAACAAAAATAAGTTAAATAAAAATACTTTGTATGCAATCGGGGTGAGAGGTCCAAGGTGGGGTGTCTACAGAGCCCCTCGGCGACGTGGATTGCGAAGCAAAACGCGTCGATGAAAGAAAGACAACCGCCGAGGACATCGACAAGAGAAAATAAAGACTCGATAAAGCAGGAATTTGAAATTACAAAGGATAGAAATGCGCTCCCTATGTGAGCGACTTTTGCTGATGGAAGAGGTATGGTGATTTTAGTGGTTCACCATGGACCAAAATTGGTGCTCTGTGCGGCACCTGGTGCTCTGTGCGGCACTTGTTGATTCTGGTGCGCGGTGCGGCATATTCTGATGCGCTGTGCGGCACTTGTGCGGCACTTGTTGATTTTGGTGCGCGGTGCGGCATATTCTGATGCGCTGTGCGGCACTTGTTGATTCTGGTGCGCGGTGCGGCATATTCTGATGCGCTGTGTGGCATTTGTTGATTCTGGTGCGTGGTGCGGCATATTCTGATGCGCTGTGCGGCACTTGTTGATTCTGGTGCGCGGTGCGGCATATTCTGATGCGCTGTGCGGCACTTGTTGATTCTGGTGCGCGGTGCGGCATATTCTGATGCGCTGTGCGGCACTTGTTGAATCTGGTGCGCGGTGCGGCATATTCTGATGCGCTGTGCGGCACTTGTTATGTGTATGCTTTGCAGATATACGTGCTTGTGTGAGATGTGAAATAGGAATTGCGAGAGAAAATTGTGATTGTGGTGTGATATGATCTTGAAAGCACCTTTGTAATGAGAGAGAAGTAAGAATGTAGAAAGTGATCTTGTGTGCGGTGTGATTTTGAGGAAAGCATTGGATGTATTCATACCTTCACTTACCTTTGCCGCTTGAGTGGAGATGGATTCTTGATGTCCGCGGAGGATGCTTTGATGGAGAATGTCCATTCTTTAGATGTTGATGAGAGAATGCCCTTGATGTTGGGTCGGCGAGATGGTATTCTGGATGATGGGTTGGTCATGCCAAAAGGCTGCCTACGTATCCCTTTAAGAGAATCAGACCAGCGTAGTTCAAGGATGATGGAGAACGCTGGAGGAGAGGCTAGGAGCAAAGCAAAGTAAAGCACATAATTTTGCACATAGAAGGAGAAAAAGAAAGAAAAAAATCTTTTTTTTTTTTTTTTTTTAAAGATTAGAAAGGAAAGAATATGCACACATGTGAGGAAAAGATTTTTTTTTTTTTTTTTTTTTTTTTTTAGGTTCGTGGGTGAACCATTTTAGCCATTGTGTGTTTGTAAAGCCAACCCAAGATCAAGTCATGTTCAGTCGAAGTCCGGATTGCCTCGCTTGAATTCTGTTGTCGCCGGTGTGCCCAACGAAGATTGATGTCTAGCCCCAAGAGATTTGTCGGTTATGGGGCTTCAAAAGGCTTTTGATGCCGAGATACCAAGGGGTTTCTGATTGTGAAGTCCCTAGAACGCCTTTGGCGCCAAACTTTTAGTGGCTTGCATAGCCCCAAGATAAATCAGTTCTTGGCCCATTCGAGTAAATCGCCCTTCGTTGTTGGCGTGAGCAAGCCCCAAGAGAAGATTATGGATGCCAAGCTTCGAGAAATTGCTAAGCCCCAAATGTCATGGACTTTTTGTTTGTGAGCTTCAAGACGGTGGAATGTAAAGCCCCAAATTATCTTGTGATTGGCTCGGCATTGAGAGCGGATGTACCGTTGGGTAGAATTCTTGATAGAGATCCCCTTCTTGCTCTTACTGGGGAGATGAATGGCCTCATTGTGGTTGATACCCAAATGGCGGAGGTCTTATGTCAAAGGATGCAGTAATGTCTTGCGGTGCCATCGAGGTCGCGGAGGATAAGGTCTTGGTGTGATAAAGTCCCAAATGAGTATGCTTGCTTGACTCTTCTTGAGTTGAACTAATGACGGATCTTCGGATGCAACTAGTGCTGTGGCCCAACTTTATCTGAGCTGCACCTTGTGCTTTTGATCTTGGAGAAGGGGGTGCTGAATTGCAGAAACATTGGGATTGGCCGTGGCATTTCCCGCTATAACCCTGTTTTGATTAGAGTTTAGCATATTGAATCTTTTTCCTTTTCTCTAAGACTTCCTTCAAAATCTCGCTGTGAGTTCTAACAAAAATCATCAACTTCATTCATAACATCGGAGTCTTCATTTAAAACCAAGAGGCCTTTGACTTGAAGTGTTGAGAGACCCTTGAATCTTGATTGCTCTCATGGAGCCATGAGACTACTCCACATTACACTTGCTAGAGTATTGTTGCCCAAAAGACTGTCGGTCGCGAAGCCCTAATACTGCCCTTTTCTTGAATTACTGTAATGCCGTAGCCCAAAAGATTGTAGATTGCGAAGCCCGTTGAGACCTTCGGTGCTGAATTGAGGAAGCTTCAAATGTTGCACATGACTTGGCTGGGGATACTGCTGGGGAGTTAATTGCTCTTTGCCGAGGGAGCCTTTAAGACTTGACCGTAGCCCCTAGAGTGCCATCATTGATTGCGAGAAAGGTCCACCCTTGATTGGGGAAACGAGCACGGGCACACATGACAAGAGGGCTTTTTGACATCCCTTTAGAGGGACTTTGAGGATAGTCTCACACATCTTTCTTGAGCATAGCCCCTAGGGCGTATTGATTGCCAAATGAAGCAAAAGAATCCCTTGTTCTTGAGTCACATAGCCCCTAGGGCGTCACCATTTGTTGAGCAGAGCAAGAGTGACTCGTCCTCGTGTGAGGGAATAAACATGAGAGGATATGGCAAGAGCTACTCTATTTCTCGGGAGCCTTTCGGCGTACTTTAGAAGCACATACTTGAAGAAGCCTTGAAAACTGAGACACATGTTGTTGCTATTTGCTGCCAAAGCCAATTGACTAGCTAGGGATTATTTGTGCAACCTCGTGCCCTTTTATGATGGGCTTGTTCTCGGATGGATCTTGGTTACCACGGGCCTTCTTTTTATGAACCCAAAAATGCACACTGCTGGAGAATGATGCCGATAACCCAAGACAACCTTTGATGGTGCTATATCTTGTCGAGCCTTTTGCAATCCCAAAGTTGACTCGGTGGGGAATTGACTTGCTGAGGAGATTCAATGTAGAACTTGTCTTCTTTAGAGGCCGGGGATCTCCATTTCTCTTTCCCTTCTCTCTCTCACTCTCTCTTTTTTTTTTATGACGCACCCTGTTTTTTTGCCTAGACCGCCCTTTCGGGTTTTCAATCTAGCGGGCATCTCTTTTTCGTCTTCATCATTTTTTTTTTTTTTTTTGACTCAATTGATGAGGAAGTGTGCATTGACTCTAGCTGAGGAGATAAGACATGTGATTTTGCGGTGGAGACCTTTTGTCACTAATGATGAGTGACATTGACTTGACTAGGGAAGTGTCCCTAGTATTGACATGTATTTTTTATTGAATTGAATGACTCGCGAAGGCAAGTAAGTCATTAAGAGAGAAGAGAAGGAAAGCCCCAATTTGATTGCAAGAAATTGGGAGTATGCAGAAAGAATAGAAGTCCCTAGACTCGACAAGGAGCGCGAAATGATTCCAAATCTAAGAAAGTTGTTCAATCTTTTTGGTGATTAATTCATTGGCAAATGAATCGTACAAAGATGTCTTGACAAGTTCGAGATGAATGCCAATCACCATAACGCGCTAGGGCTAAACATATCTTCTTTCTTGCATGAGACCGGACCCGCAGGTTGCCTACGTTCCTCCAGTGTAGAGGCTCAGGTCACCGTAGTTCTTGTGAATTCTTCATTCTTCGGGATGGAGTTGTTGCTTCGTCGTGTAGCTTCGTCCTCCATTGGTGGATGATGTTGATCTTGATGTGAACTTCTTTGATTGAGGGGGATTTTTTTTTTTTTTTTTTTTTTTTTTTGTGCTCTAACTTTTGCCTAGGTTGATTTGAAGAGTTCAACCTAGCGAGCATTTTTTTTTTTTTTTTTTTTTTTTTTAATTCCCCCTTTGAAATATTGCTTAATTTTTCTCCATGGTTGTTGCTTCACCCTTTATGTCTTGGCTTTGTCTTCGTCGTTGATGATGTTTCCTTCGTCACAATGTTTAGCCCCTAGGCGTTCAAGTGATGGCCTTCATTCCAAAACTCGTTTAGACATCTTTTCATCATTTTGCCAAGAATTAGATTGAACAACTTGGAAGAGTGTATGAGGACAAGAACGACTTTTTATTTGATGATGAGACTTGACTCAAAATTAATTGGACAAAGAAAACTTAATGCACACTTAAGAGGACTTTGACACTTTTTTTTTTTTAATTCCTATTACTAGGTAGAGAAAGAGAAGCGGAGATTGTTGTTGTAGTCCCCATTGTCGTTGTAGTCTCCTTGTGGCATGATTTCTTGTAGAAGCCCCATTTCGAAACCAAATCATTCTTCTTTGATGAGTTCTTGCATGTTGTCACTCTCTAAAGGTTGCTCTTCACCCACAGTAAATTCGCCGTTGTCGAACAAATCTTGGATGATGTTTCGGAGAAGGAAGCACCCTTCGGTAGTATGGCCACTATGCTTGTGGTAGCCACACCATTCACCATGTGCATGATTCTTCGGTATCGTCTTCGGCTTGTACCCCTCTAAAGGCTTGACCTTTCCACTTGCCACCAAAGTTTCAAATGCTTCGGCTTGGGTTACTCCTAGGAGAGGAGTGAAAACTCAGTTGTTGGCGGTACCTTTGTAGCTTTTGAGGGACGGGCCACTTGAGCATGCTTTACCCTTAAACTTTGCTTTGCTGTCGGTGAGCTCTTGCAAACGGGCTTTGAGTTCGGAAACCTCTTCCTTGTGAATTCTTCTTTCATAATCAAGACGGGCCTTGAGTTCGGAAACCTCTTCTTTGTGAATCCTCTTGTCGATATCGAAACGGGCTTGCCACAAATTGTCTTTACGGCGGGCATCCTCGACAATCCTATCCATTTGTTCCCCCATTGATTTCATTATGTTGAGTAACCCTTCGTTGGACACGGGTTTGGGGTCTAACATGTGACAAGAATATGTGCATGTAGTGTGAGGTCTAACATGTGACAAAACATTTTTTTTTTCAAAAGAAATAAATAAAAAAACAAATAAGCACATAATTACAACGTTTGAATCACCCGTGTGACCGATAAAAATAAACAGAAAGTAAAAGAAATTGTATGCAGGCCCGGTGCCCACACACTGTCATTCTGTTCTGTTTTTGTGCACTGTTCTGTTCCGGGAATGCGCCCAGAAGCGCGCGCATTGGGTTGCCTATGCGGAAGGCGCGTGCGTGAGAGGAAGCAGGGCAGACGCGCCCGCTTCTGGGTGAGAACCTGCAAATCAGTGGGTTCAAGGGATTGCCTTGACCCTTAATTAAGAAAACTTTCCCCTGCAGAATTTGTTAGCACAGAAACATGGAATTGAAGGACAAGAAGGAAGATGGGCGATTCTGGTAATAAGGGTCGGACGCGCGCGCTTTAGGCCAAGAAGGCCGGAGGCGCGCGCTTCCTACCCTTTTTACCAGAATGCCCAGAAAATAAAATAAAAGAACACCAAAAAGTTAAGAACGCAAGTTTAACCCTCTAAACACTCCCCAGCAGAGTCGCCACTGTAGATACCCCGGGGAACCACGGCTTGGCTAGAGCGGTGAATTATCCTAGGATGTCTAACTTGTTTTAGATTGTTTAGAGTCGCCACCTATGTTTTTAAAGGAACATAAGAAAAACCTAGAAATAGCCTAATTTATGTACAAAACCAGAGATTCGGGAGAGAAGGGTTCGGGGGTTAGGTGACGGAGTGGGAAGTATTTAAACACCCACTCCGCCCCGCTTACGCGGGTCTTGCTACTATTGGTGTTCTAATATTTACATGTCCTTCAATTAATTAAATAGAAATGTGCTAACAATTGTGATGAGAAGAAAAGGGGAAATAAAGGGGAAATAAAATAGAATTGTTTTATTTATTTAATGATAAAGATTACATGTAACAAGTAATGTTAAAGAATTACATTAAGAGATGAAGAGAAATTAACATGGTGAATTAAAGTTAAGATTAAAATGTAGGGAGATAACCATAACTAACTTCAATATGTGAAGTAGTCATGTTGGTCATGTCCCATTAATGGGGATTGCATACATCAAGAAGAAGAAAACAAAGGAAGAAAATGGAGTTGTACCTTGAGAAAGAGGACTTGGAACCTTGACTTGAAAGTGTTATTGTTGTAATGAAATTGTTGTAAAACAATTTGTGCAGAGTCTTGTTACTAAGAACTCTTGTTGGGAGAATTTGTGTATAATGTAGTTGGTGAATCAAGGTTGGAGTCCTAAAAGAAGTCCTTTTCCAATGTAGAAGATGATGGTTTTTATAGGTAAAAAAGAGAGGGAAATGATGGAGGGAAATTGGTCATCCATGTGAAATGGAATGTGTCACGACCCGAAACCCCGTCTCTATTTTCTTAGTAATAAATAATTATTTAATTATTTACTTGCTAAATTATTTATTTAATTATATATGATGTGTGCATTTGGTGTGTTATAATATTTTATGCCTAACATTTAATTGAATTTGTGCTAGTATAGAATTGTTGAGTCTTAGTTGTTAGTAGGAAGTATTAGTTTTTGGGTAAGTAATGGAGGAGGGGGCTAAGTGTATATTTTTGAATTATTCACCTTCTCCCTCACCTCACCTCACCTCACCTCCCTCCCTCACTCATTTTTCAGCCATCTTCTCTCTCTCTCCTTGGGTTGTGGAAAGGTAAAACTCTCCTCTTCCTTCTCTCTTCATTTCATTTATCTTTCCCCCATTTCCTCTCATTGTTCATGTTATACCAAATGTCTAGATCGTCGATAGGTTCGTGGGAAGCTCAATAGAAGTTGATTTGGTTGAGTTTGGATTCCTTTGAAGTAAGTTACTAAGCCCCCCTTTAGCTTAAAATTGGTCATTTATGTTTGGTGTGAACATTGGATGATGATTTCATGTTTAGTTGTGAATTTAAATGTTGATTTGTACCTTTGATCATCTTTTGTGAATTTTGGGTGATGTTGAGCTTTAACCTTGGTTTGGATCTTTAGTTGATGTTATTTGAGTTCTTGTAGACTTCTATGTCATGTTGAGTGCTTGGGTATGCAAAAAGAAGGGTTGAATTCGTTGGGTCCAAAGTTGGGTTGATTGGGGTAAGAATTTTGGGAAGAACCCAAGAGTTTCTGCAGATTTCCTCTGTGCGTCGAAGGAGGCGCGCGCTTCCTCTGGAATGAGGCGCGCGCACCCACCAAATCCCCTTTTGGCTTTGTCCTTCTGGTCTAAGGAGGCGTGCGCATCCTCTTTAGGGAGGCGTGCGCTTCCTCGTTTCCCACTTGGTCGAAATTCCTTCTGATTGGAGGAGGCGTGCGCACCCCCTTTGTATGAGGCGCGCGCTTCCCCTCCCCTGTTCTGATAATTTCTCGTTTCTCGTTCAATCTTCGGTAAGTCATAACTTTCTCACCCGGACTCCGTTTTAGTTGTGTAAGCTATCGTTTTAAGGCTCTTTTTGAGTACTTCGAGATGAACGGGTTTATTAAATGAAATGTCTAAGTATTGGTTGGGAGTATTGGTTTGGGTCCGTTTGTGATCATGTTTGTAATGTGTTAAGGTGTGTAACCATTGTACTCTTTTTGAGTAACTTCAAGTGTGAGGTTGTTGTTGATTGATCCCTTCATGAGAATTAGTTTGAATCCTTTGTGATGAATTTTGGCTTGGTTCCCTACTTTGGAATCATTGCCCCGTTGTTGTTTCAAGCGAGTATTTATTACTATATGCTTGTATAGAGTCCAGCTGGCATTGTTGTGTTTGTTTTGGGCAGTGATGTATATTATAATGGCACGAGCCGAGTCCAGTATAATGTACTTCACTGGTAACCCAGTTTCCCCATGTTCAGTGGCCTTGAGTGGGATGCCCCTTCCCGTGATCGTGGTTGGGATGAGCTAGCTCCTTCGGTGAGTATTCTAGCTATTCGCGTGGGGGGATGACTATGTGTTGTTTCTCCCACTACTGGTTGTTGTTGTTACTTGGTTCCGGAACCGGCTTCAGCTCGTTCATGCTGCTCAACGGACTCTTCTCAAAGGATGGTGTTCCGTTTATAGAACCTTGGCTCAGTATCCACTTATGAGTGTTTATTTCCGCATTATGTGTTATGTGATGAGTGGACTGTATCTTTTGTGTTATATGCATATGTGACTGCCTATTGATTGTTCCTTTGTGATTATCATGTTGGCATGAAATGTAGTTGCATATTAGTAGCTTACTGAGATTTTATCTCACCCCTTATTTGTTTACTGTTTTAGATAAGGGCGTGCATCCGGGATAGGTCACTTATCACAAGGAAGGCGTCGAGGTGGTAATTTCTTTTGGGGTATGTTTGTAAAGGCTACATTATGTAAATGTATAACCTTAATGGGTAGTGTATCCGTGACTTGATCTTGTAACACCTATTTTGGATAATGTTGGTGTTCACTCTTTTGTATAAGTTAATGTAGGCCTTCGTGCCAAGTATTTTAGTTGTGAAAGTCATTTGAAAGTTAAGTGGAGGTTTTGCACTCCAAAGTGGATTTCGTTTATCTTTATGATAGTTTTCGAAAAGTTTTTGTTAAATGTGATTTATGACGTCTTCCGTGCGCGTCCCGAGCGTGGGGCCATGTAGGACCACGGGTACGGGGAGCGACAGAATGGGCCAATCACAAATAAGATAAATGAATAAAAGAAAAATAAAAGAAATAAAAGAAATCAAATAATAAATGAAAGAAATATTAGTTTTTGGGAAAAGGCTTAGAATTTGGGATTGGGAGTTAATGAGAAAAGGGGGGATGAATGTGGATGTAAAAAGATGGTTTTTGTGATCAAGAAAAGATGTTTGTAAATAAGAAAAGGGAGGGAAATAAGGTGCAATCCGTTACTGCCAAAGTGGGAAGCGCGCGGGTCCGGCTTTTGGGGCGGGACGCGCGCGCGGCTCACTGGTAGTGCCGGAAGCGCCCGCGGGTGAAAAATGACAGAATGACAGAATGACCCTAAAAGTTAACTCTGTTATGCAGTTTAGTCCAAAACTAACGGAATCAGTTAGGAACTTAACCGAAGTAACAGAAATCAACAAAAATAAGTTAAATAAAAATACTTTGTATGCAATCGGGGTGAGAGGTCCAAGGCGGGGTGTCTACAGGACCTTTCTCGCAATCAATGATGGCACTCTAGGGGCTACGGTCAAGTCTTAAAGGCTCCCTCGGAAAAGAGCAATTAACTCCCCAGTAGTATCCCCAGCCAAGTCGTGTGCAACATTGGAAGCTTCCTCAATTCGGCACTGAAGGTGTCCAAGGGCTTCGCAATCTACAATCTTTTGGGCTACGGCATTACAGTAATTCAAGCAAAGGGCAGTATTAGGGCTTCGCGACCGACAGTCTTTTGGGCAACAATACTCGAGCAAGTGCAATGTGGAATAGTCTTATGGCTCCATGAAAGGGATCAAGCTTCAAGAGTTTATCAACACTTCCAGTCAAAAGGCCCCTTGGTTTTAAATGAAGGCTCCAATGATATGAATGAATTTGATAATTCTTGTTAGAACTTACAACGAGATTATGAAGGAAGTCTTAGGGAAAAGGAAAAGATTCAATATGCTAAACTCTAATCAAAACAGGGTTATAGCGGGAAATGCCACGGCCAATCCCAATGTTTCTGCAATTCAGCACCCCCTTCTCCAAGATCAAAAGCACAAGGTACAGCTCAGATAAAGTTGGGCCACAGCACTAGTTGCATCCGAAGATCCGTCATTAGTTCAACTCAAGAAGAGTCAAGCAAGCATACTCATTTGGGACTTTATCACACCAAGACCTTATCATCCGCGACCTCGATGGCACCGCAAGACATTACTGCATCTTTTGACATAAGCCCTCCGCCATTTGGGTATCAACCACAATGAGGCCATTCATCTCCCCAGTAAGAGCAAGAAAGGGATCTCTATCAAGAATTCTACCCGACGGTACATCCGCGCTCAATGCCGAGCCGATCACAAGATAATTTGGGAACTTTACAATGAAAGGTCTTCACATTTCACCATCTCCAAGCCCGCAAGCAACAAGTCCATGATATTTGGGGCTTAGAAATCTCTCGAAGCTTGGAGCTTGCTCACGTCAACAACAAAAGACGATTCATTTGAGTGGACCAAAGAGCTTATTTATCTTGGGGCTATGCAAGTCACTCCAAATTTGGCATCAAAGGCGATCTAGGGGCTTCACAATCAGCAACCCCTTATCTCGGCATCAAAAGTCTTTTCAAGCCCCATAATCGACAAATATCTTGGGGCTAGACATCAATCTTCGTCAGACACACCGGCGGGGTTAGACATCAATCTTCGTTGGGCACACCGGCGGGGTTAGACATTAATCTTCGTTGGGCACGACGACGACAACGACTGAATTCAAGCAAGGCAATCCGGACTTCGATCGCACATGACTTGATCTTGGGTTGGCTTTACAAACACACAATGGCTAAAATGGTTCACCCACGAACTAAAAATCCTTTTCTCGCATGTGTACATATTCTTTTCCTTCTAAAAAAAAAAAAAAAAAAAAAAAAAAAGATTTTCTCTTTTTCTTTTTCTTTTTCTTTTTCTTTTTCTTTTTCTTTTTCTTTTTCTTTTTCTTTTTCTTTTTCTTTTTCTTTTTCTTTACTTGCGTATAAGTATGTGCTCCATAGCTTCTTCCCCAGCGTTCTTCATCATCCTTGATATGTAGGCAGCCTTTGGCACGACCAACCCATCATTCAGAATGTCATCTCACCAACATTCCATCGAAAGCAGCAGCAGTTCATCATCTTCATCAAAGCCACAACATCTCCATCCCGAATCAAGCGGCCATGGTAAGTGAAGGTATGAACATCATTCATTAATACTTTCCTCAAAATCACACAGCACACAAAAGCAATTTCTTCATTCTTGCAAATCTCTCTCTCATGCAAAACTGCTTTCAAATCACATTGCACCATGAGCACAATTTCTCTCTTCATTTCACACTTCATGCATCTTCTTGCACTAGCACATATACCTGAAAAGCACATAACAGGTACCACCGCGAAGTCAAACAGCATCAGCAACTCGAGGCACTTCATCCCCAGCAGAAAATGGTCCACAGTCAACCATGCCCGCATCCCCGCAAAAGTCAACTGCAACGCCAAACAGCACACGGCTTCAAAGCAGCAATTCGTCAAAGGTTCAATAACGGCCTCATCAACGGATTTCACTAACGGATTCGTCAACAAAGGTTCAATAACGGCCTCGAAGGTTCACTAACGGCCTCATCAACGGATTTCACTAACGAATTCGACAACAAAGGTTCACTAACGGCCTCGAAGGTTCACTAACGGCCTCATCAACGGATTTCACTAACGGATTCGTCAACAAAGGATCACTAACGGCCTCGAAGGTTCACTAACGGCCTCATCAACGGATTTCACTAACGGATTCGACAACAACGGTTCACTAACGGCCTCATCAACGGATTTCACTAACGGATTCGTCAACAAAGGTTCACTAACGGCCTCGAAGGTTCACTAACGGCCTCATCAACGGATTTCACTAACGGATTCGTCAACAAAAGTTCACTAATGGCCTCATTCAAGGGTTCACTAACGGCCTCATCAACGGATTTCACTAACGGATTCGTCCTCAAAGGTTTACTAACGGCCTCCTCAAAGGTTCACTAACGGCCTCTTCAAAGGTTCACTAACGGCCTCTCCAAAGGTTCACCAACGGCCTCTTCAAAGGTTCACTAACGGCCTCATTCAAGGGTTCACTAACGGCCTCATCAACGGATTTCACTAACAGATTCGTCCTCAAAGGTTCACTAACGGCCTCCTTAAAGGTTCACTAACGGCCTCTCCAAAGGTTCACTAACGGCCTCTCCAAAGGTTCACTAACGGCCTCGTTCAAAGGTTCACTAACGGCCTCATTCAACATATTCAGCCGGCAGGTTCACCTAACGGATCATTCCACCCCCTCTACCAACAAAAGACGCTCACACAGGGAGCGCACCCCTATCTCTAGCAATTTCAAATTACTGCTTTCATCGAGTCTTTGCTTTATTTTCTTTCTTTTTCTTTGTCGATGTCCTCGGCGGGTGTTTTTACTTTCGTCGACGCGTTTTGCTTTGCAATCCACGTCGTCGAGGGGCTCTGTAGACACCCCGCCTTGGACCTCTCACCCCGATTGCATACAATGTATTTTTATTTAACTTATTTTTGTTGATTTCTGTTACTTCGGTTAAGTTCCTAACTGATTCCGTTAGTTTTGGACTAAACTGCATAACAGAGTTAACTTTTATGGTCATTCTGTCATTTTGTCCTTTTCTATCGCGGGCGCTTCCGGAACTGTTAACGGGCTGCGCGCGCGTCTCGCCCCAAAAGCGGGACTCGCGCGCTTCCCACTTTGGCAGTAACGGATTGCACCTTATTTCCCTCCCTTTCCTAGTTCACAAAATAACCTCTTTTTACATCCAAGTTCATCCCCCCTTTGCTCCAAAAACTCCCAATCCTTTATTCTAGCCTTTTCATTAAAAAACAAAATATTTCTTTTTATTATTATTTGATTTTCATTTATTTATTTCATTTATTATTTTATTTATCTTATTTTCTATTGGTCAATTCCATCTCACATGGATTGACCAATTTCCCTCCAAGTTTTCCCTCCTCTTTTTACCTATAAAAACCTCTCATTTCTACCTTAGAAAGGGACCAACTTCATCTTCCCTACAAGAACTATACATAAGTTCTCTCAACACATTTTCCCTACAAACAAATACTACACAAAGTGTTGCACAACCATTTCTCTACAAACAACACCATCTCCAAGTCAAAGTCTAAGGTCCTCTTTTCTAAATGTACTTTTATTCTTCTTCTCTTTTATTCTAGTCTTACTAGTATGCAATCCCCATCAATTGGGACATGACCAAATGACCATTTTACTACATTAAAGTTGGTTAAGGTTATCTCCCTACATTTTAATCTCTACTTTAATTTCCTATACATTTCTCAATGTAATTGTTTAGCATAAATTTATAAATAAAACAATTCTCTTTTCTTCCCCTTTTTCTTTACATTATAATTGTTAGCACTGCTAATAAATTGAAGGACATTTAGCATTAGAACACCAATAGTAGCAAGACCCGCATAAGCGGGGCGGAGTGGGTGTTTAAGTACTTCCCACTCCGTCACCTAACCCCCGAACCCTTCTCTCCCAAATCTCTGGTTTTGTACATAAATTAGGCTATTTCTAGGTTTTTCTTATGTTCCTTTAAAAACATAGGTGGCGACTCTAAACAATCTTAAACAAGTTAGACATCCTAGGATAATTCACCGCTCTAGCCAAGCCGTGGTTCTCCCGGGGTATCTAAAACATGGGAAAAAGATATGCACAAGAGATAAAGTACAAGGAGGGAAGGAGAAAGAATATACAATCATGATATTGACGAAAGTTTGACCCTCTAATGCGTGAAAAGTTCAAAGCTAGTCCCCAGCAGAGTCGTCACTGTGAATACCCCTTTCCGAATGCGGGCGACACATGGGAAGTCTTTTATTATTTATCTTTTTTTATCTTTTCTATGGGATTAGGATATTCAAATTGGCATCTAACTTATGACGAGTCACCATGCCGTTTTATTGAGCTAAAACATTGAGAAAAGCTAACAAAGAGGGTTCGGGGGTCAAGTTACGATAAGAGAAGAATATTAAAATGATCACTCCTATCGCCCGATAGATCGGACTTTCTATCATGATAAATGTGTTAGTAGTGTGTTAGTGATTTTGACCGGATCCAAAGATTTCCTACGTTCCTCTCGTATGAGAAGCTCAGGTCGACGTAGTTCGCACATAATCAGAATAGAGAGAAGAAGTGGGATCATGCATGATGATGGGGGAGGAGAAAGAATCATACAAGATGATCACATCCTAGAATAATGATTATACCATCGATAAGATCAATGTGTAGTCATCATATTCATCACAGGAGAGTTAATGATCATAGGAATATTTACCTAAAGTTTAGGGTTTAGAAGTAGTTCCTAGATCTTGGAGATCATCATCTTCTATGCATATAAATAGGGATTATAATCCTAGATCTAGTATGTTACGCATGTATAAGTCGTAGATCTAGCATAATAATAAGAACGTCATGAACATGTATGAATAAACACGTAAGCATGAAGATCGCTACCTTAGATATAGAGCAGAATATGAATTCTAGTTAAGAACATGAAGAACACATTATGAATCATATGAATATGAATGTATAAACATAATGAAAAACATGCATAAATCAGATCTATACTAAAACATGTAGAAAACCTCACCAATCTTGACAAGAACGAAGCCGAATCTTGGACGTGGATTCGCCTGACCTTAGGGATTGTTAGAAAGGCTTTGGGAGAGAGTTCTGTCGTCAGTTTAGACTCTGGAACTCGGAGGAGAGAATTGTGTGTCCAAAATGTGAACTGAAGTCACCTATTTATAGAGGATTTGGTCCGGAAACACTGGCCGCCCGGCCAACCGCGGAGGTTGGCGTGGTTCCCAAGGTTGCGATCAGAACTGGACTCTGGAGAACGTCTATCTTCAAAAATAATCCGATCAGGAGTAAATATCCTCTTATCTAGGATTTTCGGCAAATTCCGGATAAGTCCTGTGCAGCTTGTAAATACCTGTGAGGTCCTTATGAGTTCTGGAATGTCTAACAACTTATTTTTAGGCCGGGTACTAACAGGTGCGTCCGGGTGTTGCATTCTTCTTGATTGCATTATCCTGGATCAACTTGTCCTCTTCCAACCTGATAAATCTAGATGCTCTGGTTCTTATTTCATCCAACATCTTGCAGGGCGTCATGACCAAATCATCATAATATGTCCTTCTTAAGTCCCATCCTGAAGGCTTCAATTGCAGTAGATGTGTCCAATTTGGTGATGTCTACAGCTTCTCTATTGAACCTGCTCAGTTAGTCTTTCAAGAGTTCATCAGGTTGCTGGACCACCCTATAGAGATCACTCGTCAGCTTCTCGAACACCCTGTTACATGAAATTTGATTAGTGAACATGTTAATAAGTTGGGCATATGATCCGATAGAGCCTAAAGGCTGGTTGATAAGCCATCTCAAAGCTGCTCCTGTAAGAGTTGAACCAAAACCCCTGCAAAAGCAAGCTTCCTTGTACTGGGGTGGAATATGGACAACATCCTCTTCTCTTGATATAATACAAAATGCTCCGCTGGATCAGTGGTCCCATCATACTGCTTCATATGGGGTGGACTGAACTTCTTTGGAATGACTATATTGGCTATAGCTAGAGCGAAGCAGGACTCATTGTAACATGTTGGGGAAGCCTGGTTGTGTGGCAGAGTCAATCCTGGCACACTCATAACTAGTTCCTTTAGCTCCTGCATTTGTCTGTAAGTAGGCTACCTGCATCATTGTTAGTAGCAGCGAATTGATAATTATTGAGATAATTAAAATCAAACTGAGGGTTAAGACTCCCTGCTGCCACCGTGGTTGGCGTAACAAATGTTGTTGAAGTTGGAGTAACAGTTCCAGGATGGATGATCATGCTATTGGTGGTCAGGTTGGTGACTGGTGTGAACCCTCCGAAGCCAGATGGCCCTCCATTATTTCCTT
The DNA here is from genome assembly GCA_026119855.1 of Campanula takesimana. Classification (NCBI taxonomy): domain Eukaryota; kingdom Viridiplantae; phylum Streptophyta; class Magnoliopsida; order Asterales; family Campanulaceae; genus Campanula; species Campanula takesimana. The sequence continues at coordinate 1,152,187 of JAOWBW010000120.1, forward strand.
CAAAGCCAAGCCTTGTAGGATGGTATGGGACATTCCAGTAGACATCTTGAATTCTTTTAGTAATTAAAAAACCAAATTTCCCACGGACGACGCCAAATTGTTTTGGTCAAATTTTGCAATTCAACTCCAAGAAACGAAATTGGGTATAATGGAATAAAATTGTAATAGGATTCAAGAACAAGTAGAAACGATAATTAACGAGGAAAGCCCTTGAACAACTTGTTCGCCGGCATAAAACATCAAAGATGGAATTTTATTAGTAATGGTGAAGAACAATGAGACAAGTAAGAATATATCTCCAAAGTAAATTGTAGTGCGTCTGTGTGTGCGTTACATAATTTTTGTGAACTATTTATACTAAAGGAATAATCACAAACTAGTTAACAAGGTCATGATTCTCGGGTAGTTTGTTTAGCCCTATCTCTTTGCCGTTGCTTGAATTGGCGTTGACTAAACAAGACTTCTTGTTTGACTGAGTCTCTATGCAAGACACATTTGTTTAATTGTGTTCCATGATATGCGCATTATCTCCTAAAAAATAGGAACATTCATACCTGCATAAGAAACATGATTATTAACCCATATGTTAGTGTCAAGATGCAGTATGTCGGAGCAAGATGGAGTCTTCAAGATGAAGCGTGAATTTTATCCCCAAACATAAATAGGTAACCATTTTTATATTATGTACACTGTTATATGTAAAAGGAGAATCTAGAATTGTTGTTTTCGAATGTCCATTTATGAATTTCATTATTTCATCAATTTAAAACAAACCAGAAAATATGTTTCTTTTGTGGTTCATAATACAATTCAGAGAAACAATTTGTGTGATCTTTGATAACAGTATATCTTTGTATTTATTGTGTGTATATTCTCTATAGATAGACTTCTTGTTTGCTTATGAATTTGTTTCCCGTGTTGAGACGCTGGTCATGTCGGTGGTGTGTTTCCACATGTAGAGTCTGATAACATATGTAATGCATGTCATAAAGAGAGAAGAGAATTGAGGAATTGTTCCTTGTTCAGAATTGCATTGTAAAAACTAACAACCTATATAAACGTTTATTAGACTATAAGTTAGGAAAAGATTTGACTCTTCCTCTCGGCATTGATTGGCTCTCCTTTTATACAAGATTGTCCCAAATATACATCCTACCTATCCCCATATACAAAGATAATTACGATATTTGGTTACAAGAATATCTACAGAATCATTTGGCTAATACCACCCCTCAAGCAAAACGCCCATAAGGAAGTGAAGCTTGTGGAGAGTGCTTCAAAGAGGCTTGGACAACCCTTTAGTGAACAAGTTTGCAAGTTGATCATTGGATGTAACAAACTTGAATTGAAGAAAACCCTGTGTGACCAATTCGCGAATGAAGTGATAATCAATTTCAATATGGCGAGTAAGGGCGTGGAGACCGGATTGTTTGCTATATGCATTGCCAAAATGTTGTCACAGAATAGGACTAGTGGAGGAAGCTGTATGCACAGTTCGTGTAAAAGAAAAGAAAACCAATGTTGTTCTGTAGTTGTAGTAGCTAGAGCACGATAGCATGATATTCTTCTTCACTGCTTGAACGATACATTAGTCTGTTTCTTTGCAGTCCACGATAAAATATGATACAGAAAGAGGTTATGAGAATTGACCGAACGGAATTGAAACAAGATAAAGGGTTAAAACCCTAATAATTGCACAACGGCAAATATAATTTTTATTAATCAAAATCAAAGTCCCCTAAAAACTTTTATTAATCAAAATCAAAGTCCCCTAAAACTATTACAATAGAAAATAATAAATAGACCCATTAACTTGTTGACCAAGAACTTCCTAGATTAACTAAACTTGTTGACCAAGCACTACCTAAATAAAACCCTAATTTATCATATTACTATAAATTACCCTTAATAATAAATAAAATAAAAATAAGAAAATACTAATTAAAAATAGCTGGTCTTCTGCTTGAACTGCTTGTACATTACTGCCCGCTTGTACCAACTTCCTGGACTGCATCATTCTCCTCTTCTTAGAAAAAATTCGACTTAATGAGGTTCACATAATTATAGAACTGACATCACATAATGCACTTCATATACAATCGAACATTGGAGTGAGAAGAACAAAAATTACGGGGCTTTGCCTATTGTCTCAGGGTTTAAAAGTCCCAAAAATAGGTCCTTTAGGGCCTAGAACGGGCTCTGAAGTTTTTATCATTTTTTGGAATTTTTCGTAATTTGTGCTTAATTAGGGTTATTCTCGATTTATGGTTGCAGGACATTTAAATACTTTGTTTTAGGGTTTTTGGAGGCATTTTTATGATATTGATCATTCATTCTAATTTTCGGTGATCGTGTTCGATTCAACGAAAGTTGAAGATCCAGCACGTACTCTAGTCATGCACGATTCAACAGTGATCGGTTTATCTCTATCTTCTGCTAAGTCACTAAGTTAGGGGAGTTAAATTTCTTAAGAATTAATATTCCTGTTAGTTTGTTCAATTTCTTTAATCAACCCAAACTGGAACACAAAATGTCAATGGTACGACTTAATGAGGTTCACATAATTATAGAACTGACATCACATATTCTACAAAATCAAATCAAACAAACAAATAAAAAGAATTCATAGAGCTAATACATTGGCAATGTCAACGATCACCTTTAAAAAGACTACAGCTTCACCCCTAAATGGAGTACATTTTAATTTAAGTATACGCTTATTGTTAGCAACTAATAATCGCTGTGCATTATAAAAATGTAACATGATCATCCCATGACATGTATTTTTAACGAAAAATAAGCAATAAAGAAGGTAAGAAGAATCTATTCCTGATTCCTAAACGATAAAATAAACTGCACTGAACACTTAAGAACATTCAATGGGGTTACATACATTTTGACTTATGATATAAGTAAACCAGATAATGTAAAATTCTAGCTCAAAGTTTTTTTGTACTAACGTAAAAAAAAACGGTGACATTTATTCCGGGACAGAGGTAAAGGTAATAGAAAGTATGTACCGAAAAGAAAACACAAAGGACTAAGTACAGTTAAGTCTGATAATTGGAGATCATTTTGAGCTTAGAACATGGATATTATTAGTGTCTGAATTTGCTTCCGTGGGAGACAATTGAAAAAATAAATAAAATTCGTGCTATGTATCTACTTAATGTACTTGAACAAACTAGTCATATATTCATTCCTCAAAATCTTACAAATGAAAGCATCGCCGTTTAAAAGACTATAGCTTCACCCCATGATCACTCCATGACATGTAATTTAAAAAAAAAAAAAAAATAAGCAATAAAGAATGTAAGAAGAATCTATTCCTTATTCCTAAACGAAAAAAAAAAATGCCCTGTACACTTAAGAACGTTCAATGGGGTTACATACATTTTGACTTAGGATATAGGTAAATCAGATAATGTGAAGATTTACTAACATGATTGTATATTTTACAAGTCAAAGACATTTATTAATGAGGAACCTTGCAAGAAATGAAATCATAAAGCATCCATGATCATTTCCATTTCCAAAAGTCAGTGCTAAATCTTTTTTTTTTTGAATCATTTATAATCAATTTTTTATGTAACAATCTGCAACTTGCAAGACCTAAACTGAACTTAATTCATTATATCTATAGCCAACTTCAAAGGTAGAGGTAGCAATTTTTCTGATAGAGACACCAGAGAGATTGAGAAAGAGAAAGAGAGAGGGGGAGAGAGAGAGAGAGAGAGAGATGGAAGTGTATAAGCATTTCAGCCACAAACACAACCTCGATCACCACCAGGTGAATCAAGGTTCAGTAATCATTTGCTCAGGCTGCGAATACGCAGTCACTGGCACTGTCTATGTATGCGTGCCATGCAAATTCTATCTTCATGAAAGTTGCTACGCCGCCACTCGCTCCCTCAAACATCCATCTCACACTTCCCACCCTCTAACTTTAGTCCCATATCCAACTTACCCCTCCAGTTCCTTCTATTGCAATACATGCACCCTAATTGGAACCGGCTTTTCCTACGCCTGTTCCGATTGTGAATTTGACCTCCATGTCCATTGTGCTTATAACATCCATCATGACCCAACAAAGGCTGAATCTTCACAACAAAACAAAATTGAGGAAAATAATTCTGTGATTTCTGAACTGCGTGATGCTGAGGATCTTGCAGACCAACTTGCAGCAGCTCAGATTGCAGGTAAAATAGCTGCGAAGGGCCGACAAAATGCACTTGATTTATTGGACCCACCTGGCACGAAGTATAAGTATAACTATGCGTTAGACAACATTTAGCTGCAATCGTTCCGTCTAGATGCTCTGAACCACTTTTGTGTTCCAATAGTGATTCATAATGACAGTGATTCAGAAGCTGGTTTCAAATGAGGTCATCCAAGCATAAAATCAGTCAACATCTTCTGTTATATGTTATTTTCGGTTATTCTACTATTCTGTTGTGTCTATTGATTTACAAGGTTTGAAATGGATGTCTTTTGTGACTGTTAATTAAATAAAGCTGTTTTACTTAATATTTAGGGTACTCTAATAGTAAAAGAAATATGAGGGTGTAGGATTCTGTTATGAATTTCATGATCTTTTTACACTAACCTAGAAAAGTATTTGTCTATTTTTATCCATAACTAGTTAATAACCTGTCGTCGACGGGTACAGTAAACTTGTTAATTACTTTGAACTTAGTTTTCTACTATGTTTTAGGTTGGTAAGCTTATCCCAGGAGTCACAAAGATGGGAATTTCCCTTTCTTCTAGCCAAGACCGGCCTTCGGCCACTGAAGCCACCGCTTTGAGCCCAAGAAATTTAACAATTTTCAGGGACCCCAAATTTCGTACCCCAGATATTATGAATAGACCCCAAGTTAAATCTTAAATGTTAATCAAACTATTAACATATCAATAACAAAAAATTATTAACTCACCAACCCAATTTGCACATTCATTGGTTAAAAAGACATATCTTCATTTAGTTTTTCTTTTTAAAAAAAATAGTCAAAACCATAGCTTTCCGACATTTTTTGTTGGGAATTTAGTGGTACCCCGTTGCAATTTAGATTAAAAACAAAACACCCACAAACACAAATATGAATGAATCACACACAAAGAACACAAGAATTGTTTGCCCAGTTCGTTCAGCACATGAACTACATCCGGGGGCAATCTCCAAGTCAATATATTATTAAATATTCTTTAACATGGTTCTAACTCGGAACTATGCTTATATATGCCTACAAGAAAGTCCTAAACAAATACATGGAAGAATTCCCATCAAACAAGAAAACTAGAAACGATCCGGAGCAGGTAACGGAAGGTCCGACCGGGTGCCTAAGTAGGTACGGTCGGATCCCACCTAGGTCCGGCCGGGCCCTTTCTGTGGTTCGCCCGGATCTCCCTCTTCAGTCCCCTTTTTCAGTTTCCTCTTCTGTTTCGACTTCTCCTTGATTCCTTCCAACCCCCGTATGGTTTGAACTCCTTTTCCTCATTGTCTCCTTTTGGTTTTAGGGCTCTAAACCCAACAATCTCCCACCTAGAGACTAAAACCGTAAGCATAGAATGACCATCACTCCTAACATGGAATGAACCTCCTTCGAAAACATTTTTACTCCCATATTGACTTGACGTTGCCGAGACTCCCCCCTCAAGTGCTAAGGCGAGTTGAAACCAACTAACGTTTCAACCACTCCACGTTAGATTCATCTTGCCTCCCCAAATAAGCTTCTACCTTGATTTCTCTCGGCAAGTCTAACTTCGTCTTCTCCCTCCAGACCCACCTTCCACGCAATGCTCCCTGTTGAAACTTGGACATACCTTATTTCTTCCATTGTCTTCTGTTGGTCTGAACACGCTCTCTATTACGGCATTTTGACTTCCACATCGTGTTGATAAACTTTGTGTCATTCCCCTCCCCCTAACACACCGTTTCTTGATGTCTCTCCTTTCTACACCAATAAGTTGGTCCTTTAGCCTCTTGCTCCCACGCGAGCAAACATTGATATTGTAGGTAGAGTACAACATCTTGTCCTTAACCCCATGAGCTATCACCTTAGCTCTTTTTGTGACTTCCCAAGACCCACCCATGAAGGTTACACCATACCCTTCATCATCAAGTTGTCCAACAGAAATTACCCTCCTCCTCAATTCTGGAATATGTATTACATCATGTAATTGTAAAACATCCCATTAGGTGTCTTCATCATCACATCCCCCTTACCTTCAATCTTTAATGGTTGATTATCACCAAGATAAAAAACCCCAAAATCACCTGGTGTATATCGCTCCATTGACTCGCATCCCCACTAGCATGACTAGAAGCTCCAGAATCGAACACCCAATCTTCACCCGACTGCTCCTCTCCAAGGACTAATACATCCTCATCATACACCATGTGTGCATAACCATTTCCTTCCTTATCCGGACAATTATAACTAATATAACCTTTCGCGCCACAATTGTAGCACTTGACCGATTTATTTTTCTCCTATTTCAGTACTCCCTAGCCTTCCCCTAGCTTTCTCTATCTTAAGTGCAGCCCCATCTACGAAATTTTCTCCCCCTTTCTCTTTCCTTCTCAACTCCTCTTGAAGGAGGAGATCTCTAACTTCCGTATATACTAACGGTGCCTTCGACGTACTAATCGTTGTAACAGTTACCTCCAAACTATTAGGCAATGATTTTAGTAGAAAACATGCTAGCACTTCATCTAAGAAAGTCATATTAACAATTTTCAATAGGTCCACCATACCTTTGAAATAGCCGATATGACTCGCTGCTGTCTGCCCCTCTGACATCTTCGCACTCGCAAACCTCTTTATCAAGTGCACCTTATTGATATTAGATGGCTTGTCATACATGTCTGACAGCATCTGTAGCAACCCCACCGTTGTCTTGGCCTCCATCGCATTCCGTGCAACATCGTCGGTTAGAGCACTCCTTACCGCTCCTAACACCTTACGATACAACGTCTCTCAATCCCCTTGTGACATGTCTGCAGGTTTCTCGGCCAAGGGTTTACGAAGATCTTTACAATAAAGGTAATCTTCAACCCTTGTCCTCCAAAATGTGAAATTCACATTTTGAATTTTTTTATCGAGTTCTTCATCATGATTGCTTCACAAAGTCCTTAAGAACGTGATTCAATATAATCAATGAATGAAACTTTGAATTCCTAATTAAAGCTCTTGATACTAGTTGTTGGGAATTTTGTGGTACCCCGTTGCAATTTAAATTAAGATTAGAACACCCACAACACAAATATGAGAGAATCACACACAAAGAACTGTAGACACCCCGCCTTGGACCTCTCATGTCCCGATTGCATACACATTCTTTGTCTTCCTCTTTTCTGTTAAGTTTTGTTACTTTTCGTTAACTTTCGTCACTTTCCATTAAGTTCCTGACTTACTCCGTTAGTCTTGGATTTGACTAAGTGGAAAGTCAACCTTGAGTCTTTGTTTCATTTATTTTCGTTGACTTTCGTGATGTTCGTTAAGTTTTTGGACTAATTTTGTTAGTTTTGGGGTTTAACTGCATAACGGGGTTAACATTTGGGCTAAAAAATGAATTTTCTGAAGCTGGGATGCGCACGCCTTTGCCCTCCTTTGTGGGAGGCGTGCTCCTCCCATAGGGGGGGGTGCGAAGCGCGCTCTTCCCGCTTCCAGAATCTCATATTTGGCCAAATTTCCCTCCTTTTCTGATTTGTAACCCCCAAGGCCATTATGCCTTGGCTTGATCCGGGGAAGAGCCATCTTTGTGACCAAAAACACTTCCACCTATAAATACCTCTTCATTCCACCATGGAAAAAGAGGAAGAATTCTTGAGTCAAAAACACTCTAAACACACAAAAGTCCATTTTCAAAGGTAGTCATTATACACAAAGTTTGGTCCTTCCTCTTGAAAGCACAAGGTACAATGTCCATCTTCTTCTTCTAAATTCTTGTTTTATCTTATATTATCTCTTTATCACTTCTTAAACAAAAACCTTTTAAATTATTTTCTTCATCTCTAATGTGTATGCAATCTCCATAAAAAGGGATACAACCAAAAGACCACTTCACTATTGAAGTTTGGTCAAGGTTACATCCCAACATTTTAATTCCACTTTAATTTACATTCTCATTTCTTAATGTAATTATCTAGCAATAATTCGACATGTAATATTTAGTATAAATCAATAAATAAGCAATTCTCCTTTATTTTTCCTCTATAAATTTCCCCTTTCTTTTCATTATAATTGTTAGCACATTTCTCTTATCATTAAATTGAAGGACATTTAGCATTAGAACACCAAAAGTAGAAAGACCCGCGTAAGCGGGGCGGAGTGGGTGTTTAAGTACTCCGCACTCCGTCACCTAACCCCCGAACCCATCTTTTCCCGAATCTCTGGTTTTTTATATAAAATTGGCTCTTTTTAGGTTTTTCTTATGTTCCTCTAAAATATAGGTGGCGACTCTTAAAATCAATTAGACATCCTAGGTAATTCACGCGCTCTAGCCAAGCCGTGGTTCCCCGGGGTATCTACATTGGCGACTCCGCTGGGGACATAGAGGGTTAAACTTGCGTTTTTCATTTTTGGTGTTCTTTTATTTTATTTTTTGGGCATTCTGGTAAAAAGGGTAGGAAGCGCGCTCCTCTGGCCTTCTTGGCCTAAAGAGCGCTCGTCCGACCTTAATTACCAGAATCGCCCGCCTCCCATCTTGTCCTTCAATTCCATGTTTCTGTGCTAACGTTTACTGCAGGGGAAAAAGTTCTATAATTTAGGGTCAAGGCAATCTCTTGAACCCGCTGATTTGCAGGTACTGCCCAGAAGCGGGCGCCTCCACTTCTCTTAGTCTGACGCGCGCGCCTCCCGAGTAGGCATATGAATGCGCGCGCTTCTGGGCATTTCCCAGAAACAGAAACAGTGAACAGAATGGACAGTTTTGACAGTGTGTGGGCACCGGGCCTGCACAGAACATCTTTTATTTCCTGTTCATTTTTATCGGTCACACGGGTGATTTGAAAGTTGTAAATTACGTGCTTATTTGTTTTTTTTTATTTCCTTTGAAAAAAAAAATATTTTTGTCACTTGTTAGACCTCACACTACGTGCACAATTCTTATCAACTGCTCACTATCGAGTCGCACAAGTCCAACCCCAAACCCATCGAGGCCCGTCCTAGGAAGTTTCAAGCTCCACCCGACCTTGACTCTTCCGAAGCGGTAAACCTCAGCCCGTGGCGTAGTTCACGACTACATGCCGGGGGTGACCTTTAAGCCTCTCTTTAGCCGAGCACAAACCACACAATTTTAGTTAGGGTCTAACACTCCGTGACTCAAGTCGGTTTCCATGTGCCGAGATTTCCCTAAACTAATATCTTCAAATCATACATGCCAGTCGTTGTTTTGGACGAAATAAAACTCCGTCCCCAAGTGGTCATAATGGACGCTAATAAAAAATCCGTCCCCGCATGTATGCTTTACTACATTAATTTAGTTTAATCCCGACACATGTAGGATTCACAAGCGTGGTGGAATCCGATTAGTATATGGGACCGCGAGAAGGTCTATATACTAGTGTGACGATTCCACTATTTTTCTAGAAACCCCAAAAAGGACCACGTCCATCCGACTTTTGTAAATAAATAAAAAAAAGAGTCATTTTTCTTATGTGGTTGAGTCTTTCTCCTTTGTTTGTGGGTTAATTATTTTACTCAAAATATGTTTGTGGGGCCAGCCTAAGACCGACAGTGTTCTCTCAATAGGTCCAATGGCTTCCAATAGCAACAACAACAAGGGTGAGAACATCTCCGTGTCCAACGAAAGGCTCGAGCAAACATACCGTTCGAGACTTTATCACACCAAGACCTTATCATCTGCAACAACATTACCATCTCCCACGAGACGTCTCCCGAAGACCGTACTACATTTTCAACATGGACCTTCCGCCATTTGGGTATCAACCACAAAAAGGGCCATCCATCTCCAAGCAAGAGAAAGAAGGAGATCGACTTCAAGAGTCCTACCCGATGTGGCATCCGCTCTCAATACAAAGCTAAGCCGATTTGGGGCTTCACATCGAAAGGTCTTCACATCCCGCCATCTCGAAGCCCACATGACATTTGGGGCTTAGCGATCTCCCGAAGCTTGGTATTAATAATCTTCTCTTGGGGCTTGCTCTCGTCAACATCGAAAGGCGATTTATCATAGGGCTATGCAAGATTGGCGTCAAGGGCATTATAGGGGATTTTCAATCAACAACCCCCTTATCTCGGCATCGAAAGTCTTTTGAAACCCCATAATTGACACATATCTTGGGCTAGACATCAATTTCGTTGGACACCACGGCAACGACGACATAATTCAAAGCGAGGCAATCCGGACTTCGACCGAACATGACTTGATCTTGGATTGGCTTTGCAAACACACAATGGTTAAAATGGTTCACCCACAAACTAATTAAAAAAAAAAAACGACAAAAGGATTTTTCTTTTTCTTTTTCTATGTGCAAAAGTTCGTGCTTTATTTTGCCTTGCTCCTAGCATTCTTCCCCAGCGTCCTCCACCATCCTTGAACTACGCTGGTCTGATTCCTTTCAAGGGATACGTAGGCAGCCTTTTGGCACGACCAACCTACCATCTAGAATACCATCTCGCCGATACTCCTTCAAAGGCAAGAACAATTCATCACCATCAACATCATCATTCTCCATCCAAAGCATGGACATTCTTCATCAAAAGCATCAACATCCTTCAGCAATCCATCCCCAATCAAGCGGCAATGGTAAGTGAAGGTATCAACATCATTCATCTTAAGCAATCTCTGCTTTCAAAAATCACTTCACACACAGAATCACATTACTTCTCTCTCATACAAACTGCTTTCAAATCACATCACATCACAACCACAATTTCCCTCATAACTGCCATTTCACATCCCATACATGTCATAAGCACATATACCTGCAAAGCACACACTTAACAGGTACCACCACAAGGTCAACAACATCTACAACTCAAGGCACTTCATCCCCAGCAGAAAGTGATCCGCCGTCAACTACGCCTGCATCCCACAGAGTCAAACAATTACAGTTCAATGACAACAACTCGATCCATGGTGAGCCGCAAAATCACCACCTCTCCATCAAGCAACACAATAATATTACATATAGGCAGACAGAGCCTCGGATCCCGTCATCAGCAAACGGATCCCGCATCAGCAAACGGATCCCGCATTCAGCAAACGGATCCCGCATCAGCAAACGGATCCTGCATTTAGCAAACGGATCCCGCTTCAGCAAAGGGATCCCGCATCAGCAACGGATCCCACATCAGCAAATGGATCCCGCTTCAGCAAGACGGATCCCGCCAATAAAGCCGCTCACACAGGGAGCGCACCCCCATCTTTCACAATTTTAAAATTCCCCTCTTTCTTTAAATTGTGGCCGTGGTGGGCCGCCTCAAGCCACCACACCTTTTTTTAAAATTTTGTGGCCGTGGTGGGCCGCCTCAAGCCACCACACCTTTTTTTAAAAAAAAATTGTAGCTGTAGTGGGCCTCCTCAAGCCACCACACCTTTTTTAAAAATTTTGTGGCCGTGGTGGGCCGCCTTAAGCCACCACACCTTTTTTTTTAAAAAAAAATTGTGGCCGTGGTGGGCCGTCTCAAGCCACCACACCTTTTTAAAATTTTGTGGCCGTGGAGGGCCGCCTCAAGACACCACACCTTTTTAAAATTTTGTGACCGTGGTGGACCGCCTCAAGCCACCACACCTTTTTTAAAAATTTTGTGGCCGTGGTGGGCCACCTCAAGCCACCACACCTTTTTAAAAAAAATTGTGGCCGCGGTGGGCCTCCTCAAGCCACCACACCCTTTCCATCCGCGAAAGCCGCTCACACAGGGAGCACCCCTATCCATCGCAAATTTCAAATTCATGTTTTATTGAGTCTTTGTTTTCTCTTGTCGATGTCCTCGGCGGTTGTCTTTCTTTCGTCGACGCGTTTTTCTTTGAAATCCACTTCGCCGAGGGGCTCTGTAGACACCCCGCCTTGGACCTCTCATGTCCCGATTGCATACACATTTTTTGTCTTCCTCTTTTGTGTTAAGTTTTGTTACTTTTCGTTAACTTTCGTTACTTTACGTTAAGTTCCTGACTTACTCCGTTAGTCTTGGATTTGACTAAGTGGCAAATTCAACCTTGAGTCTTTGTTTCATTTATTTTTGTTGACTTTCGTGATGTTCGTTAAGTTTTTGGACTAATTCTGTTAGTTTTGGGGCTTAACTGCATAACGGGGTTAACATTTGAGCTAAAAAATGAATTTTCTGAAGCTGGGATGCGCACACATTTGCCCTCCATTGTGGGAGGCGTGCTCCTCCCATAGGGGGGTGGGAAGCGCGCGCTTCCCGCTTTCAGAATCTCAGATTTGGCCAAATTTCCCTCCTTTTCTGATTCGTAACCCCCAAGGCCATTATGCCTTGGCTTGATCCGGGGAAGAGCCATCTTTGTGACCAAAAAACACTTCCCTAACACCTATAAATACCTCTTCATTCCACCATGGAAAAAGAGGAAGAATTCTTGAGTAAAAAACACTCTAAACACACAAAAGTCCATTTTCAAAGGTAGTCATTATACACAAAGTTTGGTCGTTCCTCTTGCAAGCACAAGGTATAATGTCCATCTATTTCTTCTAAATTCTTGTTTTATCTTATATTATCTCTTTATCACTTCTTAAACAAAAACCTTTTAAATTACTTTCTTCATCTCTAATGTGTATGAAATCTCCATAAAAAGGGATACAACCAAAAGACCACTTCACTATTGAAGTTTGGTCAAAGTTACATCCCAACATTTTAATTCCACTTTAATTTACATTGATATTTCTTAATGTAATTATCTAGCAATAATTCGACATGTAATCTTTAGTATAAATCAATAAATAAGCAATTCTCCTTTATTTTTCCTCTATAAATTTCCCCTTTCTTTTCATTATAATTGTTAGCACATTTCTCTTATCATTAAATTAAAGGACATTTAGCATTAGAACACCAAAAGTAGCAAGACCCGCGTAAGCGGGGCGGAGTGGGCGTTTAAGTACTTCCCACTCCGTCACCTAACCCCCGAACCCATCTTTTCCCGAATCTCTGGTTTTGTATATAAAATTGGCTATTTTTAGGTTTTTCTTATGTTCCTCTAAAACATAGGTGGAGAATCTTAAAATCAATTAGACATCATTGGTAATTCACGCGCTCTAGCCAAGCCGTGGTTCCCCGGGGTATCTACAAGAACACAAGAATTTTTTGCCATGTTTGTTCAACACATGAACTACGTCCGGGGGAAATCTCCAAGTTAATATACTATTAAATATTCTTTAACATGGTGCTATAATGTGTTTAAACTCGGAACTATGCTTATATATGCCTACAAGAAAGTCCTAAACCAATACATGGAACAATTCCCAGCAAACTAGAAAAATAGAAACGATCCGGAGCAGGTAACGGAAGGTCTGGACGGGTGCCTAAGTAGTTCCGATCGGATCCCACCTAGGTCCGGCCGGGTCCTTTGTGTGGTCCGCCCAGATCTCCCTCTTCAGCCCCCTTTTTCGGTTTCCTCTTTTGTTTCGACTTCTCCTTGATTCCTTCCAACTCCTGTATGGTTTGAACTCCTTTTCCTCCTTGTCTCCTTTTGGTTTTAGGGCTCTAAACCCAACATTTTTACCATTAAAAATTGTAAAGTGATGTAGAAGTAACATTTTGTGAAAATATCACCACATCACATTCTTTTATCGTATACCTATATTTCATCTAAAATAAGATCAGTACCATATGCTTGGTACCGGATGAGGAAATTGTTTGTTCAAAAACTCCCTTATGTTCATCATATCTATCTCTGGTGATTCATGTATCTTTCCTAAACTAATATCATCATTTTATTTACCCTCAAATCTACATACTTTTCAGCTGGATGATGAATTGTTTATGTAAGTTATAAGTCAAGGCTTTTATTTTTAGTCATAATTTTGCCTCTAAGTACGCTATAAAATGTGTTTACTCACGTATATAAACAAATATTATGTGTTTGTTCGGTCATATAATAATCTATATTACTTTTGTATAGATTTAACAATTTTGATTTTAATGGTGTATCTTTAAATTATGAGGTTACCCAAAGTCTCATTTTTTTATTTTAAAAAATGACATCCAAGTAAACTGTTGGGATATGAAGTCAAAACCAACGAGGAACATTTGCGGGGGTGGAAGTCTAATCTAAGTGGGAGTTTGAGTAAGAATCAAAGTACTCAGGAGAAAAAAGGGAAAATCAGAGCGGCACTCTGAAAGCTATGTGGACAAGGGAGGCTGCATGAGGGGTAGCTATGCGGAGAAAGGCGTTCGCATAGCCCCGGTTTCAGCTTTTCCCCAGTTTTGATAAGATTTTCACCCAAAATATTACTTGGGTTCCCTTGTACACATATATAAACATAATTTCGGCCTACAACATATTGTAGCACCATACTAAAAGAATATTAGTATATTCCTAGCTTAGCAACACCCTCGGACATAGTTGATTAGTTTAACGAACTGGATTGACAATTGTTGTATTCTTGTGTGTGTTCTATTATATAATTGTTGCTTGTGGTGTTGTGTTATTTTACCATTTATTGTAAGAGGTACCACTAATTTCCCAACAATTGGTATAATGAACTTTGGTTGTTTGATTCGAAGATTAATAAGTTGATCTTTGAATCACATTCTTGGGGATTTTGTGAAGCAATCAAGATGGAAAAGAACCCGATAGAGAAATTTAATGGTGAGAATTTCATGTTTTGGAGGACGAGGACCGAGACATTTTTTGTAAGGATCTTCACAAACTATTGAGCGATAAAGTTGACAAAGGGTGATTGGGAGACGTTGGATCGAAAGACGTTAGGTGCGGTAAGGACTGCAATAAACGACAATGTCGCATAGAATATTATGGAGGCCAAGACAACGATAGGGATGCTACAAATGTTGTGAGACATGTATGAGAAGCCTTTGAACATGACATGTATGAGAAGCCTTTGAACATTAACAAAGTACATCTGATGAAGCGGTTCATGAATCTGAGGATGTTAGAAGGAGCGGCATCAGTGAGTCATATCGGCAATTTCAAAGGAATGGTGGATCAATTGAAAAGTGTCAGTATTACCTTCTCCAATGAAGTACACTATTTCCTACTACTAAACTCGTTGCCCGATAGTTGGGAGGCAATTGTCATGGTTCTAAGTGTGTCGACAAACAAGGCTTAGTTAGTGTATGTGGAAGTCAGAGATCTCATTCTTGGTGAGGGTTGTGAACGAAAGAGAAAGGAAAAACTTTGGGGGCTTGCACTTAGCGTAGAGAAAGGTAGAGTAAGAAGAGGACCTAGATCTAATAAGAATCTGGTCAAGTGCTATAAGTGTGGTGTGAAAGGTAATATTACCTATTATTGGCCGGAGAAGGAAGATGGTGGTCATGAAGCGGTTGCGAGGGAAGAAATCGCGGATGCGCATTAATTTTAGGAGTAGATCAGTATGGTGAGACTTGGGTGTTAGATTTGGGAGCATCGTTTCATGCATCCAAAGAGGATGTGAAAATGAAGATACCAAGTGGGGATATTTTACTTTTGCATGATGTGAGGCATGTTCCTAATTTGAGGAGGCGGTTGATTTCTATTGCACGGTTAGATAACGAGGGTTATGGTGTCACCTTCAACTGCGGAACATGGAAGATCACAAACGGAACTATAATAGTAACTCTTAGGAGAAAGGAGAATATGTTGTAAACTACCTACAACAACATCAAAAGCGGGAGCGGTTGCCTAGCGGAGAGGCCATTTGGTGGAAGGAGGTCTAACAATAAACAACATATTAGGGGGAGAGGTGGCTACTCAAAGTTTGACAATAAGGAGAATAAAAAGTCACACGGACCTAACGGAGAGCAAACGAGAGGCACTAAACGATGCGAGAAAGAAGCAGATATGTTTCAAGGAGTGGTATTGGGAGGAAAGAGGGTTTGGCGGGAGAAGGCAAAGTCGGAAGCATATGAAGGGATCATAGGAGTGATTGATTTGAGGAATATGAAATTTGATATAGAGAGGTTGAAGTACGCTCGGCTTCCGCTCACCTTAGTACTTGAGCTTATTGATTGGTTGTTGCCATGTTAGATATGGAGGTATACAAATGTGTGTGGATGATTATTCTTTGGTGGGAGTTTGACAGCTCGTTACTATGTTTTTGTTCTAGTCTCGACGTGAGAGAGTATTGGGTTATAGAGTCTAACCAACAAGGAACATTTGTGGGTGGATGTCTAATTAAAGTGGGAGGTTGAGTTATAGTCAAAGTACTCAAGGAGAAGGAAAAAGGAAGAGAAGAAAGGGAAAACCGGAGCAGCACTCTAAAAGCTATATGGACTTGGGCGGCTGCATGAGGGGTAGCTATGCGGACTAAGGCGGCCGCATAGGGGGTAACTATGCAGACAAAGGCATCCGCATAGCCCTGGTTTTTGCATAGTCCCGGTTTTGGCTTTTTCCAAGCTTTCTATCCTGATAAAATTTTCCCTCACAATAGGTTAGAGTTCCCTGTACACTTATATAAACATAGTTTTGCGTTAGAATAAATGATCAGCATAGTTTTCATGTGTGTCCATTAGGAAAATATAGTAAATTATCTTTTCCTTCTCGAACATTTAATGTATTGAATCCTCTTGATATATTTTGTTTAGATGTTTGGGGTCCGTGTCCAGTTAGTTCTATGAATGGTTTACGTTTTTCCTCCCTATTGTTAATGATTTTTCTCACTTTGTGTGGTTATCTCCTATGCTTCATATATCTACACACATACTTACTACCATTAAAATAGAAATTGAGAGTCAACTTTCTCGACGTATTTTCGCCATTCATACTGTTAAGACTATTCTAACCGATGGCGGGGGCGAATTAACTAGCCATTTTTTCACTTCTTTTCTTAAAAAAAGTTGTGATCAAACATCAAATAACCTGCCTTACACCAAACAACGAAATGGGGTTGTCGAATGCAAACATTGTAACATTGTTGAGATGTGTCTCTGTCTTATGTCTAAAGCCAAAGTTCCTTACTTGTTTTGGTTAGAGGAATTTAACACGGCGTATACCTTATTAATAGGCTCCCATGCGTCAACACAAGTTTGCGTCTCCTTATTAAATATTGTGGAAAAGAAAACTAGATTATCGGTTTCTTAAAGTCTTCGGGTATTCATGTTTTCCATATATTGTTCCTACAATGCGCATAAACTTGCACCAAAATCAACTCAATGCATTTTTATCGGCTATGAACTTTCTAGAAAAGGATATCGATGTACGGATTAAAATTATAACAAAATTTGCATATCAAGACATGGGGTATTTGATGTGTCTCACATTCCTTGGCAAGATGATTGTGTTAATAATTTTCTCACATGTGACACTCAACTACCTGCTGGTGCATCTTTCAATTCAGATCACCTCATAACACACCAACCAACCTTCCGATGTAAGCCGACTCCATCACCCCAACTGACAGCTCTCTAGCGGTTCCAGGCCATGCGGATGCCCATTCTCTCTCATCTTGTACGCTCATTCTCTATCTTGTACTCCCTCCATCCCAAAATACATGTAGTTTAAGGAGTTGAAATTTGTCCCAAAATGATTGTAGTATCGCTTTTATCTAGACATCTTTGATATTGTTTGTCAAATATGTCATTGTAAAAGCATTTAATTGTGTTGGTACTTGAAATATTTCAAGGGTAATTTAGTCCATTAGACATGCATTGATTGCTTTTCTTAATTTGTATGAAAATCCTAGAACTACAAGTATTTTGGGACGGAGGGAGTACTATATAAAGCTATATAAATTGTGAATGAATACAAAGGAAAACTGAAGTCGGGTATTCAATAATCGCCAACTGCCGTGTAGCTTCCCTCTTCCATATTTTGTCTTCTTCCTTTCTGTATCGTCTTGCACTTCATCTTGTGCATTTATCAAGTCCTTCATAAATTAGTCAACTTGTTAGAGCAATAACAAGACTTGATAAGAAAAGCGAGCGATCACAAGAACACCAATTTACGTGGTTCACCAACTTGGCTACGTCCACGGGGAGGGGAGAGAATATTATTATCAATCTGGAGAAACGATTATAAGATCTCACTATTACTGCTACACGAATTTTGATCACAAAATTCCTAACTATGTAACTGTAGAATTACAGACCTTGCTCTGAGCACTCTAATAATTTGTCTATGACAATCTGAGGTGTGATTTTAATCTAAACTATTGGCCTCTATTTATACTAGTAAAGTTTATCTCAAAATCTCTTAGGAACTTGGAAACCTAGTCCAAAACTGACTTGGAAACCTTCCTTCTGCGCTCTGTCCCGGAATTACGAAATCTTTCAGTTGTTTAATCCTTTAACTCGGCGTCCCAAATTCAAAGGCATTAACCCAACAATCTCCACCTTGACTTTGAATCTCCATGACAACAAACCTTTTCTCCCCCTGGCCTCTTCTGCTATCTAATAGCTGCGAACAATCTGCAAGTCCAAACAATGTTGGAACTTGCTTCCCGTCACGAGTTTTGTGAACATGTCTGCAGGGTTGTTCGCCGTCCCTACCTTCACCTTTACCCGTTTATCATCCCTTAGGAAATGATATCTGACATCAATGTGCTTGGTCCCCTCATGATGAACCCCAAGATTGCTGATCAATCCCTTCAACCATATTCCTTCCTTAGCGGACTCTGTCAAAGTCACGTATTCTGCTCTTGTTGTAGACAACGTCACTGTCGCCTACAATGTAGCCTTCCAACTGACAACTGACCCACCAAGAATGAACACGTATCCGGTCTTCGATCTTCTTGTATCAACATCACCCAAATCTGAGAAACCCTTGACTGCACATTCTATCCCATCTCCACAGATGAGTCTGACGTCGCTAGTGCGCACTGTAGTATACATCAAACTACCAACTGTACTAGCATAGGATACTGGAGCCATATACTCTTTCTCCTCAACCGATTTGGGCCCAAACGCGACTGTATGCGCATTCACTACACTCGGAGTATCTATAGCCTTAGCTGTCGACCCACCAAACCTTTCTGAAACTTTCTTGATGTATCTTTTCTGGGATAAGAATAGTTTCCATTTGGATCTGTCTCTATAGATCTCCATACCCAGAATTCTCTTCGCGTTACCCAAACCCTTCATCTCTGCGACCAATAAGCCTTTCGACTTCTGAATCTCTGACTTCTTGACTGCTGCTATCATATAGCTGTCAAATCTCTTGTACCACTGCCTAGGCGATTGCTTCAATCTACAAACTTGATCTTCCTTACCAGGAACTTGGAATCCTTCCGACTCTGTCATGTATATCCCTCCTTCTATTGCTAGCAACACTCTGATCGAAGTGTGTCTGACCACTGTTGAGAAGATCCCATTGTAGTCCACCTCTTCTTTCTGTGTGAAACCCCTTGCAACAACTTGAGCTTTATACTTGAACCCTTCTGTCGGTGACATCCTTTCCCTTTTCTTGAAGATCCACTTGAAAGTCACAATCTTTCTGCCTTCTGGCCTTGTGGTCAACTCCCAAGTCTGATTCCTGTGAAGAGACTCCATCTCATCACCCATAGCCGCATACCACTGAGATGACTCTGAACATGTTACTGCTTCCTTGAAAGTAGAAGATTCCGTAAGAACGGGCTTTACTTCCCCAGCAATCTGCAGTGCATAAGACACCAAGTTTTCAAATCCATACCTCTCCAGAGGCTTCTCGAAATTAGCTCTTCTAGACCTTCTTTGTGCTAACCCATGTTCCTCGGGAACTGAACTTGAACTGTCTGGTGCTTCAGTCTCTGTCTCTGTTGGTGGATCCTGATCAACATCTGACTGTGGGACAACTAACTCTTCAGTATCTTGTTGCTCCACCTTCTGTGGTGACTGCCTTACCCTTGGGATCCTTACGATCCCTGATTGCAATCTCCAACGGTTCCTATAAATCTTTGTCTACCAACAAAGCCTTCATCTTGATCTGCCAGAGAGAAAAACTATTCTTCCCATTGAACTTGTCGATCGAATCTGCTCCTTGACCAATCTTCTTGTTCTCTGTAGCGGAATCCCTGAATCTCTAACCACTAACCAAATCTATGGTGCCACTTAAGAGAAATCGCAACAAGAAACTCCAAACGCATACAATCGAAGACAAAACACCAGCAGCTTCTGTCCGGATACAATTTCGGATGCTACGGATATTAAAATCCGATCTCCACCGTTCATATCGAAGATCTATGAGTCCCGAAGCTACTCACCGAAAATCAGCACGATTCAACGGTTAACGAATGCGCTACGCCTTTTTCTTCACCGCAGCGCTGGATAAAAACGGACCAGAAACTGCTACCTTGTTTTTCTTCGATCTTGGATCTCTTCCGTCGATGCTAATTCTCCTTTTCAACCAAGCTCTGATGCCACTTGTTAGAGCAATAACAAGACTTGATAAGAAAAGCGAGCGATTACAAGAACACCAATTTACGTGGTTCACCAACTTGGCTACGTCCACGGGGAGGGGAGAGAATATTATTATCAATCTGGAGAAACGATTACAAGATCTCACTATTACTGCTACACGAATTTTGATCACAAAATTCCTAACTATGTAACTGTAGAATTACAGACCTTGCTCTGAGCACTCTAATAATTTGTCTATGACAATCTGAGGTGTGATTTTAATCTAAACTACTGGCCTCTATTTATACTAGTAAAGTTTATCTCAAAATCTCTTAGGAACTTGGAAACCTCTTCCAAAACTGACTTGGAAACCTTCCTTCTGCGCTCTGTCCCGGAATTACGAAATCTCTCTGTTGTTTAATCCTTTAACTCGGCGTCCCAAATTCAAAGGCATTAACCCAACACAACCAAACAAGTACAGGAAAGTCAATGATACTGACTTACTGAGGTTCATGTAATTTCAGAACTGACATCACATCATCTCCAAGATCCAAATCAAACAAACAAATAAAAATGACTTAATGGAGTTAATACATTGCCAAAGTCAACTATCACCCCACTGATTAAGACTATATATTATCTGGAACCTCACTGGAAAAATACGCATCTTGATCAAGTCAACTTCCATGATTCAATGCTCAAAGGTCATCATATTCCTTTTTCCAGCCTGCTTGCTACTTGCTACATGCAACTTGCTTCCAATACTGTAAAATAACTTTTGCCTTTATATCTATATATACATACCTCCTCTAAACAGGCAGATATATACCAAACAAGTCAAGTTCTACTGTGTGTGTTGAGAGGGAGAGATGGAAGGACAGAACAAGCATTTCAGCCATACGCACAACCTTACCATCCACCAAATTCCTGAAGGCACTGAAATCATTTGCTCCGGCTGCAACTTCTCAGGCACAGCCACTGTCTATGCATGCTGGCAATGCAATTTCTTTTTGCACGAACAATGCTTCCGTGCTACCCGTTCCCTCCATCATCCGTCTCACCCCTCCCACCCTCTATCTTTACTCCCTTTTCCAACTTATCCCACCAATTCTTTTTACTGCAATTCATGTAACCAAGCTGGAACCGGCTTCACCTACTGCTGTTCTGAATGTGAATTTGACCTCCATGTTCATTGTGCATATAGCATATCTACACCTTCCCATCTTACCCCTAATACCCATTTATTCCCTCACCTAAATCTGCCTCCTTCAGATCAAGCACCAAGCTTTCATGCTCAACCTGCCTACATGCCTCATGAAACCCCTACTCATCAGCATATCCCATTCCCCAGTCATTCTCTCAATAGTCCTTTCCCAAATTACCCTCCAATTATTGCTTCTCAAGATTCTCAACATCCTCAATTCATTCCCAATAACCATATCCAAATGTATTCTCCCGTAAACGAGGCATTTTCAAGTCCGAATGGCCCTCAGAATTCTCAAATTCCTCACGTTGCTAGCCATAAACCTATTAATCCCAATGTTCCTATTCCAACTTCTCCACCAAAAGAAGCATCTTATCCGTGTTTAAATGCCACAAATTGTATCTCTAACACAGAGTCCCCATCAAGGACTGATCACGTCAAAACTCAAGGAATAATCCATTTTAGCCATCCTCATGCCTTACAACTTGTGAGCCAAAAAAAGGAAGAAGACTCCACAAAGTGTTCTGCTTGTGAGGAAGTCATATCTGGTTCAAGATTTTCATGTCCCATATCAAGCTGTGATTTCCATCTCGACAAGTCATGCTTCCAGCTGGTCGGGAAAATCCAACACAAATCTCATCCAGAGCACCCTCTAACCCTTGTCTCACGCCCATATGATGATTGTGCAGGCCAATTCAGTTGCAGTGCCTGCCAAAATAATGGAACTGGATTTACCTATCATTGTGCAACTTGCCAATTTGATCTTCATATTAAATGTGCTTCCTTGCTAGAAAGAGTGAAACGTGAAGATCATGACCACACGGTTAAGCTCTTTTACTCTTGTCCGAACAAAGAGCTAGGGTACTCATGCGACGCTTGTCATGGGACTATCCATGAAGACTCCTGGGCTTATTATTGTGAGGAATGTGATAATAGTTATCATGTAGATTGTGTGAACTGTGAGGAGAGTCCAGAGGAGGAACGGGAATCCTCGACAGGGAGTGCTATTCTTGATGCTCAGCTTCATATGCAAAGGCTTCAGCTTCAAATGCAAATGAGCCGCCTAAATGCACAATTTGTGATTAGTTGTGGGCAGAGCTTGGCAAATTTGGCGTAACTTGGGAAGTCAACTCCATTTGTTTTTGAGTTTTGTGTTCTTTAATTCTGTCTTTATTCTTTTACTTCAGTTCTGCTATTTTTATCGTCTTTCTGGTTAAGACACTTGAAAAGTTCAAAACTGATAGTTTTCTGA
The DNA here is from genome assembly GCA_026119855.1 of Campanula takesimana. Classification (NCBI taxonomy): domain Eukaryota; kingdom Viridiplantae; phylum Streptophyta; class Magnoliopsida; order Asterales; family Campanulaceae; genus Campanula; species Campanula takesimana. Next base: position 1,175,090 of record JAOWBW010000120.1, read on the forward strand.
ATCGTGTTGGACAATGACTGTATTGCATTGGATCGAGCCTATATTTCTCCATGTTTGTTTTTTTCTGTTTCCTGAAAATGAAGATTTTGATGTTCACAATATGCAACACTTCCAAGCAAGTATATGTATTTTCTGAACAGCCACAAATTGTTGAACAATGTTATATTTATTAATACTAATTTCGTACAACGACCTAACACTTAAGAGAAACTAATATACTTTCTTCATCCTAAAATGACTAATAATTTTCAAGAAAGTGCATCAAAGATAACTACCTAGTTTTCAAAAATATAAAGATATTATTACATTCAGCTAAAGAAAATATCTTTTCTAAGTTACTACAATTTAAATAGAGTATAAGGAAGGTGGCAAGAGCATATGTAAATATTCACGCTTAAAATTACTAAAAAGTCAATTTTTTTTATTTTTTTTTTGGCAAAATGAGGACGGTACGTCCCTAAGATTTATTAATAAAAATAGAATGTACAAACTTGGTGGGGGACATATCCAACAGCTTCTCCATTAATGAGAATAGAAAACCAACAATCTGCTATGCAACGATATATCAGATCAAGCCAAGTCTCCGAAAAGCCAAATCTACGAGTTAAAATAAAAAGTCAACTTAACCAAAGTATCTCTTAAAATTTTAAATGAACAATCAAATATAATTTTATTTTCTTTGGAGGGTGGGGCTGGACCAATATTTCCTTAATAGAAAGCGAAACAAAAAACCTTCCATTTATTGAACCCAAAACTTGGTGAGATTATCCGATCATCTTCTATTGAATCAAAAGCATGATGAGATTAACTGTTCTAGATCGTGTTAAAATATAAAGGGGATTTTTTTTTTTTTTTTGTTTACTTTATTATGGATGATTCTATAATTAGCATGTGATCAATGTATCTATGATCCTTATCTAAGGTTCATGTGTCTTTTGGTGTTCTTGTGTATCATTCCCCTTATTATGTATTTAGGGGCTTCCTCATCAAGTATAAATATCCCCCTCATGTCATTTCCCAAATGCACTTCAGAAAATAGTGTCTTCACAATTGTGAGTAAGTTGTAAGTTCAGTTAAGAGAGTATGATACACGTGTCAAGTTTTATTATTCTTTAAGTTGCTCTTGCTTTATGGCTTGTTATTTTTCGCAAGTTGGTTGGTGATCTTGGTCTAGTGTGAGCAAACATTGCAGTCAATTTGGTACCAGAGCAACAAGGGAGGTAGTTCATGCCTTTGTTCGTGTCGAAGTTCCCTTGGTGAAGAAGATCATCCGGTCTCCAAGAATTGATTCAAGTTCTTGCTTTAACGGTCTTGGCATGGTGTATCTTACTCAATCCAACTGTAAGACATGAAGGTCTTGTATGGAATCCCATCTTGGTGGGGAACAATTGCCGGAGGTTATTGGTGATGATGTAACTCAACCACCGGAGGATAAGGAAGAAAATGTGGAGGGTTTCAAGAAGTGGAGGAAGATGAATGTTAAAGCTAAGTTCAGGTTAAAGATATCAATTTCTCATGGTCTCTTACACATTATTAAGTGCAAGTCGGAAAGTCATATTTGAGAAACATTTGATAGGTTATATAACAAGAAGGATGTTGCACATCTTCAAATGCTAGAGAATGAGGTAGGAAATTCAACACAAGGTGATCTATCAATATATCAATTGTTTTTTAAACCTAAGAATATTATTTCATATATTTCTTTCTTGGATCCCGATAAACCTATTTCTGAAGAACGAGTAACCTATTTTTGAAGCACGAGTAACGAGATATATAAATCGTGGTCTATGAAAAGAGTATAATCGTTTTGTGACTTCTATTCACACAACCATCTTTGGGAGATTTTGAGAATCTCTTTTGTTTTCAAAAACCTTTGGCACATCAAATGGCCGGAGTTTCATTGTCCAATGTTGTTGAAGAAGCACTATTTTCAAGGAAGAAGATTTTTTTTTCCAAAAGTAGCAAAAGGCAAAGTCTTATAAGACCATCTACAATGGTTTCAACACTTATTTCCATTCAACACCCACTTTTAAAACTCTACATCATCTTCTCTCTCTTCCACCTAATATTTCAACTACCATTCAACTTTTACACCCTACAATGGTTTTGTTTAATAAAATTCGACACCTTCCAACTCATCATCCTATACCCCATCACTTTTATTTTATTTTATATTCTTTAATTTTATGATTAGTAAAATAATATAATTATTATCATTTATAATTAAAAAAATACTTCACACTTAATTTTTTTTAATTGCAATTAAATAAATACGAGAAAAGAGGGATTTTTTTTTTGTGTCCAAATCAAATGAAACTTGCATCTATTTATAGAGGTTTTTTTTTTTTATGAATTTTGGTGTAAAAAAACATTTAAAAAAATAATTTACTATAAAATAATTGAGCTCAAATAATTGGGATGAGAAATAAAATCGGAAATATTAAGAACCAATCCTTGCATGCCAAGTGTCCCAATCAACACCCCCTTCTCTTGGATTCAACATGTTGAATTTATTCAACACCCCCCACTTTTCAACACCCCCTTCAACAACCATTGCATCCATTCAACACCCTTCAACATGTTGATTTTTTTTTAACACCCATTTTCAACACCATTGTAGATGGTCAAAGATTGAAAAAAGACCAGGAATCAGAAAGTGCCGACGAGAAGGAATCCACTTGTTATCGATGTGGAAATCCTGGCCATATAAAGAGGAACTGTCTAGTTAAATTGAAGGCAGGAAACTCGGCCGAATGGAGGAGCAACGAAGATTTTGAAGACAATTGGGGTAGGTGCTTTATGGCTGAAGTTAATTAATTTGATGCTAATGCTGCTATTAATTTGTAAGAAGATTGGATTGTGGATTCTGGTTGTGGCCATCATCTAACTGGAGATATGTTCAAGTTCATTAGTTTGAATAAATATGAAGGCAATGATGCAATTGTGACAAAAGATAATATGGTACGTAATGTGGAAAAGGAGAGCAGGGTTGTTATAAATGACAAAATGATGATCCTATTACTCTAAGGAGTGTTTTCACGTCAATGGCGTGAAGAAAAACTTATTTTTCGTCGCAAATGGTGCTGATGTTGGCTTTCATGTGATCTTCGGGTCAAAAGACGTAAAATTCCTCTGATTTGTTTAAATTGTGATAGCAGACGTTGTTCACTCTCGTGGGAGAGTTAAAGATTTTTTTTTATCTGCTTCATTTTCATATTTTGAGAAAATGAGCAACATTAAGAATGTATTCTTGTGGCGTGCTAGGCTTCGGCATGTGAATATACAAAAATTGAAGGCCATGATTGATCAAAGTTAGTAAATGGCTTGCCATCTTTGAATTCTTTTGGAAAAGGTGAAGTTTATGTTGGAAATTTGGCTTGAAAATGGTCAACTTTGAGTGGGTCCCATTGACTTTGACCTTGGTCAATGTTTATACTTGTAGTATGTTATACCATGAAGAATATTGGTGTTTTGGTGAAATCCAAATGATGGATTAAATCCATAGTTTTAAGATTTCAAAGATGAGCATTTAAGAGACATTTACTTCCAAAGATGAAATGGGTTGGTTGACATCCCACATGGGAAAGAAAAGGCAAACCTCCCATTTACTTGGGAATACTAAAGGCTTTTGTGATATCCCACATGGAATTGGAATGGGTAGCTGAAGTGCCATAAATTACTTGGCATTTCATAATCTCATGTTCAAGTTACATGTGAGGTGGGCTTGAACCTTTCCTCACATGCGCTCGATCGCTCAGCTGGGCCGGGCTCAGGCTCGGGCTAAGGGTGTTTGGGTGAACGGTTCGATGGCATATCTTTTTGGACAAATTTTATTTAATGTTTTCAATATTTGTAGAATGGTCCCTAATGAAATCGATAGGTCAGTTAGTTTCCTAACTGGACTCAAACTATGCAGTTTCTTTTCCTTCAAGAATAAGTTACTTTAAATTGTCTAGGTTTTGGAGTCCTTCTCAAAAACCTAAACCGACTTAATACTAGTATAAATATATGATCCCTGTAGCAGTTTATACACACACAATTAATTGCAATAAACTGTTCTCTCTCTAAATTCGTAATCTGTGGTTGATCTGAGAAGTGTGATTCCGGCGAAGTGGGACACCAGTCGCAAGTGGATCAGTACCTGTTCGTGCAAAGTTTTCCTGGTATGTTCATGAGATCGTTTCATCCTCGGAGGAATTTTCCGCAACCCTCAGCCGCAACAGTAGGGGGCAATAGTTTCTCTTAGGAGAGTCTATTACAAGCGACTCGATCTAAACTGATAAGTCTTTCTAACTCTCTTATTGTTTATGTCTTTCCTGGATCCTGTTCTTGTGGGTACGTTTCTGCTTTTGGCTTAATCTGATATTATTATATGCTTACGTGATTGCCCTTGATTAAACTTATTAATATGTTTGTTGCATATTAAATTCCAACAGTTTACGAGGGTTGTCAATATGGAAACTCTCATCAACTTTTGTTTGGCAATTCATCTAGTAGAAGTATTGTTCCTTTGAAATTTATTCATGCTGATTTGTTTTGTCCTTCTTTATTCTGGATGCTAGTTTATGTTGATCTTTGTTTATGATTTATAAGATTTACTTGGGTTTATTTCTTACAAAAAAAAAGTCAAAAGCCTTATCAAGGTTCGAGGAGTTTCGTGAAATGGTGGAGGATGCTCTTTGGAAGAAAAAAAAAAAGCTCAGTACTGATAATGGAGGTGAGTTTAATTCCAATTAATTCTTCAAATTTTGTCAAGAACTTGGCATTAAGAGACAACTTTCATGTGCTTAAACTCTGCAACTAAATGGAGTGGTGGAAAGGAAGACCACACAATTGTAGGAGACTTGTAATGGTTACATGCTAAAAATCTACCAAGAGCTTAAAGGGTGAAAGGTATAGCATGCGTACCTTATGTGATTAACTAGATGCCCTTGAGCCCAAACAATATGAAGTCTCCTTATGAGCTTATGTTTATGGAGAATCCAACCATCAAGCACTTAAGAAGTTTTGCCTCATTTGCTATGTTCATTGGGAAGCCATCGTGATATTGAGATGAAAATTTTACAATTAGTTATTCTTGCATCCTTGTAGGACCACTTGATGATGAAGAGCCTTCAAAATATGAGGAAGCTGTTGGTGTTCAATAGTGGGATCAAGTGATAGATGAAGAAATTAAGTCTCTGAACAAGATGGAGAATTAGGGTGTTGTTCAAAACCTAAGGATGTTCAGCCTATCACTTGTAAGTGGGTGTACAAAGTAAAAAGGAAGGCAGATGGATGTATTGACAAATATAAGGCAAGGATGGTTTCTCATCATTTTTCTCAAATGTATGGAGAAGACCATGAGGAGAATTTTAGTCTCGTGGCAAAGATTACTTCCGTATGTGTTGTGATTTCGCTAGCAGAATCATAAGGGTGGAAATTGTGGCAGCTCAATGTGAAGAATCCTTTTCTATATGGGGAGTTGGACAAAGACATATATATGGATCATCCTATTGGGTATGATTCAAAGGCATGTCCATATTTTGTATGAAACCTCAAGAAGGCGCTCTATGGACTCAAGGAAGTTTCACCAGCGTAGTACGGGAATTTTTTTGAGTGTTTACATTTTTTGGGTTATTTTGCTTCTAACTATGATTCAAGCTTATTTGTTATGAAGAAAGGAGGGATACACATGGTGGTGCTTTTGTACGTGGATGATATGATTGTCACTGGTAATGATGAACGAAAAGTTGCAAACATGCGGGGAGAACATTCTCTTCATTTTGACATGACGAACTTAGGTGAGCTAAGTCATTTTCTTGGACTGGAAGTAGAAAATACCAAGAAAGTAATTCTGATAACGAATGAAGTTATGAGAATTAATCGAACGGAAAGAAACAAGTTTTCTAGGATAAAACAATGCCATGTACTTCGTCAGCCGTCGCTTCCAAGGGGCTGAATTGAATTACTCTCCATTAGAAAAGTCGTGTGCTGCACTGGTATGGGTGGCTGAGAGACTAAAGCCGTATATGGAAGCGTTTCCTGTACAACTGATTGCCCAAATGGACCCAATGAAGTACATCTTCGAGAAGTCGCATGTACCCTCTAGGATAGCCAAGTGGTACTTTATGCTCGCGGGGTATGATATCACTTACATCACACAGAAATCCGTGAGAGGAAGAGTCCTTGATGATCATTTAGCTGAATTTCCATGTGATGAAGCGAAGGGGAAGACCCGCGATTCCCTGATGAGGACATCTTAGAAATAGCAAAAAATAAGTGGCAATTATTTTTCGATGGCTTAGCCAATAAACGGGGATATGGTATTGGCATGTTACTAGTAGATCCCTCAGATTTCTACACTCCACTCACAATCCGCCTTGACTTCGAGGCCACTAACAATATTGCCGAGTATGAAGCTTGCATAGCGGGGCTTGAAGCAGCCTTAGAAACAAATGTGACCGAACTAGAAGTGTACGGAGATTCACAACTTATAATCTATCAGGCACTCAAGAAGTGGAAGGTACAAGATCCTATGCTCCAGAAATATAATGACCATCTCCAAGACGCAAATATTGTTTCATTGATCAAAAAGTCTAGTCTGCCTCATACAAAAACCCTATCAAACTATTTATACTACTAAAAGAACATTCTATAAACCGTAACATTCAGCTACCCTAATTACGAAAATAACCCTAAATTACAGAGGTTTTGCTTGAAGGCTTTACTAATGCTGATTTTGGTGACGACTTGGATTATCGGAAGTCTACATCTGGATATATCTTCATATGCGGGCTCTGCTAGTGTTTCTTGGTGTAGCAAAAAGAAAGATTTGATATCTTTATCTACTATAGAGGCTGAATATAAAGCTGCAAGTTACAGCTCGAGAGTTCGTTTGGCTTTGAAGACTGGTTGAAGATGTTTCCTCTCCGATTTTGAAGGCAACTAAACCTTTTGGAGATAACCTAAGTGCCATAAAGCTTTCTTCAAAGGAGGTGTGTCATTGAAGGACTAAGCACATAGACATTGAGCATCATTTCATTCGTGAGAAAGTACTTGAAGGGACCGTATGTGCTAGGAAGTTCGAAGTGCTGAATATATTGATGATATCATTACAAAGACACTTTTCAAAAGTTCGTTCGAGGGTCTTCCTAGCCGACTTGGTATGGCTTTCAAAAAATCTCTTTAAGGGGCTGTGTTAAAATATAAAGATGAATTGTTTTGTTTACTTTATTATGGATGATTCTAGAATTAGCATTTGGTCAATGTACCTATGATCCTTATCTAAAGTTCATGTGTCTTTTGGTGTTCTTGTGTATCATTCCTCTTATCATGTATCTTGGGGCTTCCTCCTCAAGTATAAATACTCCCCTCATGTCATTTCCCGAATGTACTTCAGAAAATAATGTTTTCACAATTTGAGAGTATAATACAAGTGTCAAGTTTTATTATTCTTGAAGTTTCTCTTGCTTTTGGCTCGTTGTTTTCATAAGTTGGTTGGCGATCTTGGGCTAGTGCGAACAAACATCGCACTATTGTTTGTCAAGTATAAATTCTGAATAAGGCATACTTCAAATTATCACAAAGTCGGTCTTTAACCACTAGTTCAATCTCAAGATTCACGACAAACAAACTTTATTCATCTCACCACGGAAATATTACATTTGCATAACAAGTTCACAGAAAAGTACCAAACTCAAACAAGGAAATTAAGGAAACAACAGCACTAAAGAAAAACAGCTGGCATTAAATTCTATGCCAAATTCACACCGCTAAGCTAAGTTTGCCAAACTCGATCCCATACTCATAACAAACCGCGCATTTTGGCGAGCCATTTGCATCTGAAGCTGAAGCCTTTGCATCTGCAACTGAGCATCAAGAAAAGCATTCCCGGTTGAGGAAACTTTTTCCTCATCTGGATCTTCTTCATCATCAACTTGACTCGCCGATTTCTGATCTGAATTTTCAGCATCTGGGCTCTCCTCATCTGGATCACTTTCATCTTCAACTTGACTCGCCTCATCGGATTTCTCATCTGAATTTTCATCATCTGGGTTCTCCTCTTCATGATTCACACAATCGACATGAATCCCGTAATCACACTCTTTACAAAAATAAGTCCAACAATCATCATTGACCATCCCATTACAAGCATCACAATAAAAGACACTTTTCAAAGGAGAAGAGTAGAAGAGTTTAAGTGGGTGCTCGTGATCTTTGCGTTTGACTGGTTCAGGTAAGGAAACACAATTGATATGGAGACTGACATCACACTTTGCACAATGATACATAAAGCCTTCAATATTGTTGGTACATGCACTGCAATTAAATTGAGTGTAATATTTATTGGCAGTGGAACGAAGGTTTAGGGCGTGTTTGGTATGAGATTTGTGTCGAATTTCCTTTGCCAGTTCGAAGCATGACTTATGGAGATGGAAGTCGCATTTTGATTTGGGACAAGAATATCCCAGATCAGAAATGATATCTTCACATAAAGAACAGTATAATGAATCCTCTTCTGGTTTCAGGTTCTTCAAGGCATGTGGATGGCTAAAATGCTTTATTCCTTGATTTTTGACTTTAGCCGTTTGATCATCAATCTTTGAGTTCGAGTCCACATTGGAAATAGATTGATTAGGAAGAGGAGTGACAAGGGAATTTGGGGTGAGAATGATAGATTTTGTTACGGTAGTATAAGCACAGTTGACATGGAGGTCAAATTCACAATCAGGACAGCTATAGGAAAAGCCAGTTCCAACTTGCGAGCAAGAATTGCAGTAAAAGGAATTGGAAGGATAAGTTGGATAGGGCAGAAGAGCGAGAGGGTGGGAGGGGTGAGAAGGGTGTTTGAAGGAACGGCTTGCATGATAACATTGCTCGTGAAGAATAAAATTGCATTGCCAGCATGCAAAGATGATGCCATTGCAAGAAGAGTTGCAGCCAGAGCAAATGATTTGGGTTCCTCCTTCGGGTAATTGGTGGAGGTTAAGGTTGTGGGTGTGGCTGAAATGCTTGTTTTGCCCTTCCATCACTCTCTCTCTCTCTCTCTCTCTCTCTCTCTCTCTTTCTGTCTCTCCCTCTCGCTCGCTCGCTCGCTAGCTGGTGCATTCTAACTTCAAGGTGTGTGTGGCTATTTAAAATGAGATTTCGTTAAGGGAAAAACTTTAATTAATCTTTAAGTGTTGTAAAACTGCAAGTTGCAACTAGCTAGCTGGAGTACATGTTCTGCAGGCTTTTAAGCATTAGAATTATGAACATGGTCAACTGTCCTATTTTATCGAGTTAGGTCTCTCAATTATCAATCCGTTGACATTGCCAATGTAACAGAAAGAAGTCTTCCAATGCTTGTTTATTGCCGCAAATGTATAGTAGGTAATAAAAGAAACAGCTCAAATAAATCTTTTTTCAAGTATCTACTAAAACTTCCACTATATTATCTTCTTATTAGCAAGTGTAGGGGAATTGGGGGATTTCCGCATCCACTAACCTATACTAGCAGTCATCTATATGGAGAAAATAATCAACACATGAATAATATGAAAGAACAAAATAACACCAAAGATTTGTTAACCCGGTTCACCAACACATGGCTACATCCATAGTCACCAAACCAGAATATCACTATAATAATATATGAAGATTATTACAACTTTGCACATGTACTCACTAAGATCTAGCATAGGTCTCCAAGAACAATCTCTCTCACTCATATATTATTATTTCACCTCCACCTAAGAACACACACAATATGGTCATGGCCGGGTTGTAGGATCGCCCCTCATGGCTCTCCTAGGCCCCCGGCCCCCTCCTTGACACTATTTTGTGGCTCTCTCTTGATATCCTAGCTCTCCCTATCAAACACCCAATATTATGGACAAATTTATGCTTATATAGGTGTACAATGAAGTCCTAAACAAATACATGGAATAATTCCCATCAAAATAGAAAACTAAATAAGATCTGGATCAGAAAACAAGAGGTCCGGCCGGGTGCCCATGTAGGTCCGGCCGGATCATGCCAAAATCTACCAAACACACTAGGTCCACCCGGCTCATTTTATGGGTCCGCCCGGATCATGTCTCTTCTGCTCCTTTTCGGTTCTCATTGATTTCTTCCAACCCCCTTATGATTTGGACTCCTTTTCCTCCTTATCTCCTTATGATTTCAGGACTTAATCCTAACAATATGTTCGCCTCATTGCTGTCAAGGGTTAGTTCATATTTATTCTCCTATACTATCATTCTGATTCTCCCTTAATTTCACGCAACCTATTGATAAATTAAACACACAGCCCAAAACTCCAATTTTGTTCGCCAGGTCGATTTTGACAAGTTGAGTGACTATGAATAATACTCCCTCCATCCTAAAATGATCTTCCCATTTGACTATTCAAACTTTTTAATAATATGAACACTTGCAATACGAGTCATGCTATGTTTATGCACTTTTTAAGCCTAAAATATGGAAATTGGAAGAACCTTTCGGGACAATGATAACAAATAGGAAGATCATTTTGTGACAGAGGAGTATTGGACTGGTGCTTTAGCAGGTTCAATTCAACGACTGCATCAGTAAATAAAAGAGTGACACAAACTTGTAGTAGACCTTGATGGATTTACGAGAGTAAACCGTAAGCCTTAATATACTCATGGAACCTTGATGGAATGAATCTTTGTTTTTGTGGTTTAAACTGAGGATTATTGACACGAGGAGGATTTTGAGAGACGAAATCTAAGGGAGATGTACTCCCTCTGTCTTTTTAGTCTGTTCACTTTTGGTCAACAGGAGTAAACTTTGACCAAATATTTAATGTCAATCTAACAATTCTAATAAAATTTTAAAAATTATTATTGATAAATTAAATGATTATTTATCAATTACAATTTTTAGAATTTCATTAGGATGATTAGGTTGACATTAAATGTTTGGTCAAAATTTACTCCCTTTGACCAAAAGTGAACAGACTAAAAAGACGGAGGGAGTATATAAAATATCTTGAGGGATAGTAGTAGAAGACACACATGAATGTGTCTGTTTTCTACTGGCAAAATACTATCGAAAGCTTATCAGATTATATGTAGAAATGTGTTCTGCAAATAGAGAAATATGACAATCATCAGTACTAATATTGGAATTTATTAACCTAGTTTAGGAAGAGAAGAATTAGAGAATATTTTCATTGATAAAAAAACGTATGTACAAGACTCTTAATATATAGACATTTACACGGCTGCTACGACTAATTTAGGGAATGATGGACTTATCCTAAGGGATATTGATATACCAAAACTACAACAATAATCTATAAATAAGGGATCCGAGATCTTGTGATTGATATCACAATAGCTCGGCTAATACCCCCCTCAAGCGAGAAGGCCGAAGGGAAGGCAGAGCTTGACAGAAAGAGCTTGAAAACGACGCTTTGATAATCCCTCAGTGTACGGGCATGAAAAACCGGATTGCGAGGCATATGCATAGCCAAAATATTATCACAAAATAGTGTCGGAGATGAGAACTAAAGGCATAGTTCCCAGAACAGACAAGAAAACCAACGTAATTCTGCCGTGGTAGTTGCAATTACGCGATATTTGGCTTCGCTACTAGAACGAGAGACAGTGGATTGTTTCTTTGCAGTCCACGAGACAAGCTTAGGACCAATAAAAATACATACACCAGTTGTGGACCGTCGACAATCAGGATCTCCCACCCAATCGGCATCAGAGTAGGACACATGGAAAGATTGGGCGATTTGTGGAAAGTAAGGCCTTGAGAGACCGTACCTTTAACAAATCGAAGAATGCGTTTTACAACGATAAGATGAGGAGATTTGGGCTGATGCATAAACTGACAGACCTGATTGACCGAGAAGGCTATATCAGGACGGGTAAGAGTAAGATACTGTAATCCTCCAACTAGACTCTGCTATGTGGTAGGATCAGAAATAGGTTCGACGTCCTGAGCAGATAACCGAGTGTGAGGTATCGAGGGGGTAGATGTGGGTTTGCAGTCCGACATGTTGAATCTATCAAGGAGATCGAGAGCATATCGTTTCTGACAAAGTTTCAAAGTAGAGACATCTCGGGAAGCTTCAAGGCTCAGGAAGAAGCTAAGATCCCCTAAATGACGACTGTCAAAGGTAGCACATATGTCATCAATGATGGAGGAGACAACAGTAGAAGAGGATCCCGTAACGATGATGTCATCGACATACACGAGAATAATAGAGTAGCATAAGAACAATGACGACTAAACAGCGATGAGTCATAACGACTGTTAAAGAACTGATGTCGAAGCAAGAACTCATGAAGCCGCTGAAACCACGCTATTGGCAATTGCTTCAGACCATAGAGTGCCTTATGAAGTTTGCAAACAGAATCGGGACGAGAAGGATCGGTAAATCCAGGTGGTTGCTTCATATATACCTTTTCATGAAAAACCCCATTCAAAAATGCATTCCGAACGTCTAACTGCTTAATATCCTAGGAACGTGAGTGGGCGATGGATAAAACTGTGCGAATAGTCAAAGGTTTCACAACGGGTCTGAAAGTCTCGTCGTCATCTAGACCAGCTTATTGAGTGAACCCCTGGGAAACCAGCAGCGCTTTGTGTGTCTCAATTGAACCATCGGCTTTGCGTTTAACTTTGAAGATCCAACGATAACCAACCACATTCATATGAGGAAGAAAGGGAACGAGTGACCAGTTTTGGTTTTTGTGTAAGGCTGATAATTCCTCTTGCATTGCCACATGCCAATGAGGAAATCTAGATGCCTGTTTGAATGTGCGAGGTTCATAAGAGAGGGGATCATTCTGAATTGCAGTTAAAGCAGATGGAAGCGAGTGCTGAGAAGTCGCAACATATAACTCAAATAGTGCATTATAATGGAGAGGCGGAGTTGATGAAGTCGATATAGTTGAGGAAGAATGACCAGAATTAGAAATTTGAGGTGTTTCATGTTGGGTTTCGTTCAATCATGCGCAGCGGAAGACATCACATGAAAAACCCAAAAGCCTAGATCCGTTATGTTCAATAATTCATAATATGAAGATGAAAGAAACTAACCCTTGTAGATTGAAGTATAAAGCCTTAGATTTAGATGCTAAGAGAAGCATCCTCTACCGGTGATCCACACTTCGAACGGATTCAAGAACACCTTCTTGAACTTGACTGCTAGGCTTTCGGATTGAAAAACTATGGTGAAGAACGATTCTTCAAAGCTCCTAAAGATTATTGTGGTTTGATGATTGGGAATAATCAAACACAATGATCCTTATATATTATGTGTATTCTCTCTCTCCAAGAAAGATTTTGTGATTTCTAAAATCAATGCATAGGGAACAATTCCCGATTTTCAGGGGCGGACTCAGATCCAAATCAAGGGGGTTCACAAAATACATTAGACAAAAATTATATACAGATTTCTCTCTTTTTATGTTCTTTTATTTTGTTTTGCCAAGGGGGTGGCTGAAACTAGCAAAGGGGGTTCACTTAGTACTTAAAAAAAAAAAAATTAACTGTCAACATAAAATTAGGGGGTTCACTTCCACCCCCTAGGACCTTCTTGGGTCCGCCCCTGCCGGTTGTCCACATTATATACAAGAGGTTTCCAAAACCCTTTAGAAATTAGGCTTTCTTGTCCAACAAGAAGTTTCCCAAAATTGTTTCTACCGGGACAAACCATCCGTACGGATATGTTTGGTGGCTCCCAAACTATCCGTACGGATCCTCTAGTAGGATCCAGTTCTTCTTCGTTTTTCGCTCCTTTGAATTATCCGTTCTGTGTGTGTGACACAAAAGGATTATACTAAGTTGGCAACGAGCCCGAACCGTTCAGATCTCGTAAATCATAAGCGGACTCTAGCAAGCCATTATGACTACCCAATTAGTATAACTTTGAAATCCAAAGTTTCCTAAAATAGAACATATCACAATCCTTTTGTCACGCGATATCATATTGGACATAAGTCATGGTCTATGTCAACTTATGTTGTCCAATGCTTTCTCGATTACGAGTTGATTGATATGAGTAAATGACATTGAACACATCAATTCATTTGGGTATGGCCATACACTATCATCAATCTCACTCATCGAGTGGCCAAGCAGATATCTCTCGAGAGAGGGACAAATCCCATCTTGACTTATCATTTTTCCCTACAAGAATCTGATTATGCCAATCGTAGCCTTTATAACCACCCGATTAAAGGTAGCGTTTGAGTACGTCAAATATAGTGTTCATCATGTGAAAGACCATGATAATCTCAAGTCTAAGGATTCAAATGGTATGACTATTATGAGATTTAATTATGACATTTGACCATGACATAAATCTCATAACGGGTCTATCCAGTACCTTGTTCTCAAACAAGTACCCACAAGTTTAATCCGCATCCTATGCACCATAATCATTATATGATTATCCATTAAACTCATGCTAGCTCTTTATAAGTGCTAGGGAAAATGATTATTATAATAAACATGCAAAAGATATAATAATCGGGTTTGTTATCTCTATAATAATGAAGCTATAATGTAGCGCATAGGCCTTTCTCAAGGGCCTAGAGCATAATATCCAACAATCTCCCACTTGCACTAGGCCCAATCAACGTGTATCCAATACCCATTGATCTTAGTTATGATCTCCATCATTATTGCAAGCAATCGTATATAAGATGATTATCCTTGTTATCATCATAAGGTATTTTGCATATTTTGACATCTCCTATCTTAGACGATTTCTCGAATAAGATAGAAACGTCAGAGTATATGTTTAGATAAGACATTAGCCCCTTGGATTGTGCAATAACAATTATTGACACAATGAAGGTCCATTAAATTAGTGACACTAGAAACGATTTCTAGTTTACTAATTAGTATCTTAATCCGAACAATTTTCTAGTTGCATTCATGCCACTAGATACTCAACCTTTTGTAGAATAGTAATGGTGTATTTAGAACTCTTCTAACACCATTATTAAATGTAAACATGTATTTGTACTGCGACAATTATCTTTGTTAGTTTATAAGAGTGCATCTATGTAACTATTACAAGATCATCTTATATTCTATCAAAGATTAGGAATGCATCATTTAGTTCCTTTTCAAGAACATAGAGATGTTTCTTATCTAGTGACTGTCACTAGAATCTGATTGGTAGCATCTCATCATACTCCAAGTATATGAGACGTCTGATCTTAGTACATCAATATGGCTTACATGATAGATCCAATTGCTAAATCAAGTGGAATCCTAATCATGTGCTCTTGCTCGTTAGTCTTCCAATAAGACTAAATCTTGTCAAGAGTGATGCCATTAGACATTTGCAAGTAACCTCTCCAAGAGTCTTGCATAGTGAACTTTTCACTATATTGTCTCTATTAGTACCTTGACTTCAACCAATCATCCTTTCAGATTTATCTCCATAAATCAGTCCAAGGATATAAGTTGCTTTAACCAAGTCTTTCATTATGAAACTCTTTCAAAAATGAATTATATGACAACCACATACATTAGACTAGGAATAATGTTACGCTCCCACTAAATTTATTGTAATCACAAGTCTTATCTTTGATGATGTCAAACTCTTTGAATACTACATCAAAATGAAATTTTACTCCAAGTAGTTTGCTTCAATCCATCTCATGGATTTCTGCAACATGCATATTTTATTAGAATTTTATGGATCAAAACTTTTAGGTTGTATCAAACACATCCTAAAGTATGTTCCTGTTAAGGAATGCTGTTTTGACATCCATTTGTCATATTTCATATTCAAAATATGAGGTCATGACAACTTCAATTATAATATCCTTAAGCGTGATTATAGGTGAGAATGTTTTATCATAATCGATATTATGAATTAACTTTACTCAATTAGTCATGCTTTCTCAATATGAACTTTGCGATCCATGTCCGTTTTCTCCAAGAAAACTCATTTTCTATCCTATGGTTTTTAAGCCTTAGGGTAGAACAATCAAATTCGAAACTTGATTATGATACATGGATTGCACTTTTAGATTTTATGACTCCAAGTCATTGATCTAAATCCGGATCTGACATTGCATCTTGATAGGTAATAGGTCAATCATTCGCAATGATATCTTCCTTATTACTTTTTATTACAAGAAATTAATATTTCTTGTTATAGATAGTATACTATCATATATGCAAATAATCTTGTGTATACTTGAACGAATTTCAACAACTCCTTGTGAAACATTGTTCAATTTCCATCTTTAGGTTCTATGTCATTTTCTGGGTCTCGAACTCTTCGAGATACATTTTACTCCCATTAGTTATTTAGAGATAAACGATTTATCTAGAAAGTGCTATTTAGAGCAACAAACGATTTGTACTCTAAAAGGGAGTAAAATTAATATCATTAAGATATCCCATAAAATACATTAATTAGATTTGGGTGTGATTTTGTCCAAGACAACACTTTACACAAAAGTATCACGTCACAAATCTTTATGAAAGACAAACCAAGTTTTCTTTCATTCCATATCTTATATGGTATCGGTCGAACCTCCATAGATGAAACTCAACTTAGTGTAAGCGCAGCTGTTTCCAGCACATAATCCAGAAAGATAATTAAAGATCAGTTTGACTTATTATGAGTCGAAAAACTGTAGTTTGCAGACAATCTGTAAACTTCTGTTAACACCGGGTCCTACGGCTCATCCTTAGGCGTACGCCTAATTTGCAGCCATACGGTTGTTGTTTTCAGATTCTGTTTTTCTCATTCTGCAGACTTTCTATAGAATTCTCATCAAGTCTATGGTTCAAATATTTATTACTTTGATCAAATCAGAGTGCATCAATACTTTTGCCATGAGATACCGAAATCCTTTCCAAGCATTGTTACTTTAGTGAACTACATACATCAATATGTATTAGTCCAAAAGAGTGTTTTCCTTTTACTACTAAATAGTAAGAGGTGTCTTAATCAATTTCCAAGATTCACATATATCACATGATTCGAAATCATGTGAATTTAAAAGTCCGTCCCATGGAATTTTAGAAATGTGTTTCTTATCAATTGATATAGACTTTAATGCTTTAAGAGTGTAACGATTACATCCTCACATTCAGATTTTCATTAATTATTTATGTTATACTCATTATTTTGTTCTTCCAAGATAAGGATATAAAGTCTCATTATATGATTAGCAATACAATAAAGCAAATCATATTTAATGGAACACCTTCTTATTCAAAATAAGAAATATCCATAATCTTTTAATGAAGAAACCAAATAGTATTTCTACTTAAAGTAGGAACATAGCACCATTTGTTCAAACAAATATGATCCTACTAGGTAAAGCCACTTCGCAAGTTTTTATAATTAATGTTGCAACATTTGCATCATTATCTCCACATATGTTGATCTCTACCTTCTTAAGTAGTCTTTCTATTTCTCAAGTCTTACACATTTGTACAAATGTAGGATCCATATCCGGTATCCAATACCTAAGAACTTAGAAGTAGAATTTTAACATAAATACTTAAAGTGATAGTCTCACTATCCTTCCTTTTGATCTTTTAATTCAGATTGTAATTCTCCAATGGTCAATCACATTGCCATAGTAGCAATTACATCCTCAGGATTTTAGGTTTAGCCACAAATATTTCCTTTAGGTTTGACAACTCTTGTCTTGCCTTTATCTTAAATCTTTTTCTTTATTAACCTTTTAGAATTTGAGAAGATTTCTATTTGATATTAAGACTTAGCTTTTTAAACATCAAATGTCGCTTATGAATTAATATTAAATCCGTTTGTTAGTTCCAAACTAACTTGATCACCAAGCCATCTAAGGTAATTAATATGTCTCTCCATGTTCAAAACATGAGAACTTATCAACATATCTTTCATTCATCTTATGAATGTTAGGCTCTAATCAATCTCAAATTTTTTTTGCCTTTCTTGCTTGTAGGAACGCCTCCTACGTGATTGCTTATCACATAAGCATCCATATGTTTTAGATACTTCTAAATTTCCAAAAATATGGTAGCAAGTTGTAGGACAATTGACACCCATAAATTCATCCACATGATTCTAATTTATGTCTATGTCCAACCTTAAGGCATTAGGTTTCTTAGGAATAGGATTTATTAAGAATTCATAACTTCCGTTCTTGCTTTAGAACAATTATTAAGCTCATGACTAAGTCAAGGAAGTTAATCTCATTCTCTTAAGTGGGGTCTATCGCAGTAATTAATCATGATTAAAGTTTAAGACATTCTACAAATATGCAAATAAATATACACATATATTTCATACCACTATCATTTAGAGATATTTAATGTATTTCACAAATACTCCCACTAAATTATACACCTTCAAATACAATAATTGAATAATATAATTTAAGTGGGCTAAGATCCATATTTCACTTAACTTTGAGTCGGCTTTTGCACGACTGCTCAAAATAAGCTATTTAGGTAGATAACTCCTTATCAATCACATCATATGTGTCTCTTAGATCCTTTATGAAATTTTAGACAGCATATGTCTAACATGTTTTAATCTCATCTATGGCCTTACGCCCAAAACTGTTTTGATAGCCTAATTAAGTCAAACCATTTTAAACGTATAGGAATCACTATTTCCTCACACTACTACATTTCTGAGCTAATGTAACTGTAATACCCAAAATTTTCCTCTTATTAATTTTTATTTTGGATCCTTTTATTTATTAATTGGGCCAAGTGAATTAAAGAAAGTATTGGGCTTAAGTGATTTAGTTTTAATAGAAAAGCCCAAGTCATTATTTGAAAGGAAAAGGAATCCTTTTAGTTAGGGATTTGAAAACCCTATAATATATAAACTCTTTAGATACCCTAGACCTCTTTTATTTGTGAACAAGAAAAAGTAACGCAGAGAAAGAGAGAGAGACGGGCAGAGAGAAAAGAAACCAAGAAAGAAAACGCAGAGAAAGAGAGACCGGGGCAGATAGAGAGAAAGAGAAGGGAGAAGAGAGGGTGAAGGTCAGAACCGATCAAGAAGGTAAACCCAAATGTCCATAAGCTTTTCTTTGTCTCCATGATTTCGATCGATAGAAAACAATGATCAATGAAACCATAAATATTATGATCAACTAGGGTTTGGTAATTAGGGTTTTATGAGGAAAAGTATAAGTGCAGTATGTGCATGTGTGGTGAAGACAGTGTGTGTTATGTGTGTTTGTGTGTGTTTGAGTGTGTGCTGTGAATAGTGATTTTTGGTGTATGAAACTATATTATTAAAAGTGAGAATTGGGAATTGATCCTAGAAACCCTAGGAGTATTTTTGGGTAAACCCTAGGGGTATTTTGGGTAAACCCTAGGGGTATTTTGGTAAACCTAAAAGGGTATTTTGGGTATAATATAAATGGGTAATTTGTGAAACCCTAGAATGAGTATTAAAACTTAAAAGGAGTTAAAGAGAATAACTCGTAGGTTAATAATAAGAGAAAGTAAAGTATAATGGGGACGGAAGTAAAAAGTATTACTTTTGTCTAAGAAAGTTATATTCGCATGATTGTAGATACGTGCGCGCGGCTTTGCAAGGAGAACTAAGCAAGCCAAGGTAAGGGATTACGTTCCTAAGTCTTTTGAGATATCATCCTTTGAAATAGGATCCTCATAATTCTTTCTAAGTCTAGCTACCTAGTGGCCGGTAGTATTCGAACTCTTATGACATGAAACGTCTCTTGAATTGATCTTACCCTTGATGCGTATTGTTCAATGGGTATCTAAAGTGAATTGAAATTACTTTATGTGTTCTTGTACCTTTGAACACTATGTGAAATATTGATGTATCTAAATGAAACAGGTGCAGTTAGCTTTGCCTGATTGAAAAGGACTTGGCAAGAATTAGTCTGAAGAAAAGGACTAAATGAAATTGTCTAGTTTGAAGAAAAGAACTTAGACACTTATATGTTATTTTATGAGGTAGCTTAATGATCATGATCTAAACTAATAAGGGAGCACCCTGAAAAGGTGTAAGGTCTCTTATTCTCTTAACACCCTGAAAAGATGTAACACCCTGAAAAGGTGTTTGAAACTCTGGAATTGACGAACTTGTGGTAGTGCCACAACTTCTTAAGTGTTATAACTGTATTTTGAAAGTGTACAGTTAAGTTTTTAATGATTAGCCTTTCATTGAGAATATTTGTTTGGCTCCGTTCTTTCGGTCATCTCTTCTTAGTACCCGGAGAGATCCCGTATGAACTTACTGAGCATTGTTCGCTCACCCCTTTCTTATATTCTTTTCCCCATGTAATAGTAGAGGGAAAGGTTAGATCGCAGAGGAGGGCGGTCCGTGATCTAATAAAGAAGAGTTTAAGACATTGTTTCGTTTTGTTTTATGTTAGAGCTAGTGGGTTGTACTAGCCGTTAAAGTTTGAATTATAGTTATGCTTCCGCATTGTTTTGAATTGTGGTTAGATATACTAGCCGTTACAAGTGAACGTTGGATTTGAATTGTGTTTGACGTTTGAGATTTCCTAGTTTATGGATAATTATTATTGTTGGAAAGTTTGGGTTGTTACAGTTGGTATCAGAGCTATGGGATTAGAGCTTCAAAGGGATAGGAACTCTGATATTGAATAGGTTTGATTTGAGCGTTTTAGGAAGACTGAGATTGCTTGAAGTCAAACTAGTTATTTATGGAAACCTACTATTTTAGGAAATAACCTAAGATAAGAATTCCTCGAGGGATATGAGGAATATAAGTGAACACTTTGGGAAGTAAATCTTGAAGAGTTACACTAGAATGATTTTTTTTAAGTTGCATACGCAAATGATAATTATGGTCTTATATTCTTAAGTAATATGACACTGATAACGGTTATGTCATAATTGTAAGTCATGGATGGACTTAGAAGAAACATGAAGATGAGCTTGAAGCAAAGAACAATTAAGAAAAGAGTGATTCAGAGATATTCTCTCAAGATTAAGAAACTAACCGAGGCATTAGAAGCTGAAAAGACCAAGGTGAATGTCACACTAGGAAAGTGGATGCAAGATATAAAAGCATTACTAGACACTCTCAAAGAACTGGAAGAAGTCAAGGAGACCAAGGACCAGAATGAGAGGTATTATCATGAGACTCGAGAACAGGCATACCAGCGGTACTATGAATTGAAAGACTTAAAGGAAACTATAACTAAGGAGTCAGAACCAACAACCCCCGTAAGCAATGAAGCGCCAAAGGAAGATAATTTGGTAGCTAAAGAAGAGTTAAAGGAAATAGATATTATCCTTGAGGACAGTGAAGCCGCCCAAATCATTCTTGATGATGATGAAGAGCTGGAACAAGAGATCGTACCGGTTCGTAGGCCCAGAGGTAGGCCAAGAGGTTCTAAGAAAGTTCCAAGGGTGCCAAGTGGAAGGCCTAGGGGAAGGCCTAAGAAGGTGTTCCATGATTGAAAAGTGGGACATAGAGTTTATTCTTAATTATAATATTGATAGTTAGTTCTAGTTTAGAGAAAAATACTAGAATTTTGTTTAGTTAACTTTTATTCCAAGAAGATCCTCGTAATGAAAGTTTATGATTTATTCTAAGCAAATGGCTTTGTTGATTGTTTCGTTCTTAAAATGTTAAAGCGTGTGAGCTAATCTAGAACGAGTAGTATAGGTCGAGTGAAAAGACCATAAGTATAAGTTGGCTTATTGAAACGGCCAAGTGAAAATTAGTTTTGGTCTATTGAAACGATCGAAACAAGAGTAAAGTGACTTATTGAAATGGTCAAAAGTAAAAGTAATTGGCTTATTGAAACGGCCAAGTGTGGATAAAAGTAGGTCTAGTGAATCGACCTGTAATTAATAAGTAAAGTCTAGTGAAACGACTTACTAAGTAGAATTGGTCTATTGAAACGACCAGAGATCTAGTAAACCGATCTTTTGTAAAAGTTGCGTCTTTTGGGGATGGCCTTTTTATGTGGAAGTATTAAGCATAGTAGCAATGCTTGTATTGACATGAGTAATACTGTTAAATGTGGGAGTTAACCTGGAACAAGTAAGAATGGTCTATTGAAACGACCAATGAAAGTGATAATGGTCTATTGAAATGACCGATGAAAATAGCAATGGTCTAATGAAACGACCAATAAGTCTAGTTAAGTTGACTAATAAAGATAGTGATGGTCTATTGAAACGACCAGCGGTCTAGTGAATGACCTATAAATTGAATGTTAGTCTGTGGAGACGATCTATAGTATGAGACTGTGTGAAAACGTCTCGTATTCATGATACTAATGATAGTATCATATTATCCGGCAAGTGTTCAAAACGCCAGAGTGTCTGAGTTTAAGATGCTAACTCAAGGAAATATAACGGTGGATGACTATGGTGCTAGATTCATCGAATTGTTAGAATTTGCCCAATGTTCTTCGATGATGAAGAACAGAAAGCCCGAAAGTTTGAATATGGTTTGAACGACCGAATCAGATACAGAATTACTCCGTTAATTCTATCAACCTATGATCAAGTGTTGGATAGGGCAATGATAGTGGAGGAAGAAGCAGATAGTTATCGCAGTAAGCGAGAAGAGAAGGAAAAAAAAGTCAACTGAGAAGGAGTCAACTGGATCTAAGGAAAGCTAGAACCACGATGGGAATAGCAATAAGCGGAAGGCTACTGAGGATCGTGAAAAGGACAGTACTGCTAGTAAGTACCAGAGTGTAGGTCATGGAAACAGAATGGATGGTAATAAGAACGACGCCAAAGGGCAAGGTTCTGATGGGAAGTGCCAAATGATTTCTTGGCTAAGAAAATGAATTTAATTCCTGAGGTGTTAGAGAATTCTTTAGTTATAGATATTCAAACTAGAGAATCGATCCCTATTACATCTATATATAGGAAGTTTCCTCTAAAATTGGATGGGAAAAAGCTTGAGGTTGATCTCATTAGCTTGGAAATCGAAGAATTTGATGTGATATTGGCAATGGATTGGTTAGCTACATACCATGCCCATGTAGATTGCTTTAAGAAGGAATTTCACTTCAGATTGTTATCCGGAGGAGAGTGTTTTTTACGAGGAATGAAACCTAGAAACCGATCGAGCCTTATATCGGTGATGAAAGCTCGTAAGCTATTAAGGAAAGGGTGTGAAGGATTTCTGGCATATATGAGTACTACGGACCAGAAAGAAGTAACCATAAAATCACTTTTTGTGATTAGAGATTTCAAGGATGTGTTCCTAGAAGATTTACCGGGGATACCACCAAAAAGAGAAGTAGAGTTTTCTATCGATTTGGTACCGGAAACTAGACCAATATCGAAGGCGCCGTATAGAATGGCTCCGTCAGGATTGAAGGGATTGAAGGAACAGCTACAAGAGTTGTTGGATAAGGGTTTGATTAGACCGAGCGTGTCACCATGGGGTGCACCAGTGTTATTTGTGAAGAAGAAGGATGGGTCGATGAGGTTATGTATCGACTATCGTGAATTAAATCGTGTGATGGTAAGGAATCAATATCCGTTGTCGAGAATAGATGATCTATTGGACCAACTTCGTGGAGCATGTTATTTCTTGAAGATAGATTTGAGGTCTGGTTATCATCAACTAAGAGTGAAGAAGGGCGATATAGTTAATAAATTAATTAACCGAATTAATTTTATGTGACATTAGTTCCGCCAGTTATAGGATTAAAGTCTGAAACCTTGAGATTTCTCAAATCTTAAACTACTTTAAGATTTTGATCTTATTAACTGTCTGGACTCCTGAACTTAAATCTGTTTTAGGAAACACGGTTTCCAAAACCACCCATCTGAAATAGATCAGAATCAGTACTGTCCAAACCATCCGTACGGATGTTTCTGGCAGCTTCCAGATTCATCTGTACGGCTTGTCATGCAGGTCACAGAAAACTCTGAACTCTTCAGAATTTTGGAACTGTATCCACAGAGCATCTTGAAATTGAGATCACAAAACGTACGGTCGAAACTAAGCCAAAAGGCATCCACATTCCCGTACTAAGATCAAGAAACCAAGCAACTTCTCTATACGGTCGAAACTAAATCAAAAGGCATCCACATTCCCGTATAGATTGGTCACATGTCTCAAGACCCTTTCATTGTCTCTTAATCTCACAGATTACAGCAATTCTAAACTCTTTAGAACTCTGATTTCTGCATCCTTTCTGAATTCTTCGACCGAAAACTGTTTCAGGAAACACGGTTTCAAAAACCAGCCGTCTGAAAGCAGTTTCCAGATTCGAATTCTGTAGACAATTTACAGAACAATCTGAATACCAGAAGACAAAATGAAATATGGGAATTACCATACCATCCGTACGGATGCGTTTGGTGGCTCCCAAACCATCCGTACGGATTCTTCAGTAGAATCCCAATTTTCAAGATTTTTCAGATTTCAGAAATTCGATAAATCCTTACATCGTGTTTATATATAATCAGATTACAAAAACAAGAAAATACAAATTACGAATTTTAACCCATCTAATTCATATAATCAATAACCAATTTATTCCACATACAAATTAGATCAAGATCATCAATAAATATAATCCAATTACAACATGATAATCAAAGCATGTGATCATACATATAAATCTAATTAATATTATCATCGCATAATCCCAACACAAACTAGCATGCATATTTTATATCTCATATAAAATCCCATCACATAAATTCATCTTATCATGATTATACCAATTAAATAATAGCATTAAATAATTATATCATGATAATATTAGAATCATTGATCATCAACGGGGCTCTGATACCACTGTTGGGTTTCGTTCAATCATGCGCAGCGGAAGACATCACAAGAAAAACCCAAAAGCCTAGATCCGTTATGTTCAATAATTCATAATATGAAGATAAAAGAAACTAACCCTTGTAGATCGAAGTATGAAGCCTTGGATTTAGATTCTAAGAGAAACATCCTCTACCGGTGATCCACACTTCGAACGGATTCA